>CM037088.1:124921665-125553724 GCA_020916435.1 Oxytropis ochrocephala
ATTTCCACGTGCTTCTCACGTGCCTCTCTCCTATGTTGCCAAACCAAACATCACTATATCACTTATATTAACATCGCAACTACTACTGTCAAAGCCTCAAACCAAATGGCTTCTTCTTTTTTTCCTTCTCCTCCAAACGACGTCGTTGGATCATCAAACACATTTCCAACTGTTCCTAATTCTGTTACAGAAACAGTTACAGTTACACCACCGTCACCTCACCGTTCATCTCCGTTACAGAACTTGAGTCCAAGCATTCTCATTATAGTAACTATTCTTGCCGTCACCGTTATTGTATCTGTCGCACTCTGTTTTCTCCTCCGTCATCTCAACCGTCGCTGTCTTCGCCGTCTCAATGCTAATCCATCTGTCGCCACGACGCCAATAATCACCTCCAGTCGACGCGTCTCGCCGGAGATTCCTTCTTCAGTCATTGATTCGCTCCCGTTGTTTGCTTTCTCTTCTGTCACGCGCCGGTCCGCAACCTCAGCGGCTGACTGTGCCGTTTGTCTATCGAAGTTCCATAACAACGATCTCCTCCGGCTTCTACCTCTCTGCTGCCACGCCTTCCATGCTGACTGCATTGACACCTGGCTCCGTTCCAACCTCTCCTGTCCGCTTTGCCGTTCCGCTATTTTCGCTTCCGATTCCGACCTCGCCAAGGTTCTCCGATCACCGTCCGTCAATAGTTTCCGGATTGAAATAGGAAACGTGAGTAGCCGAGGAACTAATCCTGATGTTGCCGATGAATCCAGGTCGAGATCCTATTCCATTGGATCTTTTGAATATTTTGTTGAAGAGGAATCTGAGATTCCGTTTAGTGAAGCTCACCGGAGAAGCGTTTCTGATCGTAAAGATATTCCTGCTTCGATGGAATCTCCGGCAATGTCGAATGAAGCAGCACTCGCCGGTGAGGTTGCCGGCACTAGAAACTGGTTGAGAGAGTACGTGGATAGAGTCTCGGCTTCTATTTCTTCGCGAACGATATCGTTTAGAAGTTCTGGAAGGTTCTTTACAGGAAGTAGCCGCCGAAGTGATATCGTTCCAATCCCGGTGGAATATGACGTGGAAGGTAACCGAATTGGGGAAGAGATCTCTGAAATGTTTCGTTGGCTTTCAGGGGTATGATTGGTAATTCAGATTAACACTTTTAGCTCAATTTCTAAGTTTTGATATAAATATAAATATATTTTTTAATCTTTTGAAACATTCCTTTGTCTTTTTTCTTACATTCCTTTGTCATTTTGTGTTCCTTCTTATTACACTAGTTGATGAATTGTAACCATGAAGCTCTGTAGATAGTACGAGATGCATAATAATTTTTTCTATAGGCATAATAATAATTTTTTCATTTGGATCATTTTTGTTTTGTAGAAATGCTTGTGATAGTATGATCATGAAAAGATACAAATGAGTTTTTGTTGGTGAAAAATGCTTATGATAGCATTGTTTTTCAATTCATAATATTATATGATTTATATATCTGATTGATTGATACAATTTTTCTTGAACAATCAGTTTAGCATCTTCCTTTTTTACATTAAAAAGAATATTTCATGAAGAACAAATTAAAACAAATACTTAAATATCAGTTTAGTATCATTCAAATCATATAAAATATTTACCAAAAAAAATAAATTGCAAATGCATTTACTATCATTTTTTCTTGGTCAAGTTATTAGTATTTTCATTGTCGGTAGCCAACTAATCCAGTCTTGGGCATGCAACAGTGTTAAATCTCTTGAGAGAAAGCTTTACCACCTATTGTGGTCCTACCCGACTCGAGAGATTAATCTCTACAGTTGTGCAGATAATACCTAATTTATACTAAAAATTGTCGGTAGCCAACTTTAAGTAAAATACTAAAATATAGGAGTAATCAAAAAGTATTTTTATTTTATATATAAAAATATCACCTGTCAAAGTTTTTTTTTGATTTTAAAATGATATAAAAGTTAAGAAAAAGTTAAAAAAAATGTGCCTTATTGTGGTGATATTAGTAAAAATCTTTGGGTTTGAAAAAGGACATGGTTTGTTCGGTGATTGTTGCTTTTCGAGGATATAAATAAGAGTGAAGTACTTTGACCAAAAAAAAAAAAAAATAAGAGTGAAGTACTACAAAGGGGTTTCATGTGAACCATTGATCAACCCATGAAATTAATGGTAACTCATTTATTATGTATCACCTTACCAACCATTTTAATGGAAAAAGGTCCTACTTCTGCCTCAATTTATTGTTATTACCAACCATTTTAATTGATGCTGTTTTTTGTTTTCTTATTTAATAATTTTTGGTGAATTAAAGAAATTAATGTTTTGTTTTTAAGGTGTAAATTAATGAATACAGATGAGTTTGTTTTTCATTTGCTTTAATGGCATGTTCCGTTCGTTAGCAGTAAAAAGTAAAAACTATAGTTTCACACTCTTTGTTTTCTCTTTTTTTATTAATCGTTTTCTAATAAAAAAAGAAAAAACTCACTAAAGAAGATTGACTTAGTCGGTAATGAGTAGACTCATACGCTACAAGGGCGTAGATTCAACTCCTGCTGTCAATGACCTCTTAATGAGTGATTTGTAAGACACTGTTTGGCAAACTCAATCTGTTAGTTTATAGCGGATAAGCTGATTTTATGTGTTTGGCATCACTAGCTTATAGCGTTTTTTAAAACGCTACTTGAAGTAGCGTTTGAGCTTATAGCTTATAGCGTTTCATTTTTTTCTTCCACTTTTATCCTCAATTTTTTAATTAAACCCCTCATCTATCCTACATTAAATAAGTATTCTCTCTCATCTTTTAACACTAATTACAAATGTTCATTTAAGTCATTTTATATTGATAAGTTAGTTCAACTGCTAATTTTACCAAACACTTTAAATTTAATCCGTTAGCTTATCTGCTATCAGTTATCCACTATAAGTTCATCCGCTATCCGCTAGCTTACCAGCTATCCGCTCTTTTTTGCCAAACAGAGCCTAAGTGTCTCTGTAAATCCTCAAAGAGTCTTGAGGTCTACCCTGATTCTGGTGAGCCTCCAAAGCCAAACTCACTCAAATTTTCATTTACCCAAAAAAAAACTCATTAAGCAAATGTAATTGTCTCCACAACCAAAAAATCTAACTATATTTATTATCAGTTATCATTTTCTGAATGGATGAAAAGGTTGATATTTCCATTTATTATATGATGCTTCAGTGATCTGCTATGTGAAGGCAACAGAACACAAGACTGGTTTCTTCTTTTTTCTTTTTTCTTTTAAATTTGTTGAATATATACGTACTCAAAACGTATATACGATGACTTTTTTATTTTTTTAATGATTTGTTTTAAATTTTTTTAAAAATATTATAAAAAGATTACTAAAAATTCGCTAAAGAGTCAAAACTAATCTAAAAAATTATAAAAACACCACTAAAAATCTAACAAAACCAACAGAAGGTTATGCAATTTTTTTTTGTTTTTGGAGACTATGAAAAATTTAAAAAATTAATAAAAAATAGTAAACGAGTAAATTTGGGATTTTGAGCCCGTAGTCCCGTAAGAAGTCATGCTCGTTGTTTTTTTTTCGGATTTAATAACTGTTGTTTCATTACGATCGGAGTAGGTTGCCCGAAAACCGATTTTTTTAGTCTAAATTATTCGTTGACGTATAACATCGTCACGTGTTAACGAACTACACACTAAACCTATTTTTAAGCCTAAATTATTCATCTCTAATTTTTATTTGACTAAAAAAAACATAATAGGGGTCGTATATACACCCCCGATTGTATATACTCTCCACAAGGCGTATATACGATTAACATACTGTGAAATCAATCGTATTTACGTCAATAAGGCTTATATATGATGGCAAATTTATTAGGGTAGTATATATGTTCAATGAACATATATATACGATTAGTGTTATTTTTTTTAAAAAAAATACATTTTGTCAAGGGTATTTTGGGGTTTTATTATTGTGTGGGGGGTATATGTGAAGAATGTGGGGTAAAAAAAAACCCAACTTTTATTTAGAAAAAAAACTCATTAAGCAAATGTAATTGTCTCCCCACAAACAAAAAATCTAACTATATTTATTATCAGTTATTATTTTCTGAATGGATGAAAAGGTTGATATTTTCATTTATTATATGATGCTTCAGTAATCTGGTATGTGAAGGCAACAAAACACAACAAGACTGGTTTCTTCTTTTTTCTTTTTCCTTTTAGATTGTCTGTCTAGGAATCCGAGATTGCTTGATGAAACGGCAAACGCAGCTAACATTCAAAAGCAAAACTCATCATCATCATCATACGTATAAATAAAAAAGATGGACTCTGTCTGATCCATGAAAGTTACTAGCACACACAGTTTTGCTTTCTCTTCATATCAAACAAACACACCCTTTCTGTTGAAAATTACTATTAAAAACCTCTCCACCATAAAATCCAAATGATCAATATTAATATATGGTGAAAAGTCCCAATAAATAATGTTTATCACTTCCATGAATGAATCCCACAATATATAACATGAGACGCATGCACCTTTCATTCTCTTTCTTTTTTTCCTACTCTGTCACTTATGTATTTCCGGCAATGGCGGATCCACCTTAGATGCTGTGGGGTCAATTGCCCCCATCATTTAAAAATATTTTAGCTAGTTACACTAGATAAATTTTTTTTGACCCCATAAAAAAAGAGAGATTGTCACGATGAGTTAATTATTTTTACATGAATGTATTACAAACAGAGCCGGTCCTGAGGTTTTGGGGGACCTTAGCGAACTAAAAAAAATGTGCCCTTTTAACTATTTGAATACCATTCTCCTTCATATTTGTTAAAATCATTAATGATTTGTTCACAATCAATATGTTCTTTAAACAATTATTTTCCATTGAAATCAAAGTAAGACTATTTAATCTATTTTGTGACATAGTTAATACTATTATTCTATATGTCTACATGCATTATGAAAACAAATAATATATAACCTAATTTTGATTCGGCAATTAAAGTCTCTCTATAATGACTTCTAATTCTTCAAATAGAATTTTATCATCAAGATAATATGAACCGTCGTGTTAATTTTAAGTAAGTTTAAAAATGTTTGCAATATGATTTCATGTCATTATTAAGAAATGATCTAATTTTGTGTGTGTATAAAATTGCAATAACATAAAAGATGTATTCAAAAATATGTATATACTACTAAGTATAACAAATTTTGGTGCCCTCGAAAAAGTGGGACCCTGGGCGACCGCCCCTGCTGCCCATGCTCAGGGCCACCACTGATTACAAATTTATATAAATTTATTCTTTTATTATTCTAATTTGTATTTCTTCGGTCATTCTAGAACTAAATATACACAATGAAAAACTTAATTATTTTTGTGGTTGTTAAAGAGTCGGTGTTCAAAAAATTTCTTTATGAAAAATAGAGACCTATAAGTTCTCCGAGAAATGAAAATTACTAATTTGATCATTAAAACTCGAATATTAGTCAAACAAATTTTTAGAGTAACCAAAATGTCCCTAAAATTATTAAAATGACTAATTTGACTATTTTTTATCATTAAATTGGTATTTTTCAATTTTCAAAGACCAAATAAGTTTTAACTTTTGGTCATGTAAGGGTTGTGTCTTTGTTCTGTTTTATCATGAAACTATATGTTATAAATGTTTATAATATTATTTTTTTCTAATAAATACTAGACTACTTTTGCCCCCACGACATAAAGTTTCTGGATCCGCCACTGATTTCCGGATTATCCAAGCATATGCATATTGATTATGTAGCCTTAGTAACATGGCATTGTTAAGAAAGAGCACTTTTCCTTAATTGTATATACTCTCTAATTGTTCACATCAGAGAAAGACGCGAAGGAAATTGGATGTTCACATCAGAGAAAGACGCGAAGGAAATTGGATAGAAAGCCATTTTCTGTTATTCTGAATAACTGAACTTTACACTGTGGTATTTATACATCAGCTAGAATAATAGCGTAGAAATCGACTAGTATGGTTTAATTAACCTTCTATACACTAACTAGAGTTAAATATGAAGAATGCTAACTAGAGCTATACAAAGAGAGCATGTATGTACAAGAGCATTATACTAACATCCCCCCTCAAGTTGGACTATGTATATTACATATGCCTAACTTGGACATAAAGGAATGGAATGAAGTAGTATGAAGAGGCTTTTTGAAGATATATCGCTGTTGAGATCTTTGAAGGGCTGGAAGCAAGTGAACAATCTTGTTTTGGATCTTTTCTCGCACTACATGACAATCTATTTCAATATGTTTTGTTCTTTCATGAAATGTAGGGTTGTGTGCCAAATATATGGCAGATTTGTTGTCACAATATATGGCCGTAGGACTATTTTGAGGCATGTGCAAGTCGTTGAGAAGGTAGTGTAGCCATTGAACTTCACATACTAAGCTTGCTAATGCTCTATATTCCGCTTCAGAAGATGATCTAGAAACGGTGTTTTGTTTCTTTGACTTCCAAGAAACAAGGGCTGCACCAATAAAGACACAATATCCAGTAATTGATTTTCTACTATCAACACAGCAAGCCCAATCACTATCAAAGAAAAAACGACAAAGCGAAAGGTGATTAGATCTTTTGAAACCAGAGGCCTTGTGCGAGGAGCGATTTAATATACCTAAGAACCCGATTTGCGGCTTGAAAGTGAGATTCGGAGGTTTTGAGACAAATTGACTCAATTGTTGTACTGAAAAAGCAATGTCAGGTCTTGTATTTGTTAGATAAAGAAGTCTCCCAATGAGTCTTCTATAGGCAAACTGATCTTGGCAAGGTTTCCCCCCTTCGGTGCTTAATCTGGCAGAAGCATCTGCAGGGTGGTGCTCTTAGGTTAGCAAATGGGCGAGTACCCGGTATCATCGAGCAATTCCAGTGCATATTTTCGTTGATTTAAGAGAATACCTTTCTTGGTGCGTGCTACCTCAAGCCCAAGAAAGAATCTTAATGTGCCAAGGTCTTTGATGCGAAATTGAGCATCCAAAAATTGTTTAACAGTGGAAATTTCATCCAAATTATTACCAGCCAGTACTAAATCATCCACGTATACCAGCAGGACAGTAATAGAAGTAGCAGAGTGCTTGACAAACAATGAGTGATCAGCCTCAGATTGAATGTAGCCGAGGGAAATGAGAGTAGTGGTCAGTTTATGATTCCATTCACGACTTGCTTGCTTCAAGCCATAAAGAGATTTGTTCAACTTGCAAACTTTGTTGCAATTACGATGTGAAAGCAGTATCACGGAGGTAACATCATGTACACCTCTTCATTCAAATCACCATGCAAAAAGCGCATTGTTGACATCCAATTGTTCAAGGAACCAATTCTTGGAAGCAAAGAATGGCAAGGATAAGTCTTCTTGTGGTCATTTTAACCACGGTGAATGTCTCAAAATAATCCACACCTTCTAATTGTGTGTATCCCCAGCTCACGAGGCGTGCTTTGTGTCTCTCAAGTGAACCATCGGCTTTGTATTTTGTTTTGTACACCCACTTACAACCAATAGGTGTCTTACCATTGGGTAGATCAACTAAGGACCATGTATTATTCAAAGCAAGAGTGCGATTCATCTTGCATGGCTTTACGCCGGTGGGGGTGTGGGAAGCTTGAGCATATGTGGTCGGGTCAATGGTTGAAGTGAATGATCAAACAAAAATTCTTATAGGAAGGGAGCATTTATCATAAGAAAGTCTGAGAAGATAAAGGGTAAGGTGAAGGAGTACCTCGAGGAAGAGTAGCCCAGCTAGAAAAGCTACAATGATAATCCTTCAAATAACTGGGTTGTTGAGGAATTCTGCTAGAACGTCGAGGGTAAAGAATAGGGAGTGGTGAGGAAGGTGAAGATGGTGAAGCTATCGACTCAGTTGTGAATTAGTGTTTGGTGAAGAGGGTGGTGTTTGGTCATGAATTGTATTATTTGAGGTGGTGTCTGGATCGATCCACGGGGGCGTTTTGTGTAGAGTTATCATTGGCAAGGTCAAGTGTATCATGAACGTCAAGTATTGATGTGTCAGGAACCATTGTGTGAGAAGGTCTGAAGGAGAGTTTTGTGTATGTTGATGGAAAGGAAGTAATCTTCATAGAAGATTACATTACGTGTGATCAACACCAGTGGTGTGTGTGCGGTCATAAAGGATGTAGCCTTTAATGCCTTCCTTGAAACCTAAGAAAACAGATTTGGTGGCTCTTGGAGCAAATTTTGTTCGGTTATTTGTGATAGTGGATGCATAAGCAAGACATCCAAAGGTTTTTAAATGATCTAGAGAAGGTGGTTGTTGGAAAAGGATTTCAAATGGGGACTTGTCATGAAGCAAAGGTGTGGGCGGTCTATTGATGATATGGATGGCATGTTGGATGGCAAAATTCCATAGTGTATGAGGAAGTTTGGCTTGAAAGAAAAAGGGCACGAGCCACATTTAGAATATGTTGATGTTTTCTTTCTACTAATCCATTTTGTTGGGGTTTCAATGCATGATCTTTGGTGTATGATTCCTTTGCTAGAATAAAATTCATGCATGAGGAACTCTACACCATTGTCACTTCTAATGCATTTCAATTTTGTGTGAAATTGTGTTTCGATAAAGGCAATGAAAGACTTGAGATGATTACGGGTTTGGACTTATTTTTCATGAGGATAGTCAAGTATACCTACTAAAATCATCTACCAATGTAAGGAAATATTTATGACCAAGTATAGAAGTATGAGAATAAGGCCCCCAAATATCTACATGTAGCAATTCAAAAATGTGTTTGGTGGTAGAAGTGCTTAAAGGAAAGGATAGTTTCTTTTGTCTTGCAAAGTGGCAAATGTCACAAGGCACTTTATTGTTATCAAATGAAATATGAGGAAATTGTTTAGAAATACAACTATGTCTATCATGAGACAAATGACCTAGTCTCATGTGCCAAAGTTTAGAAGCGGTAGTAGTATGAGAAGCAGGACTTACAAGGTGTATTACTAGGTAGTATGGGAAGCAGGACTAACATTACAAGCGAATTCACTTCACCAACCAGCGATCACTTGTGTGGAGAACTTGTAGAGTTTGCCTTCCAATCTAATTGAACCAATCATCCTGTTGATGCGGGACTGAAACAAATAATGACCAAGGTCATCAAAGAATGCATTAATCTTCTTGCTAAGAGCAAGTTCAGAAGCTGAAATCAAGTTAGAACCAAAATCTTTGATATATGAGAACATTATGCAGAACAATGTCTTTGGTGATGTGTACGGTTCCTATATGTGTTGCTATAATTTGAAGTGTGGTTGGGGCAATTGATGAGGGTGTGTGGAATAGGTTTGTAATTTGGAAAAGAGTTTAAGATCGGATATAATATGGTGCATTCTTTGCAGTGTCTACTAGCCAAAAATGAATTTCTCACGGATGCTTGATTGAACTCGAGCGGGGCGAGCGAAGCGCGGTGGACAGCGGTGTGTGAGCAACAAGCGTGTGTGGCGAGAATGTGTGGATTGTTGAACTTGTTGCATAGACTTACGTAAGAGCTCAATCAAGCCTTTGTGATCGATCGGGGTAAAGCGGTGCTAGAGTCGGCATCAACGATTTCTTTTGTGCTTCCTTTGCTGCGAGGAATATCGGTGTTTTTGCGCAATGATGAGCGTTTGTAGAGTTCTTTTGCTTACGTAATGCGATAACTGGTGGGAACCCATGGATAAAATAGCATGTATCAATAGTATGGTTTGTTTTATTGCAATTGGTGCATAAGCGTGATTGACCTCGTCCTTGACCACGGCCAAATCTCCTCTTCCACGACCAAAGACTATTTCCGGACCAATTATTACTTCCTCTGTTAAAGCTTTGAACGTGGTTTGCGGATACAATAGTCTTAACATCATTATCGGTTTCATGTGTATTTGCGAACCAGTAGGTTGAATTCATATTCCTTTCTTGTTGAACAACTAGAGAAAAGGCTTTAGTAATGTGTGGAAGGGATCCATTAACATGATTTGTCCTCTAACACTAGAGTATTCTTCATTTAATCCTTTTAGAAACCTAATTGTTTGATCCACGGTCTCTAAAGCGTTTGATATTCTGCGATTGCACCACAACTACAAGGTATCGCACATGAACACGAAGCAATTGGGCGGAAATTCTCTAATTCGTCCCAAAGCGTTTCGATTCGATGAAATATTGAGATATATCACGCGTGCACTTGGGATATCTTATAGATATCTTCTTGAATGTCACCCATTCGGAACATGTCGCCTTGATCGAATCGGTCGCGGAGATCCTTCCAAGCATCGCAAGCTTTGTCGAAGAAGACAATGGACTTTGCAACATTCGGAGAAACAGATTTCTGAAGCCACGCCAGAACTAAGTTGTTACATCTGAACCACTGATTATACATCGAGTGAGACTTCGCTGGTGCAGACACAGTTCCATCAACGAAGATCAGTTTATTCTTCGAAATCAATGAAACTCTCATGGATCGAAGCCATGGCTGAAAATTCTTCTTTGCCTTCCAATAGAGGTTGCACTAATACAACCGCTTGGTGATTCGTTCGGATGAATGTAGAAGCGGATTTGAAGAATTCGTGGCAAAGTCTTCATAAGAAGTGAGGTTCTGGTTCGCCATTGAAGAAATTCAACGAAGGATGAAATTGATGAAATTGAACAAGATGTGTTCAGAATTGAACCGAGGTTCAAGAAGAAATCCTAATCGAAGATAAGATTAGGCGAAGCAAATCTCAAATCAAAGCAGAGTAAGCAAGAATCGATTTGTGGAAAATTGGGGAAAAACAAACCGAAACAAAACAAACGGTGAATCGATTTGTGAAGAAGTGATAACGAATAACAGAATCCAAAGGTGAATCAATGGCGAAACCAGAGCTCAAGAATTGAGCTCTGATACCATGTTCACATCAGAGAAAGACGCGGAGGAAATTGGATAGAAAGCCATTTTCTGTTATTCTGAATAACTGAACTTTACACTGTGGTATTTATACATCAGCTAGAATAATAACTGTAAACTGACTAGTATGGTTTAATTAACCTTCTATACACTAACTAGAGTTAAATATGAAGAATGCTAACTAGAGCTATACAAAGAGAGCATGTATGTACAAGAGCATTTTACTAACACTAATTAATATTAGGATTTGTCGATTCTTGAGAATTAGGAAAAAAAAAGTAACAGAACATTCTACTTTTCTAATTTCATTGTTCAAGTCAACATACTTAACTTTTTTCTTAAAGAACATGGCAGAGCTTGAAATCGGAGCTTAGGAATCAAATTTTAGTTAGAGATCAAGTTATGCTTTCTTTGTATGGGCATTGAGTATGAAAATTTGTCCACATTTTATATGGATTGCATGACTATCAGTCTTACTACTAGCAATTGTGCTAAAATGGTGCACTCTAGTATGGTAAGTAATTAAAAGCAAAAGATCCCAAAAGAGGTTGCTCAACCAAAACAAGTTTTTAAATATGTTCTTAAGTTGAAAGTTAATAATAATGTGAATTACAAGCAGAAAGCTCAAAGTGTTCAAACCTTCGTGATTAAGGAAGCTCTTAAAGGTGTCAAGAATGTTCCTCGTGATGGTTTGGATCCTAATCCTTTACGGGAATTTACTGAACCATCTAATGCCCAACAACCTATGAAGGTGCGGAAACATTTAAGTTTGAATCAGCAGCAAGGGGAATCTTCACCTCATGAGATTAGAGAAGCATTTATGCAGTCTAATGATGAATCAGATTCTATCCAATTTGTTCAGGACTCTTTCGCTTCAGATGAAAGTAAGCTAGTGTCGCCTACGATTATGCAGATGCATAAGACATCATTGAACTCCTTTCAGAATGAAACATTACATACAAATGGAATATTAAATTATTAAGAGTATTTTAGGAGAAACATAAATATTTCCATCAAAAGCAACAAAACTTATTAGTCTTCTTGATATGTGAAAAATAACCTTAAAACGACAAGTATTGTGAAACAGAAGGAGTATAACTCAACTTGATAAATAACTTGTTGAACTTTGTTCATGAACTAAATGAGTTGAACTTGAGCTGAAAAGTGAGCTCGTTAAAATGATGACCTACTAGACTGAGGATGTGACCTCGCTTGGAGGAATCATAAAGAGTCATCTTCATAAGTTCTACTAGACTGTCCCGAAATGTTTGATAAAATTAGAGATTAAACTAGCTTTTAAAATGATATAAATGAACATTTATAATTATGCTTAAAAAAGAAAGATAATATATTCATTTAGTAGAGGATAAATGAAAATTTTAATTAAAATACTAAAGGTAAAACGAAAAAATAAAGGTCATCTAGACACTTGGACAAAGTAACGGCCAACTCAGCATTTTAACCGCACAAGTCAGCAATCAGATGCATGTTTCTTAACAAAATCTAACAAAGTTGTAAATTGTAAATCTGTTTTCAACTTATTTTTCTAAGCTCTCCAAGATAATTTATGTAAAACTATTTGATTTTGTTTTATCTTTTATGATAGAAGTAGGTTATATAATAAACATTTATGCTATCAAAGTTAATAGCCGATTCTAATTAATATAAGTAACATCTCAAAGTTTCCAAGCCATTGTCATGCATATCGTTTGAATTTTATATAGAAGATCATCTTTGATACAATTTATAGGATGAAAGAGAAGAAGATTCATCTCATAGGAGAAGTAAACTATTTTTTTTGAGAGAAAATCTTAAATAAATTCATATTGAAAAAGATGAAAAAAGTGTGAGGTAGAAGATTCATCTCTAGATCAGACGGACTACGTTGGCGCAGCAAGTGTTGCGGAATCCAAAAAAATGCATACATGATGCTCTATATATAGAGCTTATTGTAGGATCAACAAACTAACAAAAACTAACTAAAATGAACTAACTAATACCTAACAAAATTTCAACACTTTAACAAACCTATCATTAACAAACATATAAGCATAAATCTAAGTCTAAGTACCTTAACCACACTAATATAGCCTCTATTTTTAGGAGCATATAATATAAATTTGATACACATAGATTTAGATAGCATACCTGCAAGCTAGCTAGAGGCCAATGTTGTGGTTTAGGGGTCTCATCAGGAGCCAAGTAACACATAAAAGTATCCCTCCAATTGAGTGCTGGTGAGCTATAAAGATCAAAATTACTATTAAAAATAAAGGATCTATGTCTATCTCTTGTATAGAATTCTTTTTTGAACGACCTCAAAACATCCCACACGGGTAATTGGGATTCACAATGAAGTGAACTAAACCAACTCGAACACTGTTTGAAACTTGACTCGATAAACAATTTGTTGAACTTTGTACATAAACCAAACGAGTTTAGGCCTTGTTATATTTGTCGGGTTGATAATGAAATAAGCTTGGGATCTTCTTAATCCCTCCATCAACAAGTCCTTCCACACCAACTTTTGTTTCATTGTGGTCATTCAATATACAACTAACTTCATCTTTTGTTGTCATTTCCATTTCAGTTATGTACTTTTCAGTGGTAGTAGAAGTGGAAAATGGAACTAGAGGAGTGAGTGGGTAGAAGAAGGAAGAATTATGTTTTATAAATGTAACACCAAACAGTTACACTAAATACAAATACATACTTGACACTTTCTATACACAGAAAGCATTAGCTAGATATATAGACATTTAAGTACATATCATATTGATTAGTTAAGTCAACCAACCCCATTTGTGTATCTAATAAGGAGTTCTGTTCTCTTAATACCAGTGTTAAGGACCAAAACATTTATCAATCAAAAGATATATAAGATGATATTACACTTTTTACGTATAATAAGAAAAGTTAGCAGAGTAATAAATATATCTAAATATTTGTAAAGGGTCTTATATTTAGGGACAAACAAAAGCACCAAAAGGGTCTTATAATCGGGACGAAGTGAGTATTTCATAAGTGAAACATTTTAATCCATAAAATAGTTGGGACTTCCCTTATAGGAAAAAAGATAAGATAAGAAGTTGATTTGCTATTTGCTACAACTAGATATTGTAATCATATTGATTATTGATTTACAAATATAGAAATGTATATATAAACTACAAAGTTCATTGAATTCTTTAAACATATCATAAATTTCCAATCCTGAAATATGGAAGAGGAGAAGTGCCATCAAGCCCTCTTGCCATGGAGAAAGAAACATAATCATGAACTGTAGTTTCCCTATACTTTGGAGGATTATAATCTGATACTAATTCCTTTATGGGACCATAGAGTTTTGATGATGGCTGAAAACTTGTGCTAAAAAAGCTTGCAACTGATACTCTTGGACCTCCATGGTTTGCAACCACTCTGTGCTCAACACTCTTGAATTTGTCATTTGTTATAAGCTGTTTCCAACAATTTTTTTAATTAGCCACCACTAATCACCATTTTACAACTGGCTCTTAAAGAGATTCAAACTACGTCTCTTGAAAGGAATGTTAAATTCTTACCACTGAACCGACACCTTATGGACAACGAGATAGTAAACTATGGATAAACATACACGTAAAATTTGCTTATAACTTGATAAACTTTTTTCAACATTGAGATAAGGAAAACCATGTCTTTCTCTCTCTAATAAAACTACACAGAAACAAGTTAAAATCTGTCAAACAAACATGGATATTGTTCTGGACTGGCTCAGAGGGCCTGCATGACGTTATGGGCCAAGGCCGGCCCAAGAAACCAGCTCCTCACTACAGGGAGCGCAGCTGGACACACAATCTACAGCCAGGATCGACCCTACTAATCCTACAGACACTATGCAATTCCGACTCCTATATAAATAGGACCTACCTCAGAACGCTCAGGTACAAATCAGATATAAATAAAATACACAAGTAAAAAAAAAATGAAATTTTACCTGGACAAGATCACCAATGTTGATTACTAGAGCACCAGGTAGAGGTGATACATCAATCCATCTATTTTCATGAAGAACTTGGAGGCCACCAATATGATCTTGTAGAAGAACAGTGATAAAGTCATTATCAGTATGCTTGGTTGCTCCTAGAGTCAGTTCAGGTTCTGGACATGAAGGATAGTAATGGCAAGCAACTGCAAGTCCTTCATTGCAACCCATATCATTCAAATGGTTTGGATTCAGCCCAAGAGCTTCTGATAATAACTCAAACAATACACTTCCTAGCTTCATAACTTGCTTTGAATATTCCAACATTATTTCTCTGCAAAAAGCATATGCACATATTTAATCTCAACCAATGTTTTCAAAACCAGACTGGGAGATTGAACCTGCGAGACCTTTGGAGTCATGGATCAATTGGTTCACTCGGTTCAACCATTGTTGAACCGGATAAGTAATAATTATAAAAAATATAGAAAATGTATTAAATTTTGGAGAAAAAGTAAATCAAAAAATACATTTTGGGCGGTTCAACCTAGGTCAATTGACGGTTTAAAGTGGTTGAACCGCGGTTCGATCCGATTCAATTGGGGTTGAACCAACTGCCTGACAGTCCGGTTCTCAGTTGAACAATTCAGTTCGGTTCTGAAAACACTGATCTCAAGCTCTTTGAAATTTCATTGCTAAAATATGCACTGATTGTTCAAGTAGAAAATATTGAACATTCGTTTCATGATTTGTTTTAGCTATATAAGTGGGAGACATCTCTCACTGTCATTTTGTCGGGCCAATCCAAGATCTATTGGGTCACTCACTATCGAGTCACGCTTCAGTTGTCTTATCATTGTACAATCCAAGAGTTTATTATTATTCTACTAAAATAAAGATGCTATCGTCTAACAGGGCCGTCCCAAACAATTTGGAGGCCCTGTTCTAATTTTAGAATTGAGGCCGTCGCGATTGACTTAGTGACAGCAGAAAGAACATAGAGCAGCGACATCATTCACACCGAGAGCAGCGGCATCATTCACGCCTAGAGCAACGAAGGGAATGGAAAGGCTGAAACAGAAAGAGTTTATGGATTTGGGCTGAGGTGAATTGGTTTTTTGGGGGGCCTATAAAAGAAAACTTGGGTCGGGTCTGTCGTCTAACATACCTGTATGCAAAGTCGGATATACGTGGCTAGTCAGATTTCCCGACATAAACTAGTCATCGACAAGGTTAGTAGATACTGCGTATCAATAACATGGTAAACAAAAAAAAATCTAACGTACCTGCATACTGATGGCAATATTTCAGGATTTGGAGGATGAGGAGCCATAAAACAATAAAAAGTATCTCTCCAATTAGCAGCTGGTGAACTATAAAGATCAAAGTTACTATTATACACCAAAGGCCTCATAGGATCACGTGGATATATCTCTCTTTTAACCACAGAATCTTGTTCATAGAATCTAAGAACTCCATTATTCATCTCCTCTAAAATACTCACTGGTATTCCATGATTAACAACTTGAAAAAAACTCCATGTTTCAGATGCTTCTCTAATTTTCTCAACAACCAATTTCCTTCTAGTTGAATCTTGATGAATATCAACAAGATCTATAGAAGGAACACTAAGTTGAATGGTGCTTGAAGCTGAGTAGTTTTTCTGAGATTCATCAAGAAGATAAGGGTGATAGAAGATGTGAGGTATTTTTGTTACACCAGCATCAACAAGACCTTTAACACCATCTTTTGTGTCATCAAAAGCTTTGATTTCACTTGCTCTATCATACTCAGGTTTTGATGTTACTGAAATTTCAGTGTTTTTAGTGATTTCCATTTTCTTTATGATTGTTGTGCAGAGAATCACAAGTAATTGTAGTAGTGTGGAAGAGTCAAAAAATTAAGCATTAATTGTTAATTGTATTAAATTATTTTCAGCCTTTCTTTGAGACTTGAGAGGCGACCACAATGATAGGTTTTGAATAATTGCAAGCAAAATGGATAAGATTTTTTTTCTATACAAACGGGAACAAGTTGCATTGAGACAAGTCTTTTAATAATATAATTTTTTTATTATACGTAGAGAGAGTGGTCACAGCCACTAGAAACACACAAAAAAATATGAAGTTCTGAATTCGAATCCAAAACATGGTGTCTAGTCTAACAATTTCGGCAATTACCACTTTAGATAGGTCTTACAGATAATAGTATAATATTCATCTTAAAGTACGATGAAGGTTTTGGTATATATATAGTAGGAGATCCTCAGTCCTCACCAACGGATATTTTCATGTGAGAATTTAACATTCTATCTTACTTTCTTTGTAGATATTATAGATTTTGAAATCCTTTTGATTCCACAAAAAAAAACCTTTTTTTAAAAGAAAATACAAGTGATTCATAATAACAATGAATATAATTGCAGTTTTTTTTTTTAAAAATTTCTTTTCAGATATTAGATTCAGCATCAAAACATAATTTTCTCTGTAAGCGCTCAAAGAAGGGAGAGCTAATTTTGTAAAAGAATTAGATCAAGTGTGCGTGGTATAAACCTATTTTGAATATGTGCATCATATAAATCTCACTTCATCTAATTCTTTTACAATTTTTACCTTTTTAAAATAAATTCTTAAACTTTCATCAAATTAGTTCATTATTGTCAAAAAAAAAATCAAATTAGTTCACAAAAAGCAAATTTCATAAATTTAATAAATTTTCATTGTTTAAAGATAAAATTAGAGAGCCTAATAGAGTTTCATTAGTATACACATTTTTTTGTAAATCTTATTACACTATCCACCAATCACAATACATAGTAGAGATGACATATTAGGTGATTACTAATTGAATAATTTCTTTTTAACGACGTGTTAAATAGTGTAATGCATATAAATTAAACTCTAGTTTAGGACTAATAATAATAATGTGATTGTTTATTTATTTATTTACATATTTTATTTAAAATAAAATATACTCGTAACAGAAAAAGGAATGGTGTCCTCGTTGTTCCAGAAAACCCAAAACAAATAAACGTTTGACAGTCGGAAGGAAATTACGAAGCTACCCTTCCACCGTACCTCCGCCGTCGTCACCGCCGCTATACTCAGATCCACTCGTCAATCAACGGACCAAAATTTCAAAATCTCCTTTTAATTCCTTAATAAAAAATGTTATGTCTCTGAATTCTGAATCGGATTGATCACGATGTATCAGTGGAGAAAGTTCGAGTTCTTTGAGGAGAAGTACGCTGCAAAATGCACGATTCCGAAAGATGATAATGATGATGACGTCACTGTGAATCGCAATAACGATGAGAAAGAGAAAGAGAAGGAGAGGGAGATCGAGTGCTGTTCTAGCGGGAGAGGGAAGGTGGTGACTGGTTTTGATGACGGCACCGTTTGTTTCTTCGATCGAGGTTTAAAGTTCAATTACGCTTTTCGCCCTCACTCATCTTCTGTTCTCTTTCTTCAGCAGCTCAAGGTTCTTTCAATTTTTCCTATCCTTTAATTTGTTGTTTGAGTTTTGCCGATTCTGTGATTATTTGCGTGCTTTACATGATGAGTAGCTTTTGAGATTGAACATGATTTCATTTAGAAAGTGGAATTTGAAATCAGAGAGATGAAATTTACTTGATTGCCTCAGTGTTGGAATTGGTATGTGAATTTGGTATTTAAATTTAACTCCTCTTAAGTCTGAAGTGAATTCTCAATTCAGAGGGTGTGAAGTGAGATATCTTAACCATTTTGATAAGAAAGTCAAACGGACATGCACGCAATGCAATACCAATTGATAATTTATTTATCAATGTGCATACGCTCATTGGCTTTAGAGGAGCTAAATCCATGATTTTGATGGCTTATTACTGCTGGTTGAGTTGAGCAACTGTTTGGTTGATTCATTTGTTGGAAGAATTCAAGGATTTAGTACTATTATTGCTTAAAAAGAAAAGATTGGTGAAGGAGTTTTGTCATTTAAATGTTAACTTGGGAAGTCTAGGAGTATACTTAGGGTTTTGTTTTGAACTTAAAAGTGTTTTCTTTTGTCTTTTGATTAACCAGCAACGCAACTTCCTGGTAACGATTGGGGAAGATGAGCAGCTTACTCCCCAGCAATCATCTCTGTGCCTCAAGGTTTTTGACCTTGATAAGATGCAATCTGAAAGTTCAAGCACAGCAAGTCCTGATTGTGTTGGGATATTGCGTATATTCACTAATCAGTATCCTGAAGCAAAGGTAATGACACAGTTATGCATGCTTGTTACTACATAGTGATGTTATTTTGATTCAATCCCCCCTTTTTAATGATTTTGGAACTATGGTATACTGCAGATTACATCATTTATAGTCTTAGAAGAAGTGCCGCCTATATTACTCATAGCTATTGGCTTAGACAACGGTTCTATTTACTGCATCAAAGGAGACATTGCACGGGAGCGTATCACCCGTTTCCAGCTTCAGGTGGAGAACCTTTCAGACAAAACTCTTTCTTCCATCACTGGTCTTGGGTTTAAGGTGGATGGTCAATCACTTCAGTTGTTTGCTGTAACTCCAAGTTCAGTGAGCTTGTTCTCATTGCATGATCAACCACCAAGAAGGCAAACCCTTGATCAGATTGGATGTGGCTTAAACAGCGTTGCAATGAGTGATCGCTCTGTATGCAATCTTTGTTCCTTGTTCTCAATATCTCTTTTTTAATTATTATCATAGGCTTATTCTTGTTGAATGCTAAATGCGTTTGTATGTTAACATGATCAGGAGTTTATAGTTGGTCGACCAGAGGCAGTATATTTTTATGAAGTTGATGGGCGTGGTCCATGTTGGGCTTTTGAGGGAGAAAAAAAATTGCTAGGATGGTTTCGTGGATACCTTTTGTGTGTTATTGCAGATCAAAGAACAGGAAAACATACTTTCAACATCTATGATCTGAAGAATCGTTTAATAGCCCACAGTGCATTGCTTAAAGAAGTTTCTCATATGCTCTATGAATGGGGTAACATCATACTCATAATGACTGACAAGTCGGCTTTATGCATTGGAGAAAAGGATATGGAAAGCAAGTTAGACATGTTATTCAAGAAAAATCTATACACTGTGGCAATTAATCTTGTTCAGACTCAACAAGCAGATGCTGCAGCTACTTCTGAAGTGCTAAGAAAATATGGGGATCATCTGTATAGCAAACAAGACTATGATGAGGCAATGGCACAGTACATACTTACCATTGGTCACCTTGAACCTTCTTATGTGATACAGAAGTTTTTGGATGCTCAAAGAATCTACAACCTCACAAATTACTTGGAAAAGCTACATGAGAAGGGTCTTGCTTCTAAAGATCACACCACACTCCTGTTAAACTGTTACACCAAATTGAAAGATGTCGAAAAGTTAAATCTATTTATCAAAAGTGATGATAGCATTGGGGAAATTAAGTTTGATGTGGAAACAGCAATCAGGGTTTGCCGTGCTGCCAATTACCATGAGCATGCAATGTATGTTGCAAAGAAGGCAGGGAGGCATGAATGGTACTTGAAGATCTTGCTTGAAGATCTTGGAAGGTATGAAGAGGCATTGGAATATATTTCTAGTCTTGAATCAAGTCAGGCAGGAATGACAATAAAGGAGTATGGTAAAATTCTAATAGAGCACAAGCCACTGGAGACAATTCAGATTCTCATAAGGCTCTGCACAGAGGATGGTGACAAAAGTGGACACTCAAATGGTGCGTATGTGTCTATGTTACCATCTCCTGTTGATTTTCTAAGCATTTTTGTCCATCACCCTCAGTCCCTTATGGATTTTCTTGAAAAATATACTAATAAGGTCAAGGACTCACCCGCTCAAGTGGAGATTAACAATACCCTTTTAGAGTTGTATATATCCAACGAATTGAACTTCCCTTCAATGATGCAATTTAATGAGGGTGCAGATTACCTTAATATAGCATCGGCAAAAACTCTGAATTTAAGTGCTCAGTCCAATGGAACCGTTTCTGATCTCAAAAGTTCAGAAAAGGACCGTCTTGAAAGACGTGAAAAGGGTCTACTTAGGCTTAAGAGTGCATGGCCTCCAGAGACAGAACATCCACTTTACGATGTTGACTTAGCTATTATACTATGTGAAATGAATGCATTCACAGATGGGCTTTTGTATTTGTATGAAAAGATGAAACTCTATAAGGAAGTGATTGCTTGCTATATGCAGATGCATGATCATGAGGGATTGATTTCTTGTTGCAAAAGACTGGGTGATTCGGTTAAAGGAGGGGATCCATCTCTTTGGGCAGATGTACTTAAATATTTTGGTGAACTGGGAGAAGATTGCTCCAAAGAAGTAAAAGAAGTTTTGACTTACATTGAGAGGAATGATATTTTGCCCCCCATAATTGTTCTTCAAACTCTTTCAAGAAATCCTTGCCTCACACTCTCTGTGATCAAGGACTACATTGCTCGAAAGCTTGAGCAGGAATCTAAGATAATTGAGGAGGACCGACAGGCTATTGACAAATATCAGGTTCAGACTCTTTTATCTTGAGCAGATGCCATACAGTTGGGTCTAAGTTTATTTGCTAGTTTGAGTGTTTGTCTGTCCATCCATTGTGGGTCCATTGCATATAAGAAACAGCTCTTTTATTGTGTCCTAATAATGTGAAATTGTGATCAATTTAGACGAAATTATGATGCATTGTACAAAATAGACACCAATAGCTGATAAGACGATGATTTTTAAAGCTGAAGCAATTTAAATTTCTAGAATCTAAAAAACATTGGGATGATGGTTATAAATATGCAAATAAGCATTTTCCTTTTAATTTTTTCATTCATTTTTCATTAGAAACTGATATCAGGAATATTTATGATCTCATCCTTATCCTGCCTGAAGAAGTCCAGCAGGAACAGTACTTGAAATGGCGCTCTATAAAAGGAAATACTACTGTGACAGTAGAAAAGAAGTTCTGACCAAAAAGGAAATAGAGAATGACATATTAGAATTGATGTGAATGTGACTAATATGAATGATCCAAAATTATATGGCTAGTAACTTCAAATTTGTAAGTGTAGGGATTTTGAAAAATGTATCTGTCTCCTTTTCTATGTGAATAGTTTATACTGTCGTAGTTGTCCTCTTAGGGCAATTGTTTCCTTATTTAGTTAGAATCAAGAGTCCAGTACTAACATAAATAGAAAGTGTTTTGTCTTTTGTAACACATGCAACATGGATTCCATCACATCACATGTCTCTCGATAAACTCTTACTCTAGCAGTTTCTACTACTACTAATTCATTTCCTCGTAAATAAGTATGAACAGGAATTTGGACAATATACAGAAAATGGATATATTGAAGTTTGTCATGTTTGAACGCTTAAGCAAAGGAAAGAAAAGCACTTACTTGAAATTAGATCATTGAAAGGTGGATGATTTTGATCATTTGATGTGAAGCAGATATACGTTTTTTGTTATGACTTATGATATTTGTTTCACCTGAGAATATTGGTTTTGCATTCACTTTTCTGTTAACATATGTTATACTCACCATCTCCTTGTTATAAATCATGCTACGTGTTTTTGATTCATGTGAATTGAATTTGTGTGGCCTATATCTCTCTTAATTCCCGTTGAAGATGCAGACTATAGTGTAATGTGATGAACGATGATACATCGGTAAATACAAAAGACTACTTTTATAAGAAGCCATAATTTGTTTTAAGTGATTCATTTTTTAATATAATTTCTCAAATAATCATATATATAGAAAATATCTCGCCTAATGCTAGTCTGTAGTGATATTCTTAGTGAATTGCTGTTTTTTTATCTTTCTGTATTCAGCATATCATGGAAGGATTTCTATAAAGTATTTCGTTCTTTGCAGGAAGACACACAGGCAATGAGAAAAGAAATTCAAGACCTGAGGACAAATGCGAGAATCTTTCAGCTTAGTAAGTGCACGGCATGCACTTTTACCCTTGATCTTCCTGCTGTGCACTTCATGTGCATGCACTCCTTCCATTTGCGGTGCCTCGGCGATAATGAAAAAGAATGCCCTGAGTGTGCCCCTGAATATAGGTCTGTCTTAGAAATGAAAAGAAATTTGGAGCAAAATTCGAAGAATCAGGACAGTTTTTTTCAGCAGGTGAAGAACTCCAAAGATGGGTTTTCTGTCATTGCTGAGTATTTTGGGAAAGGGATAATCAGCAAAACAAGCAATGGATCCACTTCTGGTCTCAGATCTGGAAATGCATCATCCAGCAGTGGTTTCTGAGGTTTACTAATTATACCACTTCCTTTCAGCTTTATTCTCCCTTCAACATTAAACAAGTTGGGCTCTAAAATATTGGGTGAATCTGATTATTTTCGGGTTTTTGACTGCTCCATTATTACTGCTTGTTGTCCAGCATTCATTTTGGAGTTTATATTTTTCATAATGTGCTGGTTGTAATGTTATATACATTTCCCATTCATCAAGTCCCTGAATGGCCATGCATTACAGTGTTATGCCAGAGTATTGAGCTTTTTTGGGAGGATTTGAAGTTGCTGATTGTGTGTAGCACAGAAGAATTTCATGACGAATATCAGGGCATTGCCAGGTTTATTAGGTCCCAACTCAAGTGATACTCTTCATTTCTGTTTTTGTGTGTAAAATTATAACGTAATTAAATCGATTTTTATTTGTATTTTTTGCGACGGCGATGAGAAATAGTAACAGTATGATTTGTGTTAGTCAGTTGCTATTATTTTTGTGGAACACCCATTTTGTTATTTTCTTTTGTTTTAAAGAGAGTGGAAGCATTTGAGCCGAATGAGTTTCACTTATTTTGAGTAAATTGGTTGACATGTATGTCAAATGTGGTCAATGCTAGGATATGATGGTATTTGGAAGAGGAACATCTTCTTCTGCTGGAATGCTATGATTTCAATAGAAAATTCCAGCTATAGATGAAGGGTCTAAACCTATGAAGCACCGACACAGACACCAGGACACACGACACGGATACCGACACGCAGACACCGGTTTTCATTTGAAAATATTGAAAAATACAAGTAATTGAAGTGTCGTGTCGGTGTTGGGTGTCCGACAACTGGAAGTGTCGATGCTTCATAGGTCTAAATAGGTGTAGTACAATTGTCAACAGTGACTATGGATTGGCGTGGATTGAAATATCAGCAAAGAAGTTCATTACTACAAGTTAATGTTTGAATCTTCAAGATGTGGCTGCATTTATGGCAACCCAATTGGAGTAGGTCAGACAATATGAGTGGCTCATATTCATAGTTTTCAAACGTCCAGTACTATACATAATGGCAAAAATAATAAACTAATGCTTCTACCTAATATATGAACTTGACCACAAATTTCCATGGAGAAAACAGTTCGTATTGCAATTGTTCCTGGTGTTGGGTATAGCCACTTAGTCCCTATTCTTCAATTCTCTAAGAAACTTGTTCATCTCCATCCAGAATTTCATGTCCATTGTCTCATTCCAACACTTGGGTCTCCCTCAACTGCCTCAAAAACCATTCTTGAAACTCTTCCATCAAATATCAACCACACTTTTCTTCCCTCAGTGAACCCTAATGACCTTCCACAAGGAACTACCTTAGAAATGCAACTTCAGCTCACACTTTCTCACTCATTGCCATCCATACTCCAAACCCTAAACTCCTTAACTTTGAGGAATCCCATAGTGGCCTTAGTGGTTGATTCTTTTGCTGTTGAAGCACTAAATTTTGCTCCAAAGTTCAATATGTTGTCTTATATTTACTACCCTGGAGCAGCTACTGCTACTACACTGTCTTTGAGCTTCTATTTACCTAAGTTGGATGAGGAAACATCATGTGAGTATAGAGATCTATCAGAGCCTGTTAAAGTACCGGGTTGTGTACCGCTTCATGGCCGGGATCTTTACGCCCCGGCTCAAGATAGATCAAGTCAATCTTACAAACTATTACTCCAACGTGTTAAAAGATTCCGTTTTGTTGACGGGATTCTTATTAACAGCTTCCTGGAATTGGAAATGGGTCCCATAAGAGCAGTCACAGAAGAGGGAAGTGGCAACCCTCCTGTGTACCCTGTGGGACCCATTATCCCAACAGGAACAAGAACAAGTTTCGTTGATGATGCTAATGGTTTGGAGTGTCTAACATGGTTAGATAAACAACAACCTCGTTCAGTTTTGTATGTGTCTTTTGGAAGTGGCGGTACGCTTTCACAAGAACAAATTGATGAACTTGCTTTGGGTTTGGAACTAAGTAATCATAAATTCTTGTGGGTTGTAAGAACACCAAGTAGCTCAGCTAGTGGTGTGTATCTTTCAACAGAAAATAGTAGTAACCCTTTGGAGTTTTTACCGCGCGGGTTCTTGGAGAGAACCAAGGAGCGAGGTTTGGTTATTCCGTCGTGGGCGCCCCAGATACAAATCCTTAGTCACAGTTCAATTGGTGGATTTGTGAGTCATTGTGGTTGGAATTCAATCCTTGAGAGTGTGATGCTCGCCGTGCCGCTAATAACATGGCCTCTGTTTGCTGAGCAGAGAATGAATGCAGTTTTGCTGAGTGAGGGCCTAAAAGTGGGACTAAGGCCAAAAGTTGGTGAAAAAGGCATAGTGGAAAGAGAAGAAGTTGCTGAGGTTATCAAGTGTTTAATAGAAGGGGAAGAAGGTGTGAAACTGCGCAATCATATGAAGGAGTTAAAAGAAGCTGCTACTAATGCATTGAAAGAAGATGGATCTTCTACAAAGACTCTTTCTCAGTTAACACTCAAGTGGAAAAGTTTGGTGTAGGAAAATAAGTTTTGTAGAATCCTTTTTTAACGCAACAGCCGCAACGAACGAAATCGCGAAAGCCTTAATGCAACCACGACCACTATTTAGAACCTTGGTTAGAGCAGTATCAAAGAAACGAGCATGCATGTTAGAATAAATAGATTTTTGTTATAGATCAGAAGTTGTCATCTTATGAATGGTTTCCATGTATCTTGAATTGTTTCCTTTTAGTTAGAATTAAGAATCAAGTACTACTAGTATAAATAGAAAGTGTTTTTGTGTTTTGTAACACATGAAACTTGGATTCCTCATTCCATCATCACATCACATGTTTCTCTTTTCCTCTTCCTCTAGCAGTTTCTATTGCTCCTCTGGATCATTTCCACCTAACTAAATATGATCAGGAATTTGTATAATATACAGAGAATGGAGATATTGAAGTTTGTCATGAGATCATTGTGATTTGGTATTTTTATTTTATAGTTTACTTTAGTTGGGGAAAGAAATTTCTATTGATTTGTGAATTGAAGTTGTTCAACGTTAGGGTCCGTTTGGATAAATAGCTTAATTGACAGCTTATGGCATAAGCTGTTTATATAATAAACAATAAAATAATATTAAAACTATTTTTCTATATGTCCCATGTTCTTTTTATATAATTTATCTCGATGAGCTTATGGAAATAAAAATTGCTCATAAGTTCTCCCAAACAGTTTATGTAAGTGTTTATATAGCAGTAGATAAATAAGCAAATAATTCGATCCAAAACGGCCCAATTTGTACATAGAGGGAAAGATTCCCTTTAAGGAATTATATAAAAGTTACAATTAAATAACTTCTATTATAAATTTGATTTTGCAGTTTAGTAGAATTCATGGCGAATATGACTAATTGTGATCTTCAAGAAATTGAAGGCTTCACCTAATGAAATTGCACTATTGAGAGCATATATTGGAGATAGACCAAGATGAAGGAACCCCAACCATCCATGGAGGGTGGAGGGTGGATCCTAGGTTCAAGCTCACAGACAACATTGATCCGTTGGGAGAATGAGCGCAGAATGTGAAGCTTTGAAGGTGTGGCCAGCCGTCGTATCGAGACCATGAAGTTCACCTTCAAAACAAAATCGAAGCTCTTGTTGCCGACAAATGATTGATCCTAATAATGTGAAGTTGGGATCAATTTAGACAAAAGTCTGATGCATTGTACACAATAATGTGAAGCTCTTACTCAGAGGGAAATTGCTAAGAATCAAACAATATTCTCTGTCACCAATTTTTTTACTAGTGGGGACAAAATAGGTATAAATTCTTCTAAACCATACAAAACTTACCAAATGTGATAGAATACAATGTTAAAATCTTATTACGGCAAATTGAAAAACTAATTACTAAACCTTGAAACTCTAACAACCTGTCAAAAAAGAAAAACACAACTCTAACAAAAGAATTAATGAAATCCTTTCCACAACGAATTGGGCTTTTTCGCGCCAACACTTGCCCTCGTGGCTGTTTGACACTTTGACCTTCCACCTCAGCAGCTGAGTCACTTAATTCATTACACATGATCAATCATCTCTATTTTATGTGTCACAAAATCATCTCTAGTTTATTGTCAAAAAAATAATATTATCTCTCTCTCTCTCTTATCTCATATCATATCATTGTACCAAAAAAAATATCATTAACCTATCACCAATCAACTCTATTATATCACTTTATTTTTCACTCTCTTTTTCTATGTTGTTGGGGCTTTTTGGTTTCTAAGAATAATTTTCCTTAAATTATTAATGAGTGACAATTTCAACCACACCTTTAGAATCAAATTTCGACAAAACACTGCAACATATCCTAGTACATAGTTTTTCTTTTTGCAGATTGGTTCAATTGCTTTTTCTCTTCTGCTCAATTTTCACGTGATCAAATGAAACGTGGTAAAGAATGAATGAACGTGGCTATACTATGTTCAAGTTTAAAGTTTCCTTCTCATCACGTGAATATTCTGTTTGTGTCTCTATCATCTTATTTCTTTTTTTTTTCTTTTTTTCTTAACAAAAAATATTATCACGAACTTGTGGAGTAGTTTTTTATTCTCTACCAGAGATATACATAGGTATTAATGTGCCATGTAGGAGGTGTTACTTGAATTGTGTAAGACTTGATGGACAGAGATACTATTGTATCCCATTTTGACATTAGGAAACACTAGTGTGTCTCGAAAAGATTGTCAGGGACGAATTTGTTCCAAAAGAAATTGTCAGAGACAAATTTGAGCATTTAGTCTTTATAAAAAAGACATTTATAAAGAAAAAATTATATAAAATAATTATATTAATAACATATAATGTTTTGTGGTTGGACTGAATAAAGGTAACAAATTATACAAACATCAAACAGTAAATATTCATTTCAAAAAATAAAGATGTGTAGCATTTTTCTATCGATAATCAAAAGTAATAATATTATACCAATAATATTTAATGTTTTTATGTTGGAAGTCAAAAACAAAATATTCATTTATAAAAATAAAATATAAAAAATAGTTATTCCAACAACACGTAACTATTCCAACAAAATAGTTATTCCTCCTTCTTTCTTTTTCAATTTTACTGTAACTTTTTCTTCTATTTTATGCAAATTCTATACCTTTTTTTCTCTCAATTTCTTGTGGTGTATTATAGCTGGCTTTCTTTTGGCTTGGGTGCATGTTAAATTATTTTAAGGTAGAAATTTCAATTTAGTAGTTAAGAGATCTGAGAAGGAAAAAAGCACCAAACGAAACAATAAATAAGAAGGTCCAGTTTAAATCTTAAACTAACATTCCCCCACCCTCACTAATAATATTGCTTATAAAATAAACTTTTACGAGTAAATTAAAAATATAACCTTTTCATCTAATTTTTTTATAAACTTTTTAGTTAACATCTCCGAGGTGCTTTTAAAAAGGCTTAAATATATCGACTTAAGAATATCTTCATTATCCATTTACACTTGTAAAAACAAAACTTTTAAAAAGACCTTGCAAATATAAATTATTTCTAACCCTTTGTTAGATTTTGTTAACGTTAAGTGTATGTTAAACACTTATTATTTGCGGGGTGGTAAATGGATAGTAGCGTATATTTGCATGGGGGTAAATGGATAATATAATATATATGGGGTAAATGGATCGATAATGAACATATTTGCTGAGTAAATTAAATATAACCTTTTCATCTAAATTTTTAAAAAACAAAATTTTTAGTTAAAATAATTTATATTTGCAAGGTCTTTTTTAAAAGTTTTATTTTTACAGGGGGGTAAATAGATAATTGGTATATTTGTAGGTGAGTAACATATATTTAAGCCTTTAAAAAAACACCTTTAAGATGTAAAGTTACAAAAAGTGAAAAGTAGTAAACATATTTAATTTTTTTTTTTGACTTAAATGTATGTTTGGCCTATGCAAATATGACCATAATCCATTTAGACTCCTGTAAAAAAAAATCTTTAAAAAGAACCTTGCAAATATTAAGTGTTTATAGTTAAACCCATTTGTTAACCTTTTGTTAAAAAAGAGGTGATGTAGCTAGCAAACGAAGATGACGTCAGCAATGTTATTTTTTTAAGTAACATACTATATCCCACATTGCCATGCCTTCGCGACGTGTCATCCATCTATTGGTTGCTGACGTGCACATTCAATGTAATGTGACAGTGGTGACATGGGGTGTTGACGTGACGTGTTAGTGCCATGTGGCACAAATGTCCAATAATATGGTGACACGTGGCAGTGACGTCATTGCTGATGTCATCTATATTTGCCACATCACCTTTTTTAACAAAAAGTTAACAAAGGGCTTAAATGTAAACGCTTAATATTTGCAAGGGCATTTTTAAAAGAATTTTTTTACAGGGGCCTAAATGGATTATGGTCATATTTATAGGGGCCAAACATATATTTAAACCTAATTTTTTTCTGCGAGAGGTAGGTGTTGGGCTACTATTAGAATCTAAAACACCAAGAAGATCTTTACGTCAGGCAACAACAAATATATAAGTATAGCTATCAAACTGGATCGTCTGATTCAAGGGACTAAAGTGCAAAAATAGGTTGGGCTGGGCCACCCCAACTATCTATTAGGGTTTGTTTGACTTATAAATAGGTAAGTACTAATTATTGTCACCACCAGGGCCGACCCAAAATCCTCCGGGTCGTTGATATTCCAATGTTTCCGAATTAATTCATTCCCTTTGCTAGGGTTATGTTGGGTAGTCGCAACAGCGCCCTCTTGTTGCCATCCACGCTGCTATTGTGCTCTCTTGCAACCCTCTCTCTAAGATGGAGAAACCCCAAGCTTGAGTTTCTCTACGTTAGGGGTGTTCAAAACGGAACCAACCCAATAGAAAATCGCAAACCGAACCAACCCAAATCATAAACCGCAAAAAATCGCAAACCGCAAAATCTATTAGGTTTTTTTTCAATCAACCGCTTGGTTCGGTTTGGCCCGTGGTTTTTGTTCCACCAACCAAACCAAACTAAACCAAACCTCAAGTAACACTAACACTACAAAAACACAGGCAATTAGCGAGGGACATTGCGAGGGAAAATAAGTCCCTCACAAAAGAAAATAGTTTTGTTTTATTGTACTTGGTTTGATCCATCGGTTAGAGGAACAAAATTGAATCCAAAATGTAATACGGTGGACATTCAAATGAATAGAATGTATCAACTCTATGATCCATTTATTATGGCAAAAAATGTGATACAAGTGTATTATGTTCCATATCCATCAACTCGCAAAGGATGGTGTGTTGCAATTAAGACAAAACCACAGGGGTCGCATTGAAGCCAGTGATGTGGAGGATGATGTTCCTTATCAGGTGGATGAAATGTCCAGAGTAAATGAGGTAATTGAAGTTGAACCGGTTCACCCCTTACGTGATGATCACATCCATGTTTAAGAACGTTGAAGCAGTATTAGAAGTGATAGAAGAAAATGAATTAGATGAGCAAAATGAAGAAGAGAAACAAGATGAAGAAGATGAATAATTAGATTAGTCTTATGTTGTTATTATCATTATTGTTCTTGTGTATTACCCTTGTGTTTTGGATGAAACTTGTTTATGAATATATCATTAATGTCGTTAGTATCACATTTTGTATCATTAATGTTGTTAGTATCACATTTTGTATCATTAATGTTGTTAATATTATTGTTGTGTGTTCCCCTTTTTTCATAGAAATGGATTCAGGAGGAGGCTCTGACCCACCGAGACAAGATAAAGGGAAGGGAAAAGCAAAAGGGTCTCCCAAGAGGAGGTGTAATCGTAGTAGAAATAATGAGGTGGTACTTAATATTGGAAATATGAGGACGAATACATTTGTTGGTCTGCCCCTGACTACCACCTCGGATGTCCCACCAGCCCATTAATTCTCCATCGGGCCCCAATTGGTTTCATATTCCCTCACATGGACATATGCCATCTCCTGGGTATACAGCTGGGCATATGCCACCTCCGTATATGCCACCTCCTGGGTATACAGCTCCGTATACAACTGGACTCTTCCCCCCACCTCCTCGGTATACAGCTGGGCATATGCCACCTGAGCATATAGGCACATCGACTGAGCATATAGGTACATCGACTAGGCATATTGGCACGTCGACTGAGCATATAGGTACATCGACTGGGCATATTGGCACATGGACAGAATTACCTATGGCCACACCGAAGGATGATCATGTTGGTGGTGATGGTGCTAATGAGCCGGAAGTGGAGGTGGTTGATGACGAGAAAGTGGAGGTGGTTTATATCAACAACCAGAAGCTCTATATCATTTATCCATATGGTAACACGTAAGTATTATATTGGTTGGATTTTTTTTAAATTTAAGTTAATTATGCAAGAACTTATATATATATATATATATATATATATATATATATATATATATATATATATATATATATATATATATATATATATATTTGATTGTTTGATATATTTTTTCATTATGTAGGCTTGTTCCAGTCAAAGGCGATTTTCATCAAGCATCACATATGTGATCCAGAAGAAATATTTTCAAACTTACCATAAAAAGTGGAGTAAAGTTAGTGACAAAGAGAAGGGAGAGCTGTTGGATTTTTTTAAGGTAAGTGTCAATTATGTCATTATGTACCTATATATATATTGTTAGTTTTAATTTAATATTTGGTAATGTTTAATATATTACTAATACATACTTTCATTATGCTTAATACAGATCAAAGTGACATGGTACCAAGAGTATGATGAAGAAGTACAGAGATGTTTTTTTCTGAGGTTAGGTAGTCAATTGTCAGATATGTTGTATAAGTTGAGGCGTGGAAATGTGAGGCCTCCTTACATGGGTGAAAATGTTTGGAATGCCTTCAAGGCACATTGGGAAACAGAGACGTTCAAGCATAATTCTGAAAAGGCGAAGCAGAATAGAAACTCAGAAAAGGGTGGCTCGCTTAATTGTGTTGGGTCCATAAGCCAGACTCAACATGCTATTCGATTGGTAAATTATTTTAAATATCTGTGTGTTTTTTTACATTAGTTAATTAGTTAGCAAATGTTGAAAATGTTTTTCATTTTACAGAGTAAGAAATTGGGACGCCCTATCACTGCTACTGAGCTTCACAGGGCCACCCATGTAAGAAAGGGTACTCAAGGTCAATATGTTGAGGAGCGCGCGAGGGTTACTAAGGTAAATACACAACTTGAATTGTATTATATATACATATGTTGCTTTGTTAAAATGAATGGAGCACTAATTATGCTATGTTTTGTGGTTATACAAAACAAGAGGCACATACTCAGGAGATGGGTCCGCGACTCGAGGACTGGAACTCTGAATCACCTGGTCAACTTACTCCTGAGTTGATATCTCTGTCGAATGCACATTGGGAGAAAGTAGCGGGTTGGAACAAGGGTCGCCTGTATGGTACGGGGCCCTTGGCTCCATTAATGACCCCGTCTGGTGTTGAACCCAGTAGAGCTTCTAGAAGACGAAGACCATTTCCTACTCAATCAGATTCGGAGAGAGAGCGGTTTAGGAAGATGGAGGAGGAGCTGCATGCTACGCAGCAGAAGCTGCGAGAGAGTGAGATGCAAAAGCTGGAGTGGCAGCAAATGATGGAGATGCAAAAGCAAGAGTGGCAACAAAAGATGGAGAATGACATGAAGAGGGTGATAGAGCTTCTTCAGTCTAAGGAGAGTATGTCTTGCGCAGAGACTTGGGGAGTCTGACTCGTCTGAGTATCGAGTTTTTGAGAGGTCTGAGGAGTCTGATGACGGGTCCTTTTAGTAGTGTTTGTATTATTTGTTTTACATTTGAGTATTTTGTTATGACATTTCAGTATTTTGTGTTGTACTGATCGACATTTGATTTTACGTTGTGTTGATTCGGATTCTGACATTTCAGTATTTTGTTCTGATGGAACATTTAAGAAATGTTTGATTTATATTGATTTAGGTATTTGATGTTTTATTATTTATTAATAAATAAGCAAGTTTTTAAAAAAAAAATTTGGACTTTAATTAGCGAGGGAATTAGTGAGGGAATTAGCGATGGACGTGCAGACACGTGGCAGTCACCAATGGGATGTGCAGTCGTGGCATTTAGCGACGGAATACGCGTCCCTCGCTAATTAGCGAGGGAATTGGCCGTGGGTAATTAGCAACGGAACACTATTTCTCTCGCTAATTGTAATTAGCGAGGAGGTAATTTATGACCGGCGGTCCTCGCTAATTCCTCGCTAATGGCAATTAGCTTATTTAAATTGGTCCTTTTAGCCATCGATATTCCCTCGCTAAACTCAATGTTTTTGTAGTGAGACTTATTGACTTACAACCTTCCTTACTATCTTATTAGCCCAAATCCAACTAAAACCCAACTCTCACTCACTTACTAGCCCAAATCCAATTTATTTATTTATTGACTCACTTACAAACAATTCATATTGTCATGATATATTTGAAAATTACAATAAAAAATTTAATTCAAATTCTTTTAAATATGGTTGTAGCTATCTTATGAAAGAATTAAAAGAGAGTGATTTATATACTATATATATTTGAACAAATTTTTTCTTAAAGATTTATGTTAGCCTTTTTTTGTTTTAGTTAATTTTAATTCGTCTTAAATTATGTTTTGTCTCAAAAAAAAACCAAACCAAACTGCATGTAGTTATACCTTGCAGTTCCGTTCACTTTTTCTCTCAAAACCGGACCAAACCGCACTGCGAACACCCCTACTCTACGTTTTCATTCTCCATCCTCCCATCCCTCACCTCTTCCACCAGATCTGACCCTGAGTTCCACCACCGATTTGGCTTCATCTCGCTCTCCCCCCAGAGCCACCGCCAGGTCGTCCTTCACAATAGCTTCTGTCTATTTCGTCCCTGCAACTGTTGGTTCATCTCTCACAGTCGCCTCAAATGTCTTCTCGACTCTCTCGATTTTGAACCTCAACCATTGGTCCTTTCCATCCTTCGACCAGCCCTCACCTTTCCTTCTTTAGCCTTCAGACTCAAAACTCTAGATCTCAGGGCCAGTTGGGTTTCAAATACAGGAAAGCATCACTAGAGTTTAGAGAGGTGGCTTTTAGGGTACCCAAATCTGACAATTTGGGTATCATACACAAGGGGTTGTGTTATAGGTAATAGGAGGTTTCCCAGTTTATTGTTATTTACATATCTAACCCAAATATTTTACAATTAATATTAAATATTATGTATCTCCTCTTCTGTCCTCTTTTTCGAGTTCGATATAAATACTTCACAGCACTTTTCTCTCCATCTCTCTCATCATCTCTAATATATTGTCTTATGTTTGCTTTTGTCTCCATCTCTATCCCCTTCCAATAACACCCATTTTTGCTCTGAAATTCTTATGCCTTTTTGGCATTATTTTTTTCACAGTAATAACTTGTGTTATGACCTGCACTCCTTTGATTTCCTTCTCGGTAGTCTACTACTCACTATCACAAGCTACTTCTCTGGTTTTCGAGATAGGTGTTTTAAATTATTGCAAGCTGTAAGCAAGATCGAGTGAGATTTTTTAAGTCCTCCTCTTTTTTTCATTAGTTTAGTTTTGTTTGTGTGCCACGATCGTTTGCGGGTTGGAACTTTTACTTATAGATTGATTTTGTTGACTGAGTTGAAATGATCATTTTGTAGATTAGAGAGGCTTATGCCTGCTTGTTTTTGTTCACTAAGTCGTTTTTTTTTACTTTTACACTGTGTTTATTTTTCTCCTTTTATTCAATACAGCAATTGGATTTGGGCTAAGACAATGTTAAAAATAATTTGAATTAAATATTTTGTTGTAATTTTCAAATATAGCATAACAATATGAATTGTTTGTAAGTGAGTCAAAAAGTTAATTGGATTTGGGCTAGTAAGTGAGTGAGAGTTGGGTCGTAGTTGCATTTGAGTTAATAAGTTAGTAAGGAATGTTGTAATTCAAATGTCTCTTGAGTATTCTTGCGGTTTGATTAGTAAAGAGTCAAAACTAATCAAAAAATTATAAAAACACCACTAAAAATCTAACAAAACCAAAATAAGTCTATGCAATTTTTTTAAGATTTTTTGGAGATTGAAAAATTAAAAAAATTAATAAAAAAATAGTAAACGATGGAATTTGGGATTTGAGCTCGTAGTCCCACAAGAAGTCCCTTATAGGGGAGTCATGCTCGTTGATTTTTTTTTCGGATTTAATGGTTGTGGTTTCATTACAATCGGAGTTTTAGCCTAAATTATCCGTTCGACGTATAACATCGTCACGTGTTAACGAACTACACACTAAACCTATTTTCAAACCTAAACTATTCATGTCTAGTTTATTAAAAATATATAATTTTAATTTTTTAAATAATTTAATTAATTTTTATTTGACAAAAAAAACATAATAGGGATTGTATATACACCCCTCAAATCGTATGTACACCATCGTATATACCATTTGGGGATGTATATATGACCCCCTAATTTACACATCGTATATACACCCCCAAATGGTATATACGATCCCTATAAATTTTTTTTTGAAGCTGTAGGATATTTTGCGATTTTTAAATTTTGTTAAGGGTATTTTGGTCTTTTTACAGGGCTCGTGGGGGTAGATGAAAAAGTGGTGGGGGTAAAAAAACGGACCCTTAAAAGTAATGTCAGAACCAAAACAAGTTAACATAAATATTTTATTTTGAATTTTGGGCCATTTCTGTAATTAACCATTCAAACAAGTTATTTTTTATAATTACATCATAGTTAGAAAGAAACCCTTACAATAAGTACCAATTCTTCAATCACGTCCATTGAATAAAGATAATATATATCTATGGTTTGGAAGTCATTTGTGTATGGTACCAAAATTATCAGATTTGGGTACCATAAAAACCACCGTTTAGAGAGCCCCATCTATATTCATTTCATATAAAACATTTTGCTCAAAATTAAGGACGAATTGAAGTGAGGGTCTCCAACTAGTAGGTAGGACAGTTTGAAAGCATCACTAGAGTTTAGAGAGCCCCATATATTTAAATTATTGGTACCCATGTTTGGAAACAAGACAATAATGATTTTGCCATGTGTTTTGAATCCCCATACCACCTTATAAAGGACCCTCCATCCAACGGTGGAAATTAAAGTTTCATATTTAACGTGTGTGTATGCTTTCATGTCCGGATTCAAAGGTGTTTGGTCTTTTTAAAGCTAAAAGTTTCATCTTGGTTTGACCAGAGAAGCTCCTAGCTACTTAGTTCTCTCTCAATTTTTGAGATGGATGAGTCGTGGGAAAAGTGGATTTCTTCCTTGGTAATGAGACATATATAGTTATATGATTGATCAATATAATCTTTTTTTTAATTATATATTTTTAGTAATTTAACTCTTGTTGTTTTGCTAATGTTCTTATAGGAAATGGGAGGAGACAATTTATGTGGTGAAGATTATTGTAACATGAACACTTTGGAAGGTGACAAGTTTGTAATAGATTTTGAACCAAGTAGTTTCTCTTTTGAGAATGCTATTGATAATTACCTCTCTTCAAATTCCACTATGCAATATTGTAACAACAATAATAATGTTGTTAATAATGTTGATAGTGGCAACACATTGATCTCAATGGATCATATTAACTTATCTTGTGATGAGGAGGCAATTAGCTTTGACTTAGATGATGATGATGATGACATCAACAACAAGATGCTCAAGAGAAATATTAGTTCAAACTCTATAATCTCTGAAGAAGATGCTACTTTACACAAATTTACACCAACACCACCATCTCAATCCACTTACATTTTGTCTTTTGAAAACTCAACTGTGAAACCTGCCACTCATAATTCTTCCATGAATAAGGGAAAGCAAGGAAGCAAGAATGTTAGACATAGAAGATCATCATCTGAGATACAATGTCATATAATGGCTGAGAGGAGAAGAAGACAAGTACTAACTGAGAGGTTCATTGCACTATCTGCCACCATACCCGGATTGAAGAAGGTTAGTTTCTTGTTTTTTTTTCGATAACTAAGAATTTTCGTTAAGTTGTTTAGTTTTTTTTAATAAGAAAAATTAATCGAAGAGAGTACAAGGGTTATTTTAACCCTTTGCAGACTAAGATATGCTCATCAAAGTGAGCTAAGACAAGAAACAAGAGTATTTCACATACCACTAAACCGATCAAAGTCCCAAATTTCTATGCACTGAATATATGAATCGCTCTCGAAGATCTATTAGATTTATGGAGTTGTTTCAAAGAATCAAAATGGCCGGTTATTAATGGAATTCCTTTGTTAGCTTTCTGTAAAATACTCGCTTGGGCAGAGGCTTTCAAATACATAGTAAGTTAAACCTGTGCTGACAAGTAACCAACCTGCAATAAATAAGAAAGATATAGTAATGCTATGTATAATCCAATATCGAATACTGATAATAATATCAGCAGATGAACATTCTTAACAAAAGAAAGTCCATCTACACTCAACATTTTTTTTAAGTTGATTCAATATAATATTCTCTTATTTTCTTCTATGAATTAGTTTCTAAAACTTTATTTACAAATTACAACATAGAACATAAACATTATTCATGTCACATATGCATGATTTCAACATTGTTCATGAATGATTCCTTAGATGCCATTAATGCTCTTACCACTATAAACTTATAGACAAATTAAAAAAGAGAAATTGCACAAAACTCCATTATAAGGGAAAGTGATTTAGGGTGGCAGAAAATGATTGTATGTGAAAACTAAATTTCACTTTCACAGATTTGTGGTCCATACGCACTCATTAAACCAATAATATAACTTAACTATTTTAATAATTATTTTTTGACAATATCTATTTTAATAAATATGTTCTTCTGCTTTTTGTACCTTTGGACCAGATATGTTGCTGCTTGTCTTTTTTTCTCATCATGCTCTTCTGCTTATGGCTGTCCTTTTCTCTTTTTTGATGCTATACTGATTTTCATTTTCTGGTTGCCCTGTGTTGAATTCATTAACACGTTGTTTAGGTAGTTAATTTTTGGCTTATCTAAAAGGGTTAAATATGTTTTTGGTCCCAATAAAATTAGGGTTTTTTGTTTTTAGTCCCACAAAAATTTGTATTTTTCGCTTTTAATCCCTCATCACTTTTAATAACACTTTGCAACTTTTAATAATGTTTTTACACAATTAATATCTATAGAAAGTCACTTAAAGTTTCTCTTTTTTGAAGTCAGACTCAAATGAAAAATGCCAAAGTGACACATTCATATGTGATTTCAATAGTTTCAATTTGATTTTGATCAGACGACTAACATTTCGACATTGAAATTTGAACTTGATTTACAAATGCAAATCATGAGTTATCCGATCGAGATTGAATGGACGTAGTACTACAACTTCATCTTATAATTCAAAGACTCTTTCCTATAAATGTGTAGACTGATAAGGCCTATATACTTCGAGAAGCAATCAATTACGTGAAACAACTTCAAGAGCGGGTAAAAGAGCTAGAGAATAAAAATAAAAGGAAAAAAGGAGATTCAATCATATTCATGAAGAAATCTCAAGCATGCTCAAATGAGGAAACCAATATTTCATGTGAAGAGAACTCTAACAATAGTGGGCATGAATTCAAGAAAGCACAACAACTACCTAAGGTTGAAGCAAGAGTCTTAGAGAAGGAAATTCTTATTGGAATCCATTGTGAGAAACAAAAGGATATTGTGTTTAGGTTAATGACCTTGCTTCAGAATCTTCATCTCTCTCTTGCTAGTAGCAGTGTATTGCCATTTGGAACATCCACACTTAAAGTTACGATCATTGCTCAGGTAAATATAATACAAGAGGTAAATAGTTATTTTGGTCTTTAAATGTCTGAGACATTGTCATTATAGTCCCTGAATGTATCGAAATTGCAAACACATCCCTAAATGTCTTTTTGGTAAGTCATTTTGGTCTTCCAATTTAATTTGAGCTATGTCTAATGCAGATGGAGGAGAAATATTGCATGAGTGTGAATGATCTTGTTCAAAGCCTGAGGCAATATCTCTTGGAGGACTCACATGACATTCAAAAGTAGACAAATAAATTCTCCAATCCATGTTTATGTGGACTTTGAAGTTTACGATAAAAGTAAATTTTGTTGGCATGGTTTCTTTTGATAAATTTAAACTATGAGTATTTTGTTTGTAAAAGTGAATTTAATCTTGTAATGTATGAAGATATATGCACAACTACTTATAAGCATAATGGTTCATTTCTCAAATGGACTAAAAATTGAAAGAGAGTATAAAATGGGCTATACTTAAAAAGTAAATATTTTAAAAGAGAGTATGTTAAAATGGGTTGTGAAGCAACACACAAAAGAGGGTTTTTTTTTGGACCCCCACCCTCTCCCCTTAAACCCCCACCCAATTTTAAATCCCCAAAATGTCTTTTGAAAACGTATTTTTTTTTTAAATTTTTGGCCAATCATATATACACCTGGGGGGTATATATACGACCCTATTTTTTGCCCATCGTATATACACCCCACAAGGCGTATATACGATTGGCAAACCCCCACCATAATCGTATAGGGTCGTATATACGTACTCAAAGGGGTATATACGATGGGTTTTTTATTTTTTTTAATAATTTGTTTTAATTTTTATTACTAAGGCTACTAAAAATTCGTTAAATAGTCAAAACTACTCCAAAAATTATAAAAACACCACTAAAAATCTAACAAAACCAAAATAAGGCTATTCAAAATTTTTTAGATTTTTTGGAGACTATGAAATTTTTTAAAAAATCGTAAAAAATAGTAAACGATGGAATTTGGAATTTTGAGGCCGTAGTCCCGTAAGAAGTCCCTTCTAGGGGAGTCTTGATTCTTGATTTTTTTCGAATTTAATAGCTGTGGTTTCATTACGATCGGAGTATGTTGCCCGAAAACCGATTTTTTAGCCTAAATTATTCGTTCGACATGTAACATCATCACGTTTTAACGAACTACACACAAAACCTATTTTCAGGACTTATATAATTTTTATTTGACTTAAAAAAATTTAAAAAAATACAATGGGGATAGTATATACACCTGAGGGGGGGGGTATATATACGACCCTATTTTTTGCCATCGTATATACACCTCCCAAGGCGTATATACGATTAAGGTGGGGGTTTTCCAATCGTATATACGCCTTGGGGGGTGTATATACGATGGGCAAAAAAAAGGGTCGTATATATACCCCCCCAGGTGTATATACGATTGGTCAAAAATTGTTAAAAAAAATACATTTTCAGAAAGGCATTTTGGGGTTTTCAGTGTGGGTGGGGGTTTATGGGGATGGGGTGGGGGTCCAAAAAAAAAACCCAAGAGCAAAATAGAGTAAATAAAACCAACATGATGTGGAGTGGTAGATATTTGGGTCCCTTAACTATTTAGTCATGAGTTTGATGATCACTGACGGTGCGTATGGGAAAACATTTATGGGGAGAAGCCAACCCCTTAAATAGATCTTCAATACTTCGAAAGATTAGTCTCCACATTCATCGTGGATGATACTTTAGTTTACCAAAAGAAAATAGAGTAAACAAAAACTTTCTCCTTGGGCAGGTCTATTCAATGGTGAGGGCGTGTACTTGCAGTCTTGCACACTCTCAAAAATAAAAATCTTCACAAATTTTATATATAGTATTTATTTTGGTCCTCTTAAAATTTAAAGTTTGCACCTAGTCTTCAGTTTATTCTGCTTTGACAATTAAATAAAATATAAAATCTTAATTTAGTTCTTGAACTTATACTATATGTTTTACTTAATAATAATCCCAAATATATATATATATATATATATATATATATATATATATATATATATATATATATATATATATATATATATATATATATATATGTAAATAGTAAGTATATGTCGTAAAGTTTTTGAACTCTGTCAAACTAGCTAGCACATAAAATTTTAGGAAATTTGTCTTAGTGTCTGTTTATAAAACTTTAGAGTTTAATTTAATCGATGTCACAAACTTTAGAGACTACTTACTATTTTTATATACTTTAGAGGTGAAATAGGAGAGGGGTGTAAGCTTAGAGACTAAATGGATAATTTACTCTAAAATAAAATTGGAGTTAAATAATTGGTTTTAAATTTCACTTAATCAAGTAAGGATGTTTGGAAAAAAAACCTTGAGAATGAATTTTTTAAAAGTTAGTTAGTTGATTGATTAATTAGTTAATTAGTTAGGCATTGATGTAATCTTTTATATAAATGGTATTTATTTTATCTTTGTAATCACCCTTTTTCCATGGGGAAATAGAAATTTCTATCGGCTCGCTCTCAAATCTGAGGCAATATTTCAGTAACAATGCATAAATGAGTTTCTTCAATCCAAATAGAATCAATATTAATCAAAGCAAATTTTACTAAACAATAAGTTGTTTAATTAGCACATCTCCTAACATGGCAAACCCTAAAGCGATGGAACTGTGAAGTAAAAAACTTGCAATCATTCACAACCATTCCTAAATGAGTGGGTATTGTTAGAGGATAGCATCTTTATAATCACTCATTAGAATTAGTGAGAATAGATGAATTTCTTATATTCTTTCTCAATTCTTCTAACAAACAATATTCTTGTACTTGATGTTATTTAGTCTCACTATTATATGTGCAAGCCTTATACCTTGTGCAATTGTACTTGTAGTTGAAAAGTAAATTAAGAAAGATTTGAACCAAACAAAGTAACATAATAACTAACATACCAACTTTTTCTTTTTAGACAAAATCTGTGTAAAAAATACATATATAAAATGTTGTCTTCAGGGGCAGATATTCATTAGAGCGGGGGAGGACCACGATCCGCCCCCAAAAATCATGTAAAATTCCCTAAATAACCCCCTATAATTGAAAACTCAGGTACTAAATATATAAAACTTTTGCGCAACCTTAACAAGTGTGGTGTAGTGGTAAGTGCAAAAGCCATTAGCAGATGTATGCCCAGTTAGATAACTTTGTTTTTTTATCTTCTTATATAAAACAATAATATTCTGGACTTTTGTTTTTAAGCTTGCCAAAAAACGAAGATAATAGGAATCAAACCATGACAACACCAACAGGGTCGGCCCTAGGGTTGTACAAGTTGTGCTATAGCACAGGGCCTCCGCCCAATCCACTTTTTTTGGGGCCCCAAAAACATTATGAAAAGGTATATATATATATATATATATATATATATATATATATATATATATATATATATATATATATATATATATATATGTATATGTATGTATGTATTGTTTGCGATAACTTGACTGAAAGCACAGTCGGCCTTTGGGCTGTACAGGTTGTGTTGTAGCAGAGGGCCTCATCCCAATCATTTTTTTGGTGCCCCAAAAACATTAAGAAAAGGTATATATATTTTGTTTGCAATAATTTGACTAAAAGCATTTCGCTTGGTTGTTATGTGTCCCTCATTACCTGGGCTCGAATCCCGCCTTTGTCACTTTTTACTATTCGTTTGATTTTTAGATAGCATATCACTATACAATAAAAAAAAGTAAGCTTATCATTATCACCTTGTTTCACTTCCATCTTTTCATTTGCCTTGCGATGGTAAAAACATTTTGCTTGGTTGTTCTGCGTCCCTCATTACTTGGGCTCGAATCCCACCTCTACCACTTTTTATTCGTTATTTGATTTTTAGATATAGCATAACATTGTACCCAAAAAAAAGAAGATAACTATCATTATCACCTCGTAGCCACGTGTACCCATCAGTATGTCATTTAATTTTTTTTTATAAATAATTTTAGACTTAAATATATATTTGGCCCTTGCAAATATGGTCATAATCAATTTAGGCCCCAGTAAAAAAAATCTTTTAAAATGACCCTTGCAAATATTAAAAGTTTACAGTTAAGCCCCTATGTTAACTTTTTGTTAAAAAAAAAAATGTGATGTGGCAAACAGAAATGACGTAAGCAATGATGTCACTGCCACATATCACCATATTTTTGGACATTTGTGCCAAGCGGCAATGACACGGCACAACAACACACCATGTCACCACTGCCATGTTGCATTGAATGTGCCACCTCAACAACCAGTAGATGGCTGCCACGTGGTGAAGGCATGATCATATAGCATGTTACTTAAAAAAATAACATTATTAGGAGATATACCCTTTTACTATTCTGCCCTTGTAACAATTTATTATTTACTTTTTCCTTTATTCTGTAATTAGATTAGTTAAGTTGTTGTTTTGTAGTGAGTTGTTCATTCAGTTAGAGAAGTTAGGGTTCAGTTGAGCTTGTAACAAACTCTCTTCTTGATCCAAAATCCTATATAAATTGTTCTCTGCACCTTTTTTAACAAAAAGTTAACACACACTACAAGAAAAGTCTGATTTAGCCACCAACATTTGCCACAGACTTTATTCCGTCGGTAGTTTGCCACGGACTTGCGACGGCAATGTATAAAAAACAAGAGGCGCAAAGTTTCTCACTGGAGTTTGCCACGGACTTAGAAAACGGTCGCAAATTTGCGACGGACTAGCCGTGGCAAGCCCGTCGCAAATGACGTTCGTTCAAACCTCAAATACGCGTTTCTATTTCTTCTTTCTATTTCTTTCTATTTCCTTCTTGCTTGTTCTCTCCCTCTCTGAACTTCCTTCACCATGGCCCTCCTCCCTCTCGCGTCGCCAGCCACCACCAATCCTCCCTCTCGCGTCGCCGGCCACCACCGTTCCTTCTCCTCCTCCTCACTTCCTTTCTATTTCTTTCTATTTCCTTCTTGCTTCGCTCCTCCTCTCCCTCTCTCGAACTTCCTTCACCATGGCCCTCCTCCTCTCGCTCGCCACCACCACCAATCCTCCCTCTCGCGTCGCCGGCCACCACCGTTCCTTCTCCTCCTCCTCACTTCCACTCCCTTTTGCTACCCGACGCAAACCCCCAGAACCCATTGTGCGAACCAACTCAGAATGCAAGCATTCTTCTTCTTTTTCATCATCTATCGTAAGTATTGTTCTTCTATTCTATTCTATTCTGCTTTTATTCTAATTAAAACCCTAATTTTTGATTTCATCAAAACCCTAACCTTCTCTTTATGCTTTTGATTTTGCTGCTTTTGAATTTAATCTTGATTTCTGGTTTAGATTGTCATGGAGTTTAGAAAACCAGAAATTTGGATTCGCTGGTTGTTGGGTTTTCCTTCCAATTCGTTGAGAGAGAAACACACAAAGTTGAAGAACATTTGAAGGTACTGAGTAAACTTTGATTTCATAGTTGTTCTATCTTGGAATATGTCCTCTGGGTTGTATTTTTGCCTTGTTCTGACTATTACTTGGATTTATTTTGTTCTCTTTTCTTGGTGTTTGAGTTAAGTACTTCAATCTATTTTTGCCTTGTTGAATTCTTGACCATTGATGAACCTTGGGTTTTAGTGATTATCTGGATGTTTGATTTGTCCTGATGAAGACTTGGAATTTTCTGCAGATTAGGTGGGGGAATAAGCTGCTACTTCTTGGTGGAAACCATGGAGTTCCAGTGGTTGTTGCTGGCCATAATTTTGGAAGTGCTAGTGGGATGGCTCCTCGTTCGCAGTAACTACTCTTGAATTTAACATAAGTTGAAATTTTTTGTGGCATTATTATGGTTATCTTTGTGCCTGTAGTAATCTGTTTATGGGAGGGAAAAAAAGAAATGGTGTATCTGCTTTAGCCTAGATTTCTAGTTATTTCATGCAAGCATGATTACTTATTCATTTCATTTAAGATATGTGAATGAATTTCATTTCAATCTTTTAAAGTATTGTTGTTTACAAGGCGTTGTGGGTTCTTTGTTTTTGTTTAGTCGATAGGTACTGATTTTGGGTGTGCTTGTTGAAGACAAGCTTATATAGATAAGAACAAAAGTAGAAGCTTTTGCAATCGATTCTGAAGTTTGTGAAATTTTTGCTATGTTGTTACTGGCATCTAATCCTACTAGCTTCTGGAGTGAAATCTCACAATACGATTTATGTTACTTATTTTTTGTTTACATAGCTTTCTATTTGTTCCTTATCTCTTATCTATTTTTGTTACATATTCATAAGTTTTGTAATTGATGATGTCGGAAATAAGTACTACATATATAGGCCATTATCTTGATAAACAATTGAGTTGGTGCTTCAATGCATGCTTTGCTTTGGGAACATTAAGTTTTGTTTGATTAAGCGGCATGTCTCCGCATCTGTCTGTTGACTTTTATTGGGGTATTATAATGTTTATCCACTTTGTACATGCTTCATTCCTCAAAAACAGTCCTAAACTTTGGATGAGGCCGGAATTCTTATGCTTTACAAGCCTTATTGTAGAACTCTATGTAGAGATGTCCAGAATTGTTTCATACACAGGAAATTTCATGCTTACGTCTTCCCAATGTTGTTGGTCTTTGTGATTGTTTATTCAGGCAATCAACTTTTACACAAGAGCCAATAGCATCAAACCTGGTGATCCAATCATCCTCGGAAATCGAAGTGCAGCTTATATAAGGTTAAGCATACTCAACGTTTTCTTTTGAATTAGTTATTGCAAACTGTTATATAACCTTGTTCCGAATATTTTACTTCAATTTTATTATGTTCTATGTTTTCATAGCAATGACAATATTTTCCAATCAGGATGAGCCAGTATTTAATGCACAGATCATCATCATCTTCAGAACATAAGCCATTGAGTGGGAAATGGTGGAAGTGCAGCTAGTATATCAATTATCAGTTCTATTATTGATATCATATTCACATATTCATACTCAACGTGTATGATGTCATATTCACATTGTTTTCTGCATTTTGTATTTTGCTGTAATTAGCATGGGAAATGGTGGAAGTGCAGCTAGTATATCAATTATCAGTTCTATTATTGTGTTCAAACTTGTAATCTGTTAATTTTTTTCTTGCAGTCTTTGAAACATTTGTTATATTTCATGCGAGTTTGAGAAAAAGGGTTTCCAAAAGCGAATCGCTTTGGCTCTTGCGCATCTTTGTTCTGCAGATGATCAAAGATAAATTTTCATTGATCACCATGGTAAAGGCATATTCTTAGTAAAGTACTTTTCATGGGTTTGATTCATGTTGTTTCTTGTTTTATATTTTTCTTTTTGTATTTGTTCTATTTTGAAGCTGAGTATATCTGTCCATGTAGGTCTTGAGTTGCTTATTGGGCTTCTTGGCTCATCTAGCTCTAAGCAAAGAACTTGATGGTCTTTGTGGCTTTATGCAAGTTGGCTAATAAAGCCTCGACTCTGTCTCCTGTGGATGCTACTCCTCCTTCTCCAACACCACAGGTAGGCTCAAATTCAGTTGGATTGTCCTCAGTTCTCACAATCCCACTGCCTAGAGTTTAATAAACAAAGAAAAATGTTTGGTATGAAGTCAATAGGCTTCTCTTACTTTGATATAGAAGCAGTAAGTTTTTATGCTTTTTCCTTTTGATTTGACAAAATCGAAAAATGTTGCATCTTTTGATTTAGATTTTATCTTTTTCTAAACATTCATTCAAAACACTAAGGAGTGTGGGGCTTTCTGCAGATATTAATGATATCATTTGTTTAATAATACTTGGATAGTTAAGTTTTTCTTGTAGTATTGAGTGGCCAGTACAATGACTTCTTAACGGATTTACATTATTTGTATATGATATTTGCCATGTCCGCCAAATTAATGTGAATATAATGAGTGATGGTGTGTAGTTACAAATATACGGTCCATTTAAACAATGAACATCTGATGATCTAATAACCTGCGGTCACGCTGATCCATGTCTTGCTGTTTTCCATTCCCTCCACTTGCATAAGAATCTCGGTTATGAGCTCCCTCTTCTCCGTGTCTTGGCTAAATAATTGCAGAACAAGGCTTTTTCTAAAAGCTGCATTATCTATGCAAAAGAATGTTGTATGGTAGAATATGTTATACTTCTACTCACATCAACTACCAAGAAACTAAATAAAGCACTAAATTTTACTTGCAATGTTTGATAACTCAATTTGTGAAGAAGTTGGAGTAGTAGGAAACTACTGCTCCATTTATTTTTTTTAATTTTTTTTTTAAAAATTTGCGACGGATTTTTACAGATTTGCGGCGATTTAAAATTTGCCACGGCTTTGCGACGGAAAAATTTGCCACGGATTTGCGACGGAAAAATTTGCCACGGAAATTCCGTGGCAAACGATTTGCGACGAGCGTTTTTGCCACCAATTTTTGTCTGTGGTAAATCCGTGGCAAATGTTGTTTTGCCACGGAAATGTCCGTGGCAAATCAGCGATTTTCTTGTAGTGACATGAGTTTAACTGTAAATGCTTAATATTTGCAAGGGCTTTTTTAAAAGATATTTTTTTACAAGGGTCTAAATGGATTATGACCATATTTATAGGGGTCAATCATGTATTTAAGCCATAATTTTATTCATATTTATCTATTTTAATTTTATTTGCGTTTTTGTGTATCTGTTCTTGCGTTTATGAGTTTTCATGTTTTTTTATTAGCGGTCCACCCAACCTTTTTAGTCAATATCCGCCACTGGTTGTCTTTCTCCTCAAACTAGGATTCGATTTTCATGGAGTCACAACTCACAAGCATGGTCCAAAATTCAAAATAAAACACAATAAACTTAGGAAAGTTCCCATATCAATATGTTAAGAAAAAAAGACTAAATGCTTACAACACACAGATTGATAGTTTGCAATCTGCATTGTTTCTACACTATATTTATATTTATCCAACTAAACCACAACTGAAATTACCAATCTACCCACTTTCAAATATTGACACCTAAATTTTTTTGAGGGCAAATAAGTCAATTACATCTAATTCATTTATTTTTACCCTCATTTTCTTCTTACATTCTCTTTTTTCTTACACTCTCTTTCCTCTTTTCACACTCTCTTTCTTCCTTTTTTTTTCTCTTTTTCTTACACTCTCTTTCTTTATTTTTTCTTTTTACTTTACTTTTATTTTTCTCATAAATAATTATTCTCTTTCTCTTATCACTTCACTTTAATTTTTTTAACTAAATTTCTAAATTTATAGAAACAATACTCTACTAAAATTACTCTACTATCAATTCTTATTGATTGATAATCTATTATCTATATTTTACTATCTACTATAATATACTTATCAACTAAAATGATTAATTGAAACTAGATAATTGCAAAAAACACGGAATAACTGCACTGATATATAAGAAAACACAGAATTAATATATGTCATTGATAATTAAAAAATTTGAAGACTACTATAAACCTACTATCAAAAAAAGAAGATTTAATGACTATTAACCTACTTATTAATATTTAAAATAAATATTTCTTATTGATAATTTACTATCTAAGTTTTATCTACACTATATTTATACAACTAAACCACAACTGAAATTACCAATCTACCCACTTTCAAATATTGACACCTAAATTTTTTTGAGAGCAAATAAGTCAATTACATCTAATTCATTTATTTTTACCCTCCTTTTCTTCTTACATTCTCTTTTTTCTTACACTCTCTTTCCTCTTTTCACACTCTCTTTCTTCCTTTTTTTCTCTTTTTCTTACACTCTCTTTCTTTATTTTTTTCTTTTTACTTTACTTTTATTTTTCTCATAAATAATTATTCTCTTTCTCTTATCACTTCACTTTAATTTTTTAACTAAATTTCTAAATTTATAGAAACAATACTCTACTAAAATTACTCTACTATCAATTCTTATTGATTGATAATCTACTATCTATATTTTACTATCTACTATAATATACTTATCAACTAAAATGATTAATTGAAACTAGATAATTGCAAAAACACAGGATAATCGTGATCGATATATAAGAAAACACAGAATTAATATATGTCATTGATAATTAAAAAATTTGAAGACTACTATAAACCTACTATCAAAAAAAAAAAAGATTTAATGACTATTAACCTACTTATTAATATTTAAAACAAATATTTCTTATTGATAATTTACTATCTAAGTTTTACTATCTATTATAATCTACTAATCAACTAAAATAATCAATTGAAACTATGAGATAAATGTAATGCTATATAAAAAAACACAGGATAACTGCAGTGATATTTAAAAAAACACGGGATTAATATTTGCTATTGATAATTATAATTTTGAAGACTTCTATAAAACTGCTATTTAAAAAACAAGAAGGCTTAATGGTTATTTAAACTACTAATTAATATAAAATAAATATTTCTTATTGATAATTTACTATCTAAGTTTTACTATCTATTATAATTTACTAATCAACTAAAATAAATACTTAAAACTACAAGATAACTTCACTGATATATAAAAAACACGGGATAATTGCGATGATATATATATATATATATATAAACAATGGATTAATGTTTGCCATTGATAATTATAATTTTTGAAGACAACCTACTATCTAAAACAATAATAAGGCTTAATGACTATCTAAACTAGGGATGGCAATTTCCACCAGAGCGTGGGGATCTCCGCGGGGATTGCACCGAATGGGGCCCCTGCCATGGCGGATTTTTTTCGCGCATGGACGGGATGGGAGATAATCCCCGAGGCCATTTCGGGACGGGGGACGGGACCTATCCCCCCGGCCCGAACACTTTACATAAATACCCTTACTATAATATATATTATATTATGTATATTTGGTTTTTTGGTCTTTTTAAGTCATTATTATTTTAATTATTTTTTAATATTGACATTCAATTAATATTAGAAAGTAGAAGGCAGAACGCTTCCCATTCCCATTCCATTACGCAGTACGCACGCTTCTTCTTTGTTCCTTCTTTCAGAAAATGCCCTAGCACGCTTCTTCTTTGCTCCTTCTTTGTTCCACCACCACGAAAGCAAGTTGAACGCCGTCGTCGCCACCAGTATCCGCCGTTGTGTCACTACTTTGTTGTCTTCTTCTTCTTCTTCTCATTCAGGTAATTAATGATCTCTCTCAAACTCTCTTGGCCTCAGGTTTTATTCTTTTTCTATTTGAGAGAGGTTGATGATGATAATAATCCTAACAATGTGAATGAATAATAGGAATAATGATAATCTAGTTTTAGGGTTTAGAGAGGAAGAGTGAGGGTTTTAGGGGAAATTGTATTACCTGTGCTTGAAATGATTCAATCAGGAAATTGTATTGAAATGATTCCAGGAAATTGTATTGAAATGATTCCAGGAAATTGTATTACCTATGCTTTAAAAAGTGAGGGTTTAGGGGAAATTGTATTATCTATTCCTTTCTACTGTTCTACATTTCTCTTTTGTAAAGTTAAAGTATTTTATTTGCTCATTGGTGGCATATACGTGAACATGACTATTAGTTGGCTACAGAGAAGTTTCTAAGCATTTGATGATTAGATAAAATATGATTCTGTAAGTTTTCAAATTTGAATCTATTCATCCATTTTAAAGAGTTACCAAATAGTGATTATTACCATATTGTTTGTTCAATTTTGATGCTCAATACTTGGACTGTTTTTCAGTTTTCTTTCTCTGTTTTTAATAGGTTCCAAAGAACTTGTAGTTAAGTCTTGATCTTCTCTTTTATTTGGCTTATTTTGTTGTTGTAATATAATTTTGCAGGATCTATTTTAAAATGGTTGAAGATATTGCATCTAATAGTCCTGTGGAATGCACTGAAGTTTCACCCGCACCTCCGGAATTGATACATCAAACTGAAATTCCTCCAAGTGACACAATTATGGAAGACCAAGAACAAGAAGTGGAGACCTCAAGTCCTAACAAAAAAGGACTAAAATCAAAGGCTTGGAAGTGTGATGGCAATAGGGGCTATTTTGGATCCTAGGTATAAAATGACATTGTTGAATTATTTCTTCCCTCTGATGTATGGATATGATGCTCCCAAGGAGTTGGAACGTGTGATGAAACTATGTCAAGATCTGGTTGATGAATATCAAAAAAGGGATGGTACTGTTCGTCGTACTAGTAGTGGTGCTAATAGTGGTTCTGCATCAAATGTTGCTAGTGTACCACAGGATTCTTGGGAGTCTAATTATATCAAATATGTGAAAGAAAATGTCACAACTATTAATGTGAAGTCAGAACTAACTAGCTACTTTGAAGAGCCTGTTTTGCTTAATGAAACAAACTCAGAAACTTTTGATATATTAGCTTGGTGGAAGCAAAATGGATTGAAGTACCCAACCTTACAAAAAATTGCAAGAGACTTTTTAGCTATCCCTATCTCTACAGTTGCTTCAGAGTCTGCTTTTAGTACCGGTGGTCGTGTTGTAAGTTCACAACGTAGTAAGTTGCATGAAGACACTTTGGAGGCTTTGATGTGTACCCAAGATTGGATGCGTAAAGAAATGCAAGGTAATATATTTTATTTTGAATTTCCTCTATTTTTTTCCAAAATGAATTATTTTAAATTAATCTGGTTCTTATTTATTAGGTACTTCAAATATAATGTATCAGTTTCTATCTGTGGGTGAGGATGAGGATTGTGAAAAAGAGGTAAATGATATACTTTTGGATCAATACATAATCTTTTAAAATACTTTTGTGAGGAGATGATGATTTAGTCATTATTTTGCAGGTGGAGACATAAGCACTTGGAGCGGAGATAAATGCCTAATATCTTGGAATTTTGGAACTTTGGTTTTATGGAACTTTTGGAACTTTGTTTTTTTGTGTTGTGATGATTATGTTAATACTAGTCTTTTGGAATTTTGGATGATGATTGAGTACCGGTGGAACTTTATTATAGTTAAGTTTGGATGATGATTAATGATTCAGTATTGGTGGTCATTTTATGATTAATTTTCTCTTTATTATTGTAATTTTTTTGCTATATTTGTAGTTTCATGATGTCCCTGTGGGATCCGTGGGGACAGTGGAGATCCATGAGGGACGGGGATGGGAGTAAAACTCTCCCACCATGGATCGGGGACGGACGGGGAACATGGGTGGCGGGACGGGAGCGGGGGGAGTACTCCCCGCACCCGCCCCGCCCCATTGCCATCCCTAATCTAAACTGATTAATATTTAAAACACACGTGACAAATATTTGTCACTAATACCTAAAATAGGACAAATAATTGTCATTGATATATAAAAAAAAACGTGGGATAAATATTTCTTAATTATTGATAATCTACAATCTATCTTTTACAATATACTATAATCTATTAATCGACTCAAATAATTAATTGAAACTATAAAAAACACGGGATAACGACACTAATATAAAAAATACGGGGATAACTGCAATGATATATATAAAAACATGAGATAGCTGCACTGATATATAAAAAAACACGAGATAAATGTAAAATTGTTTTTAAATGATATTTTTACAATTTTAGATTTTAATATTTATCTATTTTTTATTTGAAACTCTTTTTTCATCTACTTTAAATTTGTCTTTATTTTCATGGGGTAATGTTCATGCTATTTAAATAGTTCATTCATATTCATAAAAAGAATATGACATCTCCCGTGCGTATGCACGGGTATCCTACTAGTTTTTAAGTAAAACAAAGAGATATGAAGTCTCGTTAAAATCTTCTAATACAAAATTATTATTAGGGAAAAAATGTCAATAAAGGGATCTGCATTTGTTTCCACTACTTTTTAACAATGTGAACCATACTTGTTGTAACAACCAACCAACAACCACAACTCAGAACAAGACATGACATATAAAGCACAAGAGATTATACAATAATATCTGCCAGCAATGTCGACACAACACTCACCACATGTCCTTGGAATCAAACTTCGACAAAACACTGTTGTATAATTTTTCTTTTTGCAGATTGATCAATTGCTTTTTCTCTTTTGCCCAATTCACACGTGATCAAATAAAACGTGGTAAATAATGGGTGTCAAGAGCGTAGCAGCAGGCTACTACTATTGATAATCAAGACCGTTTGACTTAGTGACTTAATCTATCCTAAGACACAGAGAGTTGGTTCAGTGCCTCCGGGTTTGATTTCCACAATGCACAAACTCGAAGTTAGCCAGTATATGAAATTTGATCCAAAGCACGAGCAGATATTAATTATTATTAAAAGCGTTGAGATACTCTATAGATAACTAATAATAGTGCGAACCAAAAAAGCTACTACTATTGCTTTTTAAAGCATTTCCAAGTTAATAGGTTCGAATGTTCGATTAACAGTCACTAACATAAAGAGAACGTGTTGAAATTAAAGGTATCAATCACTATGTGAGAAACTTAAAATTTGTGAAGAGTAGGTATAATCACGAGAAAAAAAAAAGTGGGAGACTAAAATCGTGAAAAAATAAATAAATTTGAGGGACTAAAATCGTGAGTTGGTGAATATATAGGAGGGCCGGGTATCACTCACTTGAACAATATAGGAGGAGCTCTTCATCCTATGGCTAGTCCTAGGGGGCTCCAAACTCCTACTCATGTTCTTTATGCTGATGATATTTTGATTTTTTGCAGTGGCCACAAAAAGAGCATTACTAGCTTGATGTCTCTTATCACTCAGTATGGTGAAGCTTCAGATCAGCTCCTTGGCCTTGAGAAATGTAGATTCTACGTTGGAGCTGTCACTGCTGATATGTGTGCTTTCTTGAAGTCTTTACTTGGGTTTTCGCCCGGCACTCTTCCCTTCAATTATCTAGGGGTCCCTATTTTTAAAGGTCGGCCTAGAGCTCTCTACCTTAGACCTATTGCTGAAAGAATTAAATCCAAGTTGTCTACTTAGAATTGGCCTCTTCTCTCCATCACGGGGAGAGTTCAACTAATGAAATCAGTTATACACGGCATGCTAACTTATAGCTTCCACATTTATGCCTGACCCATTTCTCTTTTGAAAACTCTTGATATTTGGATTAAAAATTTCATCTGGTCTAGAAACGCGGATTCTAAGAAGCTAGCCACAGTTGCTTGGTCCAAAGTTTATTCTCCCACTGACAAAGGAGGTCTAGGAGTGCACTCTTTGCGTGCTATTAATGATTCTGCCATGACTAATCTAACTTTTGACATGCTTTCCTCAAGGGGGCAATGGGAAAATTTCTCTAGAACTAGGTTTTATAAAAGAAACATTCTGATTTCTTATCATGTGAGGTCTCTGGCCTGCATTGTGTGCCAATATTCCTACTATTATCTCGAACTCCACCTTGAAAATTGGCGATGCAAATTTATTTTTGGACAAACAAATGGCTTTCTAAGCCACTTTCTTTGGTTTTTAGTTTTCCTTTGCAAGTTAAAAAGTTGTTGACTTCGAAGGTTAGTGATTATGTTCTTGATTTCTGCTGGAATCTCCCTGCGGAGCTTCAACTCTGGTGCCCATCCATTTATGCAGAGATTATCAGTTTGCCTTTTCCTCGCTTTGCAGCGGATGATACTTTAGCTTGGGACCATTCTTTTTCTGGGTTTGTGATCTTCTAAATAGGCTTATGAGTTCCTCAATCCTAGATCTGTGGTTGTCTCTTAGGCAAAGAAGGTTTGGAGATCCTGTGTTCCTCCTTCAAAATCGTTTCTTTTTTGGAGAGCTGCTCATGATCGTTTATCTACTGATGATAACCTTAAAAAAAGTGGGGTTGCACGATGGTCTCTGTTTGTTGTCACTGTGGTAAGAATGAGGAAACTACCAGCCATTTGTTTCTTAGCTGTCATTTTGCTCAAAAAAATTGGCAATGGCTCCAATCTTCTATTAATCGCTTTATTGATACTTCTAGTATTTCGTTTCTTCTCTCTGTGTTGAATAGGTCTTGGAGTGACCAAATCTTGGATGTCTTAGCAGCTGTAGTTATTCATGTTATCTCTAGCATTTGGTTGAGTAGAAATAAATTGTGCTTCGATAATAAAGCTATTACTCTTCAGCCTCTTCTTCATCAGATCAAGATCTCCACTTCTCTCTCGGGCTCCTCCACGCATGACCACATGTACAACACTATGACAAAGTTCTCTATTTTAAGATTTTTTCATGTCAAAGGAAATCCTCGGAGATCAAAAGACATTATTCAAGTTGATTGGAAAGCCCCCATCTGTGGATGGCTCAAATGTAACACTGATGGTACTGCCCTTGATTCTGAGCTTTTGACAGCCATGACAGCTATTGAGATCAACTCTGACAAGGAGTGGCGTCAAGTCTAATGATTTTTCCCTAATGAAAGTTTGCATCAGAAGGTTTTAGCGAGACTCTTTAAAAAAAAAGGAAATCCAGGTCTCATACTACTAGGACAGGTTTTTGAAAGCATCATGACTAGAGTGGAGTAGTACTACTGATCCCCATTTGTAAATTATTGATACCCATGTTTGGAAACAAGACAAGATTGATCTGTGCATGTATCCCCATATCACCTTACAAAGGACCCTCCATCCAACGATGGAAATTAAAGTTCCATGTTTAACATGTGTCTATGCTTTCATGTCAGATTCAAAGGTGATTCGTCTAGACAGACAGTACTTAAACCTAAAAGTTTCATCACCTTGGTGATTGGCCACAAGCTCCTAGCTACTTACTTCTCCCAAACCAATTAATCTTTTTCTTGTCATGGATGAGTCGTGGGAAAAGTGGATTTCTTCCTTGGTAATGAGACATATATAGTTATATGATTGATCAATATAATCTTTTTTTTATTATATATTTTTAGTAATTTACCTCTTGTTGTTTTGCTAATGTTCTTATAGGAAATGGGAGGAGACAATTTATGTGGTGAAGATTATTGTAACATGAACACTTTGGAAGGTGACAAGTTTGTAATAGATTTTGAACCAAGTAGTTTCTCTTTTGAGAATGCTATTGATAATTACCTCTCTTCAAATTCCACTATGCAATATTGTAACAACAATAATAATGTTGTTAATAATGTTGATAGTGGCAACACATTGATCTCAATGGATCATATTAACTTATCTTGTGATGAGGAGGCAATTAGCTTTGACTTAGATGATGATGATGATGACATCAACAACAAGATGCTCAAGAGAAATATTAGTTCAAACTCTATAATCTCTGAAGAAGATGCTACTTTACACAAATTTACACCAACACCACCATCTCAATCCACTTACATTTTGTCTTTTGAAAACTCAACTGTGGAACCTGCTACTAATAATAGTGATATACAAAAGGGAAAGCAAGGAAGCAAGAATGTTAGACATAGAAAGTCATCATCTGAGATACAACATCATATAATGGCTGAGAGGAGAAGGAGACAAGTACTAACTGAGAGGTTCATAGCACTATCTGCCACCATACCCGGATTGAAGAAGGTTAGTTTCTTGTTTTTTTTCGATAAGTAAGAGTTTTCATCGCCTACTTTTTTTAATAAAAAAAAGCACAAATTATCGAAGATTATTAGGAGAATTATAATCTTTTACAGACTAAAAGCATGTTTGTTTTTACGTTTCATTTCAACTTTTAACGCGCGATTAAGCCAAACCTAGAACTACTAGCTTCAATTCAATCGCACGATTCAGATACGCTTGCTGCAAATCCGAATGTCAACTAAAATATGCTCATCAAATTGAGCTAAGACAAGAAATGAGACTATTTCATAAATCACTAAATCGAAGTCCCAAATTTTTATAGACCAAAATATATATGAACCACTCCTGAGATATGTTTGTTTTGACATTGGGAGGTTGCTAAACCCACGTTCAAGCCAACTCTCCAATGTGTGTTTGGAGCATCCTGACATGTTTCCAAACACACACATAGTAGTTTGATTCGAGACATTACAAAAGTAAAGTCTACACTCCCACCAATCTAGTTTTAACGTCATTGCACGTTTTCTACCCTCCTTTTAATTAGGGTTTTCATAAGTTTCTTACATAGATCTTATACTCATAAGATCATTTCTTCATGTAGTTTTTTTTAATTCATTCAATATACATTCTCTCATATTTTCATCCATATGAATTAGTTTCAAAAATCTATTTACAAATTACAACATAGAAATTTCCACATAAACAATATTGAGGTGGCATATACATATATAAATACATGATTTCAACATTGTTCATGAATGATTCCATAGATGTCATTCATTAATACACTTATATTCTAGTTTGGATCCTTTGTTATCTCTACAAGGTGTAGCAGTAGCAGAACCGCTAGATTTAGAGACAATCTAGTGGTTCTACTCTCTGCTACACCTTACACTACAAATTCAGTGGAGGATGCAGGTCTCTTAGAGCATCTACAATGGTGTTCCTTATAGTCATTTTTCCTTATTAAGGAGAGTTTGTTGTAAGGAGTACCATTGTGGAGAAAATAAAAGCATTCCTTAATAAGTAGGAGTCCTTCTACTAGAACTTTCTCTATCCACGGGCCCACTATTAAAAATCAATTTTATCTATTCTTTCTCTCTCCCTCCGGGTCCTACACGACACAATCATTTTTTTTTCTCTTTCTTCACCATGACATAGAATTATAGTGAGACCTATTTAGTAAACTTTTTAAAGTGCTGGGTTGGAGAGATTGAGTCCTTATAAGGAACAAGCATTAAAAAAGTATAAATGAGTGATGTATACACGTAAGTTCCACTTAAGGAACAAAAAGAGAGATACTCCATTATGGATCCTCCTATATGCATGTGGACAAATTAAAAAAAGAAATTGCAGAAAACCCAAATACAAGGAAAGTACTGAGTAGGGTTGCAGAAAATGATAGTATATAATATAGTATATATGAAAACTCAATTTGAACAAGCTAGCTATATAGGCTTCACTTTCACACACACCACATGTTCTAAAAAGTTAGACAAAACGTACTCTCTGCCTCATTTGCCATTTCTGCCATTTGTCATTTTATCAGCAATAATATTATCTAGCCAAAAATTCAGTTAAAAATACACAAAAATCAATTTACAAATAAGAACAAGTTTTTTGGACCATTAACCAACCTATTTTTTTTTACGTTTTCGAGGCATTGATTAAAAACTTGGTTAATTGATCATTTGATTAATGACCTAAAAAACTTGGTTAATTGATATTGTAAGTTAGTTTTTCTCTATTTTGTCTAATTTTTTTTGTCCAAATAACATTGTTATTTTATCGGAGCCAAAAAACGTTACACCAGTATAGTACTATTAAGTTTTTCTTTATTTGTAAACTAGTACTAGGACACACACCCGTGCTCTACACGGGCCTGTCTGGTTATGAAATTTTCTTATAGATATTAACTAATAAACGGTTATGTTATATGGGCTCAACCATTCTCGTAAAAATAAAGGATTTTTTTGGTGCCCCACCATATGACTCTATACCCCCCCCCCCACGCATACGGTGAAAATACTAAAATACCCCTAAAAAATTACAAATTTACAGAATATTGATCATTTCTCACTTACATATGATTTGACCAGAAATATATTAAAACTCATCGTATTTACCTTCCAGGGTTTAGGGTTTAGGGGAAATAAAAATGATGAAGCGTGAGATTCTTAATATCGTGGGGTTAATTCCATCAACTCCAATTCACTTGACCCAAAAAAAAAAGTAAGTTGTTCTCTAGCATTTGCTGAAGCTGAAACAATGTCAGAGTACTGTGTGTGATTGGGCATTTGAGCCATGTGATCGTGTCGTATAAATTACTCCAAGATTCCCACATCGGATGTGATATGACCTAAAAAAGAGTTTATAAGTAGGAGACATCTCTCAGCTTACAAGTCGGTTTGGTGGGATTGAGTTACGCTCAAACCACATTTTAAGATGGTATCAGAGCCAATCCAAGATTCGTTGGGCCACCCGCTATCAGGCCACTCGGGTCACACTCCAGTTGTCCAGTCATGGGCGTGAGGGGGTGTGTTAAGAGTCCCGCATCGGATATCTCCAATTGTCCAGTCCTGGGCGTGAGGGGGTGTGTTAAGAGTCCCACATCGGATGTGATATGACCTGAAAAAGAGTTTATAAGTGAGAGACATCCATCACCTTACAAGCCGGTTTTTTGGGATTGAGTTAGGCCCAAACCACATTCTAAGACTTATCTAGATACTATTTCCTCCCAGAAACTTCAAAAATAGTAAGTCGTATTTACATTCATAAAACATAAATTCGATTTTCCTTAAAAAATCGCATCGTATTTACCATATTCTGAGATAAATAGGATTCTTTTTTTTTAATTTATTTGGTTTTCGTCAATGAAATTGTATATAGGTAAATACGACCTGAAAAAATATAAATTGTATTTACCTATTACAAACATAAATCAGATTGGTTCAATTTTTGTCAGGGGTATGTCGGTCCAAAAATATAGAGTGTGGTTATATTGGTAAACAGTGGAGTACAAAAAAACCCAAAATAATATGTGCTTAACAATGAGGGGTACATTTTGATAATAAAAAAAAAGTGTTGGACAAAAAAAACAATGAGTGGGGCCTTAATTTTTGCTAGATTAATAATGGACATAAAATTTGCATTATTTACAACTATGTCATCAAGAATTTTTCCCACAAAAAATGGCTTATAAAGTAGATATGCTTATTATAAAGAGGGATTATAAAGAGGGATGTATATAAGTTCAAGTATGTACTCCAATTGCAGCATGTACTTTATCCTTAATTTGTATTTTATATATATATATATATATATATATATATATATTCTTTTTAGAAAAAGTCTGGCTAAAACTTTCTGATACGATCACCACTGCAACAACAATATTGCGGCCACGTGATGCGGTCCGCAATTTGAAACCATGATGAGTACTGATTAAAATGATTCAAATGAAAAAAGTCAAAGTGACACGGTTAAGTGATCTCAATCATTTGATTTCGATCAGACGGCTCATATTTTGAGATTGAAATTTGAAATGCTCATTTGGACACACGGTGGTTATAACCAAACGTGTGGCAAAATAGAAGCTCTAATTGTAGCTTCTATGGTCACGTCAATACTACTGTGAGAATCCTGACTTTCTAAACACATTTGAAGTTGATTTATAAATGCAAATCACGAGTTGTCCGATCGAGATTGAATGGTACTACTACAACTTCATGATGATCATCATAGTCTAAATACTTTTTCTCTATAAATGTGTAGACTGATAAGGCTTATATACTTCGAGAAGCAATCAATTACGTGAAACAACTTCAAGAGCGAGTAAAAGAGCTAGAGAATCAAAACAAAAGGAAAAAAGAGGATTCAATCATATTCATGAAGAAATCTCAAGCATACTCAAATGAGGAAACTAAAATTTCATGTGAAGAGAACTCTAATAATAGTGGGCATGAATCCAAGAAAGCACAACTGCCTAAAGTTAAAGCAAGAGTGTTAGAGAAGGAAATTCTTATTGGAATTCATTGTGAGAAACAAAAGGATATTGTGCTTAGGTTAATGACCTTGCTTCAGAATCTTCATCTCTCTCTTACTAGTAGCAGTGTATTGCCATTTGGGACTTCCACACTTAAAGTTACAATCATTGCTCAGGTAAATAATACTAATTCCAGTCTACTTTATAAGAGACATAATAGTTTTTTGTTCGTTGAATAATGTACCGTAATTTGAAATTCTAAAATTGCTTTAGCTATGTATGATGCAGATGGAGGAGAAATACTGCATGAGTGTGAATGATCTTGTTCAAAGCTTGAGGCAATATCTCTTGGAGGACTCACATGACTTTCAAAAGTAGCCAAATAAAATCTCCAATTCATGTTTATGTGGACTTTTGAAGTTTGTTTACAGTTAAAGTAAATTTTGTTTGCATGGTTTCTTTTAATAAATTTAAACTATATATATGAGTATTTTGTTTGTAATAGAGGTTTAATCTTGTAATGTATGAAAATATGCATAAGCATAACTGTTATTATGCAAATGGTCTAAAAATTGAAAGAGAATAAAAAGGGTTATCCTTAAAAAGTAAATATTCAAAGCGTTATTGCCTTTTTTTCATTTGGCAGATTCATAATAAGCCACACAACCCCACTACTCTCCCACCCCTCCAAATCTTTCAAAACCCTTAAAATACCCTTAGCCCTTCAACGCTCCCACTCCCACCCCATTCTGCATTTTAATCTTCCGGTACTTTAGTATCGTAATGGTTCGGTACTTTGTTCCCGCATACACAACAAGCAATCCAAAAAACAGGTGGTACCAAAGTACCGAACCATATCGGTACTAAGGTACCAGATCTGTTGTTGGATTATGCACGTATATACACACGGTACCAAAATACTGAGGCATTATGGTACTAAGGTACCGAATCCTCTCGGTTATTGATTGGTTTTTCCGTGCACTACTGATACTGCAATTTTTTTCATGTTGTATTGTAACTAGCATTTTATTACATAATACCAAATAACATGGAAAATATTCAACTAAAAATAATCATGTGGAAAATTTTCAACCAACAATAATGACGTGGTAAATGTAATCAATCCCCTTTAATGTCAGTTAAGTCTACAAAATTAGTTGTTTTTGACTCTGCAGCCAATGAACTCCGTTGTTGCATGCGACCAACTTATAGCTTCTCCCAATCACGTGTTATGTCCGACCTATTAGCACGCCATATATATATCGGATCAATCAGGGGTAGTGGATTGTCATCCTTCATAAATACCTACAAAGGCATCATAATAATCATGTTAGCTAACCCTCGACATTACTGAAATGAATTGTAGCCATGTTAAAGCAGGATTCTGCATATAATGTGATAAATGCTTGAAACTAAAGTACTGAAACAGTTCGGTACCAAGGTATCGATGTTGAAGGGTGCGTGTTTTCAAATTAACACACGTGATACCTTGGTACCAGACCATTTCGGTACTGTGGTACCAAATTAAACATGTATTTTGCAATCCTAAATATAACGTTCGGTACCTTAATTAGTATCAAAAATGTCCGGTACCAAGGTACTGTATGTGTTAATTTGAAAAATACCCAAAAAAATAATATTTAACAGGTCTAGTACTTTGGTATCGTCCTATTTCAGTACTAACTTACCGGATCGAGATAAATTGAAGGAAAAAAACAAGAATGAGAACATAGTTTCTCGTTCAAAACTCGAGGATAGTGATAGAAATCATACCATTGGAGTGTGGAGGATGATGTGTTGATGAGAAGTTGGAGAATGAGATGAGTGAGAGAAGAAGAAAGAAGGGCTGGAGGTGAAAGGTATTGAATGGAGTTTGGGGTGGGGGAGTGTGGAGAAAAGTGAGTGAAGAAGAAAGATAACAGGAGTGTGAGAGAATTTTTTAATGTTATGGATATTTTGGTATTTTCACACATTAGGAGGGGGGGGGGGTGAAGTAGTAGCGGGTGTGGATAAAAAAGCCCTTTTTATGTTTTTTTTTGGTCCAAAACTTTTTACGTTATTTAAGGCGTTTGCTTTTCCCACACCCCCTCCTACTCTTTCACACCCCTTAACTCCAAATATTCCAAAAATACCCTTAAGTAGAGTGTGTGTTTTCACCGATTCGGGGATGGGCAACCGAATATATTCGGTTGAGGTCAACCGAACAGGTAAAAAAGGTGAATGTGGTGTGAGAGTCCATTTTTTTAATAAAATAGGGTGTTCGAACACCCTCATGCGAACCTGTTCGCATGACCTCGTTCGAACAGGTGAAATTACGCACAAGAGGGTGTGAAGTCAAGATTTAACACACACGAACGATGTTATTCGAACCTGTTCGAAGGTCCGTGTTCGAACAGGTGAAATTTCGTGAAAAAAAAAGAGATTTTGGTTGGCCTTTTGTTCTTTTCACACCCTTACGAGGTGTGTGGGTGTGGGAAAAGCAAACACTGTTATTTAATGATGAAACCTTTTACCGATTGTAAGGCCTCTTTCTCAGGTGCTTAATGCTCTTGTCCTTGTTTTTTTTTTTTTACTAACTTTTAGAAGACCTTTTACTAACTTTTGTTTGGTTAATTAATTCTCTATTTTGCTTCTTGCTCCACTACTACACTAATCTTTGTGGCTATTTTTTTTACTAACTAATAACTAATAAAGTTCTTGTCCTTGTTTTATTATTAATTAATTAATTAATAAACAACATAAAAATTTTCTCCTTTATTGAAATAAAAAGTTTTATATTTTTTTATCAATAATTTTTTTTTTACACTAAACACTCAGTACATTTCATTGATAATCAGATCAGTAATACATGAAGGAATATCATAGTACTCTTGAGCACTAGCTATAAATAAGGCCACCCTTGCAAGGGAATGAGCAACCTTATTAGCATTCCTCCTAGTGAACTCTACATGAGAGTTGTTGCTAAAAAAAGATAACAAAGTCTTACAAACTGAAATTAAACAACCAAATTCAGAAATTTCTACTTTACTAGAATTAAAAGCATCAACCACCATATTCGAGTCCATCTCAAAAATCACATCCTTAAAGCCCAATCCATGAACCCAATTGATAGCCAAATGCAAGCCCAAAGTTTCACCCAATAGCACATCAGTCAAAGGGGTAAACCAGTGAGTTTTGGCTCGTATGAAGTTCCCTAAGTGATCACTGATACATAAGTCAATCCCAACTTTATTTTCAGTAAAAGAGAAAGAGGCATCAATGTTGCATTTTACACTACCACTGCAAGGCTTGCTCCAAGCTGCATCATTGGGACCGGGATAAGAGCTGCTACTAGCACCATCAAGGCTTCCAAGACCGCGCGCCTGAGACCAATCGCTATATAGAGAAGAACCTGTCCAAATAATAGAATTAGCATCAGCCTTCTTATTATTCTAAACACAATCATTTCTAGCTTGCCACAAACTCCAAAGGGTCATGCACCAAACCAATTTGGAATCACTGCTCAACATTGCAAAAACTGAGAAAAAATAGTCAGGAAAATTAGTAAAATTAGCAACCCCATTGTTAACTAAATGAATAATTCCTAGAATATTCCAACAAGCAGCAGCTTTAGGACAAAAGATAAAAAGATGTTTTTCAGTTTCAGCATCCCCGGCGCACCAAGGGCAGTCAGCAACAACATTGATGTGGCGATGGATAAGATTAGGCCGCATAGGTAAAACGTTCCTGCAAAGACGCCACAAAAAGTGCCTCACCTTAGGGGGAATCTTTAATTTCCAAAGGGCTGGCCAGTTTCCTATAACCTGTAAATGTTCTGTATGAAGCACTCTATTCATCAACAACTTGTATGCACTCCTCACAGAATATATACCTGACTTGTCAGGCTCCCAGACACGCAAATCATCATCAATAAAGCGATAAATAGGTGTTCTCAATATAGACTCAGCAGTAGGGGCAGAAAACAAGTTTTGGATAATATCAACCTTCCAAGATTTAGATGTGGCATCAATCAATCAGAAACACAGAGGAAAGGATTGAAATGGGGTGAGTCAGCTGCAGTAATGAATCTAAGATCTATCGTCCATCTCGTGCCAAAGACATGGATTTGGGAACCGTCACCAATGCGCCACCTACACCCCTCATTAAGGACCAACCGAGCCTCGTGAATGCTACGCCAAACAAAACTAGAATTACTACCTTTCGGCGCATTCATAAAATCACAACTGGGGTAATATTTGGCCTTATACAGTCGCGCAACCAGAGAATTAGAGCAATACATGAGACGCCAATCTTGCTTACCCAAAAGAGCCACATTAAACACATACATACTTCAAAACCCCATTCCACCATAACTTTTGTCTATACAAAGCTTGTCACAAGACATCCATCGAATACACTTATTATTTTCTCCCCCACCTCCCCACCAAAACCCATTAATAAGACTCTCAATCTCATCTTCAAGAGAAGAAGGAAGTAAAAATAGGGTCATAAAATAAGTAGGAATAGATTGCAAAACATATTTTATCATCACCTCCTTACCTGCCTTGGAGAGAGATCTGCCACCCCAATAATTGATTTTCTTCCAGATTCTATCTTTGATAAATTTAAAAAGGGATTTCTTACTCCTGCCGATCATTGAGGGAAGACCCAAGTACTTACCTGTCCCCAAGCAAGCATTCACACCCAGAGTGGTTGTCAAGTAATCTTTACAAACCTGTTCCGTGTTTTGACTGAAGAAGACTTCAGACTTTTGAAAATTAATTTGTTGACCTGATGCCAACTCATAAATATCCAGAATCGTTTTCATATTATTCGCTTCTCTCTGATTAGCCCTGAAAAAGAGAAAACAATCGTCGCGAACAACAAATGGGAGATAGTAGGTGCTCCCCTACAAATATTAATTCCATGAATATCACCTCTAGCAATAGCTTGATTGATGAGAGCAGTCAAACCTTCAGAACATAAGATAAACAAGTAAGGAGATAAAGGGTCTCCCTGCCTAAGACCTCTACCCAGGGTAATGGGACCAACATATTCATTATTAACAATAACAGAATAAGACACAGAATCAACACACATTTTAATCCAACCAATCCAAATATTATCAAAACCAAGCTTCTTAAGCACTAAGAGTAAGTAATCCCAGTCTACCCTATCGTAGGCCTTACTCATGTCTATTTTAAGAGCAACCTCCCCTTGTTTTCCTTTACGCTTATTTTTCAAATAGTGAATAACCTCAAAAGCAATCATAGCATTATCCAAAATAGAACGCTCAGAACAAAAGCAGATTGTTCAACAGAAATGCATTTATGTAAAATAAGTTTAAGACGATTAGTAAGTACCTTAGAGACGAGCTTGTAGAGAACATTACACAGAGCTATAGGCCTCCAATCTTGCATGGAGTCGGGATTATCATTCTTCGGAATCAGAGCAATGTTCGTCTCATTCAGAGTGGGAGGGAGCTTGCCCGTTACTCAGCCAAGTCGCACATGCCGAGGCGATCTCATCACCAAAATCCTCCCAAAACCTTTTATAAAAACCAGATTGAAGCCATCAGGACTCGGAGCTTTATCGGAATCCATTTGCATAAGAGCACACTTGAACTCCTCCTTCTCAAAAGGTCTAATGAGGCCTACATTGTCCTCCTCACTAATACACGGATGGAGAGCATCAACTACACTAATCTTTGTGGCTATTTTTTTTTACTAACTAATAACTAATAAAGTTCTTGTCCTTGTTTTATTATTAATTAATTAATTAATAAACAACATAAAATTTTTCTCCTGATTGTATTATTGAAATAAAAAGTTTTATATTTTTTTTATCAATAAAAATTGATATCTTTCGTTTTAGAAAAAAAAGGACAACTCTTCCATGAAAACAACACTACAAAACAAAATAAAAATTTCCATTTAAAAAAAGAAAAAATGAAAATTGATTAAAAGTTAAAAGGTGAACGTACAACGCAAGTTTCCTCTTTGGCTCACTCACACAGACACTGTGTGTTGTTCTAAGAGTTCACAACAAAGGTAAAATCTGAACCATTTTCTTCACATTATCATCCAAATTTAACATCAATTAACTCAGTTCATAAGCTTTATATCTTCGTTCTTCTTTAACTTCTCATTTTTTATTATGTTTCTACTATTTTTTATACATACATTGGGGTTTCTGTGATATTGAAAAGCATGTAGAATTAGAAAGGAAAACGAGGATCTCAGATTTCTCTTTTTCTTTTCTTTTCAATAGAAAAGAAACGCGTGTGCAGTTTCAGTTTGCTTTATTTACTAATTTATTTACTTTTATTTATTATTTATTTACTAAGTTTCAGTTTCAGATTTCTCTATTTTTTGCTTTATTAACTCAAGTTTTGTACAGGAGTTTCTTCTTTAGGGTTTAGGGTTTATGCCATGTTAGTAAATTAAGCACAAATTCCATGCCTTTTTTATTTGTTAGTGAATTAATAAAGACTATTTGATAAGGGGGAACTAATATATATTTCATATCACAGATTTTCTGGACATAATTTTGGGCATTTAATGGCATCATCTGATGAAGAGGGTGAGATTGTTCCAGATTTTGTTGATAATTATTGGTTTGAAAATGATAAGGGTGAATTTGTGTCCCTTTCTAGTTTGACATTATTGTGGAGCATTAATGACGTCAACTGTGATTTTGAAACAAAAGTATTTCTGCGTGGCACTGCTGATTATGGCCTCCAGAAAATTCACAAACAGGTCATAGGATGGAGATTTGAACTTTCCTATGATAAGCCTGAGATTTCAGTGCTTTTGAAGGACAAAAACTGGATAACTCTCCAAAAACCAAACAAGTGTTTTGAAAGTACAATTAGGACAGTTTTGGTGACAGTTTATTGGTTGAATTTTGTGAAATGGAATTCTGAGGAATCAAGAGCATCTATTTTGGTTAGAATGTTAAAGGCATTCAGGTGAAAACTTTCTTCTATCATTTGTAGATACCGTATCTTGCATATTTTCGAAATTCCGATCCAATTCATCAATGAAATGTCTGTTTTGCAGCTCATTTGATTTTATGCCGTCCGAGGATGATGTTCTGAATCATGTGACATTCATTACAGAGGCTGTTAAAAGGGATAAAGATTTAACTAATTCCAAGGTTCATTTTCCTTTTTATTTGTTTAAGACCCTAGTGCTTGGATTTGCTTGTGAGAAAACCTCTCAGCATAATAATTGGAACCTGTGAGCCTAATATCTTAGAATTGATGGTAACTGTGACATTTTTACTAATTTGCATTTATTTTATTGGACAGTATCTGCATAATTTCATGGAAAAGACATGCTCAAATGAAGGCTTCCATGAGGTCAGTGTAAAATTTTTCAAATTCAGTATGCGATATTTCAGGTTCTTTCTTATTGAATTGTGTTTGTTAATTTACAGGATGTTCATACTACAAAGGAATTAAACTTTATAATGGACTCAAAGGAGGAAGAGGAGAAGGAGGAGGATGAGGAGGAGAAGGAGGAGGAGGAGGACGAGGACGAGAATGAAAAATCTGATAGCGAACTCAATATGGATGGGGAGCAAAATATCGGATATGACACCGTTTGTGCAATTTGTGATAATGGTGGTGAAATACTTCCGTATGTCTTTACACTACAAGGCTCTGACCATAAAGACTTATTATTGTCCTTTGCTTAATGCTCACCATCCTTTATTGATAAGTAAATAACCTCTCTTTTTTATGTAACGATTTATATTAGTTTTAATGATACAGCTGTGAAGGAAGATGTCTGAGATCCTTCCATCCAACTATAGAGTCTGGAGATTCATTTTGTCCATCTCTTGGCTACACTAGTACTGAAGTTAATGTAAGATCACTGTCTCCCATCTTCAATTACTAATCCTATGAAGATAATTACCAACTTAAGGATAATTGAGTAATTTTTATTAAACCAGGTGAAGTTTTTCCCTTTTTCTTTCCTCATTTTTCTGTTTTCTCCACTTTCCTTTCTGTTTTGTAATGAATTCCCAAATTTAGTGTTAGCATTATTTTTCTTTGATTCCAACTGCATTTGATAAAATCAAATCTTAAATTTGCAGGCCTTTCCAAAGTTCTATTGTGAAAATTGTAAATATAAGAAGCATCAATGCTTTGCATGTGGCAAATTGGGTTCATCTGATGAATCATCTAATGCAGAGGTATATTTAAGATAAAGCTTAGCTGTTAGTGTTACATACAATGCATCTTGTCTTTCTCGGCCTTGGTTAAAATTTCATATGAATAACACCCAAGGATATATGTGAATAGTTTTCATTTTTTTTCTTCTTAGGTATTTCCATGTGTTACTGCAAATTGTGGTCACTATTACCATCCCGAATGCGTTGCAAGGCTACTCACCCCTGGCATTGACACGGCAAAGAGCATTGGCGTTGAGAAAACATTTGTCTGTCCCCTTCATATATGTTCTGTATGCAGAAAAGGTGAAAACAGAAATGTTCATGATTTGCAATTTGCGATGTGTAGACGCTGCCCCAAGGCTTACCACAGGAAATGCTTGCCCATGTAGGTTTTCCGCGTTTCCATTTCTTCTTTTTATCATTTTGGTACAGGTATTCATTTCAACAGTATTATGCTTCCCTTAGTTATAACTCTTCTTTGCGCATTCGTATGCATGCTTTTATGTGTCTCATTGTCTCTATTACTATTTTCAGGGAAATCTCCTTCACATTTGATTATTATATGGGCACTGTGCAGAGGGCTTGGGATGGACTGCTTGACAAACGAATTTTGATGTATTGCATGTAAGTTCTTAGTGTTTCAGTAATTGGATATTGGAAATGTGTTCGAGTAGTAGATGTCTCCCTAATCTATATGATAGGAACTTGGAAATAGAGTAGAAATAATGGAGACCAAGCTCCTTACATTGTCTTCTGTCTCGTTATCTCATAAATTGTCTTCTCGTTATATTTACAAATTATTGTTGTTTAGGGATCATGAGATAGTTCCGGAGCTTGGAACACCTGCAAGAAACCATCTGATATTCCCTGCTAAGAAAATCAAACTGAAGAGACGCATATGCAAATCATTAGGCAAAGAGAAAGTTAGTATATCATTGAGGCAAAGTTTTGAAGATCTTCCTCCTAAGACTTTGGTACCAAACCAAGTTATAAAGGAAAGTTTTAGTGTTCAAACTGGTGGTTCTTCCAAAGTTATGAAGAAAACATGTTCTAAAAATGATACACAATTCTCAGAAGGATCAGTCAAGGTTGACATGGCTAGAAAATATTTGAAGGTTGAAACTATATCTGCATCAAATAGGCCCTTGCAAAGCCCTGAAAAAAAAGCGCCTTTGAGAAAAGATGACTTGTGCCGAAGTTCAAGATTGCACGAAGCTGGCTCCCAACAGCAAAAATCAGTTAGTAGACTCGAAGAAACAAGCTTGGAGAAGCCTCTAGTAAAAGTCAAAACTTCCCCCAACATTAACAATGCTGCTATGGAAAACCGGTATTGTATATGCATTATCATATCATTGTTTGTTCTCTTTATTGGGTTATTGAAGAAACATAATGATTTGCAAATTCAGCTGACATTACTGCTATGCAGAATTTTGGCTTTGATGAAAGAATCCACGTCTGCATTGACCTTGGAAGAATTCAAAAAGAACCATCAAGTCTTATGTGGAACTCCATCTTTTACAGAAACTGTATTTAATAAGAACGTTACTAAAGGAAAAGTAGAGAGCTCCGTTAAGGTTTGTATTATTTATAAATGGTCATATTTTATTTTATCTAATGAATAGAAATCGGTGTCGGTGTCCTATACTTTGAACATTAGCAGTTTCCACATGTCAGTGTTCGTGTCTGTGCTTGATGTCAAATAGAATATGAGCATGTTAAGTTCAAATGATTAATTATCCATTATTACACTTCTAATAAGGGACCTCTGGCTCTTATGCAGGCTATTCAAATAGCTATGCAGAAATTAGAAGAAGGATGTAGTATTGAAGAAGCAAAAGCTATTTGTGGGCCAGAAATCGTCCGTCAGCTTTTTACTTGGAAGGTTGAAACTAGTTATCCTAAATACCTTTTCATAGTTCTTGTTAGATTCTTAGAGATGTAAAATGTATGTATCTAACTGCTCAAACTAAAGCTGAAGCTATTAGGTCAAGACAAATGAACGGTTTTCTATCTTATCTCTAACATGCCTTCTGATCATTGGGCTTAAAGTGTGGATATTGCATAAGCCCCCCTACCTTGTGCTAATCAAATTCAAAATCACTTGGTCCGATACCATATCATCAATCAAGTATCCTAAAATCTTAATATTTTAGGTGAAAACATAAATAATTTGATATCTAAATTCTAAACCATGACTTTTTATTCTGCCTTCACTGAACTTGACTGTAAGCTAAGGCAAACAATAGTTTGGTCTTAGGGCCTATTTGGATCATCTTATTTGGTCTTATCTACAGGCATAAGCACTTATAAGCACTTGTGAAACTGTTTGAGAAAGTTTATGGAAACAACTTATAACATGTTCATAAGCTGTTTTCAGCTAATTTTCATAAGCTCTCTGAGATAGCTTATGGAAAAACAGTTTAACATTATTTTAAATTTTATTATAGAAACAGTTTATGCATAATTACTTATGTTATAGGCACTTAATTAAGTTGTTTATCCAAACATAGTGTGGGTTGGGCGTATGGTTGTTGTAAACTTATGATAGACTAGTACTTGACCTCTAATGTTTGTATAAATAGGTTTTCAGACTTTGTTGTATTGTATCATGCACACATTCAGAATATCATGCAAACCCTCTTTTATATCTTTCTCACCCTTTACCCATAACTTCAATATTTATAAGTATCCCATATAGACATCCAAACACAATATTTTACGGCATTATAAGTTCAACCATACATCTACTGAGCCCGTTCTTTTGTGTTTTATGATAATTTTCAACTTCATGGAAAAGCTTATCAGTTGGTATTAGAGAAGAGAGATATATGTGAAGAAAACATTAAACACCTCTTTAGTTAATAGTTTTGATTATTAATTCAATTGCAGAAGCAATTCCAGGTCTATCTTGCACCTTTTCTTCATGGCATGCGATATACTTCATTTGGTCGCCATTTCACTAAAATAGACAAGATCAAAGAGGTGAATATGTTCTTTCATGAAGCTGAACATTTATTACATTTATCTTTTGCTTGAGCTATGCAGCATAGAGGATGGTCATCAAAATTTATGCTAGCGTACCTTGTCTTGATAAGAGTTACACATAAGCCAAATCATGAATATCATATAAGAATGATATTATTCATATTTACCAATTTTTTTATTATTTTCTTGAATTATTGCTCATTACTATAACTAATGTAAGAGCTTACTAACGCAGGTCGTTGATAGGCTCCATTGGTATGTGCAAAACGGCGACACGGTATGTGATTGTTCTTTATGCGTGTCTGTTTTGGTTATACATGGCTTATAGTCATGTTTTATGACAGATTATTCTTTTATTTGTCAGGTTTTAGACTTCTGTTGTGGTTCTAATGACTTCAGTTGTCTAATGAAATCAAAGCTTGAACAGACCGGGAAGTCATGTTCATTTAAGAACTATGATTTATTTCAAGCTAAGGTACATTATTCATTTAAGAACTATGCTTATATTCTAACTTGAGATTTATGATTTCCTCTTTTTTCTCTTGTTGTTTTTCCCTGCTGAAATTTCCTTTTATTGCTAATGGAGTCCTTCTACTTGTAGAATGATTTCAACTTTGAAAAGAGAGATTGGATGAGTGTGAATGCTGAGGAATTACCTGATGGTTCTCAACTTGTAAGACCTTAAATCTTTTGCTTCATTAGTTTATACATACATACATATACATATATATATATATATATATATATATATATATATATATATATATATATATACACACACACACAGTTTTATGTTTAATAACTTTGTTGATGTATTTCCTTTCTTTCACTGTTGAATACTTGTCTAGATCATAGGGTTGAATCCTCCTTTTGGAGTAAAGGGTGCTCTTGCTAACAAATTTATCAACAAGGCTTTGACGTTTAAGCCAAAACTCCTTGTACTTATTGTGCCAAAAGTAACTAAACGGTTAGTAATGTTTCATTTTAGGCCCCTAAGTTTATGATGTAATGAGAAAAAACTAATATCTGTAATTTCTATTTTGCCAGACTTGACAAAAAGAAAGGTGGCTATGATTTAATTTGGGAGGATGATGACATGCTTTCAGGAAAGGTGAGTTGGAAAAAAATCATATAATTCTTGCGACTTTATTTTTAGTCTCTATAAAAAATTTCACTCACATTATATTTTCCTTAGTCCCTCATGACTTTTAATTGCTCTCAGAAGCGATGATATAAAAGGCCCAAACAAGCACCATTAAAACTCAACGTATTGACAAACTAAAAGTGAGTGAAATTTTTATAAGGACTAAAACAAAATTCACAAATTATTTAGTGACCAAAAAAGATTTAACCCTATAATATCAATCCAAGATTGTGTGGCTAAGTCAAGGGCTTATCTTTTGCATTTTGTTTATTCTTCCTGCAGTCATTTTATCTACCTGGTTCTGTTGATACTAATGATAAGCAATTGGAAGACTGGAACCTGAAGCCGCCACCTCTCTACCTTTGGAGTCGCCCAGACTGGACCGCCCGGCACAGGGAAATTGCTCAATTTCATTGCCACATCAAACATGGTGTGTATAATCAAAAGGGAAAAGAAGTGACTAATTATCTTATGGAGGAGAATCATGATTGTTATCAGAATTACTTTGGCTTACATGCACCCAATAATTTTTTAAGCATATTTGATGGTGTTCCAGATGATGGTGGTACAGGTACTGGTGACAATACTTGAAGGAGACAATACTTTATGTTCAAGTTGGGGGATGGATTACCCTATGATGAAGCTGAGAAAACGTTTATTGATATAGAATTATCATCTCTAGAATGAGGATGATTGATTAGCTATTTCAATTCTTATTTCTTAGCTAATCAAATGAACCTTTGAAATAGTTGGTCATAAGAATGAGGATGATTGAGAATAAAAAGATTCTAGTGAAATAGAATATTAGAAGTTATTGGATAGGATATCCAGCTGGTTATTGTAAGTAATACTTGAAGATAGGCTAAACTGATGTATCAAATGATCATTGACTTCTCTATGTATGTCTAAATTATACTATATTATAATATAATTTTAATGAAGTCTTGTAAAATCAATTCTTATTTCTTAGCTAATCAAATGAACCTTTGAAATAGTTATAAATACTAGCTTCAAGTTAGAATTAATTCTAGAGGTAAAATCAACTTTACTCGAGAATACTCAAACATGCCAAAATCAATTTTGTGTCTAGAATCACTTTGGGGCTCCTAAAAGTAAATTCAAACATACACCTCATGTTTGGATAAACAACTTAATTAAACACTCATGGCATACACACTTACGATATAAATGTTTATGTAAGCTATTTCTAAAATAAAACATAAAATCAAATCAAATTGTTGTGGTGTAAGTTATAAGTTGTTTCTATAAGCTACTCTAGAGAACTCATGAAAAATAAATTGAAAATGACTTATAGACATGTCATATACTATTAGGCCATATAGCTTTCATACTACCCTAATTACCCACATGCAAATTATGTCCATCAATCAAGAAATTGATTTAACATATCAGCTAGAATTGTCTTGCTTTTGTTGGGATTTCACGATTTTTTTTCTACTTTGACATCTGAAAAAGTCTCACATTACTTAGAAATTAAGATCAATGGTGACTTATAAGCAGTCAGATCCTTATAAGCAGTCATCTATTTCTCTCTTTTCACACACTTCTCACGTCCTTTTGTCTTATCAACTTCTCTTTGGAACCAAACAAAGCATTAGGGAATTAGGGAATAAATAAAAAAGAATAAACAGGATGTATTAGTAAAAAATGGGGGGTGAATAATAGAAAGCCCATAATACCCAAAACTCGTTCAAACAAATAAAGGGGTGTTTTTAATACCCCACCCATTCCCTCCCACCCCCACCCAATACAATATATGAAAAACCCAAAATGCCCAAAATGCCTTGAAAAACTTAATAAAAAAAAAAATAAGAAAATTATAAATATAGCTTCAAGTTAGAATTAATTCTAGAGGTAAATCAACTTTATGGCTAGAAAACATGCTAAAATCAATTTTTGTGTCTAGAATCACTTTTGGCTCTTAAAGTGAATTTTTAATAACTTGTTTCATGTTTGGATAAATAGTTTAATCAAGCACGCATAGCGTACACTTACGATATAAATGTTTATGCAAGTTATTTCTAAAATAAAACATAAAATCAAATCAAATTGTTTTTGCGTAAGTTATAAATTGTTTCTATAAACTAAAACTTAAGAAAAATAAATTGAAAATAACTTATAGACATGTCATATACTATTTCTATAAACTAGCCCAAATATAAACTCTAGTACTCCATCCAAATTAGGCCATATAGCTTTCATCCTACTCTAATTACCCACAAGCAAATTATGTCCATCAATCAAGAAATTGATTTAACATATCAGCTAGAATTGTCTTGCTTTTGTTGGGATTTCACGATTTTCTTTCTACTTTGGCATCTGAAAAAGTCTCACATTATTTAGAAATTAAGATCAATGGTGATTTATAAGTAGTCAGATCCGTATATAATTCACCAACATGCCTTTTAACTGAAGACAAAACCATAAAAACTTGTATATTAATTGATAGCTTTTAGTCTATTAGGCTGCTTAATATATGTTAAAAGTTGTCATATTTGTGTCATGAATTTGATTATTTTTCAACATAAACCCAAACGTATTAATATATACGACTCATAAACATACTCCCTCCGGTTCACAATATAAGAGAAAATACAACATTACACAAATCAATGAATGATATTGAAATCAACTATCGTCATGTAATAAGACTAAAAGTTTATCTTCTTTCCAATATTGTTCTTTTCATTAACTGGTGATTTACACTCCTAATTAATGACATCATTTTTAACGACACCACTTAAATAGGGATAAATTTGGGATTAATCATTTAATACATCTTAAAAACTGTGTTTGTTTCTTATATTGTGGACCACCAAAACTCTTTTTTTTCTCATCTATTTCTCTCTTTTCACACATTTCTCACCTCTTTTTCTCTTATCAACTTCTCCTTGGAACCAAACAAAGCATTAGGGAGTAAATAAAAAAGAATAAACAGGATGTATTAGTAAAAATGGGGGGTCAATAATAGAAAGCCCATAATACCCAAAACTCGTTCAAACAAATAAATCCTACTATACTTGCTTTCATTTTTGCAACCATATTCTCTCACTTCTCTCTCCTCTCTCTTTCTCTCTCTCTTTCTCGGTCTTACTCTAACGCAAACACACTCGATTCTTCTCTCTCTCCGACTTGCGAGGCCGAGCGATCTAACCCTATCGTCGCCATGTTCCGTCGCGCAACATCAACCCTACTCTCTCGCGCCGCCGCCACCCGTCGCTTTTCCACCGATGTGGCCACCCCCGAACAGAACTCTAAGTTCGTCGAAGCCTGGAAGAAAGTTAGCCCCAATATTGACCCACCAAGTACTCCATTGGCGTTCATGAAACCTCGCCCACCTACACCGAGTACCATCCCTACCAAACTCACCGTCAATTTCGTCCTTCCCTATTCTTCTCAATTGGCCGCTAAAGAGGTCTCTCTCTCTCTCTCTATTTTCATTTCGATTTGTTTTGATTTGATTTGATTTGATTTATAATTATTGTAATTTTAATTGATATTGTTATTGTGGTTTTTAGTGCTTTAATTTTGGTTATTGCTGCTTGTTCTGCATTTCCGGTTATTGAGTTGGAATAGATAGGTTTGATTAGATCAATTAATGGAAATGTTTTTTTTTTCAAAATAAGAATTTTTGCAGTAATCAGAGTTTTATTGCTTATGATCCGATTGTTTGATCCTGATAGCAGGTAACGGCGGTCAATTGAGCCTAGGCGATAATAGGAAGAAAGTGTTTTTTTTATTTATTATTATTGCTGTTGTTGTTTTCAATGTTTTAACTTACATAGGAAAACCAATACAACATTTGATGCACCGTTTTTCCATTTAATTGAAATGAAAGCTGAAGTTAGGATCCCATTGACTATCTTGTTTGATAGATTTTCTTTGTGGAGATTGCTCTCTTCCTGATGTGTGATGAGAAATGCTGCTTAATGTTCATTTCTGGTCCTAAGCTCCATTTTCTAAGGTTGTGGTCAATTCTTCGGACACACTTTTTTGCCATTTTCTGTCTCCGATTTCTTCGGAAATGTCGGACACTTTTTTTCCGAGTGTTTTCAGGGCCTTTTGCGGTGTAAAACTATATGTTGTGAGCAGAAGTAGGTATTTGATTTCAAGTCTTTTAAAAACAATATGAACAATGGGTGGTATTTGTTCTGTCTTCTGTCATGTTAGCATCTTATAGAATCTTCTATTTTTGAAACTCTGCAGTTGCCATCATACTGCCCATCAGTAGATAGTAGATTTTGTGCATATGGGGTTGCTCTTCTTTGTTCTGTGGGAATAACATAATTCTCAGATTTTAGGACATCGGGTGCTTCTCCTTGGTGCATTATCCTTATCGCTGAATGAATTGTTTATTGACACATGATACCTTGCTGTCTTCTCATCTCTCTTTTTCATCTCAAAGTCTACATCATGATATAGTATAGCCAAACAAATTCTTGAGGATTTTTCAACTTCTTGAAAATTTAGCAAAGATTGTCGCCAAAGTGCCAAACAAAATTTACTGTGCTTAACATTGGCTAACTGCTAACATGGATAGACTTTCCGATGATCTATGAAGATGACATTTGAAATGGGTAGCCTTTTTATATTTTACATTGGTGATTTTTAAGGTATTTATGTTAGGAAATCAACTTTTTACTGTAAGTATACATTATTATTGCTTTTTTGTCTTAGCAACATCTCTTCTTGGGATTGAGTTTTGGAACTTTTTCAATCATGGAACATAGGCGAAACTTCTTCTGTAGTAAGGGGGTAGATTAGATGAGGGCAGCCTTATTGCTAGAGGCAGATGAAGGACAAGAAAAAATATTGGCAAAACTATAAATAAAAATTTAGAGGCCAATGGTTTGGCTATTGACATGATTTATGATAGAACACTGACGTAGTTTGATCCATATAGCTGACCCCACCTTGTGAAATAAGGCTTGTTCTTGTTTTTGTTTTAAACTTCAATGGATGAGTGGTCACACAATACAAGATAATATCAGGAATATAAGGCCAACATTAGAGATGATTGGAGCATTCTCCTATCGTATAAAAGATGGTAGTCTAATCTATAGGTGCTTTTGTGGAGATTTTGGTCGAAGACCTACAAAATTATCTAGAAGGAGAGTCGATAAGATGGAAGATACTTCAAAAGTTAGAGGTAGAGGGTGATCAAGAAAAACCGCAGGCCAAACTTTTAAAAAGGATTTGGGTTTAAGTAGTCTTTCCGTAGACATGATTCATCATAGGACATTGCAATGTTGTTTGATCCCATGTTCTTGACCTCACATAGTAGGAAAAGGCTTTAGTTGTGGTTGTAATAAATGCCTTGTTTTCCATACCTATTAGTATAAAGCTTTGAACTATTCATTACAACCTGTGGTTCAGAAAAAATCATGTAAGATGCATTTTATTTTTTTTAATGGATTTCCAAATTTCCAAACAATTTACATCGTTGTTAGAACATCTTTTGTACATTTTATTTTTTCTTGTGTCTTAGCAATGTTTTTATATATCCGAGAAAGAAAAGAAAATAAATTTAGTCTCTCGCAATGTTTACAAGACACTACCGCCAGAAATATGCACTGACTATTTGTCTTAGTTATAGTAAGTTTCGAAAAAAGGACTGATATTATAAATAATATTCAACCATGAAAACATTCTTGAACATCCCTTTCTTTAAGTTGTTTGATGTTGTTTCATCGCAAAACAGATTTCAAGGTTATCCATGCAATAATCTTACAGTAAATTTGTGCGTTGGTCTTGCTCAATCCTGTGCATTATGGAATCCATGCAAATGTGATCAACTGCAGTAATCTTATTCTAAAACACTCAATTCCTTCTGGAAAAAAGGTTATTTTACCTTGAGTTAGCTGTTTTAGATATGGACATAAACAAAGAAAAATCAGATTTATTGTTCTTTGTAGCTTCCTAGTATCTAATTATTCCCCACTTTGCATGTAAATTTGCCAGTATATCCAATTTAATTATAGTATATGCTAGTGTCTATTTATTTTCCTTGTTAGTGACATCACGAAATTGCGGCCTAATTTGTGGAGCAGAAAACTCTATTTCATTTGGTTCTCCTTCATGCATGCCCTAAACGGGAGAACGTGGGAAGGAATACTAGAGACAGATTATAAAGCAGAACTAAGACAGAATAAAAGAAATGCACCTATTGCCACACAAAAAAATTGAACAAGAATTGCACCCCCAACCCTACCATACACACATTTTATGTCTGATGTGTTTAAATGAATTTTTAGTTGTGAACCAGTCTTACATCTATTGGTGCTGATTCTTTTTACAGTTCGAATTTATTTTGTGTTGCCACATTGAGAAAGAATGTTGATAGTTGTTATCTGATAGAATTCATGACCATGGAACTCCACAAATTTGTTTCAGTCTGGTTATTTAGATTGAGAAATTTGCTTTGTTGTGCTGTAACCTCCCTGCCCTCACTGGTTGGTTACATCCATTATTGGGCTTTAGATGTTAGTAAATGATGCTCTTATGTTACAAATGTTCCTTAATTCTTTATTCCTTTGAAAATGACAATTTATGTTTAATAGGTTGACATGGTCATAGTTCCAGCTACAACTGGTGAGATGGGTGTTCTCCCAGGACATGTAGCAACAATTGCCGAGTTGAAACCTGGAGTCCTATCTGTACATGAAGGGAGTGATGTGACCAAGTACTTTGTAAGCAGTGGCTTTGCTTTTATCCATGCAAACTCTGTTGCTGATATAATAGCTGTTGAGGCTATACCAGTGGATCAAATTGATGCAACCCTAGTGCAGAAGGGTCTTCAAGAGTTCACACAGAAGCTCAACTCAGCCTCAACTGATTTGGAGAAAGCCGAAGCTCAGATCGGAGTTGACGTGCACAGCGCTCTCAACTCAGCTCTTACAGGCTAAGTACTGTAGCTGAGCTTTCCTTTTCATTTGCTTATGTTTATTTTCCCCCAGTCTGATTGCGAGTCATTGATTTGTCTCAGTGTAATTGAAGTGGCTGAAGAACATTTTCATCATGTATTTGTGTTGAAATTGACTAGATGAAATAATATTTCAATAGCTTCCATCTAGCTCAAGGAAATTGAGGAAGACCTTGAATTGAAAGTAGAAACAAAATGTTATACTTTTGTAATGGATTATAGACAATATGAGTTTACTCCACAACATACGCGCCTTTGCGGTTGGTTAATTGCTTGACCATATTTTGTCTACAACTTCTGCATGCTACATTTTGCTTGTGCAGAATCATAGATGCATGAAATTAACACGACCATAGCAAATGTTATGGATTAAAATTGAGCCATATGACAGAAGGCGACGTTTTTGAATATGTTGCAGATATTTGTGGGAGCTTAGGCTCCCCTATTTCATAAGCAAGCTCTGCCCTCTACGTAGGGTTTGGATTGTCTAACTTGAAATTTCCTATCTTTTTCTACCTTTCTTTCTTATCATTTACTTTTTTCTCGTCTTTCTCTCTCTATTTTAAATTACCATACTGTCTCATGTTTTGCCTAGAGTTAGAGAAAGATAAAAAGTTCTAAGTTAGACAATCTAAATCCATGTACGCATGTACAAACTCTATTTGAAGAATCTTTGTTGAAGGTGCTCTAAACAAATGTAGCATATATATCATACATCATTGTTTAGAAATACAATGATTTTATTCCGGTAATAAAAACTTTTTAAAATGTAAATAACAGGAAGATGAAGATAGAAACATGTAACATTTTTCTTACCAACTACTACGTTAGTTAATTAGGAAAAACTAATAACACGTTTTTTATACTCTTACTAGTATTTTACCCGTGCATACGCACGGGTGATACTGTATGGTCGGTGTATTGTGATGAAGTTATAATAGTAATTTGAAAGGTATTCATAAGTTGTGAACAATGTCGAAAATGTATAATTTGAAATTAAAAGAGGAAAGAGATAAGTATTGTGGCATATAACATACAAATGCAAATTATATTGAGTCGAAGAAATGAAAGGAGATTGATTGATCGATAATAATGTATTAGGACATTAGATGTAAAATATGCATCCCCGTTGGCCGTTGGGCATTCCGTTAGCTCCCGTTGGCTCTCGTTGCGACTCGTTGCGATCGCGTTGCAGCCCCATTCATCGATCTCTCGTTGTCACTCCCGTTGCCACATGTTAACTCATTTTTTATTTCATTTAATATTAATTAAATCATATTAGTTGATGCTGACGTTGCATGTCGAAAATGTATAATTTAAAATTCAAAGAGGAAAGAGATAAGTATTGTGGCATATAACATACAAATGCAAATTATATTGAGTCGAAGAAATGAAAGGAGATTGACAATTAGAATTACATTGATCGATAATAATGTATTAGGACATTAGATGTAAAATATGCATCCCCGTTGGGCATTCCGTTAGCTCCGTTGGCTCTCGTTGCGATCGCGTTGCATCTCATCATCGATCTCTCGTTGTCACTCCGTTACTACATGTTAACTCATATTTTTATTTCATTTAATATTAATTAAATCATATTATTAATTCTTCTTGACGTTGCATGTCAAAAATGTATAATTTGAAATTCAAAGAGGAAAGAGATAAGTATTGTGGCATATAACATACAAATGCAAATTATATTGAGTCGAAAAAATTAAAGGAGATTGACAATCAGAATTACATTGATCGATAATAATGTATTAGGACAATAGAGGTAAAATATGCATCCCCGTTGGGCATTCCGTTAGCAGCCACGTTGACATTCTCGTTGACACGCGTCAGAGGCGTGTCAGCATTTTTTTTAAAAAGCATTAAAGCTGATAGAAAAAAATATTGAAAAAAAGTAAAAGCTGACACGTGTCAGCGTCTGTCGCGTCAGTGACAGTTTTTTTTAAACTGACAAAACGCTGCGAATAATTGTCTTTTAGTGGTAAAATTACCATTTTACCCTCATTTTGTGACAAATGTCAAAATTTGGAGATGTCTAAAAATGTAAATGTGGTAACATATGTTTTTATTAGTTTGAAAGTAGATTTTAATACATTTCAATTCCTAAGTGACTATTTTTGTTCATCTAAATGTTATTTTTTGGCATAATTCATGAGAGAACTTGAGAGAAAATTTGACTAGTTGTACCCATGGCCATCCCGCAAGATTATGAGCAACCTTATAAGCATTCATCGTCGTGAAATCAACATGAGAGATTTGACTTAAAAAAAGAGAAAAACTTCTTACAATCCTAAATAATACAACCAAATTCACTATGAGAGACACAAGGAACATTAAAAGAGTCTACTACTACTTTCGCATCAAGCCCGAAGTAGACATTAGTGAGCCCCATTAGCCATTGAATAGTGAGATGGAGGCCCATGGCTTCTTCACAAACAGCAACAATCGGTGAGAAACAAGAGTTTGGATCCTCTGCAGTTGCACGGTGCAACAAGCTGCAGAGCCATTAGATCTAGAGAGAAATCTTCTCTCTCTAGATCTATGGTTCTGCAGCTTGCTACACCATGCAACAACTGCAGAGGATCGAGGTCCGAGAAACATGTTTGGGTCGCTATGAGTGTTCTTGAGGCGCCACAAAGGCAAATAGCAATGCCTACCTTATTTCCACGTCAAAAAAAAAGAGTTGCATCAACATTACATTTAACAAAATTCGGAAGTGGTTTGTGCCAAATAACCTCAAGAATCTTGTTACTATAGTGTAGTTTAGTACTAGCATTTGATTTGTTAATGGCAACAGAAGATATTAATTATTCTCATCAATGTGCAGTGCAGTACTGCAGGATATGTAGACTTTTTGGTAAAATACCATTGACTTCATTGGTCAACACTAATAAATCACCACCTATGTATGAACAAGTACAATCATTTTCAGCAACCTTCATTTTCAAAAGAGTAATTGCTGAGTAGTTTGTAGAAGTTTCATGACATGATGTATAGTAGCATTTCTAAACTATTATATAATGCAAATTGTGTGTCACAATCACTAGCTATGGTTAAATTTTGAGCGCTTTCATATAGTTTATAATAAGTCGCAACAAGTTACTAGTAATTATATAACTGACAGGGTGGTTCAAAGGTTGAACCTAACCTAATTGATAGTAGATGAGTGTGGACAAACAACTTTACAATTGCATTATTAATATGATGATTGTTGTTTGTTAAGTTTCAACTATCTAGTGTAATTCTAGGACCCAAATGTAGGGTTAATGGTCCTACTATGAAATAATTCATGTCCCACTCCATTCCACACTTTTCTAGCGTGGCCTGGCCAGGCCAAATCTCCATTCATTTCATTGAAATGAGGAAGTAGGAACATTGGATAAGTCGATGTCACTCGAGCTAGCTAGCTAGCTAGATGGGACCATATTCTTAATCTTATTTGTTCCGCACTTCTATGAGATTTTAGAACAATTTTATTCAATTTCATCCCTCCACTTTATCTACAATTTAATCTTCGCAAGGTTTTGCTCATTACATCTTGCAGAGGAGATCAAGAAAAGAAAGAAAAAGGATTTCTTTTGTGTAATGAAGACCTAATTCATACCGTTTTCAGAGAGAAAGAAATCACCAAGAATTAAGGTGATCTTTTTGATTTTTAATTCACAAGGTTCCTGGTATGGACTCTTCCTAAGTTAAAATCAAGCAAGTTTGGTTGATGGTTGAGCCGTCCAAATCAAAAACAAACAAACATTATCATTCTTCTTTGCCTAATTGGAATTTTCACTTCTATTCAAAATAATTATGAATAGTTAAACAATCAAACATCATTCTTCTTAGCCTAATCTAAATTTAAACATCATGGACAATTAATGTTGGAAGATCCAGCGGTCAGATTGACCAAGTCAGAGTTGTACGGTTTTGGTTCATAGTTGAGCTGAGCTGAAGACACAACAGTATTATTCATTCATTTCACTTGATTAATCTATCTCTTTCTTCAAGTTTAAGTTATTATATATTGACATTTTTTAAAAGGCTTTGCTTAGTCAATAGAAGAAAATTTTGCGCCATTATTTGATAATTGTATTTTTATTTCATTTTTTTAAAAGAAATATTACTTTCTGAGTTTACTTCCTATTAGGGTGTTTGAGAGTTTGCAAGAGAGGGTATGAGAGTAAAGTAAATTAGGAGAAGAGTTTGAGAGGGTTTAGGAAGATAATTTTTCGCCCTATCACCAAAGAACTAACACTATTAGTTTCATCCCCTCTCATCCCTTCAAACACCCAAACACGCCCTTAGGGCCTGTTTGGGGGAGGGGGTTTTGGGAGGGGAGAGGAAAGGAATGCTTAAAAAGATTAGCCTATATTTTAGTGTGTATTTGAGATTTTAAAAAAGTAAAAGAATAATATGATAGATAACAATATAACAACTTTAGTCACACTAGTGAAGAGTTATTTCATTTGTTGGTTGATTGTGTTGTAGCTAAACAAAATTGGAAATCAATTGGAGATTGGCTCCGGATCGAGATAGTCCCGTATTTTTGCATCTTGGATCATTTTATTGGTTTCAGTTCAGAATTCACAAGTTCTAAGGCTCCCAAGACAAAACACGTCATTTGGCTAGTAGTGTGTTGGAGTAATTGGATGGCGAGAAACAACTTAATTTTCAAAGGGGTAGAACCTTTGATAGATTCCATTGTTAACCCTATAAAATATTCTTCATGGAGTTGCTCTGTAAAAACTATTTGTAATTGTGGTTGTTTAGCACACCTAGTGTTCTTTAATGGAATCATTGTTTATCCAAACAATGATCGGATTTCATTTTTATTTTGTGTGGTGTTTTGGGCAAGAATTTATTTTCACTTTGGATACACATATTTAGTGTTAATCAATATTTTGAAATCCGAACAGGACATTGAACCGGTGAGACCTTCGGGTCATGGTTTAACCGTTTAAAACCGCTAAAAATTGGATAAAATCACTTATAACCGCTGAAATAACCTAATCGTATAAGGTGTCGAGTCATAGTTCAACCGGATCAACCGCTTTGATTGGTTCGATTTTTAAAACACTGGTGTTAATTGACTTATGTACTAGAGGTGATGGACCAACCATAATGAAGGGCTTGAGAAGGCTGAACCAGACACTAGCCAATTGAGGAATCCTAATGGGCGGAGAGTCGATCTATTAAGAGAGGCAAGTACATTAGTACATGTCGGGTCGTCTATACAAGTCTATGTCTGTCAAAGGGTGTTCTCACTAGAAGACAAAAGGAGGCAAACAATCTGAATCAATCTAAACTATTTTTTGAATTTATCCAAAAATAAGTGACCTTATGTTGAAGTCACTTTTAATTAAAATCAATTTTACAGAATCATATATTTCAGTCAAAAATCAATTTTCGCCGCCGAATAACTAAACACACGCATAATAGGTTAAAAAAAATGTAGCAAAACTAAGATAGATTCATTTAAAATAATTTTGTCAAATAATAAATAAATTTGTAAATGTAGTTAAGATCTGTTAGAATGATTTAATTTTATTTGTGGGGAGATGTTGGAAAATAAATAATCCCACTATCAAATGTCTTTCTTTTATTACTAGTGGTGGGAAGTGATGAGTTGGGGAAAGCAACAACCAAAATAAATTGTTGCGGCTGTACACTACATAACATAGATAGATATCATGAATTTGTTTGATTTTGATGCTACTACTTTTTTTTGCCCTTTCACTAACATGAATTTCTGAACTGTTATATTATTTTTATAAAAAAAGTTATTGAAATAGAGTACAATGAAGTTTAACCTATATTGATTGGGATGGGAGTGGATTCCCTTATGTTGGGCTTTTAAATGAGTTATTTTGTACGGTGAAGTTTAACTCTTTTAAATGAGTTGTTGTGATTGAATATGAGAGAAAATAACATTAGGAAATTCTTTCTCGATTGGGATTCCCTGTATTTAGATTTCCCTATGCAATTAAGCAAATTCAAGGGTGTTTAGATATTTACAACATCAAACTAGTCTCTTTTCAAAACCCTCTCTTCATACTTATTCTTGACCAATAATATCATCAAGCATGACCTCTAAAAACCCATTCAAGCATCAAATTCATCTCAAGCAATTTGGAGGTCCTTTTCAAATCTTAAAAATTGGATTCTTAATTATATTTTTATCAAATGAATCACCAAAAATTGGGCTTCTAACACTTTTATCAAATGAATCACCAAAAACTCAAATAATTTATTTAAATTATAAATAACATCTCAAATAACTTCAAACTAATTAGATTTTTATCAAATGGATATATATTAATTTTTTTGGGAAGCCCTAAAAATATGGTATTGCATCGGTGCCATGTGCAATAGGTCATGTTGAACTTGTTAATAGTCAGCCTTGCCAAGTATAAACGCCCATGTAATGTTTTAGTGGTCTCTGCCTGTTATCAATAAAATATTGCATGATTGACCAAAAATAAAAGTCGTGTATGGATCTTTTTTAGAGGTCATACTTGATATTTTAGGAATGATGTCATTAAATGAAGTAGTTAACTAATTTTCTTAAATGGTGTGAAGTGGTTTTTTTTTCTTCATGTCGGTTTACAAGAATAATTTTATTTTATTTTACTTGTCGTTCTCAAAGTTTAATATTATTTTATCAAAAATAACCTTAATTGTTTTAGAGAATGATATAATTAAATAGTAAATAACTAAAGTAGTTACAAACAATTTCATCAAAAATTTGCACATCTTAAAAATGTGTGTGAAAGTGCAATTACATTGACTACATATTTAAATTCTTGACACACGGCAAAATAAAGTAAAAATGATAATGAAATATTGCATGATTGACCAATAATATCATCAAGCATGACCTCTAAAAATCCATTCAAGCATCAAATTCATCTCAAACAACTTGGAGTAGTTACCTAATTTTCTTAAATGGTGTGAAGTGGTTTTTTTCTTCATGTCGGCTTACAAGAATAATTTTATTTTATTTTACTTGTCGTTCTCAAAGTTTAATATTATTTTATCAAAAATAATCTTAATTATTTATGGCAAAGAGAAATATATATAATTAAATAGTAAATAACTAAGAGTAGTATCGAAAAAGACAAACAATTTCATCAAAATTAACAAAATTTACTAATTTTCTTTGTAAGTGCACATAACATTATCAAACAATGTGTTTTGTGAAACAGATGGAGCAATTACATTGACTACATATACAACTAACTTAATAACAACTAGTGACACACGGTAAAAGAAATTAAATTGATAATTAATAAATCACAAGCTTACTTACACTCAACAAATTAAAATATCAATCATAATGCATTGTCTTAATATATTAGTAATATTATTTATTAACAAAATTAAAAGAATACTCCAATTTCGTCCACAATATGAGAAACAAACGTTTACATCACACAAATTAAGAAATGACATTAAAATCAACAATTCTCGTTTAATAAGGTTAAAAGTTTAACTTCTTCTCAAAATTGTCATTTTCATTAAATTAAAGTTAAATTTCCAAAAATTATATTAAACGATGACTTATACTCATAATTAATAACACCACTTTTAATTACACCACTTAAATAGAGATAATGTTGAGATTAATCATTTAATACTTCTTAAAAATAGAACTTGCTTCTTGTATTTTGGACCAACAAAAAACACATTTTGTTTCTTATATCGTGGACGGAAGTAGGGGTGAGCAAGACTCGTCCCAACCCTAAGACTTGTCCGTCTTTGTCCTATTTAACCCGCAAAGTATCGGGTTTGTTCGGGGTCTAAGGACGGGTTAGAGTCTAGATAATTGGTCCGATCAAAAATTAGGAATGGGTTCGGGTTAGGTATAATCCGTCCTAACTCGTCCCTTACTCACTCATCACCCTAAGTTTTAACTCTATTGGTAATGAGATTTTTATAAATACAATATTAAATTTGAAATCTATGTTAGTTTAAGTAGAAACATTATTGTAAAGTACCATTGTATAAGTCATATTTTGAGTTTGAATACATGATAAAATACTAAAAAAATTCAATTTATCCTTCTAACTTTTAGTCATTATTGAGTGATCACCTTATAATTTTACTTCAATTGTCCTTCGGACCAACTTGATCTCGTCCTAAATAAACCCGGTTTTACTTTGACCCTAAGAACAACAAGTTTGTTCGGGTGTAAGAACGGGTTAGAGTCTAAAAAGTGACCCCATAAAAATTTAGGACCGCGTAAGAGATAAGTAAAATCCGTCCCAACTCGTCATCTGCTCACCTCTGGACAGAAGGTAATATATGATATATATAATAAAATCACAAATATAATTAAGTTTATGAATGTAGTTATTGAAACCATATTCTCTATTGGCCGTAAAAAAAGATACCCTATTCTATTGAATTTTATGTATAAAATCAAAAAACTTTTAAAATCACAAAATATATTAAAAGAAGATATAGTTATTGAACTTAATATTATTAAATCAAAAAGTCCAAGCATATGTCAAAAATGCTCAATGAATAAGCATATGAAATAACCAAGTGTCACATCTAGAATATAGACCTCACATGCAAGTTGTGTTTTGTGAAGACATAGCAAGCAAAAGAAAAGATTCTTACTTCATTGTTTTATTTTCCTTGATGTCACCCTTCAACATAAAGAATTTAACACATTTTGTCATGACACACCAAATCTTAAAATTGATCATGTTGTGTAACTTAATTAACATTTTCATCATTTCCTAGGTGCCACGTTCTGTTCATTCGTGCAAGCAAAAGAACCCAAAGAATAGTTAAAAATTACTACTCCCTCCGGTCCTTATTATAAGAAAATTTTTGGAGAAAATTTTGGTCCCAAATATAAGAAACTATTTTAGTATTTAGTGTATATTTATTGCTTAAATACCAAATTTACCCTCATTCAATGTTTTGTCTTTTTAATTTTCAATGTGAGTGAAAGTAGTGCACATAAATCTATGTAGAATTAGTGGGGGTATTTTGGAGACTTAACTTAAAAAAATAACAATTAAATGTGCTCATTGGTATGGGAGTAATTTGTTAAAATAAATAAACTAAAAGGATTCCCCTGCCCAAGGGGAATAATAGTCCAAGTGAAGAGAACCTAGTGGAGACATGATTTATTTATATTCTTCTTTCTTGTTTTTTTGCCATTAGTTGAGTCTTTGTTTAATTGTTACAAAGTTAAAAAAGCAACAAAGTATGTGGCGGATTCAAAAACTTTTGTAAATGGGGGTAAGGAAATTTTCAATTAGTTAAAACTTGCATCTAGTTATATATTAATTTTGCTAATGGTGTGTAATCAAAGAAAAAATGGAGATTAGGGCAAGATTTTTAAAATGATGCCCAACATTGTACCAAAAGAGCTACTAGTTTAGGATTTAATGATTTGGATTCCATAGAAAATAATTAAACAATAATTTTAAATTTTTAATATCATTTGATGATAAATATTAAATTAAATTATTTAAATATTCGTATATTAGAAATATAAAAATTGAGTTTGGTTAGTATGCACTCTCGGTATAAAAAAATTACAGAAAAATAAAAATTGAGTTAATGGGATGAAGTTATGCAACGTTACTCTCGACACTATTAAAAGAAAAAATTTCGTATATTTTTCGTCCTAATTAACTATAAGAAAAATATACATTTTTCAAGCAATCTAAAATTTCTTTTATCTATTTAATGATATTGTTTACTAGAAAGTGACTGAATAAAACTTAATTTGCAATTTGCATCACATTTAATAACCTCTTTGATCTTGTGAATTTTGTAAATCTTCCTGAAATGTCTCCAAGAATAGGTATAATAAAACTATGGTATATAGAACAAAGTAATTAGTTTTTTTATAAATTAAAATACTAACTTTGAGTTGGATTAAAGTTTAAAAATTTAAAAATTTAAAAATCCTAAATCACTCATTATATGATGAAAATTTTAACTATTCATATGTCAATTCAAATTTAACTCAATCTTATATTTTCGCATCTTCTAGTGTCAAAAAACAATTACTACCTCTCATCTGTTATGAGTAGGGATGACAATGAGTACCCTATAAACAAGGTATTATAGTGTTTGTACTTGAGCCCGCACATGTATGGAATGCTCGTCCCCTTACCCTCTGGCACACTCATTACCCACACTTTAAAAGCAAAAAATATATATATATATATAGGAGGTTGTAGGCCCGAAGCAGGCTGGGCACCATAGTGCCCATACCCGAGTCCACATTTAATTAGTATATGCGGGTGCGGGTCCGTTGCAGATAGTTATTGCGGGTGCTTAATCGACATGGGCTCAATTATCATCTCTAATTGTGAGAAGAAGAAGCACTACAATTCAAAAGAGAGACACATTTATCTTTAAGTGAGGGCAAGATCAATTTTCTTATGGCGCAAAATATAAATAGTATATACTATGTTGTTAAAGTAAAAAATTAAGCTACTTGAGGCAATTGCCCCCATATGAGTATACTTAGATCCACACCATTGGGTGTAGTATCAAAGAAAAAGGCCAAAATATTGAAAAGGATTGAAGAAAGTTCTTTTGGAAAAAAGTGCAAAATGCATCAACTGGTCCCAATAGTTTCAACTTTCAAGTTTCTATCAACCTCATGACCTTTGAAACCAGCTATTGGCTGTTTATTTTTTTAAATATTTTTTCATCTTTATTTTCTCAATAAATAAATAAGTAATTGCCCTGTGGGCTCTTCTGGTGCACCATGATTCTCACGCACTTAGATGGTCCCTGCTCATCAAGTTCTCTATCTAACTCATCACATGATTGATTTTATTGAGTGTATCAATTTGTAATTATTTTTTTTCTTGATAGAATCACCTTTTATTTCTTGTAACTTGTATTTGTTACTTTATGTTTTAGTAAAAATGTTTATTCCAAATTTCATTGCCTATGTTGGCCAAAAACCGTTATCTAAATAATAGGCAACGCCTGCAAATACCATAGTTTAGAAATCGTTACAACAATTTCTTAGATTCATTGAAAAAGTGATGCATTTGGACTATATGTAGTCCAGATGCATCACTTTTGATCAATGAATCAAAAAAGTTGTTCGCTACTTATATATATTTGAGTCCGGAGGGAGTAACTGTTAAGAGAGAAATAAATTAACAATGGCCATATTAGAAAAGTAGAAAATAATTTGATGAGTTTTTGACTATTAATTGTTTTTCTTAGTATGTCTGTCACAACCTTAAGCATCAAATAAAATAGGATAGAGGTTCACTTATTAAGGGTGGCTAGTGTGGACTAGCGGTTTATGTGGTTCATGAAAGACCAATACTTTTAATGTGATAGGTTAATGAGTATAACCTTTCATATACTCTTTATATTGTTCATTATTTGGCGATGTGAGCCTATCTCATATTTGATAAACCCAACATCTCCCCCTCAAGTGCGTGTATCGGCTCATTTGTGTGTGGCCTAGTTTTTTTTTACCAAGCGTTATATATACTATATTATTATTATTATTATTATTATTATTATTATTATTATTATTATTATTATTATTATTATTATTTTGTTGAATTATTACAGTTATCATTATCATATGTGTTGACTATTTTAATTCGTTAAAACTAGGAGTGTTCAAAACCGAACCAAACTATTGGAAAACGGCAAACCGAACCAAACCAAACCGAAAACCGCAAAAAACCGCTTTTTATTGGTTTTGTTCGGTTTTTTTATTAGTGAACCGCAAGGTTCGGTTTGGACCATGATTTTGATTATAGAAACCAAACCAAACCAAACAAAATCGCAAAATCCTATATATAAAAATAAAATTAGACAAAACAATATATATAGAGAATAAGGAAAACAATTTATTTAAGGAAGCGTTTGGATTAATTTTATTTTTGAGCTTATGAAAATCAACTTATGAAGATAAGTAAGTTTTTATGTTAATTCATAAGTTCTCACTAACAAAAATTGTATCTCTCTAAGTTATTTTTCCATAAACTACCTTTACATGCTTATGAATAATACGTAAAAATTAATTTAGTTGCATAAGTTGTTTTTCATAAGTTCAAAAAAGCTCTATCCAAACGGGTTCTAAATTGTGTTTTTCTCTCGCAAAAGCCGAACTAACCGAACCAATCCAAACCGCATTGGTTTGGTTTGGTTTTTTTTTCAAAAGCCAACCGAACCAAACCAAACCGCATCTATTTTTACCTTGCGGTTTGGTTCACTTTTTTGCTCAAAACCGAACCAAACCGCACCGCGAACACCCCTAGTTAAAACACCATGAAAGTGTTAAGAAATCTAGGAGCTAAATTAAATATAATTGTTTTACATGGAGAATAAAAAGATTTTGAATTTTATGTGACAATCATTTTCAATTTATCTTAAATGTAACCACAAGGGATTGAGACAATATAACATAATGTAACTTGTATTTGACATCTCGTGAGTAGTTTTAATGAGTTTCTATGAGATAAGTACATTTTTTTATTATAAAAACGAAAGGAAAAGCCAGAGAGATAGAAAAAAGAACTAAGCTCTAATCTTAGTTATGTCCAAGGCATCAATTATGAGTGTGCATGGTATGAAAAGTTGTAGGACACTGAATCCAATTGTGTGACAACCTCGTCCCATAGAAGCACCATATTTTGCAAGCCAATCAGCACAAGAATTTTCTTTCCTTTATGAATGACTAAATGATAACTCTGCCAATCCCTATTCATCAAGGACCTAGTTATGTAAAGCCTTTTCCTTAACTCTGATTCAAGAGACATGCTCATTTGGGAACCTTCCTCATCAGGTTCTTATTCAGCTAAAAATGCTTATGCTTGGCTTGTTAATCAACATGAACTTGTACAAAATACTATTAATGGTGTCAACTATGAGTGGAAATGGATCTGGAAATTAAAACTGCCTGAAAATATAAAACATTTTGTTTGGTTGGTAATGCACCACAACCTACCTACTAATTCTTACAAGTATGCTAGACATATCACACAGGACCAATTCTGCCATAGATGTGGAAGTCATATTGAATCTCTGTTGCATACATACATTGCGTGATTGTCCAAGTGTTTTCCATATCTAGTCTATCTTTGGATTTCATAATTTACAGGACTTCAAGTTGAACGATCTTCTCCTTTGGTTCATGACTAATGGAACTGGCAATTTTGGTCTCATCTTCACTGTAACTTTGGATGTTATGGAGAGCCGTAATGATGAAGTATTCTTTGACTCTCAGCGGAACATTGGAAAATTATTAGCCGAATCTGTTCTCTTTTGGATATTGCCCACAATGTATTTGCTTCACACTCACACAATAGACAACAATGACTTGTATCTTGGAGTCCCCCTGATTAGTGGCTCAAATTGAATGTGGATGGAAGCTCTTTGGGTAATCTCGGTTGTTCGGGTTATGGAGGTATTTTTAGAAATAACCTTGTGCAATGGATTTTTGGCTTCTTTGGTGGTTGTGGCATGACAACTATCATGAATGCTGAACTTTAGGCTATTACAAATTAAAGGGTCTTATGATTGCTTAGAATAACGACTTTCGTCGTATTATTTGTGAATCCGACTCTACCACCGCCATTTCTCTTATTAAAGCAGGTGTTCCCCAATCTCACCCCTATGAGATAGTACATTTAACTTCCTTAGTAAATGTTCAAAGAGTCGGCTACGTTCTCTTCTATAAAAATATTACTTCATGTATTATTATAACTCAGTTGAAAAAATATATCACAATTCAAAAATATTATTTAATAATAATAATAATAATAAAATATTTTTATATAAAACTTAAATTAAAAATTGTGTTTAAGGATAAAATGTAGTCCCTCTGTTACAAAATCTAAGCAAAAATAAGTCAACAGAAGTTGATGTATCTGATTCAAAATTTGGATTAGATACATCAACTTTTATTGACCAATTTTTGCTTATATTCTATAACAGAGGAAGTATTCTTAACCTTTTCCAACGTGTTACATCCTAGAGGAGGAAATCAAGCAACAAATTTTAAATTATTGTTTAATTTATTTTAATTTTAATTTTATTTACATTTTAAATTGAAAATTAAAAATAAAATGTAATTGTAAGAATATCTAAAAATAAATATTTTCTAAATATAATCTTCATCAAACATTAATTTATTAATAATAATAAAATTTTTAAGAATTATGTAAAAACTTTACATACTCAAATACAGAAAAAGAGATTTACTAGAAAATAAAAACGTCAATTTATTGAGAAAATAAATCGATTCACTTTCCATGTTTTCTATTACAAATTAAAATACTCTTTATGAACTTCATGTATTATATACATAAAAAAATTGAAAGAATTTATTCCATTTTCACTTTTAAAAGAATCAAATACAACATTTTACCAAAAAAAAATATATTGAAATATACAACAGACATTAGCCACACAAAAAATGAACGCAAAGACTAAGCATATCTTATGGATGCTATATTTTTAATTGAATTTTTTGTTTTAGTTGTGTGGTTTTGGTCCCTCTCTTTTATTTTTTGCAACTTTGGTTATTTAATTTTCTCACTTTGGAGAATTTGGTTTTTAGTCCTAAAAAAATCATGGATTGTGCATAATTTGGTCCACTAGTTTTCCAAAATCCAAGATTTTAGAGAACTAAAAATGCAAAAATCTAAAATTTTGAGGGATGAAGGAATAAAATTGCCAAAAATAAAATAGAGGTTTCAAGATTGCAAAACCTGAGAAAATTAAGAAACCAAAATTATTATTTTTTTAAAAAAAATTATGGAATATAATTTGGTCAAAGCAATTTTTAATATTAGATATCATTTTTTTTCTTCAAAGAGATCATTTATGGATGATCATTTTAATATAATATACATGAAAACCATATTAATTTATAAAATTCATCATTTTTAATCTCTAGAAACCTCAAAGAGATCTTTTTTTTTTTCAAAGAAAAATGCTTTGAACATTTATTATTATATTAGAGAAGAAAAATTGGGTCTACCAGACAAAGACAGCCATAAACATAATATTAAAATAGCCATGATTGATTTAGAGCTCAATTATGTTATGTTATGTTATGCTATGTGAGTGTGTGTAGTAACTACCCTACACCCTCCAATTCCTTTGAACCTTACATTATATATTTGGCATTTTTCTTCATTTCTCCTCCCTGCATTTTCCATCTTCTTTCTTCAACTACTCTCTCTCTCTCACACACACACACACACCTATCTATGGCTACCTATTCTTTCCCTCCTCCTCCTCCACCACCTTCTTCTTCTTCTTCAATTCCTTCTCCAAAATCTAGCATGTTTTATTATGGTGGAAGTGATGATTATTGTGAGGAACCTCACTTCCTTCAAGCTTGTTTTCTTTGTAGAAAACCTCTTGGCCATAACCATGATATATTTATGTATAGGTAATTAATTACTCAATACCCCATATGCTAATTCTATTAAAGTTTAGCTTTTTTTCACTTAATTTTCATTTGGGTCTTCAAAAAAAGTGTTCTTTTCTTCTTCTATGTTGTAAAACTTGAACTTTCAGAGCTACAAGTTTCATTGAATATTAAAGATCTATATTTAAAAATAAGATGTAAAATTAACTATATATAATAATTCTTTGATTAGGTATTTCTTGTAGTATGATGCTGATTTTTGGTGTTTAATTGAATACTACAGATCTATGTATATATATATATATATAGAGAGAGAGAGAGATTAATTATTTGATTAGGTGTTTCTAGGAGTGTGATGCTAATTTTTATTTATTTATTTAGATGAATTGAGAATTTTTTGTTGTTGAGATTTCTGATTGGAATTATTGTTGTGAATTTGCAGAGGGAATACACCATTTTGTAGCAAAGAGTGCAGAGAAGAACAAATAGAGATTGATGAGGCAAAAGAGAAGAGTTGGAAACGTTCTTCAAAAAGGGGTGTGAGAAAAAATTCAGAAACAAATCAAAATTCTTCAACTAATAAAGCTGTAAGAAGAACAGAAACAGTTGCTGCAGTGGCCTAATTAATTTCATGATATGATTGAGAATCCAATTTTTGAAGATCACAAGATGAAGTGAAAGATTCCAAGGAGAAGAAAAATGAGCAATCAATATATATAATATGTCCATTAAGATTCTGATAATAAACCATGATGAATCTTTGGTTCCTTTTGTAAAGAAATTGTTGGCAACCCAATATTCAACAAGGAATTTTTGTTTCTTTTTTTGATTTCACCCTTTTTATTATTTTACTTATGTTTTCTCTTCTCACTTCTATAAGTAAGACATGATGTATATAGATGCTGTTTTAATTTCCAGAAAATTGAGATAAAGGAAAGAAAGTATCAAAGATACTTTATGGAGGATCTTAATGGAAGAAGAATTATATTCCTTTCAATAAAATATCTATTGGTCACTAGAAAAAAATTCCTAGCCACTCAAATCTATCAATTAGAGGTAATTTTTTTCATAAATAGTTAGAATTATAGCAGATCTGGTTTAATTTAGTAGCATCAAGTAATAATGGCCCACAAAATTATTGATTCTCTAATCAATGGATCTTCTTATTACTTTGTTTGGAAAAGAAGAAAATGTGTGAAGAGAAAATTGGGAAGAGAAGTGAGGAGAAAAATAAATTATTTGTTTGGTTGGTGGGAAAAAAAGAAAAGTTTTTTTCCATCCAAGCCACTTGGGGAAAATAGAAAGTGGGCGAAGAGAAAATGTTCAAAATGACCATAAGGCCTTTGATGTAATAGTATTTTATGGGTTTAATTACACTTTTGGCCCCAACCATCGCAATTGTGCGCTTTTCGTCCATAATAATGATACTTTTTTGACAGGATCTGCTTCGCGCAGTTGAAATTAAATAGACCAAAATTGCACGATCGTAATTCTTAAAACACTGATATTTACCTATAAACAAATATGGTGATACTTGAAATCCAAAAGTATTATTTAATAAACCTAAAAATCCTTTGATATAATAATACTTTAAGAGTTTAATTACACTTTTGGCCCGAACGATTGCAATTTTGCAATTATCATTCATAATTACGATACTTGAAAGAATCCAATTCGCACAATTGAAATTTGATAGACCAAAATTGCACAATCATAGTACCTAGACACTGACATTTACTCCCTCTGGACTTATATATAAGCAAAATGTACTTTTTAGGTTTATTGCATAACTAATGTATTTTGTCTATATTATTATAGATCAGATACATCAGTTATTCATTGAATTTAAAAATGTTATTTATTTATAAATAGGTTCAAAGTAGTACTTATGAAAAAAATATCGCGATACTTGAAATCCAAAAGTACTATTACACTTTTGGCCGCAACCATCCCAATTGTGCAATTATCATCCATAATCACAATACTCGAAAGGACTTGCGCAATTGAAATTTGATAGGCCAAAATCTCACAATCTTAATACCCAAAATAAAGATATTTACCTATGAAAAAATACAACAATGTTATTTGGACAAAAAAAATTTAGACAAAAATAGACAACCAACTTACAATATCAATTAACCAAGTGATCAATTAACCAAGTTTTTAATCAACGCCTCGAAAACTGTGAAAAAACAGGTTGACTAATGGTCTAAAAAACTTGATTAGTTGGTGTTATAAATTAGTTTTTATCTATTTTTGGCTAAATAACATTATTGAAAAAAATATCATGATATTTGAAATCTATAAGTGTTATTAAGCCTAATAGCTATTTTATAACTTTATGTACAGTGCAGCCATCAATGTGGGTTAAAAGTAGCAACCCATCCCATCTGGCTCCAACTCAGCAAGTATGAAAAAAACAAAAATGTGAGCATCACACTTGTAAAATAAATAATCATTCTGAATTAAATTTAATTAATCCTTACTAGAAGTTTGTGGGGGTCTCTATCTCAGTGACTGTTGAATTAATCGAACTTATTTTATGAAAAATTAAAATATGTCAAGACTTATAATAATGTCAAGAAGAACCTTTCAACACCCTCAATAGCATATGATAACAAAAAAACCAATACCTTTTAGTTATGAAACCTTAAATAGTAGAATCACTTAATTACTATATTAACAATAATACAAAGACCATTGAATCTGGGAGCTAACTACTATACTACATTTAGTTCCCATGTATATTAAACAAAATATATGGACACTCAGCAAAATTAAGATTGTTAGCAATATAGTGTTTGCCACCCTTTCTCTACATCAATCACATATAAATTTTCCTGCTTTGTGTTGTGTACTAACTCTGACACGCCGAATCTCAGAGGTGTTCGTACTTCAGAGGTTGTGTAACCTCATGATTCATGAAGACACATTAACATTGGCTCTTTGTTGGATCATAAATCTTCTTCTGCTAACACTATCAACATGCTCACCAAGTTTTGCAAGATGTTCCATTCTCTTTCTCCGTAATTCCGCAGAGGCTAATTGATTTGATTTTTCTTCGTTTGATTTTTCTTCAAGCTCAAATGAATCATTTTCAGATTCCTCAATCATGTTCTCACTACTAGAGTGTAGTTGTTCTTCATCTGAATCTTGGATTATCTCCTTTAATCTCTCCACAACCTGACTCATTGTAGGTCGATCTTTCGCGCTCTTACGCAGGCAATGATCTGCAAGCTTGGCAATTTTTCGCGCTGCATTAATCGAGTATTGTCCTTCAAGTCTTGAATCTATCATCAATTCAAACTTTTTGCTATCAGGAGGATAGTGTTTAACCCACTCCAATAGTTTCTGCTCTGTTTTGGGTCTGTTTCTTTCTAATGAACGCCTACCAGCGAGTATTTCATAGAGCACCACACCGAAACTCCACACATCACTCTTGGCAGTTAGGTGGCCTGTCTCTATGTAATCTGGAGCAGCATAACCGTATGTCCCCATTACCTGACATAAATAAACAGCATGTTAATTTGGTTTTTTTAAATAAAAGCCACATAATGATCATAAAGAATCAATGCTTTTAAAATGGTAATTGTTTTGCTTATATTTGGAAGTACTTATACCCCCTTACAGCTAGAGGTGTCAATTTTGGCCCATTCCAACGGGTCGGCACAATGGTCTAGTGTTTTGAGTTGAGTTGAACTCAAAAAATGAAGCTCGGAAAGAACCAGAACATTTTTGGCCCAGCCCATGGCCAGCCCAATTAGCCCATGGGCTGGTTTTTTTTTTTTGAACTTTTTTCTTTCCTTTAATAAAAACTGAACTGGGCCGGGCCGTTGGTCCCATGTTTTGGGTTGGGCTACAAAAACATGACCCATTAGAAAACTGGGTCGGCCCAACCTATCACGCTTTTGCACTTTGGTCCATTGGGCCGGCCGGTCCAGTTTGACAACTCTACCTACAGCCACATCATACACAATGGCGGCGGATCTTGACAAAAATTGTAGGGAGGGCCAAAGTAGTTAAGTAATTTTCTCAATAATAAAATAAAATAATATAAAATTAGGCAATTAGAAATTCAAAAAATATTACTAATAAACAAATGGCAAAATTACATCAGAGGACCTTTAAATTATTTATTTGTAATAAGTTGGCCCTTTAAGCTTTTTTTGTAACAATAGGTCCTTTAAGTTACTCCCTTCGTCTCATATTAAGTGTCCTATTTGGATTTTTTCTTTGTCTCAAATTAATTGTCACTTTAGAATCCCAATACAACATTTATTATTACTTTCCAACAATACCCTTACTTTAGAATATCAATAACCGTGTCTTTGCTCCAATCGAGAAAAGTGTAAGGGTGTTTTAGTCCTACCACATTTTTCCACCATAGAATTTAGCATATTCAATCATTTTCTTAATACCCGCGCATAACCTTAAACGACACTTAATATGAAACGGAGGGAGTACCTAACATTGACACTGTTAGCCCTTTTAGTAAAATGTCATATCGTTGATTACATCAAAATACACCAAAATATGTTTGGTTGCATCAATATACATAAGCTAGAGTAATCACAATATATAAGGTAACATTACATCAAAATACATAAGCTAGAGTAATCACTAAAATGGCCTATTTGTTACAAAAAAAATTTAAAGAGACAATTTGTTACAAATAAATAACTTATCTGGTGCCTAAACAAATATAATTTTGACCAAACAGTATGAAGTTAATAGAAACTCAAAAAATTAAATGACTACAAAAGTAATTTTAATTTCGCATGGAGACTCAATTGAAGCTCTTTATAAAAGATAACTTTAAATTAAGTTGGCTTTAACTTTAGAATGTCGAAAATATTACTTTTTTTAAAAACTATCAACGGTTGATTCATAATTTATAATTTTAATATAAGATATATCAAAAACTGTTCTAATATAATATACAAATATAAAAAAATATAAGAATTTGTATATAGGAACTTCTCAGCACATAAACCTTTCCTATTGCTAACTCAAAAGTTTGTTACATAGCCTCAGTTTGGATTAGCTTCTAACTTATAGGAACTTCTCAACTAGAACAAATTTGTAGTACTTCACTTATAGAAATTAAATGAAAGAGCTTCTGAAAAAAATTGAGATTTTTAGGTATTTCTTTTCCCACAGACAAGAAGTTTATCCAAACTCTCTCCCTCTCTTGGTCATAAGTCCCTGCATTACACCCCTCTTTTTCCTACACCTTAATATTCGTTTGGAAGGGCGGTTATTCACTCATTTCTCAGTACCATGCATTCACGTTGTTCGGAGATGGCCTAAAGAATTGTTTACAAGTGGGAGGCATTCTTCACCTTATAAGTTGGTTTTGAAGGGTTCAGTTAGGTTCAACCCAAATTCTAAGACATGTCAAAAGCTATCTCACGTAGCTTGAGTTCACCGTGCAGTGAGTATTTGCAACATCGTTCCAAAATGCACTTAGTTATTTAAGGGGTCCTATCAATTATATCCACAGAAAAATCCAGCAAGATGATCTCCATCATTCAAATTCTCTGCCAACAAATGCAATGACCAAAAATCTACAGAATAAATATAGGGTACGCAGCACTTACAGCAGTTGAAACATGAGTATCCCCAGCTACAGGTCCTTCCCTAGCAAGTCCAAAATCAGAAAGCTTTGGCTTAAAATTTTCATCCAGCAGGACATTTGAACATTTAAAATCTCGATATATGACCTACAGCAATCAAATACTTAATGTTAGGAGCAGATAAATAAAAGTACGGCGGAGCATGTAGTATAGAAGATAAAACATTATGAGAAACTGCATCACCATTGAAGTCTAAGAGGGCAACTATTAATAATTACTCTATCAAATTGGTGGTGTTACTGTTAATTAAGTATTGTTGGGAAAAACGTATATATCAAAATTAATACCCTTTTCGTAGAATATGAAATTTAATATGGAAAAGAAGTATCTAGTTTGAGACTTTTTTAGCTATCTCAACGTTATTACTTATTAGTCTCTGTGGCACCGACACTTAAAGTTGAAGACGTGTCTAGTGTCTGACACTTCAATTACTTGTATTTTTTCAAATTAGTATCGATATCTACGTGTCTGCGTGTCTGTGTCGGTGCTTCATAGTTATTAGTTAAGGAACTCAACTATCTGGTTTCTATAAACATATTAGTAATTTGTCAAAACTTAGAGAAGATGTAACAACACATGCACCCTCTACCTTGTGTTGAATTGAAATCATAATTAATTAGAAAAATGGGGAAGTAAGGATCATAACCTTGATCACATGGTCAGAGGTAATGTCATTGACCAATTATCTTTGAAAACATAGATGATTAGGTACAGGAATTTGAAGGGAAGCAAGGACAATATTTAATCAAATTTCATCATTGGGTACCTGAACTTCTAATTCTTCATGCAGATAAGATAACCCTTGAGCTGCTCCAAATGCTACTTCAAGTCTTGTTTTCCAAGGTAGAGGAACATATGATTTATTAAAAAGATGAGCTTCTAAGCTTCTATTCGGCATGTATTCATACACGAGTAGTCTCTGGATGCCTCTTTCACCATCTACAGCACAGTATCCAATAAGCTTGACAAGGTTTGGATGATCCACAACACCAAGAAACTGAACTTCAGTCAACCATTGCTTATGACCCTACATGACAGAAGGGAGAATTAAAAAAATGGTCAAAAGAATATCCTAATATCCTGCTAGCAAACATATAAATTTGATAATTTTTTTTTTGATAAGCTTTAAATTTGATAATTGACTTTGCAATGTGTAATATGCATGCATCATGCCATTCTCTCACCTCTTATCTTTTTTTCTATTTTTTTTATGTCAAAATAATTGAATGGACAAGATTTGTTGTTAAATAGATCAAATGGTCCTCACAATCTTAACAGCAGTGACTGAGTATAAACTGACTGCAGTGGATCAGGATCCGTATTCATATCATGGCTAACATCAAATGACATATACCAGCTAGATTTCATGACAACTATGAGAGGAATACAAAAATACAATTACTAGCATTTACATGAAACATAAATGGTCTCTGAAAGAATAGATATCTCCTCATTGCTACTATTAGAGTTCTTGAGACTACTACTACTACTATCCCATAGAAGAAATGCACCAACCAAGTCAATGTGAATTAGAAGACTTATTTCCAGAATCATGAATCAAATCTTATTATGAATCGCAAGATACATGATAAATAAAAATACGGCAATTTTAAGTTTAAAAAAGTGACATACGCAAAGATTATGAACTGATATCATAGATGAACCTTAAAATAGTTCAAGATTCAAGTCATAAATCACAATGAAGAATTACAGATTTGACAACAACAAAAAAAAAAGTGGTTAGCTACACAAAGTGGTTCTCTGATTCATATGAATTAAATCATGCTTTAAAATGTTCTATGATAATTAGAAATTTGTTATACCTGTAATGCATCCTTGTTAAGTCTTTTAATGGCAACTAAAACAAGACCACCATTCCCATCAAGAGGTTTAATTGAACCTTTAAACACACTTCCAAATCCACCTTCACCTATCTTAAGATGCATGCTGAAATCATTTGTGGCATGTCTAAGTTCATTGAAAGAGAAAACCCTCAAATTACCCTTCTCCTCATATAATTTTGGTATACCTCTTGGTGAGGAAGTAGATGAGCATGAAGACTTTGATACCCTTTCAGATCCTGAAAATTGGTGTTTCTCTTGTTCTTTCAATTCAGGTGCTGATCTTTGTCCTCTCTTGTGTTTATCTTTGAAGTAGAAAAAACACTTCATTGCACACAACTACTCAATTCTTTATTTCTTATGTATTATCAATGATTAACCTACAGTCAGTCATTTCAACAAACACAAGAAAGTCATATTCAAGAATAAAAAGAGTAACAATGAAAACCCAGATGAGAATTCACACAAAATACAATTTTGCTGCAATAATAATAATAATATCAATAATACATAGAAAATTAGCCAGCAGTATATGGTAATTAATCATTAATCATATAAATAGAGCTAACATTAGTTGAATATTCACAAAGAGAAGAAAAGGAATGAAATTAAACAGTGAATATTGGAATGAATACTTACAAGTTACAAGTATATAGAAGAACACAACAAGGAAATATGTATAGGCTGCTGCTGCAGATTCTAGAGGTTAGTGCTTTTCTTTCTTTTTATGCTTCTGTATCTATCTACACACAAATTATAAAAGATTTTTTTCTTTAAAAAAAAAAAGGAAAACTTCTTTGGAGTTTTGACTTTTAGATGAATTGTTTGACCGAACGCCAGCTTTGGTTGTTTCTTGTTTGATCCATAAATAAATAGAGACAAAGATGACCGTGTTGACCCAAGTTTATACCCAATTGAATAATGCTATCAACATCGTATGTATGTATGTATGTACGTATAATTGTGGATTAAGGTTCATCTACACGTTGGTAGGCGAGTCGGAGGAACTCCTAGGGAAGGTTTTATACGATTCTTGGAGTATTTTTATATGCTTTTAATTAAATGGGTATCTTTGGCGGGTAGGATTACAACGGACGGCAAAATTATTTCTCAAGAGATTTAACACTGCTGTATATTTCAAGTTGAATTTGAACAGTGCTGTATGCCCAAAATTTGATTCAAACTAGAATTTTAGATCGTCCAATATCGTAATTATGCAATTTATTAATAATTTCACACCAAAAAATTTATTTGTAAAGTTATAAAGACACTATTTTTTAGGTTTGCCTAAGACCCTCAAAATCTAAGGACCGACCCTCGAAAGAGTGAACCACGTACGTATTTTACTTTTCTTCTCTAATTTTTTTTTCTTTATCAGCTTGACGAATTTACGTAACTTATTCTCCAAGAATTAGGTAACCTTCCAGCTCCATAGTCAGCTAGGAAATTTATAAAAAATTGATTAGGTAGCGTCACGGATTTTCATTTGGTTTGACAAAATGAAATTTATAAGTTATTCATAGATTGGTAGATAGTGACAGTAATATATATACTATCTTCCTAAAAAAATATTGGTATAGATAATGACAGTATATATATACATGAAAAATATGTCAACATGCATGCTTAATATTTATTTAAAAGCTAATTGAATTCCTAGTTGTTTATGTTAATCAGTTAATTAATCACATCAACAGGGCATGTTTTTAATTTGTTAGCCAAATAAGGACGCCACAAAAAAGGTGATTACTTCCATACTCATTCAGAGTTGGGTGAGTATGATACATTCTGAGTAAAATAGGCAAAATAGGTTCAATATTTATTTTCATTTTAAAATATTTAAATAGAAAAAAAAGGTGTCATTGAGTATTTTGCCTAGAAGGTATCATACCCACCCAACTCTAGATGGGTATGGTAGAAAAAACCCAAAAAAATGTTATGTTAGGTTTCTTTAGAAAATGACATTTATAGTTTGTTTGGTTAATAAAAGAAAAAGAGATTTGTTTGTTTGTTTCAAAAAAATATAGAGGAAAAGAAGAGAGAAATAAAAAGACTAGAAAATAAAATGATTATTTGGTGGGTTTGTTTGAATGAAAATAAAAAGAAGAAGGGTAAGAAAAAAAAAGTAATATTTCGTGGAATGATAAAAATACTCTTAAATAAAATTGAATAGATAAAAATAGAAAATAAAAATCTAAATTTAATTTTCTCAATGTGATAAGGGTAACTAGTTATTATTTAGACTTTGCGTCCCATCCGTTAGCGGATAGCGGTTGAGATAGCGTATTTGACTAGCGGATGGCGAGTACGGATGTTTTGCAATCATTAGTGTTTAGCATTTTTCGAGTAGCGTCTGGCGTTTTTTGAAACACTACTTCAAGTAGTGCTTTTTGAAACGCTAGCGTATAGCGTTTCACTTTTTTTTGACATTTTTACCCTTATTATTTTTCTTAAATTACTTCTCTTTCCTCGTTAAATATTTTATCATCCTTAAATAATTTAATCATTAATTAAATATCTTTTATGTTATTTTATATTTAAATATCCTTTTATGTCATTTTATATTGATCGGCTATTTTAACCGTTAGTTTTACCAAATACATAATTTACTATCAGGTAGCTTATCCGCTATCCGCTAACATATTTGTTATCCGCTAATTTTTACCAAACAGAGTCTTACTAAAAATAAAGTATAAGTAGTAGAAACAATTTTAAATAGTGTTTCATAAAAACAATTAACGTAATAATGGTAGTAAAAACTATAAAAACAAATTTCATTAGAAAACAAAGAGATAAACTAAAAATATCTATATTACAAATGAAATAAAATCACTTACCCTATGTTTGGATGGAGCATTTTCAGAAGGTAATGTAACTTTTAAGGGGAATTCAAATATTTTAGTTCAAAATTTTGAACTAAAATATTCCAATTCCCCCAAAAATTACATTATCCTCTAAAAATACCCAACCCCAGACACACCCTGAGAGATATCTGGAGGTAGAGTGTTGCTAGTACATACTACACAGAGGGTGCACTACTAGAATTTTTCTTGTTTCCGACGGATTTTCCTGCGAAGTTTGGTAAAAATAGTCATAGCAAATCAGTTTTATGCGAATTTTCGTTTCTAGGTAGAAATCTTGCGAAGTTTGGTAATTAAAACACTCATAGCAAGTCAGTTTTTTTGCGAATTTTCGTTTCTAGGTAAAATCTTTGTGGGTAATAGTTTCATGTGAATTCCAAAATTTGAAGGCAATTCTCGCAGCAAAATTCGCATGTAATTCTGCAACAAAGTTTGCATGTAATTTCTACAGCAAAAAACGAAATCAAATCTATAGAACTCAAATGAAATTAGGAAGAAATGGGGAAAACGAAAACCAACTTATAAAAAGGTGAGATCCAGGGAGAAACAAACCTTAATTGAAATCAGCAAATTAGGGATCAACCATGGTCGAGACGAGAAAGATGCTCTCGGGAGAGAGAGATGCATTCGTGAAAATGGAAAATTTAAAGAAAAGAGTGTGAGAAGTTACCACAGAATTCACTTGCTAGTGGAATTTAAAACTAGAAAAAAAAATTAAATACTTCCTACTAGTTTTAAGCCACGAAAAAATCCACAACTAACAAAAATTATTTGTGCGAAATTTAAATTTACAGTAAATTTCTCATATTCGTAAAAAGCGTAAGAAATTTCACAGGCATTCCCGACGAAATATTTTAGCAAATAAATCTGAAGAAAATAATTTAAATAATTGTGTGTGAACACGTATGTACGATGCACGATCACGTATCGTGAGGCATGTATCTGTTCCGGACTGGGTCATGCCCAATCCGGATTTGGGCCCAACAACAACGCCCAAACATGCACAACAGAGTTGCATTTGGTAATCCATGCGCCCTTGACCAGCAGCAACGGTGAAGATCACACGCTTGGATCGAACGACACAAATCTCTTCCTCTATCCCACGACTCCAGTGTGCCTGACACGCCTGACATCTATAAATAGCTCCACATTTATTGCACCAGGTACGCTTTCCCTCTCTTATCTCACACTCGATTTCCCTAATCGAACTTGGGCGTCAGAGTGTTTACAGGTATTCTAAAAGTTGAATCTCAGATTGCTATTCTAGGATTACCTTGTCCCAACTCCCGTTTTTTATTTAAATTATCTAGATAATAGAAGTGACCTACAGAGTTTTCATATTGATCATTCTCATAAACGTACAAAATATATTGAAACTGACATTGGTAAAGGGGTATAAAGGTCAAATAAGTACGATTTACAATACTAAACAAATGTTAAAGGTCAATTTCCTAATAATAAATAAAACGGATACTAACCGGCCCTCTTCAACATCACAAAAATGTAGGGAAGACAACTTTTGAGGGGAAAAAGGAGCAATTAACGTAAAAAGCAATTACGATTACTTGATGATGATTTACATAAACATCCTTATTTATTTTAAACCGTTAGATTTGATTTTTCTAATAAATAAAGAATTAAATGGTTAAGATTAATTTAGTAACAATTACTAAGTAAAAAACTTAGTATCATAAGCCAAAGTCGGGTTCTATGAAGCCGGTTGAACATGTGGGATTACAAATATTTAATTCAAGTTTCGAAACCACGCACCCTCTTCTTTCTCCAACATTCATAATTTTGTTAGTAAAATCAAACATGAGATGAGACAACCAAAGTTATATTGACTTGTGTACTTACACTTTTTTAAGTTATATTGATAACAGGAACAATTTTGATTGTAGGAGATCCAGTTATCATATTTTTAGCAACCATATCAACTTAGATAAATCAATATTCTTATATATTTTCCTATATATTAATTAGCTATATAAAATGATAGTATATTATTGTGGAAATCAAGAGGTACGTTAAAGTACTCTAACTTCTCCAAATACAATAAAAATGAAGAGTATGTTTAAAATAACTTTGCTATTGAAACATTAATACGATAAATTAGCCTTATTGTTGATGAAAAGTTGACAACAATTTTTTTGAGAACAACAGAGTAGATATTCTGATAGCGTTCTTATACATACCTCGGACATATTAATTATTATGGGAATTTAAAGTTTTACAGTATTTTTTTTTAAATAATAATAGTTTTTTTGGTCAAAAAAATAATAGTTTTGCTGATTAATTTATATGAAACAGTACAAAAATCAATCGGAAAAAGTCTCGTTTAGTAGATAATAAGCAAAATGCCTGATGTATAAGACAAAAACGAGGCCATACCTTTTATACATGATCTCATATAATATTTTTCAGGCATGAAAGAAGACTATACTATTATTATAAGATAAAGCCACGAATATCTTAATCATAAGTATATTAATTCATGAGTTGTCCACGTGTGCATCCACATAGGATCAATAGGAAAATGCCACACCCATTTCAGAAAAAATACGTGGCACGCCAGCTCACATTTTACCATCCAATCGATCGATAAGCGGATCTGATTGCATCTCACAATAAATCCCACAACGAACGGCACAAATCGCTTGAATTATAACACACAAAAGCTGGCAACTATTAATTGTATACTAACCGCTATAAAACAAAAAAAATCCTTTTAATTGCAATTAAAACAAAATCAACCAGATCCTTATATCATGGATCCAAGTTTGACGTTTTAAAAATTTGTACCTTGCAAAGGAAGCCAGCCAATGGCCATCATAAAGCGCTATTATTATGTATTTAATTGTATTTTTATATTTGATCAAGTAATATTTGTAAGTGGTCTACATTAAGATTATGTATATTAATATGTATATTTGTAATGTCAATTGTATATTTATATTTTGTAGGTGGTCTATTTATATTTGTATTTAATTGTAAAAAATTCAAAACGAGCTTAACAGACAAGACAGGTAGGACCTCATGGTATTGAGATATATTAACATTATAGTTACTTATAGCAGCTCATTCAAATTGGGATAAATTAAAACTATGGTTTTTTGTTGTAGATTATTTTTTCAAATATCATTTGCTATTGGAATTTAAATATCTATGCATACAATAAATTATGTTCATATATACTTAAATTATGTATATAATCACTTCTATATATTTAATTTTACTTACACTAATTTTAAAAAATCAGTATATCAGTATTTTGACTCAAATAAAATAAGAAAACCGCAAGTGCTCCCACCGAATCTACGATTCAAGAAAGAGTCCTTGGATAAGTATTTTCCATGTAGAAAAATTTGGATACAATATGTATATAAGTATCTTTAATATTTAAACTACCGTGCCTGTATATAGGTATTGTTAATGTATTTAGCCCATTTATATTATCTAATAACATTATCTATAAGTTTAGGAACTTCATATCTCTTATAAAAAAAAAATAATGGGACTAAACCCTGCATTGTAATACCTAACCTTTGATGGTGTCGATTTCCATTGCATGATTTCATTCGAAAGTATCTCGATAGTTGTTGTTGCTCAAAATGAAGAATCATTGTAAACGTCACGACCAAAAAGTTACTCAAACATTGTTATTACGCAAATTACACAACAGGTAACGTCACTAAAGCAAAATATTTATAAACGTGACTGCTTAGTCTTAATTCACGTGTTAGTATATATTTCATCCTCAACTCAAAGAAGTTCAACTATCATCTGGTTTTCTACCCCTCTTCTGCTGAACTTCACCAAATCACTTGGGGCAAGATGATTGTCCTTCTTGAATTCATACCAACCGTCTCCAATGTGGCACTCACCATTGCAACCTGGGCTCCATATCAGCTTCTACTATTTTGATATTAACCCATAGCTCTTTATAGTTGAGTAGGTATTGTACACTTACCTTTGCTATAAACTTATTACTAAACATTTTTTAAATATAAGAATTACATGCTTTTGAAAAATTCTAATTATATAAGTTCATATATATATATATATATATATATATATAGAGAGAGAGAGAGAGAGAGAGAGAGAGAGAGATATTTCTTTTTTTTTGGACATTACAATATTATTTAAGACTACCATTAAACATAAAAGAATGTTAATTTGGTGGGTAAACAAGGTATTAGATAGATCACATACTTAATTATAAAATACAGCTGAATATTGACTTTGGGTTTCAACTATAGACCGTCGTTTTAAAAATAAATAAAAAAGGTCGATCAGTAAATCTTTTTTTTAAAATGTCTACACATCACTATATAAATATCGGGTTCTTCTTTCGGTGAAATTACACTGTACGATACCAAAATTTCAATGGAACTAATTTGTTCTCAACTTATTACCTAATATTAATTTTATTCGGTTGGATGCATAATTAGTGTTATCGTATACTACTATTTAAATAAAACTGAAAGAACTGATCGGTAAAGTGCGACTGCTGATACTACATCTCATAATGTTTTCGAAACTATTACGACAACATCATAATGTTTTTGTCATGAAAAAATGTTTACCCGTGCTGGCACGGGTGTTGCAAACTAGTTATATTAATTCATGAGTTGTCCATGTAAGCGTCCACATAGGACCAATAGAAAAATGCCACACACATTTCGAATAAAATACGTCAGCAGCTAATAAAGTCCACATAATCATTTCGGTTCCATATCACCCATAATCGTGCAAGCTGTCTTTGATCCGACTGATAGAATTAAGCAGGTGACTTAAGATTATCTATCAACGATGGAGGTCCCTCAAAATTTCGGCTCCTATTACTTTGTATAGTTAATAGCTTTAAATGTAAATAAGACCAGCCCATTTTGTGAATAAATTGTGATTTATTTAGAATTAATTGATAAAAAAAAGCATCACGATTAATTCCCCATATTAATGACTATAAATTGTATCTTGTGATATTGAATTATATTGTATAAACTTCTGCGGTTCCTTTTCTTTTCCTTGAAATCCTCTAGGTGGAAAACCGATTGCTAAAAGTGACTATCTTCTTTTCAATCAATGGATGCAAAACCAGTGCCTTTGAAAGTTTCATTTTCCATCAAAAAGCTACAATCCAGACATCAATAGTAATATTCCACTTCTGTAAGTTTTCTTGCATTCATCGATTATACTGATCGAGGATCAAATGTTATATATATTGTTGCAACCCATTCATTTATCATTTTGCTTTTACAGGAATCCTCATACGTTGTTATGACACACATCTATGGGATTGTAGCATCGTCAGGATTTGATATCTTTTTTCAAAACTTAAATTAAGTTCATGAATTTATTCACATACTCAAAACTATAATTATTATCTTACTATTATAAACAAATTTATATTGTTAAACAGAATTTTGTAATGATAATTAACGAGGTCTTTAATTATTTCAATATCTCCTTTAATAAATCACATTTTTTCACTCAAAAAAGTCACAATTAACAACACAATAATTACTCAAACCATGAAGTCTGACATGTCCCATATTTTCTACCTACCTGACGACGCTGACTTGGTAATTAAAATTTTAAAAATTAAATCAGTTTATATGCATATATATTAAGCTCTATTGACATTCGATGGTTTTTTTAGATATGGAAATTTTGCACGATTGCCTCAATGTGTCCTATTCTCATCTCATCAAATGCAACAGATATCTTAATCTTAATAATAATCAACTATGAAGTAGTGACGTGTACCTAACACGTTACCAGACAAAAAAATTACGTCTGTTCTGAAGTCAAATCCACATCATCATCCGCGAATTATATGACTGTCCAAATCAGCATATTAAAAAAATAAACGGACGAGATTTGATCAAATTGTGGAAGAAAAAATCGACGGATGTGAACTATTTAAATTTCGGCTGGAATCTATAAACATCAATGGGACAAAACAACACAGTTAATTATCCTTCACTATTGTAATTAATTGTAATGAATTGAAATAAATTATTGTTTGTTGATTTGAAAAACATAATTTGGCAAATTAACCGTAATGCCCATAACCTACAATTAGTGGAAATACTCCAACCTCTCTCATGATATTCGATAGCTGGCTATTAATTAAAAAAAAAACTGTCATTCAATGACCCATTAAGGCAATTAAATAAATTGCATTAAAACCTACCCGTAAAATCCTTCGATGTAGAAACAATAGAGGATGTTGGGTCGCTGACATAGATGACGAACCATTGAGCGGTGGTGAAGGTATAAACTCTCACCTCATTTCCACTCTAACTTCTATTTGCTTCTCCTTTATTGTTCATCCCTCGACTATTCGATTAACTTTGAATTTACAATGACAATTGCAGATACTTTAATTTCTTATTATATTCATTTTGTTGGTGGTTTCTTTAATCCCCTATATACTAATTTAAATATGCAGTTTGTGTTAGTTTGGTAAAAAAAAACGAGGGATTATTCTTGAATCTAATTTGCATATCTTCTCTAATGAATTCAACCTAAGGTTATTGTTATCTTTTACTCTAATTTAAATATACAGTTTACATATAATACACATCTTAATATACAAATGAATGCTTCTAAATCCATTTTTCTTTATGGCATATTCTTATTTGCAAATGACGAAAATAAATAATAATTGGATTATAGATGGCGCTAGCACATACAAGAAATTAGAAGAGAAGAAAAATTAAACAAACCATTGTGTAGATGTCTTTCTCCGAAAATTCAATCGAATTCAAAAGTGTTCATTAGAGGGGTTTTTTTTTAATATATCTATTGAAAATTCGTATCATGTCCATATTAAGAAGTTCTCCAAACTGTCTCTGTCTCCATCCCCAATCCTGTCATTGGAAGGTTTCCCCCATAACCCCGTCCCCCTAGACTCCCACGGTCCTTGCGGGGACCTTGAAAGTTTATCAAAGGTTAGCAACTGTGTAAATTAAAAATATATAAAAACTAGAAAAAAATATAAAAGTATGAAAGTAGAACAAATAACATTTTAATATAAAAGTTAGTCTTACTTTTGTATTTTAACATGTTAAACATATATAAGCAATAATAAAAATAGAAAAAGTCACACTAATTAATATTTTACTAATACTTTTAATAACATATAAAAGACCAAAAAATTGATTAGTTATATATTATATATATATATATATATATATATATATATATATATATATATATATATATATATATATATATATATATATATATATATATATATACTAGTATGTAACTGTATGCGATGCACGGGAACAAATTCGTTTTAAAATATCAAAATTGAAAACAAAAGTTCTAGAGAAAATAAATAGAATGGCCAAATGAATAAGGTAATATCAATTATATGTAAATTGTTAAAATATGGTATGAATTAGTGATTTTAAAATCAATATGGTTAGTTGTTTATGTTGTAAGCAAAAAAACCAGTATTAAAATCAATTAACATGATTCTTTGCTTTTTATTGTAGAAACAAAAACATTATTTGTTGTTATTACACTTTATTAAACTTAGATACACTTTTCTTTGTCCTTCACTGTTGGTTGCCTTGGTAATTTTAGTGACATTGGGACGTCAGCTCTCGAGTACGAACTCGGGTGTAAGTAGTGGTAGCGTGCGTGTGTTGTTTATTTGTCATTTCATCTAAGTAGACAAAAAAGATATACTTTCCTTTTCTTCTTTTATTTATTAATTATGTTGTTTTTAAACAAAATTAATTTCTTTAATACTTTGTAAGAAAATTGCTTCCCGTGCATCGCACGGTTACATACTAGTATATATATATATATATATATATATATATATATATATATATATATATATATATATATATATATATATATAAAGATGACTTAGCCAAAGGTTCTAGCATGAAGTGCATTGATGTTAATTTGTTAATTGTAAACGCATGTTATTTTTAATTATTCATCTACTTAATGAATTTTGTATAAAGGACTCATAGAGAAACATTTGAATATTATGTCGATGAAAAACGATTTTAATTGCAATGAAAGTATTTTCACCGTATAAAATTGACAATATTAAGACAATTCATTATACTTATAATACTTTGTCAACATCAATCACATTGTTTCCTAGCTTCAAAGCACACAAATAATCCACTCTAAAGTTTAGATTTCTCAAATATTCAAAGGGGCCAAAGAGGTGTTAACCGTCACACATATTTATGCACAAAAATCATCTCATTTAAAACTCAAGAACAAACATATAAAATAGAGCATACAATCTTGAATTACAACTCTCTTTTCACTACAAACTAAATTCAACACTCTAGTCTAGTTCTAAACAACAAATCTTTAGATAATTTGTTTAGTTTCCACCAAGATTATACAATGCTATTATCATGATTGAAAATTAACAACCAAAAATGCAAACAATTGACATAAGTAATCCTAACCAATTATTCAGAAGAAGCAGGTAGTAAAACATTATACATAACTTTTCCTAATGGCTAGCTCTCTGTCATTGTGTCCCTTGTAGCGAGTCTCATCAAGCTTCCTCCAACACCTACTGTCTCTGCAAACAGTAGAAGAAATAATGAAAAGTGAATGAAATAATGTCTTGTGTGTGTTTGTGTTGTGTGGAAATCTTGGTTCAAAAGAACCAAAATTGTTTTTCCATTTGATTTATGATCCTGCTTTTGGCATGAGTCCAAAAAAAGAATCCATCCCATCCACACGACAACACTTGAGAGAGAGCAGCTTCAAAAATACTCACAAAGTGACCAAATATATAAGATCCATTGCAAAATTGTATACCTAGTGACAAAACTTAATTGAATAAATTCCTAGTCTGATATGTAAAATAACAAAAGCTACAAATAAAGAATAACAAATAAAAGATATTAAAAAAAAGAAATAACAGATAAAGTGAACAAATAAAAATAAGAAAACTACAAAAATAGAAAAGTTGGAACTTAAAAAACAAATAAAAAATATATCATAATAACTTAAAACTGGAAGTTAAAAAACACATTATCTCCTCCCACAAGTATGGTGTTTCCTGCAACATCAGTCACAAATAAAAAATAATACAATTGTTAATCTCTCAAGTGACTATGACAAACTCAGAAGAAATGGAGTAGAAATAGAAATGCAACAAAAATAGAAGAGTGGAAAAATTAGATCTTTTAATAAGAAACTTGAAAACTAAATTAATTTCAATCATAAATATGGAAATTGTATTAAGTCTCTTAATCATTGCCACCAAAAACTTCCCAATTTGTAAGAGATATGTTTAATATGATTAATGGTCTGCATTTAATGGTTTAATGGTTTCAATAATTTGAATTTTGAATTTTAAAATTTCAATTTATTAATATTGATTCGAATTTCAAAACTGAATTTTTGTATTACACTAAAAAATTAATTGACTGAAGCATTAGACCAAAATATTCAATGACATAAAAATATTCCAATTTCGTTCTAGATCTATGTTTAATCCATATTTATTTTTTGTATTAAATATTTATTCAACTATCTGAATAATAAAAAGTGTATTTTTTTCCCATTGAATTTTGTCATGATTTTATATGTGAATTTTGACACTGAATATTGTATTATGGGATTTTTATCTGGTGGTGAAAAAACATAGAAAAAATTAATCAATATAATTTAATTGCTTTAAATAGGTTTATTTAAATGTAATAATTGTATTCAATAAGGAATAATGATTTGAACATTATACGGTGATGAGCTCATGTAATTCGGTGTATGCAACTTGAATTTTTATTTATTTTTTCTTGTAGTAATTATTCAATTAATTGAATAAATAGAGGTGTATAACATATTTCTAATTTTTTTATTATTTGTGACTGCAACTCACATGGTGTTTGAATTTTTTTTGACATCACATAATGTTTGCATTTTTGTTTTTGTTTTTGTTTTGATGGTGATACAAATAAATGCATTTACTTGAATTACTTCTTGTGTAAGATTGTTCTCAAATTAGGCAATGACTAATAAATAAATTTAATTGTGATTTTTTTAATTAACACCTAATAAAATGGAATGACAGGACACGTGTATATGACATGTAATTAAAATTTTGATTAGGTAGCCTTATTTTTTGTCAATCCTAGGTGGATAGCTTAATTGAGTGTGACAAATCAGATTTAAAACCCCTTGTTTCATTTTCATTTGTATATATAATAGATATATATATATATATATATATATATATATATATATATATATATATATATATATATATATATATATATTATAATAAATCATGGATTGTCCACCTAGGCATCCATGTCAATAATGACATCAGCACAATTTTAATCCACCTCAGCATGTTATTTCGAAATATATCACAAAAAAAGCATAAGCTGGGGAACGAACTCATTCCCCCACACTGCCACCTCCTAACACTGACCATTTGAGCTACCACAATTTCATGTTACTAAAGCATTTTACATAATGTTTATCCTATTATTTCTTTGGCTAAATTACTGTTTTGGTCCTTTATCTTTGGCCTTGATTTCATTTTGGTCCTTTATCTTTTTTTTTTCTCGTTTTGGTCCTTTATGTTTCAGTTTTTTGTGTCAATTTGGTCCTTTTTGTAGTTTTCCGTCCAAAATAACACAAAAAAGGACCAAATTGACACAAAAAAAGGACCAAATTGACACAAAAAGGACCAAATTGACACAAAACTGAAACATAAAGGACCAAAACGAGAAAAAAAAAAGATAAAGGACCAAAATGAAATCAAGGCCAAAGATAAAGGACCAAAACAGTAATTTAGCCTATTTCTTTTATTGCAAAACTTTTTACCTATTTTTTATATCTATTTATTATTTATTTTGATAGATGTATATTTGTTATTATATATTACATTTATATATTATATTTATTTACCATCTAATATTTTGTATCACATTCCATAGATTTTATTCTATATATTTACTAACTAGAATATTATTAAATATGAGTTTTTTTTAACAAACGACAGATTGCCCGAATTTATTAATAAAAAAAGGAAAAAAAACAGAGAAAAACGAATAAGGGACTAGACTAAAATCCTTGCCAACAGAAAAGATCAATATTAAATATGAGTAATTTTATCCATTTCAACATTTTTTAATTCTCATCTTATAAATAATGTTATATATTAAAAATGTTTGTCACATATTTTTGTATTCAGCTTGATACACATACAATTAGAATCAATATACAACTTTGATCGATTAGTATATTTGTAGTTTACAATGTTTGCGCTTAATATTCTTCTATTCACTACGCTGCACTTAGAAAACAAGTAGAGAGAATAAACAAGATGACAGAGAACATTGATCCTACGGTTGTCAACGTCAATCAGCTTAGTCAAAAGCAAACTACATGTCCTTATGCAAATGTATATTTGCTATATATTTGTAAGTTACTATTTACTAATACTATTTTAGACCGTATAATACTTATAAGTAACTCCTATTGTAATAACATCTCAATATGAAAATACCCCTGAAATTATATACACTGCGGTTGTCACTACTAATGTATTATTTGATTAGTACTTATGTAGTTGTTAAAGTATTTTTATTTATGGGTTGTCACTACTAAAATATTATTTGATTTCACGGGATCTCAAAATTATAATATATAATATATATATATATATATATATATATATATATATATATATATATATATATATATATATATATATATATATATATATATATATATATATATATATAAATCTAAATTTAATTTCCTACTATTATACAAATATTTAAAATAGTTGAAGTAATTATCTTACGGTGTCTAAACAAATAACTTTCGACCCGTGCTGGCACGGGTTAATATTATACTAGTACAATACAATTAGAATATTATGGAAGTTGCCACTATTTCCCAGTCATCTATTCTCACACGTTTGCAATTATAAATCTAAAGTTTGTATGAGATATAGTTAGGCATTGTTCCAGACTGGGCTACGCCCAAGTTTGATTTCGGACCCAACATTGGCCCATACTCGGGGAAGTCTGAAGTCTCATATGGCGATCCATGACGGTAGAGATTGCACGGCCAAATTTAACGGTGTGGAACTCGCCCTTTCTTAAAGCCCACATATTCTAGTCAACACATATAAATACCCCGCATTCATTGCGTCAAGTACACATTCTTCCTCTACCTCATATAGAGTTCCACTTCTCTAGCTTGACAGTTAGAGTGTATGCAGGTACTACCCCAACTTGAGTTCTGAAGGATGACTTCCATAGGAGTACTACCGACTTACCATCCCAACACCAATTCCGGATTCGAGAAAGGTACTAAACAGACATAAACCCCTTAAATTGTGAAAGGACCCTTAATTAACGAGGACTATCTACCAAAGTAATTAGAAGGAAGAAAGAAAACTATAATGGTAAGATGGGGAAGTATTAAGCTTTTTACTTTGCAATTGATAAATAATTTATGTTTCCCCAAAGCTTTGTCTCTTTTTATCATCATGTTTACCAGCTTGTGCAGCAACAAACCAATGACCTAGTAAAAACAGGAAGCTAATTAGGGAAATTTAGGTTAATTAATGTGTTTCTCTTGGTATAGTCAATAAGATGACCTTTTTTATTAACTCACTATATTTTACCTTTCGGAAAAAATTCAGTGACATTACTTTTAGATGCATTTGTTACCTTTAGGTTTTTAGGTTTATTTTGACAGAAAACAGATGAGAGAGAAAATTGTGTAAAATAAGAGATAAAATATTTGAGGAGAGAGATAGACACAAAAGACTAAATGTATGTGTGTGTCTTTTCCGCCCTAAAGGCACCTGCAATATCCCTTCTCTTATCTTTCTATTTGTTACAGTTAATAGAGAAACTATTGCACAAAATAGTTTGAGTATCCCAACGACGCCGCATTTGGCACACCGATGAAAGAAATACACCAGCATAACATGATGATATGAGTAACTGTAATATTCCATGAATTTTGGCGACTATAAGTACATCTCCAACTACTTCATCCGTCTCATATTATATGTTCTTTTGCATCATTTGACAAATATTAAAAAAGATAAGTAATTTTGTCTTAGAAAGGAGAAATGGTGTTATTTCACACACACACAAATGCATCAAGTTGACAATCCAAAGAAAATTCAGATTTAAATCTACCCCTAAACCAAAAAATGATGATAATTATCCAATTGACAATTCAAATTTTGAATATTCTAATGGGTTTCCTTTGAGTTTTTCTTATTCTTTTTCTACCTCCTAATTAATAGCTAATCAACTCATCTAATTGGGGTTCTATTGGTCATGAGCAATTGAGCATTTTCACTTCAATGTTGGAAGATCTTAAATATATACTTGATAATATATTATCATATTGTTGAGTTTGTGGCTAAGCAAATCATCAACCCCATGAATCAATAGGTCATTTTTCAAGATAATTATCTTTGTAAGGTGATGGGTGTCACCCACTTATACATTCTTTTTTAGGTCATATCACAATCGATGTGGGACTCTCACACACACACCCTCTCGCCCAAGAATAGACATGTGGTGTGTGAGCCAGCCCAGAAAAATAGACATCTTGAGTATGACCTGAGTGGCCCGACAACGGGTGGCCCAGCCCCACAAAACCGACCTGTAATTAAGGTGAGAGGTGTCACTCACTTATAAACTCTTTTTCAAGCCATATCAAATCTGATCATGTGGGACTCTTAACACCCCCTCATACCCAGGAATAGACATCTGGTGTGTGGGTCAGCCCCGGAATAAACATCTGAAGCATGACCCGAGTGGCCCGACAACGGGTGGCCCAGCGAATCTTGAATTGACTCTGATACCATCTTAGAACGTCGTTTAAGCCTAACTCAACCCCAGGAGGAGATGAACTGCTCATATGCATAGTGTTCCTCTTACTTCCGCAGTCAAAAAAGCCTTGCTTTCGCTGAAAGGGCATAATATATCATACGACTACTCCAACGACCACGTGGTCAATAACTACTCATAGCCAGAAGTTTTCGTCTCATCATAGTAGTAATTATAAAGCTAGCCTTTCATATCAATAAACCAAGTTTAGGCCTCAACCATCAACTAAGCAAAATGTCATACACCTTATATATATTATATATATATATATATATATATATATATATATATATATATATATATATATATATATATATATATATATATATATATATGTAAACCATTTGCAAACATAAATGAATGAACCTAAACCACCAAAAATTCCATGTTGTATATTCTTTACCTACTATTGACCCTCTGTGCGATGTACATGTTATGGTTATTGAAAAAATATATAGTAGTATACATATTTTGATTAAATTGTTTAGAATAATAATTCAATTCAATACAATTATATTGGTAAAGTATTTATTTAATTATTTTATCTAAATACGAAACAACCAAACAAAACATCCTTAAAAAACTAAAAAAGCAATTAAAAAATACAAGAGATCAAATGGTAGTGCATGTTATACAAAAAAATGCAACACGAAAATCACGACCAAACGCGTTTGGAACCAAACTTCCGAACCTGCATAATTCCAGAAAAAATACAACGCATGCATTTCATTAATGTCATTTTGGTCTTTTCACAAAATTTGGGAGTGTCTATTATTGTCTAGTGAATATATAGTTGGGGAGTTGTATGCAGTATGCATTAAGATTATCCGCACAGGGCCTAGTCCATCAAATCTCAGTGGGGAGAACACTCACCCCACAAGCGCTAGCTTTTGAGATTGAGTTAGGCTCAAACTCACATAATTAACTATTTCATAAATAATTTCATTTCCTTAGCAGATCTTTAAGAAAGTTCATAAGATTGAAAATGACTAACATATGGATAGCAGTCTTGAGTCCCATCATGAATTGGAAAACAAAAAAGCATATAAAATAAACACAGCTCTTAATGATAATGACTAATAATTAATTGTGTGAATCATCAACATCTCCTAAAATCTTAAGCTGTAAGATGAAGGCTCGTAAATGGCTTTATAATATCTCTAACACAACCCCTCGTATTGATTGAAGCCAATCACAACCCTCTTACATAATGGGAGATGGAAGTGGTAGACTGCCATATTCAAGTGGGGGATGGATAGTGATCCATGATACCTTTGCCTCTGTTTCATTCTTAAGTGCTGAATTTGTAAAATTGGAATTGACTAATAATGTTCAGATGCATTTTACTATTTTTTTGTGTTCATTAAGTAAAACTAAGAAGTTCTGCTGATGTTACAATCAGTTCCTTTCAGAATTGGCCTAATACTTATTGGAGTTGTTAATATTGTCTTCTTTACAACGAATTACACATTTATTTAAGACACTTATTATGGTTCTCATTTCTTAATTTAAACATTTTAATGATTTCTATCATGTTGCAGCCAAAAATGGAGTATACACACCTCGCTTGTAAAGGATGTTAGGGATGCTTTTCAAGGAAGTAATTTGGCGAAGATTGACTGCACGAGATTGGATCCTAGTGACTACAAGAAATTAGGTGCCAAGCTTAAGGTACTAGATAACAAACTTTCATCTTGTACATAGCTTCTCTTTTAAAGAATTAAATCAAGGTTTAGAGGAAGTGAGGAACCCACATTATGCTCAAAGGATGTCAGAAAATGAACTGAAAGCATTGTGTTCAGTCTAAACTGTTGTTCTCTACCCATTATAAAGCCATTACCAATTCTATTTGAGGGATGTTCTGCAGTTGTTTAGTTTGTGTCTTAATTTGATGTTAAAAATGAATCATTCTCTATGCTAAAAATGTTATTTTTCTTTTATAGTTATTAACTATCAGTACAAATGGTGGTTAATGTTATTTTTCTCTTATCACACGGTTTTCACATTCCTTTTTCCTTAAATAAGTTTAATTAAAACTGGACAATAGTTTGATCAATTTTTTATACTGGTCAGAGAATTGTTTATGTGTGCTCAGCTTTCCCATCCATCTTGCAAATTACCATAATATTTATATTTAACTGTCAAGATTGATATCTCTATCTCAACTTGATATATATATATATATATATATATATATATATATATATATATTTGTGCTCATGTTCGATTTTTTTTCTTTTTCAGAATGAGTATGAAAGTCGTATTCTTGAAAGAGATTCACAAGAGGCACTAGGAGGAGATGGCGTGTCTAGTGAGCAATCTGACAACAATATCTTCTTAGAGGTTGTTGGAGGTGTTGACAAGAAGAAAAGAATATCTGGTTTAGGTCCTGAAGGACAAAACCAATTTTCTTCTTCCACACAATCGGCTAGAATCTCTGTGTCTGAATATATGCAAATGAAGACTAAATGTATGCAAATAAAGGCTGAAAATATGCAAATAAAGGCTGAAAACCAAAGTCTTAGGGAGCAAATGAGTGGGCTTCATGCAAATCAGGAGAAGCTGCTTAAATTTATGGAAGCTTTTTCTCAGAGTCATCCACGTCCGTCTTCACCTCCACATTCACCAAACGAGGAGGGTCAACAAGATGATAATGAGTATTTTGATGAACTATATGGTTGATGTGTTTTTTCCTTTTCAAACAATGATATGTCTTTTGGATTGTAAGTTGAGTTAACATTACTTTTCTCTTGTATGGATTATGGTTACACTCTTTATGTAATAGATAGATGTTTGTGTTTTTTAAAAATTTTGTAGCCTATGTTTTAAAAGAGGTACTCCTTTGAGATCAAAAGGTTTCTTACAAATATAGGTGGAAATAGATAAATTAAAATAATAGGTATTTGTTAAAAAAATGTGTTGAAATCTGTCACTGTTAGAGAGGGAATTGTTCCCTCACCATTAGCGACGGAAAATATCCCTCTCTATTAGCGAGGGATAGTTTCCTCACTATTAGCGACGACTTCTTTATTCCTCTCTATTAGCGACGCGTGTCTTTTTCCTCGCTATTAGCAATGGAACTGTTTCCTCGCTATTAACGACGGATTTCTCCTCACTATTAGCGACGGATTATCAGGATCCCTCTCTAAAAAAATTAGTGACACCAAAATTGCTGACGAATAATGGTTCGTCGCTAATTCCCTCTCTAAATCAGTTAGTGACGGATTTTGGCTATTTAGAGAGGGATTTTGGGCATCTCTAATATTTGTTTTTTTAGTAGTGGGCCAATCACAACCCCTCTTACATAATAATACTTATCAAACTAATAATATATATAACATAAAGTTATAAGACAATATTTCTGATCGAATACTGACTATTTGTTTCCGTTCATAAAGATCTTCCTGAAATGCAGAGAAACAATGACACTAATATGAATAGTGATGAGACTAAAACTAAAAGGACAAAGCAAGATGTGGAATAAACAATTTTATTTCATCCCAGATTTCACTAGCATGTGTAAGGAATTGAACAGAAACGAACTTCCATACACTTATATATCATGGGATGGGATAACATTATGAAGAAAAAATATATGCTAACTAATTTTAACAAACAAGTATATTCCAGTAAATTAAATGCATGCAAATAGTCATAGTAAAAATTTTAGTATAAGCAAATGGAAGTAAGTAACATAATAACTAGAATAGATAATGAGACTATATATTTTGTTGATAACTAGATAAATGGAAGTAAGTTACAGGATGCCATTTTTTCCTTGCTGAACTCGTTGTCCGGGAGTAATAAAAGCAGGTTTCTGATGTGTCTTTGGGCTCTTTGGCGTCGCCAGAATGAAAAAGTTTGGGCTGGGGTGCTACAGACGGTTGAGCAGGTAATGCATAGCGCTCAAGATTTGTTGGGAAGCTGGACTGGTGCGCGCCTGCACCAGCGCAGCACTGCTGTTTCCTCGAACCAGCAGGTCCCGATGGCGTGTTTATGGACCAAGCCCGTTGATGGCTCCCTTAAATGCAATGTTGATGGTGATCTTTGCGGAAGACAACAAATATGGAATTGGTATGTGCATTTGTTCTTCTACTGGCAACTTCTATAGCGGTAAAACTATGTGGTTCAACGAAGTACCTTCAACACAAGAAGCAAAGGCAATTGGTCTTAAGGAAACTTTAACTTGGTTGGAGACACTGAGACTATCTTCTATTTCCATTGAACTGGATTGTGCTCCGGTTGTCAATGGCTTGAAGGTAGACTCTTTGCCAAACACCAAGTTCGGGTCTATTTTATTGTATTGTCGTAATTGCTTATTACTTTTCCCTAGCTTTAAGATTAGCTACATTAAGAGACAAGCTAATATTGTTGCTCATACTTTAGGCATCAAAACCTAAACAAAAAATTAAAAGAAATAAAAACACCTCAACAATTCAGTTTGTAAAATGATAATCAATAAACGTAAAGAAAGAAAGAAAGAAAGGAACTCAAAAGAATGTTTGAGAGAGATTAGCTCCAGAACCATCATCATCGATCCACCCTAACTAACCCACCTTTCTGGAGAGAAAATGGAAGAGAGAGAACCAAACACCTATGCATCTAGCTAGGGTTTTGTCGTGAGGCCCGGTTTTGGGCTTTCAAAACAAATCAGGCCCAATAACTTTTTTAGAGAAAAGACATGCGGCATAGCTCTTGCATTGCATAACTTCTCCTCCAAGGAAACTTCTCCTCCAAGGTACGTACCTTCTTTCATAATGATAAAAAGGATCCGATCAAATCCACTTTGAAAGAAAGAGCTAGCTAGGTTTACACCAAATCAAACTCCTCCTCCAAGGTACGTACGTACCTTCTTTTCCTTCACTTCCCTTTTCTCTTCAATTCCATCCCATTTTATTATTGCATGCCATGCATCTCACCATCAATTCAATTACTCTGTATAATCTCATACTACTGAAACACTTCTTTTACTTGTTATTTGATATTTCTTAGAATGTGGGTTAAGGCCTAACTCAACCCCACAAAACCGGCTTGTAAGGTGAGGGATGCCACCCACTTATAAAGTCTTTTTCAGGCCATATCACATCTGATGTGGGACTCTTAACACACCCCCCTCACGCTCAGGACTGGACAACTGGAGCGTGACCCGAGTGGCCCGATAGCAGGTGGCCCAACAGATCTTGGATTAGCTCTGATACCATCTTAGAATGTGGTTTACGGCCTAACTCAACCCCACAAAACCGGCTTGTAAGGTGAGGGATGCCACCCACTTATAAAGTCTTTTTCAGGCCATATCACATCCGATGTGGGACTCTTAACAATATTCTCTATGGTTTTTCACATCTTAAGACCTAATCGTGGTTTTATATTCATGATAGAATTCCAAGATGGACGACAGACTCAAGAGAGATTTGCAGATTTTTTTAGATAAGCAAAAAAATAGAGATATAATATGGGGACGTGCAATCATATATGCTTTTTCTTACAAGGTGGCTTATGAATTGTATGTTCACTCTCTACTAAGTTCTTCTAGCTATTCTTATTATATACTACTATTAGAGCTGTACAAATTCAAAAATCTTACATTTACCCTTCATTTTAATTTTTTGAACTAGCACTCATACTCGAACATCTTTCGCACAAATTCGAAAATCAAAACACAAATTTTGAAGATAGGAGTATTCAAACTCCGTCCACTAATCAAACTCTAGCACCAAAAGGAGTATGAGTTTAACTTCTTTCTAACTGAATATTATCAGACTAATAGGATTAAGCAGACTTAATCTAGGAACAAGAAGAGAATATCTATTTTCTCATATACTCCTATAGAAACAAGAAGGTTTTATTTAAAATATGTACACATTCTCTCATAGACCATAGAAATGAAAGTAAAATTAGGGGTCGCCTCTTCGAATCGAACCTCTATCGAATTTTAATATTAGAATAGCGGATAGAGTCATGATTCGATGGGTCAAGTCCTCTTACATTTTCTTTTGTTTTTACGAATATTTAGTGATTTCATAGGCCACTTATTTATAATTTCTTTTTCTTTTTTTTGATATCGAGCGATGAATGACTCGAACCCCTGACCTATTGGTTAGAGGTGAAGCGTATTTGCCAATAGGTTGCACATTCTTGTCCACTTATGTATAATTAGGTTATTGAAATGCACTTAAACGAAAGATTGAGTCCATGGTACACCATGAGTCCAAGATGCAAAATGAAAACGAATTGTTCGGCGTGCAAAATAAAAAAGTATATGTTTGGGTGCCAAATGATAGTTGCATGAGTTTTGGGTGCAAAATGAAAATTGCTTATATTCTCATTGGTTTGGTTTTGATTATGAATAGAATGATTACTAACATGTGTTTCATTGTACAGTGCAAAATCAGAATGGTTTCGTGAAAAAAAAGAAAGGTTTCGTGAAAAAATAAAATTGTTCCGTGAAATGGTATTTTTATTTAATTTAATATTTATTAATACTTCTTCTAATCCAAATTGATTAACGTTTTCGCGTGTTGAGGTTGAACTTTGACCATTAATTACTCTTTAACTATATTATGGAAAATTATACAAAAATGATATTATGAAAGTATTTTTAAAAATGAATCTAATTATATAAATTTTGTACTTTTTGAAATAATAAATAATTAGTAATAGATGGTCAAAGTTCAATCTTGATATGTGAAATCAATCTTTTTGGATATTCTCCATTTTCCTTTCTTTAATTTTATCACCAACACAGATTGTGAAATTATGCGAGTGATATCTTGCATCAATTATTCTTCAACAACTATTTGCTAAAGAATATTGAAAAATAACATTTTTATTATAATCAACTGTTTGGTTGTATGAATCAAGTTCCATAGATCTTTCCCAAGTAACTGTTTTAGTATATGCATAGACGTTGTTCGACGGACAAAGATACGAGCGCGAAGAAATTCGACGCCAAGCTATAGAAACTCGACACACGCAACACTAGACTCATATTAAATTATTGGAATACACATGTCAAATTTTGGGTGAGTACAAGTGATTGATAAGTTATCCACATTTTTTCAAAAGCAACTAGCGCACCTAAAGAATAAATTTCACCAAGTCATGTGGCTGGCTTGTATATTTGTATGTTTAGATCACGTTGAAATTAAATTAACGTGATGTAAGTATCATATTTTGAAAATAAATAAATAAGTGAAATTAGGTAAATTACTTGTATTTTTTCAAAGTGTAACCTCGGCCTCCCCATTAATGTTTTGTTTCCTATAAGATTATTGCAAGTTTCATCTAGCTTACCTAAATTTCTTGGCTTAATTGTGCTTTTGGACCTCCTTTAATAGCTATTAACGATTTTGGTACCCAAAATTTTTCCGCGATTTTGATCCCTCTATCATTTCATTTTCTAAAATTTTGCCCCTACTAAACTTGGTGAAACCTAAGGTTGATGTGGTAGTCACTTAAATGACGTGACATGCCACGTTTGATTGCCACATTAATTTTTATTAAAAAAATTTATGACAACAATGTTATGTAACTATGGTCTTTTTGGCCTTTTGTTATGTCACGTCATTTGAGTGTGTACTACATTAGTCTCGGATTTGACAAATTTTGGCAGTGACAAGGATTTTAAAAATTAGAATAATAGAAAGACCAAAATCGTTGAAAAAAATTGAAGGATCAAAATGGTGGATGAATTATTTTAAGAGAACGAAAAATACAATTAAGTCTAAGAATTTCTTCCTTTGTAGCCCCACACCCACAAATTGATGTTTCAAGCCGTAGAAAATAAAAGGTGGGAGGAATTAGGATATTAAATTTTGTTACATTGAATCTCTTGACTTCCTTTTCCTTGTGCCTTAAATTGATTGGTGGCTTTTATGGTCTCCCATCTGACAATTTATGTACCATACACAAATGCCTTATTAACCATAGGCCACAACAAAATTCTGTGGTGGAGAGAAAGCACCAACATCTTTTGAATGTGGCTCGTGCATTGTATTTCCAATCAAAGGTGCCTCTGCAGTTCTGGGGAGATTGTGTGGCTGCACCGGTTCATCTGATAAATAGGCTTCCTTCACCATCTTTGGAGGGAAAATCACCTTTTGAGCTATTGTATAATGTTGCCCCAAATTACTCATCACTTAGAGTATTTGGGTGCCTAGCATTTGCTTCAATAATACCATCAACTAGGCACAAGTTTTCACCTCGTGGTATTCCTTGTGTATTTGTTGGATATCCTTTAGGTGTCAAAGGATACAAGTTGTATGATCCCCAATCAGCCAAATACATCATTTCCAGGGATGTACAGTTCCATGAAACAGTGTTTCCTTACCATCAAATCACAGGGGGATCACCTGTGTCAGGCCCTTTCACTGATATTGTGCTTCCACAGCAACCTAATTCTGCTGGTGAGAATGAACCAACTACTGGTGTATCCATCCCAACACCTATGACAGAACAATGAACAAATGTTGTGTCTCCTAATGATCTTGCCACTCACTTGAATGAGGACTCTAATGATGCTTCTGCTAGTGACACAAAGAGAAACATTGCGCCTAGTGGGAACACTGCAGCTGATAGAAACATTGCGCCTAGTGGCAACACTGCAGCTGATGGCAACACTGCGCCTAGTGGCAACACTGCACCTGATGACAACATTGCGCCTGGAGGCAACAATTCACCTAATGACAGTGTTGCGCCTGGTGGCAACACATCACCTACCTCTCCCATCAGGAGGTCCACTAGAACTTGCAGGCCCCCTGCCCACTTAGACAACTATGATTGTGGTATTGTAACATATCCTCTTTAATCTTATGTCACCTATGACAAGTTATCTGCTCATTACAGAGCTTTTGTGAGCAATGTGTCATCTGTGTTTGAGCCTCATCATTATCATGAGGCAGTGACGCATACTAAATGGCAACTAGCTATGGCAAATGAGCTTGCAGCACTTGAAGCCAATAACACTTGGACAATCATGCCTCTACCCCTGGTAAGCGAGCAGTGGGATGCAAATGGGTCTACATAGTTAAATACAATGCTGATGGAACCTTAGACAAATGCAAGGCAAGATTGGTGGCTCAAGGATTCACACAACAAGAAGGTGTTGATTTCCTTGACACTTTCTCTCCGGTAGCCAAATTCACCTCAGTAAGAGTTCTACTCTCCTTGGCTGCCAAATTCAGTTGGAATTTCCTCCAACTTGACATTAACAATGCATTCCTCAATGGTGATCTCCATGAGAAGGTTTACATGCATTTACCTCTTGGCTATCCAAGCAAGGGGGAGTCCAATGTTTGCAAGTTAAACAAATCCTTGTATGGGCTAAGGCAAGCTTCAAGACAATGGTTTGAAAAATTCAGCTCTACAATTGTTGCTTTGGGATTTAAAAAGAGTAGTGTAGATCATTCTATGTTCATTGTAGGCTCTGGATCAGATTTTATAGCCTTACTAGTTTATGTAGATGACATAATAGTAGCTGGGCCAAACAAAAGAAAAATCACTGAGTTGAAAGGTTTATCGCAGTAAACACTTTAAGCTCAAGATCATTGGGGATCTAAAGTACTTCTTAGGGCTAGAAATTGCTAGATCTAGCAAAGGACTACACCTATGTCGGAGAAAGTATACTCTACAGCTTGTTGATAGACACCGGTATGAGCTCTAGCAAACCTCACAAAGATTCCCATGGACCCTAGAACTCAACTAAATGAAGTGGATGGCGAACCACTTGTGACACCTCTCAAGACAAGAGATTGATAGGTAGATTAATCTACTTGACTATTTCTAGGCCTGACATTACATATACGGTCAATAGATTAAGTCAATTCATGAGTAAACCTAGAACTCCACATTTACATGCTGCTCATTTCCTGCTACAATATCTAAAAGGTACAGCAGGACAAGGTGTATTGTTTTCTGCAGAAAATGACTTGAAGCTAACAGCATGTGTAGATGCTGATTGGGGGAGCTGTCAAGTCACTAGAAAGTCCACAAGTGGGTTTCCGTGTGTACCTTGGTAAGTCCTTGATTACTTGGAAGTCCAAGAAGCAAGTTACCGTGGCTAGATCTTCAGCTGAGGCAGAATATTGTGCCTTGGCAGCTGTGACAGGTGAGCTTCTATGGCTGAAACAATTACTTGGTTCGTTTATGCTTGATTTGAAAACTGCTATGGTGTTATGTGATAGCAAGGCTGCTATACAACTAGCAGAAAATCCCACGACACATGAAAGAACCAAACACATAAATATTGATTGTCACTTCATTAGGGAGCATGTGAAATCTAGTTTTTGAATTTGATTCATGTGAAATCGAGAAGCTTGACTTTGCGGATGTGCTTACAAATTAAGGCTTTACCAAAAATGCAGTTTGAAGATTTAATTTCCAAGTTGGGCATGAAGAATTTATACTTGCCAACTTGAGGGGGAGTTTTGACTTGTGAAGACTTCTAATTATTATGGTAAAATAGTAACTCTGTAAACTGTAAAAATGTTGTTTTTGTTGGTTAGATATTAATTGAGGATTAGTTAGATGGTTAACTAATTCGGTTATACCTCTAGTTAGGGTAACAAGTCTTTGTATCTAGTATATGTAGATTCCCTTTCTTTTCTTTCAATGTAAGTTGTACATTTGATACATTTCAATGAATATTCAACGAGATTTACATTCTTGAAGCTCTGGTTTCTTCTTTCTTCTTGTTGCTTCACTGTTATTGAAATGTCAGATTCAACGATTCAATATTATAAATTATATATTTTCTGTGTGTAACTGTAGAGACTAATTCTTCGATCTGGATAGGACCTCAATAGACGGTAAAGTTCTCCTTCAAGAGATTTAACACTGCTAAAATAGAAAAGAAGAAAATTATAAACATGTGAAAGGAGTGCAATTTGTCTATAAAATTGATTTTTGACAATAACATGTGACATCATGTATAGACATATGTGTTCATAGTTTTTCGCCGTTTCAGTCCCCTCCCCATGTCTGCTATAACATGCTGCTTGTCTCTATTTGAGAGATATTTTCGTCTTAACATCACTTAGAAATTTATATGGACTTCACTAACTTTTCAAATAACCTGCAAGTTCTACATTGGTGGGGATAAAAATGAGACCTTCTTTAGTGCATACTGTTCAGTACCTAGATCTTGGATGAAGATTAGATTCAGAGTATTTGGAGATGTGCTTCAGATGGTTGAAGAAGTAGCTTAGATGCGTCGAGGTACTTGGTGCTGAGCTCCCCGGGAGGTAGTACCTGCAGATACTCCAATGCCTAAGTCAGCAAGAGAAGTGGAGAGGTATGCAAGATATTAGGGGTGGCAATGAACCGAACCAACTCGAACATAGTTCGAAACTCGACTCGATTCATGAACCAAATGAGCTGAACTTGAGCAGAAAATTGAGCTCGTTAAATAAATGAGCCGAACTTGAGTTAGGTATAGTTCGACTCATTTGGTTCATGAATCGACTATATATATATATATATATATATATATATATATATATATATATATATATATATATATATATATATATATATATTTGCTTTTATTTCAATATGAACTTTGTTATGCATTTTGAGTTTCTAGATCAATGTTTTTGTTTATTGGTTGGTGCAATTTTTTTAACACTAATTATTATACAATTCTTAAATTATATTATATTATACTTGATTATATTTTTTATTAAACTCACGAAATAGATAAACAAAAAAATTAAAATTATTTTTATATTTATATTTATATTTATATTTTCATCTACGTAATTATTTCATTCAAAACTACTAGTAAATTATTATTTTGAAATGTCAAACAACTAGAGTTTTTTTTTTTTTTACAAAAAAATAGATTTTTTTAACTTTTTAATCTAGTGAGTCCGAACCGAAGTTTCTCGCGAGCTTGAGTCGAGTCGAAAGCTGAAAAAGGTTCATGTCGAACTCGAGTTGAGCTACGAGTTGACCCGATTTCTTATCGAGTCGAGCCGAAATTGAACCAAGTTCGACTTAGCTCGACTCATTTCAAATCCTACAAGTAATGAGCGTGCACACGAGAGTGCGGCTTTATTTATAGGCGTGGATGTCATATTCGAGGCGCGTCGGATGCGCGCCGCAATGCAACTGACCGTTGAATAGGAGTTCTTGATAGTTGAGCGCATATTAGAACGTAGCTAATACCGGATTGGGCTCGACGCAACTTTTGTGAGGTTAGCCCCACCTGCACCGAACACATTTAAAATCATCTTAAAAATTTCCCCTTCTTTTATCTTTTTATATTTCATGAAGGTATAGTCGCCTATTTAATTTCCGATATTTGTCATATTTGTTAAGAGTTTTTCACGTAAATTTTGTGTGAATATATTTCTTTCACGATATTGATGATAACGATAGATGAGAACAATTTAGCAGCCTGTCACCATCCATCGACCATCATTCCAATCAAACTGTTAAATTCAAATCACGTAAGTTCAAATGTTTTAAATAAGTTTTGTTCTATTCTTTAAAAAAAACAACAATGCTATTTTGACAAAAAAAAATTTGACAAATCGACAAATCACCAACCTACAACACCAATTACCCAAGTTTTTTAGACAAATAGCCAAGCTGTCAATTAACCAAGTTTTTAATCCACGCCGAAAATTGTGAAAAGCAAGTTGGCTATTTGTCTAAAAAAACTTGGATAATGTACACACAGAGGTAGGTGATTGACTATCGATTTGTTAATTTTTTTTTTGTAAAAATAGCATTTTTCTAAAAAAAAATGCTGTTTTCAAAAGAGATTTTTTTGTCTGCTGAAAAAAGTTCAAAATACAATAATCGTTTAGCATACACTGTCAGTCTGTCACGCTCATCACATGCACCATTTCATATTAATTCAATAGATGAGAGATTTTGTGTGAACAACAATATATTCACACAAAATTTTGGTGAAAAAGTCTTAACAAATATGACAAATATCGGAAATTAAATAGGAGACTACCTTCATAGTGAAAAGATGTGCATGGTAGGACTAAAATACACCTTACAATTTTTTTGATTGAATCAATGGTGGCCGAAGAAGCACAAAACGTTGCATACTTGCAATAGCTGCTGCGGCCTGTTCAAATTGAACAGCAGACCGATGACATATGGTTGGGGGCCATCGATGCAGCGGTTGGTTTTTCTGTTAAATCTTGTTATTCTTAGTCCTACCATCTTTGTTCACACTAAAATCTGTCACCGTGTCATTGATTCAATCAAAAAAATTGTAAGGTGTATTTTAGTCCTACCACATCTTTTTACCATAAAAGTTATCATAACTAATCATTTTCTTAATACTCGCGCATAGCCTTAAACGACACAAAAATGAGACGGAAGGAGTACTATTTTAAATAATATTTTTCAAAACGCTACTTCAAGTAACGTTTGAGGTTATAGCGTATTTCATTTTTTTTTGTCATTTTTATCCTAATTGCTTCTTTTAAGTTCTTTCTCTTTCCTCTTTAAAATAACCTAAACAATTTTAAAAATAGATTTACTTATAATATATTTTGTCTTAGTCTAGTCTTTATTCCGAAAAGCTAATCTGATATGAAGTAAGTTTGGGCGCCATTTAGATCTTTCATCCTTTAGAACATGCACCAAAGCCTTATAACCAAAGACTCTCAAAGGATCATCATTGACATTCTTTCCAAACCAAACGTTAACCTCGCTATTCATAGAAACAGCAGGACTAAGATTAATAACACGTACCACCATGTACAGTGTCTCACCCTAGTAGTGTTTGGGAAACTTAGCTTCAAAGAGAATACACTTCACTTTTTAACCAGTATTCGATTCATCCTCTTTGCTAAAGCCATTTAACAGAGGAGTTTTAGGATGAGTCTTTTCATGTGCAATACCATGTTGCTTACAATAAACATCAAATGTTCCACAATACTCGCCACTGTTGTCACTACAAATACATTTCAAATTCTTGCATGTTTGTCTCTCAACCAAAGCATGGAATAGTTTGTTCAACACTTGGTCTTTTGCATTCAAAGCATATACCCATAATTTCTTAGAACATACATCAATAAAAGTAACAAAGTAAAGTGCACCACTTAAAAAATCTACCCTTTAGAGGGCCACAAATGTTAGAATACACCAGTTAAAGCAGCTTTGGCTTTTTAGACAGGGGTGATTTTTGAATGATAATTTAGCTTGTTTATCGGCCAGGCAAAGCGAACATTTCTCCATATATACATTCTTCAAACGTATCCTTTTTGGCTAAGACATTTAACCTCTTTTCACTGATATGGCCAAGCCTTCAATGCCACAGATTTTCTTCGATATCCACAACATTCAAATTGTCTATAGAAACCATAATTTTTGTTTATAATACAATTTATAAATTTTCTTCCCTCTAGCCAAAACCAAGTTACCTTTGTCGACTTTCCACTTTCAAGAACTAAAGCTTTTCTTGCACGAGGTAAGGAAGAGTGCATCGTCGAACAAGAGGAAGGACTTCGTACCGTATAGTGATTCTCATTACCACAAATCAAGAATATGCACAAAGATCAAACTAAAGCGAACATCAGAAGCATGTTTTACTCCTTAAAGCAACAATTGCATTCCAGCGTTGGTTTGAAAACAAACATCGCCAAAACCAACTACCTTAGACACACCATCATCATCAAACTTGATACCCATTCCTGACATCTGATCAAGGATACCTTGAAAATCACTTAAGTGATCGCTCCCTCCTTATACATCAAACTTATAAGGCTATTCAATAAGAACAATTTATTATTTCGTATTAGCTCCCTCCCTGATTTTGAGGCATATAAGGACTCTATCTTCTCCCACAAATTTTTTGTGTTTGTCCCTAATTAGATGGTTAACTAATTCGGTTATACCTCTAGTTAGGGTAACAAGTCTTTGTATCTAGTATATGTAGATTCCCTTTCTTTTCTTTCAATGTAAGTTGTACATTTGATACATTTCAATGAATATTCAATGAGATTTACATTCTTGAAGCTCTGGTTTCTTCTTTCTTGCTTCACTGTTATTGAAATGTCAGATTCAATGGTGCTTTTTGTCAGAATGATTTTGAAGATTTGGACCATCTTTTCGTGGGGTGTGATTTGGCTAGGATGGTGTGGAAAAAGGTGGAGTTATGGCTTGGTGTGGATCATATCGTTGAGGAGTCTTTGATGGAGCATTTCAATTCCTTCGCAAAAGTGTTTATCGGCAAGAAATCTAAGAAGATTAGACATCTTATTTGGCTGGCCTCGTGTTGGAGTATTTGGTTGACTAGAAATAATCTTATTTTCAAAGGGGAAGAACCGGAGTTAGACTCGATTGTTTATCATATTAAAACTATGTATTGGTCGTGGTTTATTTATGGGGTGGGGTGTCATTCCGGTTATGTTTTAGATTCTTGGTGGAATAACGCTTATCATTGTATTAATCATTTTGCTGGGTAGTAGAGGGAGAAACAGTGGGTTAGGCTTTCCCACTGTAGTGCACTCACAGGGTACTCTTTTTCCTTCTTGAGTCTTTTTCCCAATGGGTTTTGGCTCAGGGAGGTTTTGAGGAGGCCCTCCCCCTTCTTTTTTCTCTCATTGTAAGGGTTGGGCGCGCACCCCTTGTGCTCCCTTCAATGAAATTGCTTATCGAAAAAAAAGAGACTAATTCTTCGATCTGGATAGGACCTCAATGGACGGTAAAGTTCTCCTTCAAGAGATTTAACACTACTAAAATAAAAAAGAAGAAAATTATAAACATGTGAAAGGAGTGCAATTTGTCTATAAAATTGATTTTTGACAATAACATGTGACAGCATGTATAGACATATGTGTTCATAGTTTTTCGTCGTTTCAGTCCCCCCATCTCCTCTCTGCTATAACATGTTGCTTGTCTCTATTTGAGAGATACTTTCGCCTTAACATCACTTAGAAATTTGAAATGCTATTTAGATTCAGATTGTTGACAAAAAATCTTGATAATATACGGATCCAAGACAAATACGAGTGGGACCCAATGCTATTTTAAAAGTAAATTATGATTGGATCCCACCGTATTTATACGGATCGTATATTGGTCAATATTTTTGTCAACAATTCTAATCTAAATAGCATTTAGAGAAATTTAAATGGACTTCACTAACTTTTCAAATAACCTGCAAGTTCTACCTTGGTGGGGATAAAAATGAGACCTTCTTTAGTGCATACTGTTCAGAGATTTTGATAAATAAATAAAAGAACCTACACAAATAGTAAATAAAGTACATTGGTTGCTTCATTATTGCTGCAAGTTACAATATTCCAACAAATCAGCTTTCAAAATTTTGACTAGGTCGTCCATTGTCATGCAGAATTCATGGTCCACCTACAATATAGTATAGTACCATATGTTAATTATTTCTTATTGTTCCGATAAGGATTCATGTAAGTGCATATAAAAGTTAGATTTGGTAAAAAGTAGCGGATAACAAATACTTTAAGAGATAAGCGGTTGAAATTAGCGGTTAGCTTAGAGATAGCGGATAAAATCTAATTGTTAGCAAATTATGTGTTTGGTAAAACTAGCTATTAAAATAGCTGATTAATATAAAATGGCATAAAATGATATTTAATTAATGATTAAATTATTTAAGGATGATAAAATATTTAATGAGGAAAGAGAAGTAATTTAATAAAAATAATAAGGGTAAAAATGTCAAAAAAAAAAAGTGAAACGCTATACGCTATCCGCTAGCATTTCAAAAAACGCTACTTGAAGCATAACGTTAAACGCTACTCGAAAAACGCTAAACACTAGTGTTTGCCAACCACTCGTACTCATCATTTGCTAGTCAAATACGTTAATCTCAACCGCATGAGACACGCCAAACAGAATCTGTATGTTTGGTAGCATAACAATATTGTAAAACATGACAATATTAAAATATACCTTAGCAACGATGGTAATATCGAGAATAGAATTCCCAAATGGCAAAACATTGGTGCAAACAATGGATAGATTATGAGCTTCAAGCTTGGTCAATAGCATAGTCATAATTTTCTTTCGTTTCTCACAAATAACTCTGATGAGTATATCTTTTGCAGAGATACTTGCTTTGACATCAAAACTACTATTATTGGATTCCTCCTTATTGATACATTCAACAGATTCAATCTTTCTTTTCTCATATTGCTCCTCCATTTCTCTTACACGTTTCTGAAGGTATTTCACATAATCCACTGCACTGTTAATTATTGAAGTCTTGTCCATCTACAAACGATGAAAAATATTATTGTTTTCATTTATTAGATATATAATTAATGAAATAATTCAATAACCAAAAAGTAGAGAAAAAATAATATAAGTTAAATGACTATATTCTTTTAATATAATGATAAATTAAAAGAAAAATATATGCATGTAGATATATTTATTATATTAAAGGCATTTTTATTTTATCAAAGGCATTTTTTTTATCAAAAAAGTGGTCGGTGTTTGAAACTGAATATATGTAATTTTTTAAAAGAGCAATGCTATTTGGACAATTTTTTGTGTACCAAAATAGACAAATACACAAATTAGGTGGTGGGACTCACTTAATCATATATTTATGTCAAATACATTCCCACATGCATATTAAGTGAGTCTCACTGTCTAATTTGTGTATGAGTAATATTATATAGACAAAAAGTTTCAGACAAATATAGCCAAAAACTAATTTACAACACCAATTAATCAAATTTTTTTGGCTATTAACCAACCTGTATTTTCAAAGTTTTTTAAGTCATTAACTAAAAACTCGGTTCCTTGGTTAATAACCTAAAAAACTTGGTTAATTGGGTATTTGAAGTCAGTTAGTGAATCGATCGAGTCCATATTAAGGTCCTACTTTTTGTCTGAACATATTTTTATGAGGGTATTTGAAGTGCTAGCTCAGTGGTTAGAGTTTAGTCTTGTATTTTTAAGGTGTTGAGTTCAAATCCCTTCTGAGACCCATTGTAAAATAGTCATTAGTGTCACTTTAATTAATAAAGTTTCCCCCTTTCCTAATTTTAAAAATAAAATAAAAAATATTTTCATGAGGGAAACAAATTTCAAAATCAGAACCAAAGTAGTATATTTATCGTTACTACCAATGATTTGTTTTAAAACAAAGTCAAAATTATTCAATATATATATATATATATATATATATATATATATATATATATATATATATATATATATATATATAAACTATTTTCTTATTGTATGTATACTTTAATTTTCTCCTGGCCATTCAAAAAGATGATAAGAAAAAAATAAATTAAAAAGGAAATTAAATGTAGACCAACCTTTTCAAGCCAGGAATAGTGGTGAAAGAGCTATGAAGCAGATTGAGTGAGATCTCTCTCTTCTCTTTCTCTCATTAATAATGTGATGTTGTATCTCGAGAAGTGCTTCTAGCAGGCCTCTTACATTTTCTATCAACAATTTCTACTTGTTTTTGTGCATCAATACTATTATTTGGAACTACTATGGAGTCCTCAAAAGAGAGAATGTAAGACATGGGTTTCTCCAAATTACAAACATGTTCTTTCACACTAACAACGTTGTCAAAGGAGTGTTCTTTTCTCCATTGATCAATAATAACTCTTCCTCAAGAGACCTCATCATGTTATCCATTTCCTGCATATATATTAATGCAAAACTAATTAATTAAGGAATGTAAATTAAGGACTAGTTAGCAAAAATTAAAAATCTATATAGCTCATGGGTTACCAATTCAAAAACCAGTTTTCCCATGACTCATCATCCATTGAAAGAATGCTTCTTCAACAAAGAAATGATAATATTTTGTTATTGACACAAGAAAAGAAATGCTAATATTACAAACAATGAATGAATTAAATGATGGTAACTCCCCCCCTCACTCTTTTTATAGAAGAGCAAATGATGCTATATTGTCCACACACTTAAATCACTCACGTGGTTCATTACTTTTGCTATTGCTTTTAAGAACTTTGATCCTACTAGTACACAAGTTGGAATATCCATATTGTACGGCGGTGGCGGATTTAGAACCCTAGGTCAGAGTGTGCAATTTGTGTTTATAATAAGATTTTAATAGGTTTATAATTTGTGTTGCATTAGACCAACAAAAATTAAATAGTACTAACAAGTTCTTAAATACAAATTAAATAGTACTAAAAGAATCAATATATTCACAAAATACAGAACAGATTCAAATTAAATAGACTAATATAATCAAAATTAATTAAATAGCACTAACACAAAATACAAATTAATTAAATAATTACACTAACACAAATTACCAATTAAATATCATTAACAGAATCAAAATTAGTATAATAAGAACTGATTAAAGGAGAGAGAAAAACTTTTTTTCTGACCAAAACAAAATTATGGTATTTCAGTCATAATCAAGGTTGCAATACAAGCAGAACTATAATAAAAAACGTGGGAGCTAGCATAATTCCTAGATGCTCTAGCTAGAGTATGAGCGACAAGGTTTGCTTGCCTCCAGACAAAGCTAACTGTGTAGCTTCCTAAAACATTTGACTTATAGTTACATGAATTGACGTACTTAAAACTTCAATAGATCTCTCATTTTATGTTCCACAATGATTAAGAAAGTCCATGGATATTGTGGTGTGACATCTACTTGCTTACATTGAATCAGATAGCCACATTACAACACTGATTAACCAAGTTTTTGTGGTCATAGACCAAGCTGGTTTTTTCGATGCTTTTGTTAGTTGGTCAGTGTAAAACAACATGAGGGCATTATATGAGTGTTATATGACTCTTTTAATGTATGGACAAGTCAAAGGTTTGTCAAGTGGCACATATAGTGGACGGTTTGAATCAAATAACCAAGTTACAATACCAATTAACAAGTTTTTTAGGCCATAAACCAAGTTGGTTGTTCACATGCTTTGTTTGTACTAGTCAATGTGAAACAACATGAGGGAAATTTGAATGCTAATTAGAATATTTGAAGTAAGGTTAAGTCGACGGATTGAGGTGTGACAACTACTTGCTCACTTTGAATTTGATAGCCACATTACAACACCAGTTAACCATGTTTTGGTGGCTATAGACCAAATTGGTTTTTCAGATGCTTTTGCTTGTTAGTCACTGTGAAACAGCATGAGGGCATCATTTGAGTGATATACGACTCTTTTAATATGTAAGGACAAGTCAAAAGTTTGTCAAGTGGCATATATTTTGGTCGGTTTGAATCAAATAACCAAGTAACAATACCAATTATCCAAGTTTTTTTAAGTCGTAAGCCAAGTTCAGGTGCTTTTCTTGTGCTAGTCACTGCGAAACAATATGACGGAACTATTTGAGTGCTAATTAGAAATTTGAAGTAAAGAAAAATCTTAGAAATAACAACTCAGTTTGACGTCACCACTTATGAACTGAACTGAAGTTGTTAAAAATATAACATTTTTTTGATATAATAGATAATAACAAGTGAAGAAATTCTAAACCCACTATAGTTTTCTATTTCAAACATATATTAAAGCAGAAGTTGGCAATATGAGTTAATAATACTCAATATTTACTACCAATGTCCATCCTATGCAAAATCTAAACCAAAACAAACGGATATTCAACAATTTGGTTTAAATTGGGCTCACGAGCTATGCACTAACTATGTAAATTTTTTAAACAGAAAATCTACACTTTTTTATAATTGCCTCCAAAACCAAACTTATTCATATACCAAATTCATTCATAATTTGAAAATTTCATCCAATCCAAACTCAGGCTATTAAAGTTTTACAATTTAAGCATAAAATAAAGAGTCAAAGCATAGAGCATCTTATGCTTTTAAAATTATTACAAAATTCTCCCTTCAAAGTTCAAATACATAAATGCAACATTAAAGCTTCAACGAGCCTGCAAAACCAAATTGCTTTTTTCTGCTCAAACCAACCAAGTCACGACCCTGAGGAAGGTAGCTCAGTTGGCGAGCTAAGGGACATGAAGGAGTGCACCATATGAGTGCAAGAAGGAGGTCCCGGGTTCATGCCCCGGAAACTAATATTTCCCCCACCCCCACTAACAATTGCCTATCTAAAAAAATAAAAAAATAAAAAAAAAGTCACGACCCTGAGAAAGAAAAACCAGGTTAAGATTATTACTTTTTTCAAAACGAAAATAATCAAATTAACATAAGAAGGTAGTTTCAATAACTCTAGAACTGTGTACCACTTTCCCTTCTTATCTTCTAGTTAACATAAGAACATGATCTGTTATCATATGAGTAACAAAAGTTAACAAAAGAAAATAGGACAGTAACAAAAGTTTGATAAAGATCATAAGAATTCATACTGCTCTACCATCAAATTATCATGAGAACCGATATTGTTTAATAAAAGATAATAGGAATGTAACAATGAAGTAAATAACCAAGCCACTATCACACTACTAGAAAAAAGGCTTTTTATATCGGTTAAAAAAAGTTTTTCATATCGGTTCCGTAACCGATATAGATAAAAGGGATATTAAAAACAGACGCTTTCTATATCGGTTAAAGAACCGATATGGAAAATGTTTTTTATATCGGTTCCCAGTAGAAACGTTATGGAAAGTCAGTTTTTAAACCTATAAAACGGTTATTTTATATCGGTTTCTTAGTTGAACCGATATTGAAAATCACTTTTTATATCGGTTATTTAAAGGAACCGATATGAAAAGTCTTTTTTTTTAAAATAAAAAATAAAAAATTCCTCAATTGGATATACAGCAAACAACACAATCTCAACAAATACAATATTTATATAAAAATACAAAGATCTCAAATTATACTCAATATCCATATCCAAATACAAAAAACGAATCTAATACACACACTATCTATATTTTCCCATTACATGCATTTACCTCTTGGCTATCCAAGCAAGGGGGAGTCCAATGTTTGCAAGTTAAACAAATCCTTGTATGGGCTAAGGCAAGCTTCAAGACAATGGTTTGAAAAATTCAGCTCTACAATTGTTGCTTTGGGATTTAAAAAGAGTAGTGTAGATCATTCTATGTGGCTCTGGATCAGATTTTATAGCCTTACTAGTTTATGTAGATGACATAATAGTAGCTGGGCCAAACAAAAGAAAAATCACCGAGTTGAAAGGTTTATCGCAGAAACACTTTAAGCTCAAGATCATTGGGGATCTAAAGTACTTCTTAGGGCTAGAAATTGCTAGATCTAGCAAAGGACTACACCTATGTCGGAGAAAGTATACTCTACAGCTTGTTGATAGACACCGGTATGAGCTCTAGCAAACCCTGTCAAGATTCCCATGGACCCTAGAACTCAACTAAATGAAGTGGATGGGGAACCACTTCAGACACCTCTCAAACAAGAGATTGATAGGTAGATTAATCTACTTGACTATTTCTAGGTCCGACATTACATATACGGTCAATAGATTAAGTCAATTCATGAGTAAACCTAGAACTCCACATTTACATGCCGCTCATTTCCTGCTACAATATCTAAAAGGTACAGCAGGACAAGGTGTATTGTTTTCTGCAGAAAATGACTTGAAGCTAACAAAGATGTGTGAGATGCCGATTGGGAGCCGTCAAGTCACTAGAAAGTCCACAAGTGGGTTTGCAGTGTACCTTGGTAAGTCCTTGATTACTTGGAAGTCCAAGAAGCAAGTTACCGTGGCTAGATCTTCAGCTGAGGCAGAATATTGTGCCTTGGCAGCTGTGACAGGTGAGCTTCTATGGCTGAAACAATTACTTGGTTCGTTTATGCTTGATTTGAAAACTGCTATGGTGTTATGTGATAGCAAGGTCGCTATACAACTAGCGAGAAAATCCCAAGACACATGAAAGAACCAAACACATAAATATTGATTGTCACTTCATTAGGGAGCATGTGAAATCTAGTTTTTGAATTTGATTCATGTGAAATCGAGAAACAAACTTATGATGTGCTTACAAATTAAGGCTTTACCAAAAATGCGGTTTGAAGATTTAATTTCCAAGTTGGGCATGAAGAATTTATACTTGCCAACTTGAGGGGAGTTTTGACTTGTGAAGACTTCTAATTACCGTGGTAAAATAGTAACTCAGTAAACTGTAAAAATGTTGTTTTTGTTGGTTAGATATTAATTGAGGATTAGTTAGATGGTTAACTAATTCGGTTATACCTCTAGTTAGGGTAACAAGTCTTTGTATCTAGTATATGTAGATTCCCTTTCTTTTCTTTCAATGTAAGTTGTACATTTGATACATTTCAATGAATATTCAACGAGATTTACATTCTTGAAGCTCTGGTTTCTTCTTTCTTCTTGTTGCTTCACTGTTATTGAAATGTCAGATTCAACGATTCAATATTATAAATTATATATTTTCTGTGTGTAACTGTAGAGACTAATTCTTCGATCTGGATAGGACCTCAATAGACGGTAAAGTTCTCCTTCAAGAGATTTAACACTGCTAAAATAGAAAAGAAGAAAATTATAAACATGTGAAAGGAGTGCAATTTGTCTATAAAATTGATTTTTGACAATAACATGTGACATCATGTATAGACATATGTGTTCATAGTTTTTCATTGCTTTTTGGTCCCCTCCCCATGTCCTGCTATAACATGTCGCTTGCTTCTCTATTTGAGAGATATTTTCGTCTTAACATCACTTAGAAATTTATATGGACTTCACTAACTTTTCAAATAACCTGCAAGTTCTACATTGGTGGGGATAAAAATGAGACCTTCTTTAGTGCATACTGTTCAGTACCTATATCTTGGATGAAGATTAGATTCAGAGTATTTGGAGATGTGCTTCAGATGGTTGAAGAAGTAGCTTAGATGCGTCGAGGTACTTGGTGCTGAGCTCCCCGGGAGGTAGTACCTGCAGATACTCCAATGCCTAAGTCAGCAAGAGAAGTGGAGAGGTATGCAAGATATTAGGGGTGGCAATGAACCGAACCAACTCGAACATAGTTCGAAACTCGACTCGATTCATGAACCAAATGAGCTGAACTTGAGCAGAAAATTGAGCTCGTTAAATAAATGAGCCGAACTTGAGTTAGGTATAGTTCGACTCATTTGGTTCATGAATCAGCTATATATATATATATATATATATATATATATATATATATATATATATATATATTACTCTGCTTTTATTTCAATATGAACTTTGTTATGCATTTTGGGTTTCTAGATCAATGTTTTTTGTTTATTGGTTGGTGCAATTTTTTTAACACTAATTATTATACAATTCTTAAATTATATTATATTATACTTGATTATATTTTTTTATTAAACTCACGAAATAGATAAACAAAAAAATTAAAATTATTTTTATATTTATATTTATATTTATATTTTCATCTACGTAATTATTTCATTCAAAACTACTAGTAAATTATTATTTTGAAATGTCAAACAACTAGAGTTTTTTGGTTTTTTTTTTACAAAAAAAATAGATTTTTTTAACTTTTTAATCTAGTGAGTCGAACAGAGTTTCTCGCGAGCTTGAGTCGAGTCGAGCTAAAAAAAAGGTTCATGTCGAACTCGAGTTGAGCTACGAGTTGACCCGATTCTTATCGAGTCGAGCCGAGCTGAACCAAGTTCGACTTAGCTCGACTCATTTCCAGTCCTACAAGTAATGAGAACGTACCTGAGGGTGCAGCTTTATTTATAGACGTGGATGTCATATCTGAGGCGTCGGATGCGGCCGCTGCAATCTGGACCGTTGAATAGGAGTTCTTGATAGTTGAGCGCATATTAGAACGTAGCCAATACCGGATTGGGCCTGACGCAACTTTTGTGAGGTTAGCCCCACTGCAGGAACACATTTAAAATCATCTTAAAAATTTCCCCTTCTTTTATCTTTTTATATTTCATGAAGGTAGTCGCCTATTTAATTTCCGATATTTAATTTGTCATATTTGTTAAGAGTTTTTCACGTAAATTTTGTGTGAATATATTTCTTTCACGATATCCCTCATCTATAATACTGAAGATCGGTTTTAATTTGTATTTTGGTGGAAAAATTTTTCCCACCATTTACCTATATACCCCTCATTTTGTACCCCACTATTTACCAATATACTCCCATTCTATATTTTTAGACCAACATATCCCCACTCTATATTTGTGCCTCACCATTTACCAATATACCCCTCATTTTGTACCCCACTGTTTACCAATATACCCCCACTATATATTTTTGTACCGATATACTCCTGACAATTTTTTTTTTTCTCCAACACTTTTTTTATTATTATCAAAATGTACCTCTCATTTTGTACTCCATCTGCTTACCAAATATACCCCACTCTATCCGAGAACTATTAATACACAATCGTTGACTTTCCACACTTTTGGTGGGAAAATTTTATTCCCACCATTTACCAATATACCCCTCATTTTGTACCCCACTGTTTACCAATATACCCCCACTCTATATTTTTGGACCGACATACCCCCACTCTATATTTTGTACCATACCCCACTCTTTTTTTTATCCACTTTTGGTGGGAAAATTTTATTCCCATCATTTACCAATATACCCCTCATTTTGTACCTCACTGTTTACCAATATACCCCCACTCTATATTTTTGGACCGACATACACTTGACAAATTTTTTTTTGATCCAACACTTTTTTTTATCCACTTTTGGTGGGAAAATTTTATTCTCACCATTTATCAATATACCCCTCATTTGTACCCCACTGTTTACCAATATACCCTCACTCTATATTTTTGGACCGACATACCCCCACTCTATATTTTGTACCCCACCATTTACCAATATACCCCTCATTTGTACCTCACTATTTACCAATATACCCCCACTCTATATTTTTGGACCGACATACCCCTGACAATTTTTTTTTGTCCAACACTTTTTTTTTAATTATCAAAATGTACCCCTCATTTTGTACCCCACTGTTTACCAATATACCCCCACTCTATATTTTTGGACCGACATTGTTGCCTCATCCCACCAAGGGCTATTGTTGCCTCTTCGTCTTATATATATGTGTTGCGTATTTTTATACCCCTTATAAAATGTTGATGTTTTTTCGAAACTACATCTCAGAGTACATTAATCACCTCTCCTCTCGCATCGCACGAATGAAAATCCTAGTTGATGATAACTATAGATGAGAACAATTTAGCAGCTTGTCACCATCCATCGACCATCATTCCAAGCAAACTGTTAAATTCAAATCACGTAAGTTCAAATGTTTTAAATAAGTTTTGTTCTATTCTTTAAAAAAAAATGCTGTTTTCAAAAGAGATTTTTTTGTCTGCTGAAAAAAGTTCAAAATACAATAATCGTTTAGCATACACTGTCAGTCTGTCACGCTCATCACATGCACCATTTCATATTAATTCAATAGATGAGAGATTTTGTGTGAACAACAATATATTCACACAAAATTTTGGTGAAAAAGTCTTAACAAATATGACAAATGTCGGAAATTAAATAGGAGATTACCTTCATGGTAAAAAGATATGGTAGGACTAAAATACACCTTACAATTTTTTTGATTGAATCAATGGTGGCCGAAGAAGCACAAAATGTTGCATACTTACTTGCAACCTCTGCGACTGCTGTTCAAATTGAAGCAGAGTGCATCGATGATGAGATGATTGTGGGCCATCGATGTAGCAGTTGGTTTTTCTGTTAAATCTTGTTATTCTTAGTCCTACCATCTTTGTTCACACTAAAATCTGACACCGTGTCATTGATTCAATCAAAAAAATTGTAAGGTGTATTTTAGTCCTACCACACATCTTTTACCATAAAAATTAGCATAATCTGTTGAAAAATTCAAGTGTGAGTAGCTAAGTTCCACATCGGCTAGGAATGAACTATATGAAGGACATATAAGAGAGGGACCCATATACCTAATACCTTAAGGTTTTGGGTAGACATGTGGTGTCACTGATCTCTTGGTGGTCCGCTCATTGGATAGCTCGGTAATTCTCCCCGTGCTCCCGGACTCCCAACAATTGGTATCAAAGCCAAGGTTCGGCTCTGTGGGGGAGCGGCTAGCGATGTGGGTGACTCACACTTGAGGAGGAGATTGTTGAAAAATTCAAGTGTGAGTAGCTTAGTCCCACATCGACTAGGAATGAGCTATATGAAGGACATATAGGAGAGGGGACCCATATACCTAATACCTTAAGGTTTTGGGTAGAGATGTGGTGTCCAAGTCTCTTGGTGGTCCGTTCATTGGATAGCTCGGTAATTCTCCCCGTGCTCCCCCGGACTCCCCAACAATAACTAATCATTTTCTTAATACCCGCGCATAGCCTTAAACGACACAAAAATGAGACGGAGGGAGTACTATTTTAAATAGTGTTTTTGCGCATAGCCTTAAACGACAAAAACATGAGACGGAGGGAGTACTATTTTAAATAGTGTTTTTCAAAACGCTACTTCAAGTAACGTTCGAAGTTATAGCATATTTCATTTTTTTTGTCATTTTTATCCTAATTGCTTCTTTTAAGTTCTTTCTCTTTCCTCTTTAAAATAACCTAAACAATTTTAAAGATAGATTTACTTATAATATATTTTGTCTTAGTCTAGTCTTTATTCCGAAAAGCTAATCTGATATGAAGTAAGTTTGGGTGCCATTTAGATCTTTCATCCTTTAGAACATGCACCAAAGCCTTATCTCAAAGGATCATCATTGACATTCTTTCCAAACCAAACGATAACCTCACTATTCATAGAAACAGCAGGACTAAGATTAGCAAGATGTACCCCCATGTACAGTGTCTCACCCTAGTAGTGTTTGGGAAACTTAACTTCAAAGAGAACTAGTTTTTTACCCGTGCATACGCACGGGTGATACCGTATGGTCGGTTTTTGTGATGAATTTATAATAGTAATTTGAAAGGTATTCATAAGTTGTGAACAATGTCAAAAATGTATAATTTGAAATTCAAAGAGGAAATAGATAAGTATTGTGGCATATAACATACAAATGCAAATTATAAGTATTAGGAATTTAGAGGTAAAATATGCATCCCCGTTGGGCATTCCGTTAGCAGCCTCGTTGGCGCTCCCGTTGGCTTTGGTTGCGACTGTTGTCGCGACTTGCGTTGCAGATCCCATTCTCAGTGTTTCTACTAAACTATCGAGTAATTTATTTTTAGTAAAAAAAGGGAATTTTCTTTTAATGTTTTTGACAAAAAAAGGAAAAAAGTCGAGTTAAAAAATGATGGAAAAAAGATTTATTAGAAAAATTGATATTGTATGGTCGGTGTATTGCTATGAAGTCATAATAATAATTTGGAAGTTATTCATAAGTTATAAACAATGTCCAACATATATGATTTCAAATTCAAAGTGGAATATGCATCCCTGTTGACAATCTGAATTACATTGATCCATAATAATGTATTTGGACATTAAAGGTAAAATATGCATCCCCGTTGGCCCTCCCGTTGGCGCTCTCATTACCTCTCTCATTGTCGTTCGGTTGCCTCTCCGTTGCTACTCCCATTTTGTCGGATCTCTCGTTGTCGCTCACGTTGTCACATTTTTATAAGTAAGTTATTTTGAAATATTTGGTAGTGGGTAAAGTTTTTTTTATTTTTACAATTCATAGTGATTAAATTGATTGATCTTAATAGTTTTAAAAGATAGATTATAGAAAATAATAAATTATAGATAAAGTAAAATTGAAGAAAAAATAAAATAATATTTTCTAAAAATATGCACTCAAGTTAGCGCTCTCTTTTCCTCACTGTTCCCACTCCTTTTCCCGTTGTTGATTTCATTTTCATCTCACATTCTGGTCCCATTGCCACATATTATGACTTTTTTCTCTATAAGAGTTAATTTAGAAAACTTTAGATTAATTTTTTTTATACAGTACGTCTTTTTTTTGACAATGGGTAGTGGTTAAAATGATTAATTTGATCATTGTAAAAAAGTAATTATTTTTAGTAGTTTGACTAAATTATAAAAATAGTGAGTAAGTATTTTTAGTAAAAAGAGGAAAAAATTAATTTTTATGACAAAAGAAAGCGGGAAAAAATGATGAAAAATTATTTTGTATTTAAAAACAGTTTTTAGAAAAAATGTTTTTTTTTAAGCAACGAAATTTTTTTAAAAAAACAGTTTTTTAAAAAGGAAAAACAGTTTTTTTTAAAAAATGAAATTAGTTTTTAAAACTGAAAATAAAACTTTTTTTTGAAAAAAAAAAGTGAGATCGACACGACAGCGTCGTCACATGTCAATGACAATATGAGCAAATGGTGTGGTGGCGCGTCGATCTCGTCGATTTTTTTTTTTTTAAAAACTGACACCAATAGTAATTTTTTTGTCTTTTAGCGGTAAAATGACCAAAATACCCTTATTTTGTGACAAATGTCAAATTTGTAAGATGTCTAAAAATGTAAATTTGCTGGCATTTGATTTTATTATTGTTAAAGTAGATAAAGTAGATACACTTCACTTTTTAACCAGTATTCGATTCATCCTCTTTGCTAAAACCATTTAACTGGGGAGTTTAAGGATGAGTCTTTTCATGTGCAATACCATGTTGCTTACAATAGACATCAAATGGTCCACAATACTCGCCACTGTTGTCACTACAAATACATTTCAAATTCTTGCATGTTTGTCACTCAACCAAAGAATGTAACTTTTGTTTAATACAATTTAGAAATTTTCTTCCCTCTAGCCAAAACCTTACCTTTGTCGAGTTTCCACTTTCAAGAACTAAAGCTTTTCTTGCACGAGGCAAGCAAGGCCTGGAAGAGTGCATCGTCGAACAAGAGGAAGGACTTCGTACCGTATAGTGATTCTCATTACCACAATCATCAAGAATATGCACAAAGATCAAACTAAAGCGAACATCAGAAGCATGTTTGACTCCTTAAAGCAACAATTGCATTCCAGCGTTGGTTTGAAAACAAACATCGCCAAAACCAACTACCTTAGACACACCATCATCATCAAACTTGATACCCATTCTTGACATCTGATCAAGGATACCTTGAAAATCACTTAAGTGATCTGAAATAGAAGCTCCTCCTTATACATCAAACTTATAAGGCTATTAAATAAGAACAATTTTTTGTGTTTGTCCCTAATTAGATGGTTAACTAATTCGGTTATACCTCTAGTTAGGGTAACAAGTCTTTGTATCTAGTATATGTAGATCCCTTTCTTTTCTTTCAATGTAAGTTGTACATTTGATACATTTCAATGAATATTCAACGAGATTTACATTCTTGAAGCTCTGGTTTCTTCTTTCTTGCTTCACTGTTATTGAAATGTCAGATTCAATGGTGTTCAACAATTCAATATTATAAATTATATATTTTCTGTGCGTAATTGTAGAGACTAATTCTTCGATCTGGATAAGATCTCAATGGACTCAGAAAGTTTCTCCTTCAAGAGATTTAACACTACTAAAATAAAAAGAAGAAAATTATAAACATGTGAAAGGAGTGCAATTTGTCTATAAAATTGATTTTTGACAATAACATGTGACAGCATGTATAGACATATGTGTTCATAGTTTTTCGTCGTTTCAGTCCCCTCCCCATCTCTGCTATAACATGTTGCTTGTCTCTATTTGAGAGATACTTTCGTCTTAACATCACTTAGAAATTTGAGAAATGCTATTTAGACCAGAATTGTTGACAAAAATACTGACCAATATACGGATCTGTACAAATACAGTGGGACCCAATGCTATTTTAAAAGTAAATTATGATTGGATCCCACCGTATTTGTACGGATCTGTATATTGGTCAGTATTTTTGTCAACAATTCTAGTCTAAATAGCATTTCTGTAGAAATTTAAATGGACTTCACTAACTTTTCAAATAACCTGCAAGTTCTACCTTGGTGGGGATAAAAATGAGACCTTCTTTAGTGCATACTGTTCAGAGATTTTGATAAATAAATAAAAGAACCTACACAAATAGTAAATAAAGTACATTGGTTGCTTCATTATTGCTGCAAGTTACAATATTCCAACAAATCAGCTTTCAAAATTTTGACTAGGTCGTCCATTGTCATGCAGAATTCATGGTCCACCTACAATATAGTATAGTACCATATGTTAATTATTTCTTATTGTTCCGATAAGGATTCATGTAAGTGCATATAAAAGTTAGATTTGGTAAAAAGTAGCGGATAACAAATATGCTAGTAGATAGCGGTTGAGCTAGCGGTTAGCAGATAGCGGATAAGCTAATTGTTAGCAAATTATGTGTTTGGTAAAACTAGCTATTAAAATAGCTGATTAATATAAAATGGCATAAAATGATATTTAATTAATGATTAAATTATTTAAGGATGATAAAATATTTAATGAGGAAAGAGAAGTAATTTAATAAAAATAATAAGGGTAAAAATGTCAAAAAAAAAAAGTGAAACGCTATACGCTATCCGCTAGCATTTCAAAAAACGCTACTTGAAGCATAACGTTAAACGCTACTCGAAAAACGCTAAACACTAGTGTTTGCCAACCACTCGTACTCGTCATTTGCTAGTCAAATACGTTAATCTCAACCGCATGAGACACGCCAAACAGAATCTGTATGTTTGGTAGCATAACAATATTGTAAAACATGACAATATTAAAATATACCTTAGCAACAATGGTAATATTGAGAATAGAATTCCCAAATGGCAAAACATTGGTGCAAACAATGGATAGATTATGAGCTTCAAGCTTGGTCAATAGCATAGTCATAATTTTCTTTCGTTTCTCACAAATAACTCTGATGAGTATATCTTTTGCAGAGATACTTGCTTTGACATCAAAACTACTACTATTATTGGATTCCTCCTTATTGATACATACAACAGATTCTATCTTTCTTTTCTCATATTGCTCCTCCATTTCTCTTACACGTTTCTGAAGGTATTTCACATAATCCACTGCACTGTTAATTATTGAAGTCTTGTCCATCTACAAACGATGATAAAATATTATTGTTTTCATTTATTAGATATATAATTAATGAAATAATTCAATAACCAAAAAGTAGAGAAAAAATAATATAAGTTAAATGACTATATTCTTTTAATATAATGATAAATTAAAAGAAAAATATATGCATGTAGATATATTTATTATATTAAAGGCATTTTTCTTTTATTAAAGGCATTTTTTTTATCAAAAAAGTGGTCGGTGTTTGAAACTGAATATATGTAATTTTTTAAAAGAGCAATGCTATTCGGACAATTTTTTGTGTACAAAAATAGACAAATACACAAATTAGGTGGTGGGACTCACTTAATCATATATTTATGTCAAATACATTCCCACATGCATATTAAGTGAGTCTCACTGTCTAATTTGTGTATGAGTAATATTATATAGACAAAAAGTTTCAGACAAATATAGCCAAAAACTAATTTACAACACCAATTAACCAAGTTTTTTTGGCTATTAACCAACCTGTATTTTCAAAGTTTTTTAAGTCATTAACTAAAAACTCGGTTCCTTGGTTAATAACCTAAAAAACTTGGTTAATTGGGTATTTGAAGTCGGTCAGTGAACCGATCGAGTCCATATTAGGGTTACCTACTTTTTGTCTGAACATATTTTTATGAGGGTATTTGAAGTGCTAGCTCAGTGGTAAGAGCTTAGTCTTGTATTTTTAAGGTGTTGAGTTCAAATCCCTTCTGAGACCCATTGTAAAATAGTCATTAGTGTCACTTTGATTAATAAAGTTTCCCCCTTTCCTAATTTTAAAAATAAAATAAAAAATATTTTCATGAGGGAAACAAATTTCAAAATCAGAACCAAAGTAGTATATTTATCGTTACTACCAATGATTTGTTTTAAAACAAAGTCAAAATTATTCAATATATATATATATATATATATATATATATATATATATATAACTATTTTCTTATTGCATGTCCTGGCCATTCAAAAAGATAATAAGAAAAAATAAATTAAAAAGGGAAATTAAATGTAGACCAACCTTTTTCAAGCCAGGAATAGTGGCTGAAAGAGCTATGAACATTTGAGTGAGATTCTCTCTTCTCTTTCTCTCATTAATAATGTGATGTTGTATCTGAGAAGTGCTTCTAGCAGGCCTCTTACATTTTCTATCAACAATTTCTACTTGTTTTTGTGCATCAATACTATTATTTGGAACTACTATGGAGTCCTCAAAAGAGAGAATGTAAGACATGGGTTTCTCCAAATTACAAACATGTTCTTTCACACTAACAACGTTGTCAAAGGGAGTGTTCTTTTCTCCATTGATCAATAATAACTCTTCCTCAAGAGACCTCATCATGTTATCCATTTCCTGCATATATATTAATGCAAAAACTAATTAATTAAGGAATGTAAATTAAGGACTAGTTAGCAAAAATTAAAAATCTATATAGCTCATGGGTTACCAATTCAAAAAACCAGTTTTCCCATGACTCATCATCCATTGAAAGAATGCTTCTTCAACAAAGAAATGATAATATTTTGTTATTGACACAAGAAAAGAAATGCTAATATTACAAACAATGAATGAATTAAATGATGGTAACTCCCCCCCTCACTCTTTTTATAGAAGAGCAAATGATGCTATATTGTCCACACACTTAAATCACTCACGTGGTTCATTACTTTTTGCTATTGCTTTTAAGAACTTTGATCCTACTAGTACACAAGTTGGAATATCCATATTGTACGGCGGTGGCGTATTTAGAACCCTAGGTCAGAGTGTGCAATTTGTGTTTATAATAAGATTTTAATAGGTTTATAATTTGTGTTGCATTAGACCAACACAAATTAAATAGTACTAACAAGTTCTTAAATAAAAATTAAATAGTACTAAAAGAATCAATATATTCACAAAATACAGAACAGATTCAAATTAAATAGACTAATATAATCAAAATTAATTAAATAGCTAGCACTAACACAAAATACAAATTAATTAAATAATTACACTAACACAAATTACCAATTAAATATCATTAACAGAATCAAAATTAGTATAATAAGAACTGATTAAAGGAGAGAGAAAAACTTTTTTTCTGACCAAAACAAAATTATGGTATTTCAGTCATAATCAAGGTTGCAATACAAGCAGGACTATAATAAAAAACGTGGGAGCTAGCATAATTCCTAGATGCTCTAGCTAGAGTATGAGCGACAAGGTTTGCTTGCCTCCAGACAAAGCTAACTGTGTAGCTTCCTAAAACATTTGACTTATAGTTACATGAATTGACGTACTTAGAACTTCAATAGATCTCTCATTTTATGTTCCACAATGATTATGAAAGTCCATGGATTGTGGTGTGACATCTACTTGCTTACATTGAATCAGATAGCCACATTACAACACTGATTAACCAAGTTTTTGTGGTCATAGACCAAGCTGGTTTTTTCGATGCTTTTGTTAGTTGGTCAGTGTAAAACAACATGAGGGCATTATATGAGTGTTATATGACTCTTTTAATGTATGGACAAGTCAAAGGTTTGTCAAGTGGCACATATAGTGGACGGTTTGAATCAAATAACCAAGTTACAATACAATTAACAAGTTTTTTAGGCCATAAACCAAGTTGGTTGTTCACATGCTTTTTTTGTACTAGTCAATGTGAAACAACATGAGGGAAATTTGAATGCTAATTAGAATATTTGAAGTAAGGTTAAGTCGACGGATTGAGGTGTGACAACTACTTGCTCACTTTGAATTTGATAGCCACATTACAACACCGAGTTAACCATGTTTTGGTGGCTATAGACCAAATTGGTTTTCGAGATGCTTTTGCTTGTTAGTCATCGTGAAACAAAGCATGAGGGCATCATTTGAGTGATATACGACTCTTTTAATATGTAAGGACAAGTCAAAAGTTTGTCAAGTGGCATATATTTTGGTTGGTTTGAATCAAATAACCAAGTAATAAATACCAATTATCCAAGTTTTTTTAAGTCGTAAGCCAAGTTCGTGTGCTTTTCTTGTGCTAGTCATCATGAAACAATATGACGGAACTATTTGAGTGCTAATTAGAAATTTGAAGTAAAGAAAAATCTTAGAAATAACAACTCGGTTTGACGTCACCACTTATGAACCGAATCAAGTTGTTAAAAATATAACATTTTTTTGATATAATAGATAATAACAAGTGAAGAAATTCTAAACCCACTATAGTTTTCTATTTCAAACATATATTAAAGCGTAGTTGGCAATATGAGTTAATAATACTCAATATTTACTACCAATGTCCATCCTATGCAAAATCTAAACCAAAACAAACGGATATTCAACAATTTGGTTTAAATTGGGCTCACGAGCTATGCACTAACTATGTAAATTTTTTAAACAGAAAATCTACACTTTTTTATAATTGCCTCCAAAACCAAACTTATTCATATACCAAATTCATTCATAATTTGAAAATTTCATCCAATCCAAACTCAGGCTATTAAAGTTTTACAATTTAAGCATAAAATAAAGAGTCAAAGCATAGAGCATCTTATGCTTTTAAAATTATTACAAAATTCTCCCTTCAAAGTTCAAATACATAAATGCAACATTAATGCTTCAACGAGCCTGCAAAACCAAATTGCTTTTTTCTGCTCAAACCAACCAAGTCACGACCCTGAGGAAGGTAGCTCAGTTGGCGAGCTAAGGGACATGAAGGAGTGCACCATATGAGTGCAAGAAGGAGGTCCAGGGTTCATGCCCCGGAAACTAATATTTCCCCCACCCCCACTAACAATTGCCTATCTAAAAAAAAAAAAATAAAAAAAGTCACGACCCTGAGAAAGAGAAAAAAAAACCAGGTTAAGATTATTACTTTTTCAAAACGAAAATAATCAAATTAACATAAGAAGGTAGTTTCAATAACTCTAGAACTGTGTACCACTTTCCCTTCTTATCTTCTAGTTAACATAAGAACATGATCTGTTATCATATGAGTAACAAAAGTTAACAAAAGAAAATAGGACAGTAACAAAAGTTTGATAAAGATCATAAGAATTCATACTGCTCTACCATCAAATTATCATGAGAACCGATATTGTTTAATAAAAGATAATAGGAATGTAACAATGAAGTAAATAACCAAGCCACTATCACACTACTAGAAAAAAGGCTTTTTATATCGGTTAAAAAAAGTTTTTCATATCGGTTCCGTAACCGATATAGATAAAAGGGATATTAAAAACAGACGCTTTCTATATCGGTTAAAGAACCGATATGGAAAATGTTTTTTATATCGGTTCCCAGTAGAAACGTTATGGAAAGTCAGTTTTTAAACCTATAAAACGTTTTTTTTATATCGGTTTCTTAGTTGAACCGATATTGAAAATCACTTTTTATATCGGTTATTTAAAGGAACCGATATGAAAAGTCTTTTTTTTAAAAATAAAAAATTAAAAATTCCTCAATTGGATATACAGCAAACAACACAATCTCAACAAATACAATATTTATATAAAAATACAAAGATCTCAAATTATACTCAATATCCATATCCAAATACAAAAAACGAATCTAATACACACACTATCTATATTTTCCCATTACATGCATTTACCTCTTGGCTATCCAAGCAAGGGGGAGTCCAATGTTTGCAAGTTAAACAAATCCTTGTATGGGCTAAGGCAAGCTTCAAGACAATGGTTTGAAAAATTCAGCTCTACAATTGTTGCTTTGGGATTTAAAAAGAGTAGTGTAGATCATTCTATGTTCATTGTAGGCTCTGGATCAGATTTTATAGCCTTACTAGTTTATGTAGATGACATAATAGTAGCTGGGCCAAACAAAAGAAAAATCACTGAGTTGAAAGGTTTACTGCAGAAACACTTTAAGCTCAAGATCATTGGGGATCTAAAGTACTTCTTAGGGCTAGAAATTGCTAGATCTAGCAAAGGACTACACCTATGTCAGAGAAAGTATACTCTACAGTTGTTGATAGACACTGGTATGAGCTCTAGCAAACCTGTCAGCATTCCCATGGACCCTAGAACTCAACTAAATGAAGTGGATGGGGAACCACTTCAGGACACCTCTCAGTACAAGAGATTGATAGGTAGATTAATCTACTTGACTATTTCTAGGCCTGACATTACATATACGGTCAATAGATTAAGTCAATTCATGAGTAAACCTAGAACTCCACATTTACATGCTGCTCATTTCCTGCTACAATATCTAAAAGGTACAGCAGGACAAGGTGTATTGTTTTCTGCAGAAAATGACTTGAAGCTAACAGCATGTGTAGATGCTGATTGGGGGAGCTGTCAAGTCACTAGAAAGTCCACAAGTGGGTTTGCCGTGTACCTTGGTAAGTCCTTGATTACTTGGAAGTCCAAGAAGCAAGTTACCGTGGCTAGATCTTCAGCTGAGGCAGAATATTGTGCCTTGGCAGCTGTGACAGGTGAGCTTCTATGGCTGAAACAATTACTTGGTTCGTTTATGCTTGATTTGAAAACTGCTATGGTGTTATGTGATAGCAAGGCTGCTATACAACTAGCAGAAAATCCCAAGACACATGAAAGAACCAAACACATAAATATTGATTGTCACTTCATTAGGGAGCATGTGAAATCTAGTTTTTTGAATTTGATTCATGTGAAATCTGAGAAACAGCTTGCGGATGTGCTTACAAATTAAGGCTTTACCAAAAATGCAGTTTGAAGATTTAATTTCCAAGTTGGGCATGAAGAATTTATACTTGCCAACTTGAGGGGGAGTTTTGACTTGTGAAGACTTCTAATTACCGTGGTAAAATAGTAACTCTGTAAACTGTAAAAATGTTGTTTTTGTTGGTTAGATATTAATTGAGGATTAGTTAGATGGTTAACTAATTCGGTTATACCTCTAGTTAGGGTAACAAGTCTTTGTATCTAGTATATGTAGATTCCCTTTCTTTTCTTTCAATGTAAGTTGTACATTTGATACATTTCAATGAATATTCAACGAGATTTACATTCTTGAAGCTCTGGTTTCTTCTTTCTTCTTGTTGCTTCACTGTTATTGAAATGTCAGATTCAACGATTCAATATTATAAATTATATATTTTCTGTGTGTAACTGTAGAGACTAATTCTTCGATCTGGATAGGACCTCAATAGACGGTAAAGTTCTCCTTCAAGAGATTTAACACTGCTAAAATAGAAAAGAAGAAAATTATAAACATGTGAAAGGAGTGCAATTTGTCTATAAAATTGATTTTTGACAATAACATGTGACATCATGTATAGACATATGTGTTCATAGTTTTTCGCCGTTTCAGTCCCCTCCCCATGTCTGCTATAACATGCTGCTTGTCTCTATTTGAGAGATATTTTCGTCTTAACATCACTTAGAAATTTATATGGACTTCACTAACTTTTCAAATAACCTACAAGTTCTACATTGGTGGGGATAAAAATGAGACCTTCTTTAGTGCATACTGTTCAGTACCTATATCTTGGATGAAGATTAGATTCAGAGTATTTGGAGATGTGCTTCAGATGGTTGAAGAAGTAGCTTAGATGCGTCGAGGTACTTGGTGCTGAGCTCCCCGGGAGGTAGTACTGCAGATACTCCAATGCCTAAGTCAGCAAGAGAAGTGGAGAGGTATGCAAGATATTAGGGGTGGCAATGAACCGAACCAACTCGAACATAGTTCGAAACTCGACTCGATTCATGAACCAAATGAAATTTGAACTTGAGAGAGTAAAATTGAGCTCGTTAAATAAATGAGCGAACTTGAGTTAGGTATAGTTCGACTCATTTGGTTCATGAATGAATATATATATATATATATATATATATATATATATATATATATATATATATATATATATATTACTCCCGTTTTTATTTCAATATGAACTTTGTTATGCATTTTGGGTTTCTAGATCAATGTTTTTTGTTTATTGGTTGGTGCAATTTTTTTAACACTAATTATTATACAATTCTTAAATTATATTATATTATACTTGATTATATTTTTTTATTAAACTCACGAAATAGATAAACAAAAAAATTAAAATTATTTTTATATTTATATTTATATTTATATTTATATTTTCATCTACGTAATTATTTCATTCAAAACTACTAGTAAATTATTATTTTGAAATGTCAAACAACTAGAGTTTTTTGGTTTTTTTTTTACAAAAAAATAGATTTTTTTAACTTTTTAATCTAGTGAGTCGAACAGAGTTTCTCGCGAGCTTGAGTCGAGTCGAGCTAAAAAAAAGGTTCATGTCGAACTCGAGTTGAGCTACGAGTTGACCCGATTCTTATCGAGTCGAGCCGAGCTGAACCAAATTCGACTTAGCTCGACTCATTTCCAGTCCTACAAGTAATGAGAACGTACCTGAGGGTGCAGCTTTATTTATAGACGTGGATGTCATATCTGAGGCGTCGGATCGCGCGCACGTAATCCGACCGTTGAATAGGAGTTCTTGATAGTTGAGCGCATATTAGAACGTAGCCAATACCGGATTGGGCCTGACGCAACTTTTGTGAGGTTAGCCCCACCAGACCGGAACACATTTAAAATCATCTTAAAAATTTCCCCTTCTTTTATCTTTTTATATTTCATGAAGGTAGTCGCCTATTTAATTTCCGATATTTGTCATATTTGTTAAGAGTTTTTCACGTAAATTTTGTGTGAATATATTTCTTTCACGATATCCCTCATCTATAATACAGTATCGGTTTTAATTTGCAGTTTTGGTGGGAAAAATTTTTCCCACCATTTACCTATATACCCTCATTTTGTACCCCACTATTTACCAATATACTCCCATTCTATATTTTTAGACCAACATATCCCCACTCTATATTTGTGCCTCACCATTTACCAATATACCCCTCATTTTGTACCCCACTGTTTACCAATATACCCCCACTATATATTTTTTGTACCGATATACTCCTGACAATTTTTTTTTCTCCAACACTTTTTTTTTTATTATTATCAAAATGTACCCTCATTTTGTACTCCACTCATTTACCAATATACCCCCACTCTATCCGAGAACTATTAATACACAATCGTTGACTTCCCCACTTTTGGTGGGAAAATTTTATTCCCACCATTTACCAATATACCCCTCATTTTGTACCCCACTGTTTACCAATATACCCCTCATTTTGTACCCCACTGTTTACCAATATACCCCCACTCTATATTTTTGGACCGACATACCCCCACTCTTTTTTTATCCACTTTTGGTGGGAAAATTTTATTCCCATCATTTACCAATATACCCTCATTTTGTACCTCACATTTACCAATATACCCCCACTCTATATTTTTTGACCGACATACACTTGACAAATTTTTTTGATCCAACACTTTTTTTATCCACTTTTGGTGGGAAAATTTTATTCTCACCATTTATCAATATACCCTCATTTGTACCCCAATGCTACCAATATACCCTCACTCTATATTTTTGGACCGACATATACCCCACTCTATATTTTGTACCCCACCATTTACCAATATACCCTCATTTGTACCTCACTATTTACCAATATACCCCCCACTCTATATTTTTGGACCGACATACCCTCGACAATTTTTTTTTTTGTCCAACACTTTTTTTAATTATCAAAATGTACCCTCATTTTGTACTCCCCCATTGCTTACCAATATACCCCCACTCTATATTTTTGGACCGACATTGTTGCCTCATCCACCAAGGGCTATTGTTGCTTCTTCGCCTTATATATATGTGTTGCGTATTTTTATACCCCTTATAAAATGTTGATGCTTTTTCAAACTACATCCGTCAGAAAGAACATTAATCACCTCTCTCGCGATCGCATCGCATGCGAATAACAAATCCTAGTTGATGATAACTATAGATGAGAACAATTTAGCAGCCTGTCACCATCCATCGACCATCATTCCAAGCAAACTGTTAAATTCAAATCACGTAAGTTCAAATGTTTTAAATAAGTTTTGTTCTATTCTTTAAAAAAAAATGCTGTTTTCAAAAGAGATTTTTTTGTCTGCTGAAAAAAGTTCAAAATACAATAATCGTTTAGCATACACTGTCAGTCTGTCACGCTCATCACATGCACCATTTCATATTAATTCAATAGATGAGAGATTTTGTGTGAACAACAATATATTCACACAAAATTTTGGTGAAAAAGTCTTAACAAATATGACAAATGTCGGAAATTAAATAGGAGATTACCTTCATGGTAAAAAGATATGGTAGGACTAAAATACACCTTACAATTTTTTGATTGAATCAATGGTGGCGAAGAAGCACAAAATGTTGCATACTTGCAGCAACTCATCGCGACTGTTCAAATTGAACAGAGCGGCATCGATGATGAGATGATTGTGGGCCATCGATGTAGCAGATTGGTTTTTTTCTGTTAAATCTTGTTATTCTTAGTCCTACCATCTTTGTTCACACTAAAATCACACCGTGTCATTGATTCAATCAAAAAATTGTAAGGTGTATTTTAGTCCTACCACATCTTTTTACCATAAAAATTAGCATAAATGTTGAAAAATTCAAGTGTGAGTAGCTAAGTTCCACATCGGCCAGGAATGAACTATATGAAGGACATATAAGAGAGGGGACCCATATACCTAATACCTTAAGGTTTTGGGTAGACATGTGGTGTCGTCCTGATCTCTTGGTGGTCCGTTCATTGGATAAATTTCGGTAATTCTCCCCGTGCTCCCGGACTCCCCAACAATTGGTATCAAAGCCAAGGTTCGGCTCTGTGGGGAGCGGCTAGCGATGTGGGTGACTCACACTTGAGGAGGAGATTGTTGAAAAATTCAAGTGTGAGTAGCTTAGTCCCACATCGACTAGGAATGAGCTATATGAAGGACATATAGGAGAGGGGACCCATATACCTAATACCTTAAGGTTTTGGGTAGAGATGTGGTGTCCAAGTCTCTTGGTGGTCCGTTCATTGGATAGCTCGGTAATTCTCCCCGTGCTCCCCCGGACTCCCCAACAATAACTAATCATTTTCTTAATACCGTGCGCATAGCCTTAAACGACACAAAAATGAGACGGAGGGAGTACTATTTTAAATAGTGTTTTTGCGCATAGCCTTAAACGACAAAAACATGAGACGGAGGGAGTACTATTTTAAATAGTGTTTTTCAAAACGCTACTTCAAGTAACGTTCGAAGTTATAGCATATTTCATTTTTTTTGTCATTTTTATCCTAATTGCTTCTTTTAAGTTCTTTCTCTTTCCTCTTTAAAATAACCTAAACAATTTTAAAGATAGATTTACTTATAATATATTTTGTCTTAGTCTAGTCTTTATTCCGAAAAGCTAATCTGATATGAAGTAAGTTTGGGTGCCATTTAGATCTTTCATCCTTTAGAACATGCACCAAAGCCTTATAACCAAAGACTCTCAAAGGATCATCATTGACATTCTTTCCAAACCAAACGATAACCTCACTATTCATAGAAACAGCAGGACTAAGATTAGCAAGATGTACCCCCATGTACAGTGTCTCACCCTAGTAGTGTTTGGGAAACTTAACTTCAAAGAGAACTAGTTTTTTACCCGTGCATACGCACGGGTGATACCGTATGGTCGGTTTTTGTGATGAATTTATAATAGTAATTTGAAAGGTATTCATAAGTTGTGAACAATGTCAAAAATGTATAATTTGAAATTCAAAGAGGAAATAGATAAGTATTGTGGCATATAACATACAAATGCAAATTATAAGTATTAGGAATTTAGAGGTAAAATATGCATCCCCGTTGGGCATTCCGTTAGCAGCCTCGTTGACGCTCCCGTTGGCTTTGGTTGCGACTGTTGTCGCGACTTGCGTTGCAGATCCCATTCTCAGTGTTTCTACTAAACTATCGAGTAATTTATTTTTAGTAAAAAAAGGGAATTTTCTTTTAATGTTTTTGACAAAAAAAAGGAAAAAAAGTCGAGTTAAAAAATGATGGAAAAAAGATTTATTAGAAAAATTGATATTGTATGGTCGGTGTATTGCTATGAAGTCATAATAATAATTTGGAAGTTATTCATAAGTTATAAACAATGTCCAACATATATGATTTCAAATTCAAAGTGGAATATGCATCCCTGTTGACAATCTGAATTACATTGATCCATAATAATGTATTTGGACATTAAAGGTAAAATATGCATCCACGTTGGCCCTCCCGTTGGCGCTCTCATTACCTCTCTCATTGTCAGTTCGGTTGCCTCTCCCGTTGCCACTCCCATTTTGTCAGTCTCTCGTTGTCGCTCACGTTGTCACATTTTTATAAGTAAGTTATTTTGAAATATTTGGTAGTGGGTAAAGTTTTTTTATTTTTACAATTCATAGTGATTAAATTGATTGATCTTAATAGTTTTAAAAGATAGATCTTAATAGTTTTAAAAGATAGATTATAGAAAATAATAAATTATAGATAAAGTAAAATTGAAGAAAAATAAAATAATATTTTCTAAAATATGCACTCTCGTTAGCGCTCTCTTTTCCTCACTCGCTCTCACTCTCTTTTTCCGTTGTTGATTTCATTTTCAGGTCTCACATTATCGGTCCCATTGCCACATATTATGACTTTTTCTCTATAAGAGTTAATTTAGAAAACTTAAGTTTAATTTTTTTACAGCACGTCTTTTTTGACAATGGGTAGTGGTTAAAATGATTAATTTGATCATTGTAAAAAAAGTAATTATTTTTAGTAGTTTGACTAAATTATAAAAATAGTGAGTAAGTATTTTTAGTAAAAAGAGGAAAAAAATTAATTTTTATGACAAAAGAAACTGGGAAAAAAAATGATGAAAAATTATTTTGTATTTAAAAACAGTTTTTAGAAAAAAATGTTTTTTTTTTTAAGCAACGAAATTTTTTTTTTAAAAAAACAGTTTTTTAAAAAGGAAAAACAGTTTTTTTTAAAAAATGAAATTAGTTTTTAAAACTGAAAATAAAACTTTTTTTTGAAAAAAAAAAAAAAAGTGAGATCGACACGCAGCAAGATGTCGGTGATAAATAGCGTCGTGACGGTGACACCAGCGTCGATCTCGTCGATCAATTTTTTTTTTTAAAAACTGACACCAATAGTAATTTTTTTGTCTTTTAGCGGTAAAATGACCAAAATACCCTTATTTTGTGACAAATGTCAAATTTGTAAGATGTCTAAAAATGTAAATTTGCTGGCATTTGATTTTATTATTGTTAAAGTAGATAAAGTAGATACACTTCACTTTTTAACCAGTATTCGATTCATCCTCTTTGCTAAAACCATTTAACTGGGGAGTTTAAGGATGAGTCTTTTCATGTGCAATACCATGTTGCTTACAATAGACATCAAATGGTCCACAATACTCGCCACTGTTGTCACTACAAATACATTTCAAATTCTTGCATGTTTGTCACTCAACCAAAGCATGGAATAATTTGTTCAACACTTTGGTCTTTTGCATTCAAAGCATATACCCATAATTTCTTAGAACATACATCAATAAAAGTAACGCACCACTTAAAAATCTACCTTTAGAGGGCCACAAATGTTAGAATACACCGGTTAAAGCAGCTTTGGCTTTTTAGACGGTGGTGATTTTTGAATGATAATTTAGCTTGTTTATCGGCCATGCAAAGCGAACATTTCTCCATATATACATTCTTCAAACCTATCCTTTTTGGCTAAGACATTTAACCTCTTTTCACTGATATGGCCAAGCCTTGATTTGCAATGATTTTCTTCGATATCCACAACATTCAAATTGTCTATAGAAACCATAACTTTTGTTTAATACAATTTAGAAATTTTCTTCCCTCTAGCCAAAACCTTACCTTTGTCGAGTTTCCACTTTCAAGAACTAAAGCTTTTCTTGCACGAGGCAAGCAAGGCCTGGAAGAGTGCATCGTCGAACAAGAGGAAGGACTTCGTACCGTATAGTGATTCTCATTACCACAATCATCAAGAATATGCACAAAGATCAAACTAAAGCGAACATCAGAAGCATGTTTGACTCCTTAAAGCAACAATTGCATTCCAGCGTTGGTTTGAAAACAAACATCGCCAAAACCAACTACCTTAGACACACCATCATCATCAAACTTGATACCCATTCTTGACATCTGATCAAGGATACCTTGAAAATCACTTAAGTGATATGAAATAGAAGCTCCCTCCTTATACATCAAACTTATAAGGCTATTAAATAAGAACAATTTTTTGTGTTTGTCCCTAATTAGATGGTTAACTAATTCGGTTATACCTCTAGTTAGGGTAACAAGTCTTTGTATCTAGTATATGTAGATCCCTTTCTTTTCTTTCAATGTAAGTTGTACATTTGATACATTTCAATGAATATTCAACGAGATTTACATTCTTGAAGCTCTGGTTTCTTCTTTCTTGCTTCACTGTTATTGAAATGTCAGATTCAATGGTGTTCAACAATTCAATATTATAAATTATATATTTTCTGTGCGTAATTGTAGAGACTAATTCTTCGATCTGGATAAGATCTCAATGGACGGTAAAGTTCTCCTTCAAAAGATTTAACACTACTAAAATAGAAAAGAAGAAAATTATAAACATGTGAAAGGAGTGCAATTTGTCTATAAAATTGATTTTTGACAATAACATGTGACAGCATGTATAGACATATGTGTTCATAGTTTTTCGTCGTTTCAGTCCCCTCCCCATCTCTGCTATAACATGCTGCTTGTCTCTATTTGAGAGATACTTTCGTCTAAACATCACTTAGAAATTTGAGAAATGCTATTTAGACCAGAATTGTTGACAAAAATACTGACCAATATACGGATCCGTACTAATACAGTGGGACCCAATGCTATTTTAAAAGTAAATTATGATTGGATCCCACCGTATTTGTGCGGATCATATATTGGTCGATATTTTGTCAACAATTCCCAATCTAAATAACATTTCTGTAGAAATTTAAATGGACTTCACTAACTTTTCAAATAACCTGCAAGTTCTACATTGGTGGGGATAAAAATGAGACCTTCTTTAGTGCATACTGTTCAGAGATTTTGATAAATAAATAAAAGAACCTACACAAATAGTAAATAAAGTACATTGGTTGCTTCATTATTGCTGCAAGTTACAATATTCCAACAAATCAGCTTTCAAAATTTTGACTAGGTCGTCCATTGTCATGCAGAATTCATGGTCCACCTACAATATAGTATAGTACCATATGTTAATTATTTCTTATTGTTCCAATAAGGATTCGTGTAAGTGCATATAAAAGTTAGATAATATTATCGCTTTGTTCTGTAAAAAGTAGCGGATAGTAAATATGCTAGCAAATAGAAGATGAGCGGATAGCGGTTAGCAGATAGCGGATAAGCTAGTTGTTAGCAAATTATGTGTTTGGTAAAACTAGTTGTTAAAATAGTTTATCAATGTAAAATGACATAAAATGATATTTAATTAATGATTAAATTATTTAAGGATGATAAAATATTTAATGAGGAAAGAGAAGTAATTTAATAAAAATAATAAGGGTAAAAATGTCAAAAAAAAAAGTGAAACGCTATACGCTATCCGCTAGCATTTCAAAAAACGCTACTTGAAGCATAACGTTAAACGCTACTCGAAAAACGCTAAACACTAGTGTTTGCCAACCACTCGTACTCGTCATTTGCTAGTCAAATACGTTAATCTCAACCGCATGAGACACGCCAAACAGAATCTGTATGTTTGGTAGCATAACAATATTGTAAAACATGACAATATTAAAATATACCTTAGCAACAATGGTAATATTGAGAATAGAATTCCCAAATGGCAAAACATTGGTGCAAACAATGGATAGATTATGAGCTTCAAGCTTGGTCAATAGCATAGTCATAATTTTCTTTCGTTTCTCACAAATAACTCTGATGAGTATATCTTTTGCAGAGATACTTGCTTTGACATCAAAACTACTATTATTGGATTCCTCCTTATTGATACATACAACAGATTCTATCTTTCTTTTCTCATATTGCTCCTCCATTTCTCTTACACGTTTCTGAAGGTATTTCACATAATCCACTGCACTGTTAATTATTGAAGTCTTGTCCATCTACAAACGATGAAAAATATTATTGTTTTCATTTATTAGATATATAATTAATGAAATAATTCAATAACCAAAAAGTAGAGAAAAAAATAATATAAGTTAAATGAATATATTCTTTTAATATAATGATAAATTAAAAGAAAAATATATGCATGTAGATATATTTATTATATTAAAGGCATTTTTATTTTATCAAAGGCATTTTTTTTATCAAAAAAGTGGTCGGTGTTTGAAACTGAATATATGTAATTTTTTAAAAGAGTGCTATTTGGACAATTTTTTGTGTACAAAAATAGACAAATACACAAATTAGGTGGTGGGACTCACTTGATCATATATTTATGTCAAACACATTCCCACATGCATATTAAGTGGGTCTCACCGTCTAATTTGTGTATGAGTAATGTTATATAGACAAAAATTTTCAGACAAATATAGTCAAAAACTAATTCACAACATCATTTAACCAAGTTTTTTTTGTTATTAACCAACCTGTATTTTCAAAGTTTTTTAAGACATTAATTAACTAAAAACTTGGTTAATTGGTTACTTGGTTAATAACCTAAAAAACTTGGTTAATTGGGTATTTGAAGTCGGTCAATGAACCGATCGAGTCCATATTAGGGTTACCTACTTTTTGTCTGAATATATTTTTATGAGGGTATTTGAAGTGCTAGCTCAGTGGTAAGAGTTTAGTCTTGTATTTTTAACGTGTTGAGTTCAAATCCCTTCTGAGACCCATTGTAAAATAGTCATTAGTGTCACTTTGATTAATAAAGTTTCCCACTTTCCCAATTTAAAAAATAAAATAAAAAATATTTTCATGAGGGAAACAAATTTCAAAATCAGAACCAAAGTAGTATATTTATCGTTACTACCAATGATTTGTTTTAAAACAAAGTCAAAATTATTCAATATATATATATATATATATATATATATATATATATATATATATATATATATATATATATATATATATATATACTATATATAATTAACTTATAATACAAAGTACAAAGACATGAAGTAAATTCATTTGTTTAGACAATCGTAAGATAATTACTTCAACTATTTTAAATATTTGTATATATAGTAGGAAATTAAATTTAGATATTATATATATATATATATATATATATATTATAATTTTGAGATCCCGTGAAATCAAATAATATTTAATAGTGACAACCCATAAATAAAAATACTTTAACAACTACATAAGAACTAATCAAATAATACTTTAGTAGTGACAACCATCGTGTATATAATTTCAGGTGTATTTTCATATTGAGATGTTATTACAAACAGAATTACTTATAAGTATTATACTGGTCTAAAATAGTATTAGTAAATAGTAACTTACAAATATATAGCAAATATACATTTGCATAAGGACATGTAGCTTGTTTTTGACTAAGCTGATTGACGTTGACAACCGTAGGATCAATGTTCTCTGTCATCTTGTTTATTCTCTCTACTTGTTTTCTAAGTGCAACGTAGTGAATAGAAGGATATTAAGCACAAACGTTGTAAACTACAAATATACTGATCGATCAAAGTTATATTGATTCTAATTGTATGTGCATCAAGCTGTTGATTCTAATTGTATGTGCATCAAGCTGAATACAAAAATATGTGACAAACATTTTTAATATATAACATTATTTGTAAGATGAGAATTAAAAAATGTAGAAATGGATAAAATTACTCATATTTAATATTGATCTTTTCTGTTGGCAAGGATTTTGGTCCAGTCCCCCCCTTCGCTTTTCTCTGTTTTTTTCCTTTTTTTATTAATAAATTCGGGCAATCTGTCCGTTTGTTAAAAAAATAATATTTAATAATATTCTAGTTAGTAAATATATAGAATAAAATCTATGGAATGTGATACAAAATATTAGATGGTAAGTAAATATAATATATAAATGTAATATATAATAACAAATATACATGTATCAAAATAAATAATAAATAGATATAAAAAGTAGGTAAAAAGTTTTGCAATAAAAGAAATAATAGGATAAACATTATGTAATATGCTTTAATAACATGAAATTGTGGTAGCTCAAATGGTCAATGTTAGGAGGTGGCAGTGTGGGGGAATGGGTTTGATCCCCAGCTTCTGCTTTTTTTGTGATATATTTCGAAATAACATGCTAAGGTGGCAGTGACTCACGCGGTTAATTGCTTAGGTGGAATTAAATTGTGCTGACGTAAATAGTGACATGGACGCCTAGGTGGATATGCCTAGGTGGACAATCCATGGTTATATATATATATATATATATATATATATATATATATATATATATATATATAAAACTATTTTCTTATTGCATGTCCTGGCCATTCAAAAAGATAATAAGAAAAAATAAATTAAAAAGGGAAATTAAATGTAGACCAACCTTTTTCAAGCCAGGAATAGTGGCTGAAAGAGCTATGAACAGTTGAGTGAGATTCTCTCTTCTCTTTCTCTCATTAATAATGTGATGTTGTATCTGAGAAGTGCTTCTAGCAGGCCTCTTACATTTTCTATCAACAATTTCTACTTGTTTTTGTGCATCAATACTATTATTTGGAACTACTATGGAGTCCTCAAAAGAGAGAATGTAAGACATGGGTTTCTCCAAATTACAAACATGTTCTTTCACACTAACAACGTTGTCAAAGGGAGTGTTCTTTTCTCCATTGATCAATAATAACTCTTCCTCAAGAGACCTCATCATGTTATCCATTTCCTGCATATAAAAAGTTAATATAAAAAGGAGGTGAAGATTCAGAACCACCCAGGAGGCACAGAAGGTGTTCATGCAAAGAAATCAACAACAAGTTAATATTTGTTGTTGTAATCAGAAATAAACATAGAAAAAGGTACAAGAAAGGAAAGATCTTTACCTGTGTGGCTTCAATCTTCAAACTGGGTTTCAGATTCACCAAGCAAGAAGATTAGGGTTCCACATTCGAGCTTCAATCACAGAAATTGGTTGAGGGGTTTGAAAGAGGAAGCCTCGATTTATCGGTTGGTGGTCTCTGTTTGTGGTTTGGAGGTGAGTTGCTGGGTTTCCTTTGAAACCCTAGCAGAGCTCGAAGAGGAGAAGAGAGAACGAAGAAGGAGAAGCTCAACAGGGAAAGTAAGATTGAAGGTCTTACGTTGTGAATCCTCTTTTGTTTGTCTGCGTGCTGTTCTTGGGCCAGGCTTAAGTGAAACAGTGATTGGGCCTGTTATTTGCACCCCTGCAATTAACAATAACAACCCGGTTAAAAGAAAAATTAAAGAAAGCAAGAAAAAGAGAGAAAACTCAATATGTAAGACATGGGTTTCTCCAAATTACAAACATGTTCTTTCACACTAACAACGTTGTCAAAGAGAGTGTTCTTTTCTCCATTGATCAATAATAACTCTTCCTCAAGAGACCTCATCATGTTATCCATTTCCTGCATATATATTAATGCAAAAACTAATTAATTAAGGAATGTAAATTAAGGACTAGTTAGCAAAAATTAAAAATCTATATAGCTCATGGGTTACCAATTCAAAAAACCAGTTTTCCCATGACTCATCATCCATTGAAAGAATGCTTCTTCAACAAAGAAATGATAATATTTTGTTATTGACACAAGAAAAGAAATGCTAATATTACAAACAATGAATGAATTAAATGATGGTAACTCCCCCCCCTCACTCTTTTTATAGAAGAGCAAATGATGCTATATTGTCCACACACTTAAATCACTCACGTGGTTCATTACTTTTTGCTATTGCTTTTAAGAACTTTGATCCTACTAGTACACAAGTTGGAATATCCATATTGTACGGCGGTGGCGGATTTAGAACCCTAGGTCGAGTGTGCAATTTGTGTTTATAATAAGATTTTAATAGGTTTATAATTTGTGTTGCATTAGACCAACAAAAATTAAATAGTACTAACAAGTTCTTAAATACAAATTAAATAGTACTAAAAGAATCAATATATTCACAAAATCTGAAATGATTCAAATTAAATAGACTAATATAATCAAAATTAATTAAATAGCACTAACACAAAATACAAATTAATTAAATAATTACACTAACACAAATTACCAATTAAATATCATTATGAGAATCAAAATTAGTATAATAAGAACTCGATTAAAGAGAGAGAAAAACTTTTTTCCGACCAAAACAAAATTATGGTATTTAGGTCATAATCAAGGTTGCAATACAAGCGGGACTATAATAAAAACGTGGGAGCTAGCATAATTCCTAGATGCTCTAGCTAGAGTATGAGCGACAAGGTTTGCTTGCCTCCGCACAAAGCTAACTGCGTGTAGCTTCCTAAAACATTTGACTTATAGTTACATGAATTGACGTACTTAAAACTTCAATAGATCTCTCATTTTATGTTCCACAATGATTAAGAAAGTCCATGGATATTGTGGTGTGACATCTACTTGCTTACATTGAATCGAGATAGCCACATTACAACACCGATTAACTAAGTTTTTGTGGTCATAGACCAAAGTCGGTTTTTTCGATGCTTTTGTTAGTTGGTCAGTGTAAAACAACATGAGGGCATTATATGAGTGTTATATGACTCTTTTAATGTATGGACAAGTCAAAGGTTTGTCAAGTGGCACATATAGTGGACGGTTTGAATCAAATAACCAAGTTACAATACCAATTAACAAGTTTTTTAGGCCATAAACCAAGTTGGTTGTTCACATGCTTTGTTTGTACTAGTCAATGTGAAACAACATGAGGGAAATTTGAATGCTAATTAGAATATTTGAAGTAAGGTTAAGTCGACGGATTGAGGTGTGACAACTACTTGCTCACTTTGAATTTGATAGCCACATTACAACACCAGTTAACCATGTTTTGGTGGCTATAGACCAAATTGGTTTTTCAGATGCTTTTGCTTGTTAGTCACTGTGAAACAGCATGAGGGCATCATTTGAGTGATATACGACTCTTTTAATATGTAAGGACAAGTCAAAAGTTTGTCAAGTGGCATATATTTTGGTCGGTTTGAATCAAATAACCAAGTAACAATACCAATTATCCAAGTTTTTTTAAGTCGTAAGCCAAGTTCAGGTGCTTTTCTTGTGCTAGTCACTGCGAAACAATATGACGGAACTATTTGAGTGCTAATTAGAAATTTGAAGTAAAGAAAAATCTTAGAAATAACAACTCAGTTTGACGTCACCACTTATGAACTGAACTGAAGTTGTTAAAAATATAACATTTTTTTGATATAATAGATAATAACAAGTGAAGAAATTCTAAACCCACTATAGTTTTCTATTTCAAACATATATTAAAGCAGAAGTTGGCAATATGAGTTAATAATACTCAATATTTACTACCAATGTCCATCCTATGCAAAATCTAAACCAAAACAAACGGATATTCAACAATTTGGTTTAAATTGGGCTCACGAGCTATGCACTAACTATGTAAATTTTTTAAACAGAAAATCTACACTTTTTTATAATTGCCTCCAAAACCAAACTTATTCATATACCAAATTCATTCATAATTTGAAAATTTCATCCAATCCAAACTCAGGCTATTAAAGTTTTACAATTTAAGCATAAAATAAAGAGTCAAAGCATAGAGCATCTTATGCTTTTAAAATTATTACAAAATTCTCCTTCAAAGTTCAAATACATAAATGCAACATTAAAGCTTCAACGAGCCTGCAAAACCAAATTGCTTTTTTCTGCTCAAACCAACCAAGTCACGACCACGAGGAAGGTAGGCTGGGTTAGCGGTAAGGGGACGTGAAGGAGTGCACCATATGAGTGCAAGAAGGAGGTCCGGGTTCATGCCTGAAACTAATATTTCCCCCACCCCCACTAACAATTGCCTATCTAAAAAAATAAAAAAATAAAAAAAAAGTCACGACCCTGAGAAAGAAAAACCAGGTTAAGATTATTACTTTTTTCAAAACGAAAATAATCAAATTAACATAAGAAGGTAGTTTCAATAACTCTAGAACTGTGTACCACTTTCCCTTCTTATCTTCTAGTTAACATAAGAACATGATCTGTTATCATATGAGTAACAAAAGTTAACAAAAGAAAATAGGACAGTAACAAAAGTTTGATAAAGATCATAAGAATTCATACTGCTCTACCATCAAATTATCATGAGAACCGATATTGTTTAATAAAAGATAATAGGAATGTAACAATGAAGTAAATAACCAAGCCACTATCACACTACTAGAAAAAAGGCTTTTTATATCGGTTAAAAAAAGTTTTTCATATCGGTTCCGTAATCGATATAGATAAAAGGGATATTAAAAACAGACGCTTTCTATATCGGTTAAAGAACCGATATGGAAAATGTTTTTTATATCGGTTCCCGATAAACGTTATGGAAAGTCGAGTTTTTAAACCTATAAACGCGTTTTTTTATATCGGTTTCTTAGTTGAACCGATATTGAAAATCACTTTTTATATCGGTTATTTAAAGGAACCGATATGAAAAGTCTTTTTTTTAAAAATAAAAAATTCCTCAATTGGATATACAGCAAACAACACAATCTCAACAAATACAATATTTATATAAAAATACAAAGATCTCAAATTATACTCAATATCCATATCCAAATACAAAAAACGAATCTAATACACACACTATCTATATTTTCCCATTACATGCATTTACCTCTTGGCTATCCAAGCAAGGGGAGTCCAATGTTTGCAAGTTAAACAAATCCTTGTATGGGCTAAGGCAAGCTTCAAGACAATGGTTTGAAAAATTCAGCTCTACAATTGTTGCTTTGGGATTTAAAAAGAGTAGTGTAGATCATTCTATGTTCATTGTAGGCTCTGGATCAGATTTTATAGCCTTACTAGTTTATGTAGATGACATAATAGTAGCTGGGCCAAACAAAAGAAAAATCACTGAGTTGAAAGGTTTACTGCAGAAACACTTTAAGCTCAAGATCATTGGGGATCTAAAGTACTTCTTAGGGCTAGAAATTGCTAGATCTAGCAAAGGACTACACCTATGTCAGAGAAAGTATACTCTACAGTTGTTGATAGACACTGGTATGAGCTCTAGCAAACCTGTCAGCATTCCCATGGACCCTAGAACTCAACTAAATGAAGTGGATGGGGAACCACTTCAGGACACCTCTCAGTACAAGAGATTGATAGGTAGATTAATCTACTTGACTATTTCTAGGCCTGACATTACATATACGGTCAATAGATTAAGTCAATTCATGAGTAAACCTAGAACTCCACATTTACATGCTGCTCATTTCCTGCTACAATATCTAAAAGGTACAACAGAACAAGGTGTATTGTTTTCTGAGAAAATGACTTGAAGCTAACAAAGCATGTGTAGATCTTGATTGGGAATTTGTCAAGTCACTAGAAAGTCCACAAGTGGGTTTGCCGTGTACCTTGGTAAGTCCTTGATTACTTGGAAGTCCAAGAAGCAAGTTACCGTGGCTAGATCTTCAGCTGAGGCAGAATATTGTGCCTTGGCAGCTGTGACAGGTGAGCTTCTATGGCTGAAACAATTACTTGGTTCGTTTATGCTTGATTTGAAAACTGCTATGGTGTTATGTGATAGCAAGGCTGCTATACAACTAGCAGAAAATCCCAAGACACATGAAAGAACCAAACACATAAATATTGATTGTCACTTCATTAGGGAGCATGTGAAATCTAGTTTTTGAATTTGATTCATGTGAAATCGAGAAACTTGACTTGCGGATGTGCTTACAAATTAAGGCTTTACCAAAAATGCGGTTTGAAGATTTAATTTCCAAGTTGGGCATGAAGAATTTATACTTGCCAACTTGAGGGGAGTTTTGACTTGTGAAGACTTCTAATTACCGTGGTAAAATAGTAACTCAGAAGTTTGTAAAAATGTTGTTTTTGTTGGTTAGATATTAATTGAGGATTAGTTAGATGGTTAACTAATTCGGTTATACCTCTAGTTAGGGTAACAAGTCTTTGTATCTAGTATATGTAGATTCCCTTTCTTTTCTTTCAATGTAAGTTGTACATTTGATACATTTCAATGAATATTCAACGAGATTTACATTCTTGAAGCTCTGGTTTCTTCTTTCTTCTTGTTGCTTCTTTGTTATTGAAATGTCGATTCAACGATTCAATATTATAAATTATATATTTTACGTGTGTATGGCTGTAGAGACTAATTCTTCGATCTGGATAGGACCTCGATAGGCAGTAAAGTTCTCCTTCAAGAGATTTAACATCGCTAAAATAGAAAAGAAGAAAATTATAAACATGTGAAAGGAGTGCAATTTGTCTATAAAATTGATTTTTGACAATAACATGTGACATCATGTATAGACATATGTGTTCATAGTTTTTCGCCGTTTCAGTCCCCTCTCCCATGTCCTGCTATAACATCTTTGCTTGTCTCTATTTGAGAGATATTTTCGTCTTAACATCACTTAGAAATTTATATGGACTTAACTAACTTTTCAAATAACCTGCAAGTTCTACATTGGTGGGGATAAAAATGAGACCTTCTTTAGTGCATCTTTGTTCGAGTACCTATATCTTGGATGAAGATTAGATTCAGAGTATTTGGAGATGTGCTTGGATGGTTGAAGAAGTAGCTTAGATGCGTCGAGGTACTTAGTCTTTGAGCTCCCGGGAGGTAGTACTGCAGATACTCCAATGCCTAAGTCGGCAAGAGAAGTGGAGAGGTATGCAAGATATTAGGGGTGGCAATGAATCGAACCAACTCGAACATAGTTGAAACTCGACTCGATTCATGAACCAAATGAAATTTGAACTTGAAGCGAGAAAAATTGAGCTCGTTAAATAAATGAGCCGAACTTGAGTTAGGTATAGTTCGACTCATTTGGTTCATGAATCATATATATATATATATATATATATATATATATATATATATATATATATATATATATATATATATTACTCCGTTTTATTTCAATATGAACTTTGTTATGCATTTTGGGTTTCTAGATCAATGTTTTTTGTTTATTGGTTGGTGCAATTTTTTTAACACTAATTATTATACAATTCTTAAATTATATTATATTATACTTGATTATATTTTTTTATTAAACTCACGAAATAGATAAACAAAAAAATTAAAATTATTTTTATATTTATATTTATATTTATATTTTCATCTACGTAATTATTTCATTCAAAACTACTAGTAAATTATTATTTTGAAATGTCAAACAACTAGAGTTTTTTGGTTTTTTTTTACAAAAAAATAGATTTTTTTAACTTTTTAATCTAGTGAGTCGAACAGAGTTTCTCGCGAGCTTGAGTCGAGTCGAGCTAAAAAAAAGGTTCATGTCGAACTCGAGTTGAGCTACGAGTTGACCCGATTCTTATCGAGTCGAGCCGAGCTGAACCAAATTCGACTTAGCTCGACTCATTTCCAGTCCTACAAGTAATGAGAACGTACCTGAGGGTGCAGCTTTATTTATAGACGTGGATGTCATATCTGAGGCGTCGGATGCGGCCGCTGCAATCTGGACCGTTGAATAGGAGTTCTTGATAGTTGAGCGCATATTAGAACGTAGCCAATACCGGATTGGGCCTGACGCAACTTTTGTGAGGTTAGCCCCACCAGACCGGAACACATTTAAAATCATCTTAAAAATTTCCCCTTCTTTTATCTTTTTATATTTCATGAAGGTATAGTCGCCTATTTAATTTCCGATATTTGTCATATTTGTTAAGAGTTTTTCACGTAAATTTTGTGTGAATATATTTCTTTCACGATATCCTCATCTATAATACTGATATCGGTTTTAATTTGCAGTTTTGGTGGGAAAAATTTTCCCACCATTTACCTATATACCCTCATTTTTCTACCCACTATTTACCAATATACTCCCATTCTATATTTTTAGACCAACATATCCCCACTCTATATTTGTGCCTCACCATTTACCAATATACCCTCATTTTGTACTCCCATTTTTACCAATATACCCCACTATATATTTTTGTACCGATATACTCACGAATTTTTTTTTTTTTCTCCAACACTTTTTTTTTATTATTATCAAAATGTACCCTCATTTTTGTACTCCACTATTTACCAATATACCCCCACTCTATCCGAGAACTATTAATACACAATCGTTGACTTCCCACTTTTGGTGGGAAAATTTTATTCCACCATTTACCAATATACCCCTCATTTTGTACCCCACTTTGTTTACCAATATACCCCTCATTTTGTACCCCTTTGTTTACCAATATACCCCACTCTATATTTTTGGACCGACATACCCCCACTCTATATTTTGTACCATACCCCACTCTTTTTTTATCCACTTTTGGTGGGAAAATTTTATTCCCATCATTTACCAATATACCCCTCATTTTGTACCTCCTTTGTTTACCAATATACCCCACTCTATATTTTTGGACCGACATACACTTGACAAATTTTTTTGATCCAACACTTTTTTTATCCACTTTTGGTGGGAAAATTTTATTCTCACCATTTATCAATATACCCTCATTTGTACCCCCTTTGTTTACCAATATACCCTCACTCTATATTTTTGGACCGACATACCCCCACTCTATATTTTGTACCCCACCATTTACCAATATACCCCTCATTTGTACCTCACTATTTACCAATATACCCCACTCTATATTTTTGGACCGACATACCCCGACAATTTTTTTGTCCAACACTTTTTTTAATTATCAAAATGTACCCTCATTTTGTACCCCACTCATTACCAATATACCCCCACTCTATATTTTTGGACCGACATTGTTGCCTCATCCCACCAAGGGCTATTATTTTGCCTCTTCGTCTTATATATATGTGTTGCGTATTTTTATACCCCTTATAAAATGTTGATGTTTTTTCGAAACTACATCCAGAAAACATTAATCAGCCTCTCGTGCATCGCGCGAAATATAAATCTAGTTGATGATAACTATAGATGAGAACAATTTAGCAGCTTGTCACCATCCATCGACCATCATTCCAAGCAAACTGTTAAATTCAAATCACGTAAGTTCAAATGTTTTAAATAAGTTTTGTTCTATTCTTTAAAAAAAAATGCTGTTTTCAAAAGAGATTTTTTTGTCTGCTGAAAAAAGTTCAAAATACAATAATCGTTTAGCATACACTGTCAGTCTGTCACGCTCATCACATGCACCATTTCATATTAATTCAATAGATGAGAGATTTTGTGTGAACAACAATATATTCACACAAAATTTTGGTGAAAAAGTCTTAACAAATATGACAAATGTCGGAAATTAAATAGGAGATTACTTTCATGGTAAAAAGATATGGTAGGACTAAAATACACCTTACAATTTTTTTGATTGAATCAATGGTGGCCGAAGAAGCACAAAATGTTGCATACTTGCAACAGCTACTGCGGCCTGTTCAAATTGAACAGAGCAGACCGATGACAGATGATTGTGGGCCATCGATGTAGCAGTTGGTTTTTCTGTTAAATCTTGTTATTCTTAGTCCTACCATCTTTGTTCACACTAAAATCTGTCACCGTGTCATTGATTCAATCAAAAAAATTGTAAGGTGTATTTTAGTCCTACCACATCTTTTTACCATAAAAATTAGCATAACTGTTGAAAAATTCAAGTGTGAGTAGCTAAGTTCCACATCGGCTAGGAATGAACTATATGAAGGACATATAAGAGAGGGGACCCATATACCTAATACCTTAAGGTTTTGGGTAGACATGTGGTGTCACAGTCTCTTGGTGGTCCGTTCATTGGATAGCTCGGTAATTCTCCCCGTGCTCCCCCGGACTCCCCAACAATTGGTATCAAAGCCAAGGTTCGGCTCTGTGGGGGAGCGGCTAGCGATGTGGGTGACTCACACTTGAGGAGGAGATTGTTGAAAAATTCAAGTGTGAGTAGCTTAGTCCCACATCGACTAGGAATGAGCTATATGAAGGACATATAGGAGAGGGGACCCATATACCTAATACCTTAAGGTTTTGGGTAGAGATGTGGTGTCCAAGTCTCTTGGTGGTCCGTTCATTGGATAACTCGGTAATTCTCCCCGTGCTCCCCCGGACTCCCCAACAATAACTAATCATTTTCTTAATACCCGCGCATAGCCTTAAACGACACAAAAATGAGACGGAGGGAGTACTATTATAAATAGTGTTTTTGCGCATAGCCTTAAACGACAAAAACATGAGACGGAGGGAGTACTATTTTAAATAGTGTTTTTCAAAACGCTACTTCAAGTAACGTTCGAAGTTATAGCATATTTCATTTTTTTTGTCATTTTTATCCTAATTGCTTCTTTTAAGTTCTTTCTCTTTCCTCTTTAAAATAACCTAAACAATTTTAAAGATAGATTTACTTATAATATATTTTGTCTTAGTCTAGTCTTTATTCCGAAAAGCTAATCTGATATGAAGTAAGTTTGGGTGCCATTTAGATCTTTCATCCTTTAGAACATGCACCAAAGCCTTATCTCAAAGGATCATCATTGACATTCTTTCCAAACCAAACGATAACCTCACTATTCATAGAAACAGCAGGACTAAGATTAGCAAGATGTACCCCCATGTACAGTGTCTCACCCTAGTAGTGTTTGGGAAACTTAACTTCAAAGAGAACTAGTTTTTTACCCGTGCATACGCACGGGTGATACCGTATGGTCGGTTTTTGTGATGAATTTATAATAGTAATTTGAAAGGTATTCATAAGTTGTGAACAATGTCAAAAATGTATAATTTGAAATTCAAAGAGGAAATAGATAAGTATTGTGGCATATAACATACAAATGCAAATTATAAGTATTAGGAATTTAGAGGTAAAATATGCATCCCCGTTGGGCATTCCGTTAGCAGCCTCGTTGACGCTCCCGTTGGCTTTGGTTATGATGTTGTCGCGACTTGCGTTGCAGATCCCATTCTCGGTGTTTCTACTAAACTATCGAGTAATTTATTTTTAGTAAAAAGGGAATTTTCTTTTAATGTTTTTGACAAAAAAAAGGAAAAAAAGTCGAGTTAAAAAATGATGGAAAAAAGATTTATTAGAAAAATTGATATTGTATGGTCGGTGTATTGCTATGAAGTCATAATAATAATTTGGAAGTTATTCATAAGTTATAAACAATGTCCAACATATATGATTTCAAATTCAAAGTGGAATATGCATCCCTGTTGACAATCTGAATTACATTGATCCATAATAATGTATTCGGACATTAAAGGTAAAATATGCATCCCCGTTGGCCCTCCCGTTGGCGCTCTCATTACCTCTCTCATTGTCAGTTCGGTTGCCTCTCCCGTTGCCACTCCCATTTTGTCAGTCTCTCGTTGTCGCTCACGTTGTCACATTTTTATAAGTAAGTTATTTTGAAATATTTGGTAGTGGGTAAAGTTTTTTTTATTTTTACAATTCATAGTGATTAAATTGATTGATCTTAATAGTTTTAAAAGATAGATCTTAATAGTTTTAAAAGATAGATTATAGAAAATAATAAATTATAGATAAAGTAAAATTGAAGAAAAAATAAAATAATATTTTCTAAAATATGCACTCCCGTTAGCGCTCTCTTTTCCTCACTCGTTCCCACTCCTTTTCCCGTTGTTGATTTCATTGTCAGTCTCACATTACTGGTCCCATTGCCACATATTATGACTTTTTTTCTCTATAAGAGTTAATTTAGAAAACTTAAGTTTAATTTTTTTTACAGGTACGTCTTTTTTTGACAATGGGTAGTGGTTAAAATGATTAATTTGATCATTGTAAAAAAAGTAATTATTTTTAGTAGTTTGACTAAATTATAAAAATAGTGAGTAAGTATTTTTAGTAAAAAGAGGAAAAAAATTAATTTTTATGACAAAAGAAAGCGGGAAAAAATGATGAAAAATTATTTTGTATTTAAAAACAGTTTTTAGAAAAAATTTTTTTTTAAGCAACAAAATTTTTTTTTTAAAAAAACAGTTTTTTAAAAAGGAAAAACAGTTTTTTTTAAAAAATGAAATTAGTTTTTAAAACTGAAAATAAAACTTTTTTTTGAAAAAAAAAAAAAGATCGACACGCTGCCAAGATGTCACCGACAAATACACATGTCGTGACAGCGTAGCGTCACGTGACGGTGACCGCGTCGATCTCGTCGATTTTTTTTTTAAAAGCGACACCAATAGTAATTTTTGTCTTTTAGCGGTAAAATGACCAAAATACCCTTATTTTGTGACAAATGTCAAATTTGTAAGATGTCTAAAAATGTAAATTTGCTGGCATTTGATTTTATTATTGTTAAAGTAGATAAAGTAGATACACTTCACTTTTTAACCAGTATTCGATTCATCCTCTTTGCTAAAACCATTTAACTGGGGAGTTTAAGGATGAGTCTTTTCATGTGCAATACCATGTTGCTTACAATAGACATCAAATGGTCCACAATACTCGCCACTGTTGTCACTACAAATACATTTCAAATTCTTGCATGTTTGTCACTCAACCAAAGCATGGAATAATTTGTTCAACACTTTGGTCTTTTGCATTCAAAGCATATACCCATAATTTCTTAGAACATACATCAATAAAAGTAACGCACCACTTAAAAAATCTACCTTTAGAGGGCCACAAATGTTAGAATACACCAGTTAAAGCAGCTTTGGCTTTTTAGACGGTGGTGATTTTTGAATGATAATTTAGCTTGTTTATCGGCCATGCAAAGCGAACATTTCTCCATATATACATTCTTCAAACCTATCCTTCTTGGCTAAGACATTTAACCTCTTTTCACTGATATGGCCAAGCCTTCAGTGCAACAGATTTTCTTCGATATCCACAACATTCAAATTGTCTATAGAAACCATAACTTTTGTTTAATACAATTTAGAAATTTTCTTCCCTCTAGCCAAAACCTTACCTTTGTCGAGTTTCCACTTTCAAGAACTAAAGCTTTTCTTGCACGAGGCAAGCAAGGCCTGGAAGAGTGCATCGTCGAACAAGAGGAAGGACTTCGTACCGTATAGTGATTCTCATTACCACAATCATCAAGAATATGCACAAAGATCAAACTAAAGCGAACATCAGAAGCATGTTTGACTCCTTAAAGCAACAATTGCATTCCAGCGTTGGTTTGAAAACAAACATCGCCAAAACCAACTACCTTAGACACACCATCATCATCAAACTTGATACCCATTCTTGACATCTGATCAAGGATACCTTGAAAATCACTTAAGTGATCTGAAATAGAAGCTCCCTCCTTATACATCAAACTTATAAGGCTATTAAATAAGAACAATTTTTTGTGTTTGTCCCTAATTAGATGGTTAACTAATTCGGTTATACCTCTAGTTAGGGTAACAAGTCTTTGTATCTAGTATATGTAGATCCCTTTCTTTTCTTTCAATGTAAGTTGTACATTTGATACATTTCAATGAATATTCAACGAGATTTACATTCTTGAAGCTCTGGTTTCTTCTTTCTTGCTTCACTGTTATTGAAATGTCAGATTCAATGGTGTTCAACAATTCAATATTATAAATTATATATTTTCTGTGCGTAATTGTAGAGACTAATTCTTCGATCTGGATAAGATCTCAATGGACGGTAAAGTTCTCCTTCAAGAGATTTAACACTACTAAAATAAAAAAGAAGAAAATTATAAACATGTGAAAGGAGTGCAATTTGTCTATAAAATTGATTTTTGACAATAACATGTGACAGCATGTATAGACATATGTGTTCATAGTTTTTCGTCGTTTCAGTCCCCTCCCCATCTCTGCTATAACATGTTGCTTGTCTCTATTTGAGAGATACTTTCGTCTTAACATCACTTAGAAATTTGAGAAATGCTATTTAGACCAGAATTGTTGACAAAAATACTGACCAATATACGGATCTGTACAAATACAGTGGGACCCAATGCTATTTTAAAAGTAAATTATGATTGGATCCCACCGTATTTGTACGGATCTCGTATATTGGTCAAGATTTTGTCAACAATTCTAGTCTAAATAGCATTTCTGTAGAAATTTAAATGGACTTCACTAACTTTTCAAATAACCTGCAAGTTCTACCTTGGTGGGGATAAAAATGAGACCTTCTTTAGTGCATACTGTTCAGAGATTTTGATAAATAAATAAAAGAACCTACACAAATAGTAAATAAAGTACATTGGTTGCTTCATTATTGCTGCAAGTTACAATATTCCAACAAATCAGCTTTCAAAATTTTGACTAGGTCGTCCATTGTCATGCAGAATTCATGGTCCACCTACAATATAGTATAGTACCATATGTTAATTATTTCTTATTGTTCCGATAAGGATTCATGTAAGTGCATATAAAAGTTAGATTTGGTAAAAAGTAGCGGATAACAAATATGCTTTATAGATAAGCGGTTGAGCTAAGCGGTTAATGAGATATGAATGTCTAATTGTTAGCAAATTATGTGTTTGGTAAAACTAGCTATTAAAATAGCTGATTAATATAAAATGGCATAAAATGATATTTAATTAATGATTAAATTATTTAAGGATGATAAAATATTTAATGAGGAAAGAGAAGTAATTTAATAAAAATAATAAGGGTAAAAATGTCAAAAAAAAAAAAAGTGAAACGCTATACGCTATCCGCTAGCATTTCAAAAAACGCTACTTGAAGCATAACGTTAAACGCTACTCGAAAAACGCTAAATACTAGTGTTTGCCAACCACTCGTACTCGTCATTTGCTAGTCAAATACGTTAATCTCAACCGCATGAGACACGCCAAACAGAATCTGTATGTTTGGTAGCATAACAATATTGTAAAACATGACAATATTAAAATATACCTTAGCAACGATGGTAATATCGAGAATAGAATTCCCAAATGGCAAAACATTGGTGCAAACAATGGATAGATTATGAGCTTCAAGCTTGGTCAATAGCATAGTCATAATTTTCTTTCGTTTCTCACAAATAACTCTGATGAGTATATCTTTTGCAGAGATACTTGCTTTGACATCAAAACTACTACTATTATTGGATTCCTCCTTATTGATACATACAACAGATTCTATCTTTCTTTTCTCATATTGCTCCTCCATTTCTCTTACACGTTTCTGAAGGTATTTCACATAATCCACTGCACTGTTAATTATTGAAGTCTTGTCCATCTACAAACGATGAAAAATATTATTGTTTTCATTTACTAGATATATAATAATTAATGAAATAATTCAATAACCAAAAAGTAGAGAAAAAATAATATAAGTTAAATGAATATATTCTTTTAATATAATGATAAATTAAAAGAAAAATATATGAATGTAGATATATTTATTATATTAAAGGCATTTTTATTTTATCAAAGGCATTTTTTTTATCAAAAAAGTGGTCGGTGTTTGAAACTGAATATATGTAATTTTTTAAAAGAGTGCTATTTGGACAATTTTTTGTGTACAAAAATAGACAAATACACAAATTAGGTGGTGGGACTCACTTGATCATATATTTATGTCAAACACATTCCCACATGCATATTAAGTGGGTCTCACCGTCTAATTTGTTTATGAGTAATGTTATATAGACAAAAATTTTCAGACAAATATAGTCAAAAACTAATTCACAACATCATTTAACCAAGTTTTTTTTGTTATTAACCAACCTGTATTTTCAAAGTTTTTTAAGACATTAATTAACTAAAAACTTGGTTAATTGGTTACTTGGTTAATAACCTAAAAAACTTGGTTAATTGGGTATTTGAAGTCGGTCAATGAACCGATCGAGTCCATATTAGGGTTACCTACTTTTTGTCTGAATATATTTTTATGAGGGTATTTGAAGTGCTAGCTCAGTGGTAAGAGTTTAGTCTTGTATTTTTAACGTGTTGAGTTCAAATCCCTTCTGAGACCCATTGTAAAATAGTCATTAGTGTCACTTTGATTAATAAAGTTTCCCACTTTCCCAATTTAAAAAATAAAATAAAAAATATTTTCATGAGGGAAACAAATTTCAAAATCAGAACCAAAGTAGTATATTTATCGTTACTACCAATGATTTGTTTTAAAACAAAGTCAAAATTATTCAATATATATATATATATATACTAGTATAATTAACGTACAAAGACGGTCGTAAATTCATTTGTTTAGACAATCGTAAGATAATTACTTCAACTATTTTAAATATTTGTATAATAGTAGGAAATTAAATTTAGATTTATATATATATATATATATATATATATATATATATATATATATATTAATTTTGAGATCCCGTGAAATCAAATAATATTTAATAGTGACAACCCATAAATAAAAATACTTTAACAACTACATAAGAACTAATCAAATAATACTTTAGTAGTGACAACCATCGTGTATATAATTTCAGGTGTATTTTCATATTGAGATGTTATTACAACAGGAATTACTTATAAGTATTATACGGTCTAAAATAGTATTAGTAAATAGTAACTTACAAATATATAGCAAATATACATTTGCATAAGGACATGTAGCTTGTTTTTGACTAAGCTGATTGACGTTGACAACCGTAGGATCAATGTTCTCTGTCATCTTGTTTATTCTCTCTACTTGTTTTCTAAGTGCAACGTAGTGAATAGAAGGATATTAAGCACAAACGTTGTAAACTACAAATATACTGATCGATCAAAGTTATATTGATTCTAATTGTATGTGCATCAAGCTGTTGATTCTAATTGTATGTGCATCAAGCTGAATACAAAAATATGTGACAAACATTTTTAATATATAACATTATTTGTAAGATGAGAATTAAAAAATGTAGAAATGGATAAAATTACTCATATTTAATATTGATCTTTTCTGTTGGCAAGGATTTTGGTCCAGTCCCCCCCTTCGCTTTTCTCTGTTTTTTTCCTTTTTTTATTAATAAATTCGGGCAATCTGTCCGTTTGTTAAAAAAAAAAATATTTAATAATATTCTAGTTAGTAAATATATAGAATAAAATCTATGGAATGTGATACAAAATATTAGATGGTAAGTAAATATAATATATAAATGTAATATATAATAACAAATATACATGTATCAAAATAAATAATAAATAGATATAAAAAGTAGGTAAAAAGTTTTGCAATAAAAGAAATAATAGGATAAACATTATGTAATATGCTTTAATAACATGAAATTGTGGTAGCTCAAATGGTCAATGTTAGGAGGTGGCAGTGTGGGGGAATGGGTTCGATCCCCAGCTTCTGCTTTTTTTGTGATATATTTCGAAATAACATGCTAAGGTGGCAGTGACTCACGCGGTTAATTGCTTAGGTGGAATTAAATTGTGCTGACGTAAATAGTGACATGGACGCCTAGGTGGATATGCCTAGGTGGACAATCCATGGTTATATATATACTAGTTTTATAGTAGTATATATATATATATATATATATATATATATATATATATATATATAAAACTATTTTCTTATTGCATGTCCTGGCCATTCAAAAAGATAATAAGAAAAATAAATTAAAAGGGAAATTAAATGTAGACCAACCTTTTTCAAGCCGGGAATAGTGGTGAAAAGAGCTATGAGCTTGATTGAGTGAGATTCTCTCTTCTCTTTCTCTCATTAATAATGTGATGTTGTATCGAGAAGTGCTTCTAGCGAGCCTCTTACATTTTCTATCAACAATTTCTACTTGTTTTTGTGCATCAATACTATTATTTGGAACTACTATGGAGTCCTCAAAAGAGAGAATGTAATGTTGGAATTTCTAATCCATCAACCCTAAGTTCTAAAAATACCCTTAAATGAGGCTTATAAAATATAGCCGTTGAAATCGATCACACACATTCACAAACAAAGACATTTAAAAATCATGTTAAGTGTCCTAAGCCTAACGGTTTATTTAGTTAGAGAGGCGATTAGCTCTACCTATGACCTCTAACTAACATGTCCGTTACTATTGTGCCTACAAGTGTATATATAGCTCATTCAAAGTGTAAATAGTTTGTACAGATACAATACAATACGTAAATAAAGAAAATTTACATTTACGATTTTAAATTCCTGCGTTTACTGTCTTTTGCTCGAGTCCTAATTCTCTAAGTCCCTTCAAGTTCTTGGTGTTGTTTGTGTGAGAGAAAAACCTGCAAGAAAGAAATAAACAAGTTAGGGTTTATTTCAAACACAAGAAGAAAAGAGTAAGGAAAGAGAGAAATTAAGAGAGTAGAGAAGTTTACATTTTGTATCTTCAGGTTTGTGGGAATCTTCAAGGAGGTGAAGATTCGGAACCACCAGGAGGCAATGAAGGTGTTCATGCAAAGAAATCAACAACAAGTTAATATTTGTTGTTGTAATCGAAAATAAACATAGAAAAAGGTACAAGAAAGGAAAGATCTTTACTGTGTGGCTTCAATCTTCAAACTGGTTTGATTCACCAAGCAAGAAGATTAGGGTTCCACATTCGAGCTTCAATCACGAGTAAATTGGTTGAGGGGTTTGAAAGAGGAAGCCTCGATTTATCGGTTGGTGGTCTCTGTTTGTGGTTTGGAGGTGAGTTCTTTGGGTTTCCTTTGAAACCCTAGCAGAGCTCAAGAGAGAAGAGAGAACGAAGAAGGAGAAGCTCAACAGGGGAAAGTAAGATCGAAGGTCTTACGTTGTGAATCCTCTTTTGTTTGTCTGCGTCTTCGTTCTTGGGCAAAGCTTAAGTGAAACAGATGATTGGGCACATTATTTGCACCCCGCAATTAACAATAACAACCCAGTTAAAAGAAAAATTAAAGAAAGCAAGAAAAAGAGAGAAAACTCAATATGGTATCAGAGCATTGGTAAAAACGATCCAGGGCAAATTTTTCTAACTCTATTCTCTGTTTCTTTAAGTTCTTTAAAGTTTTCTTTAAATTTCTTTAAACCCCTGCATGTTGAAATTGTGCGCAGTTCTTTGTGTTAAAATTTTTACGTGTGTTTAAAGTGTAAATTTGCAGAAATGGGTAAAGAAGACAGTTATGTTCCTAAGCTCAATGGGAACAACTATGATACTTGGGCTATTCAAATGAAGCCTATACTAGGGTCACATGGTTGCCTATACTTGGTGAAAGAGGACTCACAAAGACTTGGAGCTACTGCTACCCCCTTTGAAAAGAAAGAATTTCTTGAAGCGAGAAATGAAGGATTTCAAGGGCTCTGTCTCTTATCCATGGGGCATGTGGAGAGGAGGACTTTGAAAGGGTAAGGGACCTGTGAAACTTCTAAGGCGGCATGGGATGCTCTAGAACATTATTCTTGTGGTGCGGCTCCAATCAAGGAAGAGAAGGCGCAAGCTCTAAGAGCACAGATATGAAAGTCTTAAAATGAAGAAAGATGAAAAGGTAAGCCGAATTCTTCAACAGAGTGAAGAAGATCAAAATGATATGGCTCTCAAGGGGAGAAGCTTGAAGAGAATTCATTGTGCGAGAAAGATTCTCGGATCAATGCCAAAAAAGTGGTATGTGGTGACTAACACCATAGAAGAAACTACAAAAAATGTAGGCACAAGCTAGAAGAGCTCCGGGGAAAACTAGAGGCCAAGGAGATAAAGGCCGAGATTGCGGAGGAAGAATCGAAGATGAGGACCAAGCCATGTATGCAGCTAAAGCTAAGGGCAAGAAAGGTAAAAAGGAGGTAGCGAGTAAAAAGTTTAAGAGTTCTAAGAACAGTTCATGTACTTCTAACTCTTCTACTAAATCTAATTCATCTAAAAATAGCAATGCACCTAAGAAAAAGGATAAATCTAAGGTACAATGTTATAGGTGTGACAAGATGGGGCATTATGCCACTGAGTGTCCCACCAGAAAGGGCTCTAAGCCTAATGAGTCAGTTTCTGAAGCCAATGTGGCTAAGGAGGACTCGACTCGCATTCTCGATGAATGACATCTTTGTTGCATTCAGTATGCTTTGTGAACCCAATGTAACTAAGCCTAAGAAGGAAAAGATTAAAACTAAGAAAGGAAAGGAATATGTTGTTTTAATAGTAACAGGTAAGAATGGGAAAACTATAGTAAATCGGTACTTAGACTCAGCATGTTCTAATCATATGACAAGTAATAAGAAATGGCTAATTAACTTTGATCCCACTGTTAGAATTGCTATTAGGTGTGCTAATGGTAAGACTATAGTCTCTAAGGGTAGAGGGAATATAGAACTAACTAGAGTTGATGGGGAAAAGGTAATTATCTATGATGTGTTATATGTGCCTGAAATAAGTTGCAATCTAATTAGCTTAGGACAGTTAATTGAAAAAGGTTTTTCTTGCCTAATGAAAAATGCTAAGTTGAAATTGTTTGATAAAGAGGATAAGCTAATTCTAACTACTCAACTAGCTAAGAACAGGACATTTAAAGCTAGTATAAGCAAAGGTGAAGCATCGTGTTTAAGTGCCACCATCGATGATGATACTAGTTTATGGCATAATAGGTTTGGACATCTTCACTATAAGGCTCTAGATAACCTAAGTACTAATAAACTAGTAAAGGGGTTACCTAAGATAGTTAACACTAAAGAAAAATGTACTACATGCCTAATGAGTAAACAACCTAGGAAAAACTTTAAGAAACAGATTGAACACAGATCTAAAAACTTACTGGAAGTTGTGTATTCTGATCTGTGTGGTCCTATGGATACTCCATCTATAGGAGGGAACAAGTACTTTGTAACTTTTGTGGATGAATATTCAAGAAAGATTTGGGTATATCTACTTAAGTCCAAAAGTGATACTTTCAATGTGTTTAAAAAGTTTAAGGCTATGGTTGAGACTCAAAGTGGACAGAAATTAAAGGTACTAAGGACTGATGGTGGTGGTGAGTATACTTCAAAGGAGTTTGAAGAGTACTGCACCACCAGTGGTGTTGTTCATGAGGTAACTCCACCATATACTCCACAGCACAATGGAGTGGCAGAAAGGAGAAACAGAACTATCCTAGAAATGGCTAGGAGTATGGTAAAAACTAAGGGACTACCTAAAAGACTATGGGCAGAAGCAGTGGTGACTGCTGTCTATATTCTGAATAGGTGTCCTACAAGAGGTTTGGAGGCTAAGGTGCCTGAAACTATGTGGACTGGTGAAATACCCTGTGTATCTCACTTGAGGGTATTTGGCTCGATTGCTTCTGACCATATATACACACGATAGTAAGAGATCTAAACTTGAGGACAAGAGTAGACCTCTAATCCTAGTGGGATATCATCCTACAGGGGGTTACAGGCTACTAGACCCTAAAACAAGTAAAACTGAGGTGTCTAGGGATGTGGTTGTGCTTGAAGACAAGCAGTGGGATTGGGAGAAAGCTGGACAGGTAGGTTCAGTGGACTCTACAACCATTGAAGAAGTCTTTGACACTGAACCAAATTCTAGTGACACAAATTCTGATGGAGAGGCTCCTGTTTTACCTAATGATGATCCTATGTTACCCAATGTGGATCAAAATCCACCTGAAAGGGAAAATGAGGAGGGTGAGCAGGAACTTGCACAAAATGTGCAGAATTCTCCTAGGCCTCAAAGAGAGAGGAGGTTACCTAGGAGGATGTTGGATTTTGAGGTACACATGGATAATCAGATCACAAATGATGGTGATCTGGTTCACTATGCAATGTTGGCAGATGCTGAACCTATGGACTACTTAGAGGCACTCAAGGATGTTCATTGGAAGAAAGCAATGCAGAAGAACTACTGATCTATTGAAAAGAATAAAACACGGTCTCTAGTTGATTCCTAAAGGTAAGAAACCCATTAGTGTCAAGTGGGTGTTCAAGCTCAAACTTGACCCTAAAGGCAAGATTGTAAAATACAAGGCTAGGTTGGTAGCAGGAGGTTCCAAATGAAAGAAGGGTGGATTACACAGAGGTGTTTTCACTGTGGCAGGCATGAGACTATAAGGTTAGTGATTGCTTTGGCTGTACATAGAGGCTGGGAGTTGTTCCACATGGATGTTAAGTCAGCATTTCTTAATGGTTCACTTGAGGAAACTGTCTATATTTCTCAACCACCTGGGTTTGAGAAAAAGGGTAAAGAGGAGTATGGTTACCTATTACATAAAGCTCTCTATGGGCTAAAGCAAGCCCCTAGAGCTTGGAATAAGAGAATTGACTCTTTTTTCAAGGAAATTAAGTTCTCTAAATGCACTAGTGAGTTTGGAGTCTACACTAAAGGAAGTATTGATACCTATTTACTAATTGTGTGTTTATATGTGGATGATATGTTGGTCACTGGGAGTAGTCCTAGTGAAGTGGAAAATTTCAAAGTGGCTATGCACAGTGAGTTTGAGATGACTGACTTAGGCAAACTGTCATACTTTTTGGGGCTTGAGTTCCTAAGGGTACCTGAAGGTATAATTCTACATCAATCTAAGTATGCTACTGAGGTACTAACTAAGTTTGATTTGTTAGGTTGCAATTCTGCAACAAATCCTGCAGAAAGCAACCTTAGCAAAGAGCAGTGAAGGTGATGCTAAGGTAGATGCTACACTATACAGCAAATGACTAATAGGCTCTTTGAGATACCTATGCCATAGCCGCCCAGATATTCAGTTTGCAACTGGTATGACTAGCAGGTTTATGAATGACCCTAGACAAGTACACTTAAATGCCACTAAGAGAATTCTACGTTATATTTCTGGTACTACTAACTATGGAATATTTTTTCCTAAGGGTTCTAACTTAGGGAAAAATATTCTCCTAGGTTTCTCTGATTCTGATTGGTGTGGTGACCAATTGGATAGGAGAAGCACTACAGTTTTTTGTTTAAGTTTCAAGGAGCCCCTATTTCATGGAGCTCCAAGAAACAAAGTATTGTGGCTCTGTCCTCCCGTGAGCGGCGAGTATGTGGCGAGTGTGTGGAGCAAAGAACTCAGCGGCAAGATGGTCGAGTCACTACTCAAGGAGCTTAAAGTGGACCTAACTCAACCTCCTACTCTAATGATAGACAATCAGTCAGCACTAAACCTAGCAAAGAATCCTGGTGCTCATGGAAGGACCAAGCATATTGAAGCTAGATACCACTATCTAAGGGAGCAAGTTAACAATGGTAGGCTAAGTGTTGAATCCTTGCTCAACACAGAATCAATTGGTGATATTTTTACAAAGGTCCTCAAAGGAGAAACCTTTGTAAAGCTTAGAAGAGAGATAGGACTTGTTGCCTTCTAAACTATGAAGGCAGCAACTAAAAGCTATTCCTTAGAGGCTTGTTCTAAGGTGTCTATGTCTAGTGGCTATCCCAGAGGCTTGTTCTGGATGTTTTAGTTCTCTCTAACCTAAGCTAGCTCTAAGTGGTTTCACTAAACTAACTTAGGGATTTCTAGATTAAGGGGGGGTGTTGGAATTTCTAATCCATCAACCCTAAGTTCTAAAAATACCCTTAAATGAGGCTTATAAAATATAGCCGTTGAAATCAGTCACACACATTCACAAACAGCATTTAAAAATCTGTTAAGTGTCCTAAGCCTAACGGTTTATTTAGTTAGAGGCAGTTAGCTCTACCTAACAGCCTCTAACTAACATGTCCGTTTACTATTGTGCCTACAAGTGTATATATAGCTCATTCAAAGTGTAAATAGTTTGTACAGATACAATACAATACAGAAATAAAGAAAATTTACATTTACAGTTTTAAATTCCTGCGTTTCTGTGCTGCTTCTGAGTCCTAATTCTCTAAGTCCCTTCAAGTTCTTGGTGTTGTTTGTGTGAGAGAAAAACCTCGCAAGAAAGAAATAAACAAGTTAGGGTTTATTTCAAACACAGTAAGAAAAGAGTAAGGAAAGAGAGAAATTAAGAGAGTAGAGAAGTTTACCTGTTTTGTATCTTCAGTTTGTGGGAATCTTCAAGGAGGTGAAGATTCAGAACCACCCAGGAGGCACAGAAGGTGTTCATGCAAAGAAATCAACAACAAGTTAATATTTGTTGTTGTAATCAGAAATAAACATAGAAAAAGGTACAAGAAAGGAAAGATCTTTACCTGTGTGGCTTCAATCTTCAAACTGGGTTTCAGATTCACCAAGCAAGAAGATTAGGGTTCCACATTCGAGCTTCAATCACAGAAATTGGTTGAGGGGTTTGAAAGAGGAAGCCTCGATTTATCGGTTGGTGGTCTCTGTTTGTGGTTTGGAGGTGAGTTGCTGGGTTTCCTTTGAAACCCTAGCAGAGCTCGAAGAGAGAAGAGAGAACGAAGAAGGAGAAGCTCAACGGGGAAAGTAAGATTGAAGGTCTTACGTTGTGAATCCTCTTTTGTTTGTCTGCGTCTTTGTTCTGGGCCGGAGCTTAAGTGAAAGCAGATGATTGGGCTCATTATTTGCACCCCGCAATTAACAATAACAACCCTAAGTTAAAAGAAAAATTAAAGAAAGCAAGAAAAGAGAGAAAACTCAATATGTAAGACATGGGTTTCTCCAAATTACAAACATGTTCTTTCACACTAACAACGTTGTCAAAGAGAGTGTTCTTTTCTCCATTGATCAATAATAACTCTTCCTCAAGAGACCTCATCATGTTATCCATTTCCTGCATATATATTAATGCAAAAACTAATTAATTAAGGAATGTAAATTAAGGACTAGTTAGCAAAAATTAAAAATCTATATAGCTCATGGGTTACCAATTCAAAAAACCAGTTTTCCCATGACTCATCATCCATTGAAAGAATGCTTCTTCAACAAAGAAATGATAATATTTTGTTATTGACACAAGAAAAGAAATGCTAATATTACAAACAATGAATGAATTAAATGATGGTAACTCCCCCCCTCACTCTTTTTATAGAAGAGCAAATGATGCTATATTGTCCACACACTTAAATCACTCACGTGGTTCATTACTTTTTGCTATTGCTTTTAAGAACTTTGATCCTACTAGTACACAAGTTGGAATATCCATATATTGTACGGCGGTGGCGGATTTAGAACCCTAGGTCAGAGTGTGCAATTTGTGTTTATAATAAGATTTTAATAGGTTTATAATTTGTGTTGCATTAGACCAACAAAAATTAAATAGTACTAACAAGTTCTTAAATACAAATTAAATAGTACTAAAAGAATCAATATATTCACAAAATACAGAACAGATTCAAATTAAATAGACTAATATAATCAAAATTAATTAAATAGCACTAACACAAAATACAAATTAATTAAATAATTACACTAACACAAATTACCAATTAAATATCATTAACAGAATCAAAATTAGTATAATAAGAACTGATTAAAGGAGAGAGAAAAACTTTTTTTCTGACCAAAACAAAATTATGGTATTTCAGTCATAATCAAGGTTGCAATACAAGCAGGACTATAATAAAAAACGTGGGAGCTAGCATAATTCCTAGATGCTCTAGCTAGAGTATGAGCGACAAGGTTTGCTTGCCTCCAGACAAAGCTAACTGTGTAGCTTCCTAAAACATTTGACTTATAGTTACATGAATTGAGGTACTTAAAACTTCAATAGATCTCTCATTTTATGTTCCACAATGATTAAGAAAGTCCATGGATTGTGGTGTGACATCTACTTGCTTACATTGAATCAGATAGCCACATTACAACACCGATTAACCAAGTTTTTGTGGTCATAGACCAAGCTGGTTTTTTCGATGCTTTTGTTAGTTGGTCAGTGTAAAACAACATGAGGGCATTATATGAGTGTTATATGACTCTTTTAATGTATGGACAAGTCAAAGGTTTGTCAAGTGGCACATATAGTGGACGGTTTGAATCAAATAACCAAGTTACAATACCAATTAACAAGTTTTTAGGCCATAAACCAAGTTGGTTGTTCACATGCTTTTTTGTACTAGTCAATGTGAAACAACATGAGGGAAATTTGAATGCTAATTAGAATATTTGAAGTAAGGTTAAGTCGACGGATTGAGGTGTGACAACTACTTGCTCACTTTGAATTTGATAGCCACATTACAACACGATTAACCATGTTTTGGTGGCTATAGACCAAATTGGTTTTTCGGATGCTTTTGCTTGTTAGTCACTGTGAAACAAAGATGAGGGCATCATTTGAGTGATATACGACTCTTTTAATATGTAAGGACAAGTCAAAAGTTTGTCAAGTGGCATATATTTTGGTCGGTTTGAATCAAATAACCAAGTAACAATACCAATTATCCAAGTTTTTTTAAGTCGTAAGCCAAGTTCGAGTGCTTTTCTTGTGCTAGTCACTGCGAAACAATATGACGGAACTATTTGAGTGCTAATTAGAAATTTGAAGTAAAGAAAAATCTTAGAAATAACAACTCAGTTTGACGTCACCACTTATGAACTGAACTGAAGTTGTTAAAAATATAACATTTTTTGATATAATAGATAATAACAAGTGAAGAAATTCTAAACCCACTATAGTTTTCTATTTCAAACATATATTAAAGCAGAAGTTGGCAATATGAGTTAATAATACTCAATATTTACTACCAATGTCCATCCTATGCAAAATCTAAACCAAAACAAACGGATATTCAACAATTTGGTTTAAATTGGGCTCACGAGCTATGCACTAACTATGTAAATTTTTAAACAGAAAATCTACACTTTTTTATAATTGCCTCCAAAACCAAACTTATTCATATACCAAATTCATTCATAATTTGAAAATTTCATCCAATCCAAACTCAGGCTATTAAAGTTTTACAATTTAAGCATAAAATAAAGAGTCAAAGCATAGAGCATCTTATGCTTTTAAAATTATTACAAAATTCTCCCTTCAAAGTTCAAATACATAAATGCAACATTAATGCTTCAACGAGCCTGCAAAACCAAATTGCTTTTTCTGCTCAAACCAACCAAGTCACGACCACTGAGGAAGGAAATTTCACTGGCTCGGTTAGCGGTAAGGGACGTGAAGGAGTGCACCATATGAGTGCAAGAAGGAGGTCCAGGGTTCATGCCCCGGAAACTAATATTTCCCCCACCCCCACTAACAATTGCCTATCTAAAAAAATAAAAAAATAAAAAAAAAGTCACGACCCTGAGAAAGAAAAACCAGGTTAAGATTATTACTTTTTTCAAAACGAAAATAATCAAATTAACATAAGAAGGTAGTTTCAATAACTCTAGAACTGTGTACCACTTTCCCTTCTTATCTTCTAGTTAACATAAGAACATGATCTGTTATCATATGAGTAACAAAAGTTAACAAAAGAAAATAGGACAGTAACAAAAGTTTGATAAAGATCATAAGAATTCATACTGCTCTACCATCAAATTATCATGAGAACCGATATTGTTTAATAAAAGATAATAGGAATGTAACAATGAAGTAAATAACCAAGCCACTATCACACTACTAGAAAAAAGGCTTTTTATATCGGTTAAAAAAAGTTTTTCATATCGGTTCCGTAATCGATATAGATAAAAGGGATATTAAAAACAGACGCTTTCTATATCGGTTAAAGAACCGATATGGAAAATGTTTTTTATATCGGTTCCCAGTAGAAACGTTATGGAAAGTCAGTTTTTAAACCTATAAAACGTTTTTTTTATATCGGTTTCTTAGTTGAACCGATATTGAAAATCACTTTTTATATCGGTTATTTAAAGGAACCGATATGAAAAGTCTTTTTTAAAATAAAAAATAAAAATTCCTCAATTGGATATCTGAAGAAACAACACAATCTCAACAAATACAATATTTATATAAAAATACAAAGATCTCAAATTATACTCAATATCCATATCCAAATACAAAAAACGAATCTAATACACACACTATCTATATTTTCCCATTACATGCATTTACCTCTTGGCTATCCAAGCAAGGGGGAGTCCAATGTTTGCAAGTTAAACAAATCCTTGTATGGGCTAAGGCAAGCTTCAAGACAATGGTTTGAAAAATTCAGCTCTACAATTGTTGCTTTGGGATTTAAAAAGAGTAGTGTAGATCATTCTATGTTCATTGTAGGCTCTGGATCAGATTTTATAGCCTTACTAGTTTATGTAGATGACATAATAGTAGCTGGGCCAAACAAAAGAAAAATCACTGAGTTGAAAGGTTTACTGCAGAAACACTTTAAGCTCAAGATCATTGGGGATCTAAAGTACTTCTTAGGGCTAGAAATTGCTAGATCTAGCAAAGGACTACACCTATGTCAGAGAAAGTATACTCTACAGTTGTTGATAGACACTGGTATGAGCTCTAGCAAACCTGTCAGCATTCCCATGGACCCTAGAACTCAACTAAATGAAGTGGATGGGGAACCACTTCAGGACACCTCTCAGTACAAGAGATTGATAGGTAGATTAATCTACTTGACTATTTCTAAGCCTGACATTACATATACGGTCAATAGATTAAGTCAATTCATGAGTAAACCTAGAACTCCACATTTACATGCTGCTCATTTCCTGCTACAATATCTAAAAGGTACAGCAGGACAAGGTGTATTGTTTTCTGCAGAAAATGACTTGAAGCTAACAGCATGTGTAGATCTTTGATTGGGGAATTTGTCAAGTCACTAGAAAGTCCACAAGTGGGTTTGCCGTGTACCTTGGTAAGTCCTTGATTACTTGGAAGTCCAAGAAGCAAGTTACCGTGGCTAGATCTTCAGCCGAGGCAGAATATTGTGCCTTGGGCAATTTGACGGAGTGAGCTTCTATGGTGAAACAATTACTTGGTTCGTTTATGCTTGATTTGAAAACTGCTATGGTGTTATGTGATAGCAAGGCTGCTATACAACTAGCAGAAAATCCCAAGACACATGAAAGAACCAAACACATAAATATTGATTGTCACTTCATTAGGGAGCATGTGAAATCTAGTTTTTGAATTTGATTCATGTGAAATCGAGCTTGACTTGCGGATGTGCTTACAAATTAAGGCTTTACCAAAAATGCGGTTTGAAGATTTAATTTCCAAGTTGGGCATGAAGAATTTATACTTGCCAACTTGAGGGGGAGTTTTGACTTGTGAAGACTTCTAATTACCGTGGTAAAATAGTAACTCTGTAAACTGTAAAAATGTTGTTTTTGTTGGTTAGATATTAATTGAGGATTAGTTAGATGGTTAACTAATTCGGTTATACCTCTAGTTAGGGTAACAAGTCTTTGTATCTAGTATATGTAGATTCCCTTTCTTTTCTTTCAATGTAAGTTGTACATTTGATACATTTCAATGAATATTCAACGAGATTTACATTCTTGAAGCTCTGGTTTCTTCTTTCTTCTTGTTGCTTCACTGTTATTGAAATGGCAGATTCAACGATTCAATATTATAAATTATATATTTTCTGTGTGTAACTGTAGAGACTAATTCTTCGATCTGGATAGGACCTCAATAGACGGTAAAGTTCTCCTTCAAGAGATTTAACACTGCTAAAATAGAAAAGAAGAAAATTATAAACATGTGAAAGGAGTGCAATTTGTCTATAAAATTGATTTTTGACAATAACATGTGACATCATGTATAGACATATGTGTTCATAGTTTTTCATTGTTTCAGTCCCTCTCCCATGTCCTGCTATAACATCTTTGCTTGTCTCTATTTGAGAGATATTTTCGTCTTAACATCACTTAGAAATTTATATGGACTTCACTAACTTTTCAAATAACACTGCAAGTTCTACATTGGTGGGGATAAAAATGAGACCTTCTTTAGTGCATCTTTGTTCGATTACCTATATCTTGGATGAAGATTAGATTCAGAGTATTTGGAGATGTGCTTCAGATGGTTGAAGAAGTAGCTTAGATGCGTCGAGGTACTTGGTGCTGAGCTCCCCGGGAGGTAGTACCTGCAGATACTCCAATGCCTAAGTCAGCAAGAGAAGTGGAGAGGTATGCAAGATATTAGGGGTGGCAATGAACCGAACCAACTCGAACATAGTTCGAAACTCGACTCGATTCATGAACCAAATGAGCTGAACTTGAGCAGAAAATTGAGCTCGTTAAATAAATGAGCCGAACTTGAGTTAGGTATAGTTCGACTCATTTGGTTCATGAATCAGCTATATATATATATATATTACTCCCGTTTTTATTTCAATATGAACTTTGTTATGCATTTTGGGTTTCTAGATCAATGTTTTTTGTTTATTGGTTGGTGCAATTTTTTTAACACTAATTATTATACAATTCTTAAATTATATTATATTATACTTGATTATATTTTTTTATTAAACTCACGAAATAGATAAACAAAAAAATTAAAATTATTTTTATATTTATATTTATATTTATATTTTCATCTACGTAATTATTTCATTCAAAACTACTAGTAAATTATTATTTTGAAATGTCAAACAACTAGAGTTTTTTGGTTTTTTTTTTACAAAAAAATAGATTTTTTTAACTTTTTAATCTAGTGAGTCGACAGAGTTTCTCGCGAGCTTGAGTCGAGTCGAGCTAAAAAAAAGGTTCATGTCGAACTCGAGTTGAGCTACGAGTTGACCCGATTCTTATCGAGTCGAGCCGAGCTGAACCAAATTCGACTTAGCTCGACTCATTTCCAGTCCTACAAGTAATGAGAACGTACCTGAGGGTGCAGCTTTATTTATAGACGTGGATGTCATATCTGAGGCGTCGGATGCGGCCGCTGCAATCTGGACCGTTGAATAGGAGTTCTTGATAGTTGAGCGCATATTAGAACGTAGCCAATACCGGATTGGGCCTGACGCAACTTTTGTGAGGTTAGCCCCACCAGACCGGAACACATTTAAAATCATCTTAAAAATTTCCCCTTCTTTTATCTTTTTATATTTCATGAAGGTAGTCGCCTATTTAATTTCCGATATTTGTCATATTTGTTAAGAGTTTTTCACGTAAATTTTGTGTGAATATATTTCTTTCACGATATCCCTCATCTATAATACAGTATCGGTTTTAATTTGCAGTTTTGGTGGGAAAAATTTTTCCCACCATTTACCTATATACCCCTCATTTTGTACCCCACTATTTACCAATATACTCCCATTCTATATTTTTAGACCAACATATCCCCACTCTATATTTGTGCCTCACCATTTACCAATATACCCCTCATTTTGTACCCCACTGTTTACCAATATACCCCCACTATATATTTTTGTACCGATATACTCCTGACAATTTTTTTTTTCTCCAACACTTTTTTTTTTATTATTATCAAAATGTACCCCTCATTTTGTACTCCACTGTTTACCAATATACCCCCACTCTATCCGAGAACTATTAATACACAATCGTTGACTTCCCCACTTTTGGTGGGAAAATTTTATTCCCACCATTTACCAATATACCCCTCATTTTGTACCCCACTGTTTACCAATATACCCCTCATTTTGTACCCCACTGTTTACCAATATACCCCCACTCTATATTTTTGGACCGACCATACCCCACTCTATATTTTGTACCATACCCCCACTCTTTTTTTTATCCACTTTTGGTGGGAAAATTTTATTCCCATCATTTACCAATATACCCTCATTTTGTACCTCACTGTTTACCAATATACCCCCACTCTATATTTTTGGACCGACATACACTTGACAAATTTTTTTTGATCCAACACTTTTTTTATCCACTTTTGGTGGGAAAATTTTATTCTCACCATTTATCAATATACCCTCATTTGTACCCCACTGTTTACTAATATATACTCCTCACTCTATATTTTGGACCGACATACCCCCACTCTATATTTTGTACCCACCATTTACCAATATACCCTCATTTGTACCTCACTATTTACCAATATACCCCCACTCTATATTTTTGAACCGACATACTCGACAATTTTTTTGTCCAACACTTTTTTTTTAATTATCAAAATGTGCCTCATTTTGACTACCCATCATTTACCAATATACCCCCACTCTATATTTTTGGACCGACATTGTTGCCTCATCCCACCAAGGGCTATTGTTGCCTCTTCGTCTTATATATATGTGTTGCGTATTTTTATACCCCTTATAAAATGTTGATGTTTTTTCGAAACTACATCTGTAGGGCTGTTAATCACCTCCCCGTGCATCGCACGGGTAACCGTCCTAGTTGATGATAACTATAGATGAGAACAATTTAGCAGCCTGTCACCATCCATCGACCATCATTCCAAGCAAACTGTTAAATTCAAATCACGTAAGTTCAAATGTTTTAAATAAGTTTTGTTCTATTCTTTAAAAAAAAATGCTGTTTTCAAAAGAGATTTTTTTGTCTGCTGAAAAAAGTTCAAAATACAATAATCGTTTAGCATACACTGTCAGTCTGTCACGCTCATCACATGCACCATTTCATATTAATTCAATAGATGAGAGATTTTGTGTGAACAACAATATATTCACACAAAATTTTGGTGAAAAAGTCTTAACAAATATGACAAATGTCGGAAATTAAATAGGAGATTACCTTCATGGTAAAAAGATATGGTAGGACTAAAATACACCTTACAATTTTTTTGATTGAATCAATGGTGGCCGAAGAAGCACAAAATGTTGCATACTTGCAACAGCCCATCGCGCTCTGTTCAAATTGAATGAGAGCGCACCGATGATGAGATGATTGTGGGCCATCGATGTAGCAGCTTGGTTTTTTCTGTTAAATCTTGTTATTCTTAGTCCTACCATCTTTGTTCACACTAAAATCTATCACCGTGTCATTGATTCAATCAAAAAAATTTTAAGGTGTATTTTAGTCCTACCACATCTTTTTACCATAAAAATTAGCATAACTGTTGAAAAATTCAAGTGTGAGTAGCTAAGTTCCACATCGGCTAGGAATGAACTATATGAAGGACATATAAGAGAGGGGACCCATATACCTAATACCTTAAGGTTTTGGGTAGACATGTGGTGTCACAGTCTCTTGGTGGTCCGTTCATTGGATAGCTTTCGGTAATTCTCCCCGTGCTCCCCGGACCCCCAACAATTGGTATCAAAGCCAAGGTTCGGCTCTGTGGGGAGGCGGCTAGCGATGTGGGTGACTCACACTTGAGGAGAGAGATTGTTGAAAAATTCAAGTGTGAGTAGCTTAGTCCCACATCGACTAGGAATGAGCTATATGAAGGATATATAGAGAGGGACCCATATACCTAATACCTTAAGGTTTTGGGTAGAGATGTGGTGTCCAAGTCTCTTGGTGGTCCGTTCATTGGATAGCTCTGTAATTCTCCCGTGTGCTCCTGATTCCCCAACAATAACTAATCATTTTCTTAATAATGCGCATAGATAGCCTTAAACGACACAAAAATGAGACGGAGGAGTACTATTTTAAATAGTGTTTTTGCGCATAGCCTTAAACGACAAAAACATGAGACGGAGGAGTACTATTTTAAATAGTGTTTTTCAAAACGCTACTTCAAGTAACGTTCGAAGTTATAGCATATTTCATTTTTTTTGTCATTTTTATCCTAATTGCTTCTTTTAAGTTCTTTCTCTTTCCTCTTTAAAATAACCTAAACAATTTTAAAGATAGATTTACTTATAATATATTTTGTCTTAGTCTAGTCTTTATTCCGAAAAGCTAATCTGATATGAAGTAAGTTTGGGTGCCATTTAGATCTTTCATCCTTTAGAACATGCACCAAAGCCTTATCTCAAAGGATCATCATTGACATTCTTTCCAAACCAAACGATAACCTCACTATTCATAGAAACAGCAGGACTAAGATTAGCAAGATGTACCCCCATGTACAGTGTCTCACCCTAGTAGTGTTTGGGAAACTTAACTTCAAAGAGAACTAGTTTTTTTACGTGCATACGCATCGGTGATACCGTATGGTCGGTTTTTGTGATGAATTTATAATAGTAATTTGAAAGGTATTCATAAGTTGTGAACAATGTCAAAAATGTATAATTTGAAATTCAAAGAGGAAATAGATAAGTATTGTGGCATATAACATACAAATGCAAATTATAAGTATTAGGAATTTAGAGGTAAAATATGCATCCCCGTTGGGCATTCCGTTAGCAGCCTCGTTGGCGCTCCGTTGGCTTTGGTTGCGATCGTTGTCGCGACTTGTTGCTATGCATCCCATTCTCGGTGTTTCTACTAAACTATCGAGTAATTTATTTTTAGTAAAAAAAGGGAATTTTCTTTTAATGTTTTTGACAAAAAAAAGGAAAAAAAGTCGAGTTAAAAAATGATGGAAAAAAGATTTATTAGAAAAATTGATATTGTATGGTCGGTGTATTGCTATGAAGTCATAATAATAATTTGGAAGTTATTCATAAGTTATAAACAATGTCCAACATATATGATTTCAAATTCAAAGTGGAATATGCATCCCTGTTGACAATCTGAATTACATTGATCCATAATAATGTATTTGGACATTAAAGGTAAAATATGCATCCCCGTTGGCCCTCCCGTTGGCGCTCTCATTACCTCTCTCATTGTCAGTTCGGTTGCCTCTCCCGTTGCCACTCCCATTTTGTCAGTCTCTCGTTGTCGCTCACGTTGTCACATTTTTATAAGTAAGTTATTTTGAAATATTTGGTAGTGGGTAAAGTTTTTTTATTTTTACAATTCATAGTGATTAAATTGATTGATCTTAATAGTTTTAAAAGATAGATCTTAATAGTTTTAAAAGATAGATTATAGAAAATAATAAATTATAGATAAAGTAAAATTGAAGAAAAAATAAAATAATATTTTCTAAAATATGCACTCCGTTAGCGCTCTCTTTTTCCTCACTCGTTCCCACTCCTTTTCCCGTTGTTGATTTCATTGTCAGTCTCACATTACTGGTCCCATTGCCACATATTATGACTTTTTTTCTCTATAAGAGTTAATTTAGAAAACTTAAGTTTAATTTTTTTACAGTGCACGCTCTTTTTTGACAATGGGTAGTGGTTAAAATGATTAATTTGATCATTGTAAAAAAAGTAATTATTTTTAGTAGTTTGACTAAATTATAAAAATAGTGAGTAAGTATTTTTAGTAAAAAGAGGAAAAAATTAATTTTTATGACAAAAGAAACTGGGAAAAAAAATGATGAAAAATTATTTTGTATTTAAAAAGCAGTTTTTAGAAAAATGTTTTTTTTTGCTAACGAAATTTTTTTAAAAAACAGTTTTTAAAAAGGAAAAACAGTTTTTTTAAAAATGAAATTAGTTTTTAAAACTGAAAATAAAACTTTTTTTTAAAAAAAAAAAAAAAGTGAGATCGACACGTGCGTCAAGATGTCGGTGACAATACACACAGTGACGGTGACAATAGCGTCGATCTCGTCGATCAAATTTTTTTTTAAAAGCGACACCAATAGTAATTTTTTTGTCTTTTAGCGGTAAAATGACCAAAATACCCTTATTTTGTGACAAATGTCAAATTTGTAAGATGTCTAAAAATGTAAATTTGCTGGCATTTGATTTTATTATTGTTAAAGTAGATAAAGTAGATACACTTCACTTTTTAACCAGTATTTGATTCATCCTCTTTGCTAAAACCATTTAACTGGGGAGTTTAAGGATGAGTCTTTTCATGTGCAATACCATGTTGCTTACAATAGACATCAAATGGTCCACAATACTCGCCACTGTTGTCACTACAAATACATTTCAAATTCTTGCATGTTTGTCACTCAACCAAAGCATGGAATAATTTGTTCAACACTTTGGTCTTTTGCATTCAAAGCATATACCCATAATTTCTTAGAACATACATCAATAAAAGTAACGCACCACTTAAAAAATCTACCTTTAGAGGGCCACAAATGTTAGAATACACCGATTAAAGCGACTTTGGCTTTTTAGGCGGTGGTGATTTTTGAATGATAATTTAGCTTGTTTATCGCCATGCAAAGCGAACATTTCTCCATATATACATTCTTCAAACCTATCCTTCTTGGCTAAGACATTTAACCTCTTTTCACCGATATGGCCAAGCCTTGATTAAATGCATTTTCTTCGATATCCACAACATTCAAATTGTCTATAGAAACCATAACTTTTGTTTAATACAATTTAGAAATTTTCTTCCTCTAGCCAAAACCTTACCTTTGTCGAGTTTCCACTTTCAAGAACTAAAGCTTTTCTTGCACGAGGCAAGCAAGGCCCTGGAAGAGTGCATCGTCGAACAAGAGGAAGGACTTCGTACCGTATAGTGATTCTCATTACCACAATCATCAAGAATATGCACAAAGATCAAACTAAAGCGAACATCAGAAGCATGTTTGACTCCTTAAAGCAACAATTGCATTCCAGCGTTGGTTTGAAAACAAACATCGCCAAAACCAACTACCTTAGACACACCATCATCATCAAACTTGATACCCATTCTTGACATCTGATCAAGGATACCTTGAAAATCACTTAAGTGATCTGAAATAGAAGCTCCCTCCTTATACATCAAACTTATAAGGCTATTAAATAAGAACAATTTTTGTGTTTGTCCCTAATTAGATGGTTAACTAATTCGGTTATACCTCTAGTTAGGGTAACAAGTCTTTTGTATCTAGTATATGTAGATCCCTTTCTTTTCTTTCAATGTAAGTTGTACATTTGATACATTTCAATGAATATTCAACGAGATTTACATTCTTGAAGCTCTGGTTTCTTCTTTCTTGCTTCACTGTTATTGAAATGTCAGATTCAATGGTGTTCAACAATTCAATATTATAAATTATATATTTTCTGTGCGTAATTGTAGAGACTAATTCTTCGATCTGGATAAGATCTCAATGACTGAGAAAGTTCTCCTTCAAGAGATTTAACACTACTAAAAATAAAAAGAAGAAAATTATAAACATGTGAAAGGAGTGCAATTTGTCTATAAAATTGATTTTTGACAATAACATGTGACAGCATGTATAGACATATGTGTTCATAGTTTTTCGTCGTTTCAGTCCCCTCCCCATCTCTGCTATAACATGTTGCTTGTCTCTATTTGAGAGATACTTTCGTCTTAACATCACTTAGAAATTTGAGAAATCTTTATTTAGATTGGGAATTGTTGACAAAATATCGATCAATATACGGATCTCAGATACAAACACTGGTGGGACCCAATGCTATTTTAAAAGTAAATTATGATTGGATCCCACCGTATTTGTGCGGATCAGTATATTGGTCAAGATTTTTGTCAACAATTCTAATCTAAATAGCATTCTCAGTAGAAATTTAAATGGACTTCACTAACTTTTCAAATAACCTGCAAGTTCTACCTTGGTGGGGATAAAAATGAGACCTTCTTTAGTGCATACTGTTCAGAGATTTTGATAAATAAATAAAAGAACCTACACAAATAGTAAATAAAGTACATTGGTTGCTTCATTATTGCTGCAAGTTACAATATTCCAACAAATCAGCTTTCAAAATTTTGACTAGGTCGTCCATTGTCATGCAGAATTCATGGTCCACCTACAATATAGTATAGTACCATATGTTAATTATTTCTTATTGTTCCGATAAGGATTCATGTAAGTGCATATAAAAGTTAGATTTGGTAAAAAGTAGCGGATAACAAATATGCTTTAGAGATAGCCATTGGTTGAAATAGCGGTTAGCAGATAATGGATAAGTTAATTGTTAGCAAATTATGTGTTTAGTAAAACTAATTTATTAAAATAGTGATTAATATAAAATGGCATAAAATGATATTTAATTAATGATTAAATTATTTAAGGATGATAAAATATTTAATGAGGAAAGAGAAGTAATTTAATAAAAATAATAAGGGTAAAAATGTCAAAAAAAAGTGAAACGCTTATACGCTATCCGCTAGATTTCAAAAACGCTACTTGAAGCATAACGTTAAACGCCACTCGAAAACGCTTAAACACTAGTGTTTTGCCAACCACTGCACTTCGTCATTTCTTTAGTCAAATACGTTAATCTCAACCGCATGAGACACGCCAAAGCAGAATCTGTATGTTTGGTAGCATAACAATATTGTAAAACATGACAATATTAAAATATACCTTAGCAACGATGGTAATATCGAGAATAGAATTCCCAAATGGCAAAACATTGGTGCAAACAATGGATAGATTATGAGCTTCAAGCTTGGTCAATAGCATAGTCATAATTTTCTTTCGTTTCTCACAAATAACTCTGATGAGTATATCTTTTGCAGAGATACTTGCTTTGACATCAAAACTACTACTATTATTGGATTCCTCCTTATTGATACATACAACAGATTCTATCTTTCTTTTCTCATATTGCTCCTCCATTTCTCTTACACGTTTCTGAAGGTATTTCACATAATCCACTGCACTGTTAATTATTGAAGTCTTGTCCATCTACAAACGATGAAAAATATTATTGTTTTCATTTATTATATATATAATTAATGAAATAATTCAATAACCAAAAAGTAGAGAAAAAATAATATAAGTTAAATGACTATATTCTTTTAATATAATGATAAATTAAAAGAAAAATATATGCATGTAGATATATTTATTATATTAAAGGCATTTTTCTTTTATCAAAGGCATTTTTTTTATCAAAAAAGTGGTCGGTGTTTGAAACTGAATATATGTAATTTTTTAAAAGAGCAATGCTATTTGGACAATTTTTTGTGTACAAAAATAGACAAATACACAAATTAGGAGGTGGGACTCACTTGATCATATATTTATGTCAAACACATTCCCACATGCATATTAAGTGGGTCTCACCGTCTAATTTGTGTATGAGTAATGTTATATAGACAAAATATTTCAGACAAATATAGTTAAAAACTAATTCAACATCATTTAACCAAGTTTTTTTTGCTATTAACCAACCTGTATTTTCAAAGTTTTTTAAGCCATTAACTAAAAACTTGGTTAATTGGTTACTTGGTTAATAACTTAAAAAACTTGGTTAATTGGGTATTTGAAGTCGGTCAGTGAACCGATCGAGTCCATATTAGGGTTACCTACTTTTTGTCTGAACATATTTTTATGAGGGTATTTGAAGTGCTAGCTCAGTGGTAAGAGCTTAGTCTTGTATTTTTAAGGTGTTGAGTTCAAATCCCTTCTGAGACTCATTGTAAAATAGTCATTAGTGCCACTTTGATTAATAAAGTTCCCCCCTTTCCTAATTTTAAAAATAAAATAAAAAATATTTTCATGAGGGAAACAAATTTCAAAATCAGAACCAAAGTAGTATATTTATCGTTACTACCAATGATTTGTTTTAAAACAAAGTCAAAATTATTCAATATATATATATATATATATATAAACTATTTTCTTATTGTATGTATACTTTAATTTTCTCCTGGCCATTCAAAAAGATGATAAGAAAAAAATAAATTAAAAAGGGAAATTAAATGTAGACCAACCTTTTTCAAGCCAGGAATAGTGGCTGAAAGAGCTATGAACATTTGAGTGAGATTCTCTCTTCTCTTTCTCTCATTAATAATGTGATGTTGTATCTGAGAAGTGCTTCTAGCAGGCCTCTTACATTTTCTATCAACAATTTCTACTTGTTTTTGTGCATCAATACTATTATTTGGAACTACTATGGAGTCCTCAAAAGAGAGAATGTAAGACATGGGTTTCTCCAAATTACAAACATGTTCTTTCACACTAACAACGTTGTCAAAGGGAGTGTTCTTTTCTCCATTGATCAATAATAACTCTTCCTCAAGAGACCTCATCATGTTATCCATTTCCTGCATATATATTAATGCAAAAACTAATTAATTAAGGAATGTAAATTAAGGACTAGTTAGCAAAAATTAAAAATCTATATAGCTCATGGGTTACCAATTCAAAAAACCAGTTTTCCCATGACTCATCATCCATTGAAAGAATGCTTCTTCAACAAAGAAATGATAATATTTTGTTATTGACACAAGAAAAGAAATGCTAATATTACAAACAATGAATGAATTAAATGATGGTAACTCCCCCCCTCACTCTTTTTATAGAAGAGCAAATGATGCTATATTGTCCACACACTTAAATCACTCACGTGGTTCATTACTTTTTGCTATTGCTTTTAAGAACTTTGATCCTACTAGTACACAAGTTGGAATATCCATATTGTACGGCGGTGGCGGATTTAGAACCCTAGGTCAGAGTGTGCAATTTGTGTTTATAATAAGATTTTAATAGGTTTATAATTTGTGTTGCATTAGACCAACAAAAATTAAATAGTACTAACAAGTTCTTAAATACAAATTAAATAGTACTAAAAGAATCAATATATTCACAAAATACAGAACAGATTCAAATTAAATAGACTAATATAATCAAAATTAATTAAATAGCACTAACACAAAATACAAATTAATTAAATAATTACACTAACACAAATTACCAATTAAATATCATTAACAGAATCAAAATTAGTATAATAAGAACTGATTAAAGGAGAGAGAAAAACTTTTTTTCTGACCAAAACAAAATTATGGTATTTCAGTCATAATCAAGGTTGCAATACAAGCAGGACTATAATAAAAAACGTGGGAGCTAGCATAATTCCTAGATGCTCTAGCTAGAGTATGAGCGACAATGTTTGCTTTGCTGCATAAAGCTATGTAGCTTCCTAAAACATTTGACTTATAGTTACATGAATTGACGTACTTAAAACTTCAATAGATCTCTCATTTTATGTTCCACAATGATTAAGAAAGTCCATGGATATTGTGGTGTGACATCTACTTGCTTACATTGAATCAGATAGCCACATTACAACACTGATTAACCAAGTTTTCGGTCATAGACCAAGCTGGTTTTTTCGATGCTTTTGTTAGTTAGTCACTGTAAAACAGCATGAGGGCATTATATGAGTGTTATATGACTCTTTTAATGTATGGACAAGTCAAAGGTTTGTCAAGTGGCACATATAGTGGTCGGTTTGAATCAAATAACCAAGTTACAATACCAATTAACAAGTTTTTTAGGCCATAAAGTTGGTTGTTCACATGCTTTTTTTGTACTAGTCACTGTGAAACAACATGAGGGAAATTTGAATGCTAATTAGAATATTTGAAGTAAGGTTAAGTTTGAGGTGTGACAACTACTTGCTCACTTTGAATTTGATAGCCACATTACAACACCGTTAACCATGTTTTGGTGGCTATAGACCAAATTGGTTTTTGGATGCTTTTGCTTGTTAGTCACTGTGTGAAACAAAGATGAGGGCATCATTTGAGTGATATACGACTCTTTTAATATGTAAGGACAAGTCAAAAGTTTGTCAAGTGGCATATATTTTGGTCGGTTTGAATCAAATAACCAGTAAAGTAATACCAATTATCCAAGTTTTTTTTAAGTAAGTAAGTTGATTTTTTCAGCTGCTTTTCTTGTGCTAGTCACTACGAAACAATATGACGGAACTATTTGAGTTCTAATTAGAAATTTGAAGTAAAGAGAAATCTTAGAAATAACAACTCAGTTTGAGGTCACCACTTTATCATTATGAACTGAACAGAAGTTGTTAAAAATATAACCTTTTTTTGATATAATAGATAATAACAAGTGAAGAAATTCTAAACCCACTGTAGTTTTCTATTTCAAACATATATTAAAACATATATTAAAGCAGAAGTTGGCAATATGAGTTAATAATACTCAATATTTACTACCAATGTCCATCCTATGCAAAATCTAAACCAAAACAAACGGATATTCAACAATTTGGTTTAAATTGGGCTCACGAGCTATGCACTAACTATGTAAATTTTTTAAACAGAAAATCTACACTTTTTTATAATTGCCTCCAAAACCAAACTTATTCATATACCAAATTGATTCATAATTTGAAAATTTCATCCAATCCAAACTCAGGCTATTAAAGTTTTACAATTTAAGCATAAAATAAAGAGTCAAAGCATAGAGCAAAGTACTTGTAGAACCAATTTAACATAAGAAGATAAGGAATTGTAAACGCCTGCCTGCTAAAAGAATTTTCAAACAACTAAGAAAAGATAGCTATCAAGTAAAGGACAATGAATGAACAAGCAAATCAAATACAAGTAAAGAAAAGGGAATTGAGCAAGGGACGGTGCAAGCTGCTAGCAGTGTACAGAGCAACGAGTTGATTTGGATTTACCCAACTACTGAACACCCCTATTGACACTATCGAGCCGGTCACATGTATATCTACTTTTTGTCACCCTTATTCTTCTTCCCTTTCAACTTTCCCATTATGTATATCTACTTTTTGTCCTGTTCAAATAAATAAATAAGATATCAAATTCACTTTAACTTAATTTACAGTTGTTTTAAATAAACTCTAATCTAACCCATTTCAAATAAAGAAGATATCAAAGTCATTTTAATTCATTTCCACATATCTTTTGACTTAATGTTATCTTTTAGGATATCAAACTTTCAAAGCAATAGCACACTGAAAAACATATAAGGCATTACCACAAAGTGACCAAATTAATGGCTAGGATACATATATAATTATCAATCAATACATGACAATTCAAGAGATGACACCATATCAAGATGAAATGAAACACTCAATATACATACAATATTTATCCAAAATTTATGATCATTCAAGAATGTGTTTCGAAGAACCTATGATATATATATAAAACTTTATATATTAATATTGGTGGAGACTTAATTAGATTCAAACATATTGCAAGTCCAAACTCTACATGTATATTTTTTTGCTTGCAGATTGAAGAGCCCTTCACTGTGGCGGTAGTGGGAACAACTCAATGATCTCTTCTGCAGACCTCCTAACTGGTGGGTTAGCCGAAGGAGCCTGCGTCGTGCAAATACACAACACGATTAGGAAACGACTATAACTATATGTCTGCAATGGTGCAAGATAATACTACGAACAGATCTACTAAAAACTTTATACTGAATACTCAAAGATAACATTTAGTTGCTTCAATTATTAATCTGCCATAAAAACCAAGTCTGCTTGCAGCTCACCCTATTCTTAAACAAATAGAAGGACTTCTGAACACAATCATATATAAGCTGGTACATATGCTTTTTTCATCTCAAATACTACAATTTGTACACACTAATCTTATCATATTTAAGAAATAACATGATGATAAGATTCATGCATGTGCTACTATTATATCATCATCATATATACTAGAAGCCAAATGCAATAGCTGATACAGTGAGGCAGGGCAACAAGTATGGAAACCTACAGATTTGTTTTGAAAATGAAACTCAATACAATAACTAATAAAAATAATAGAGGATTCAATGTATAATTTTGTGTTGCATCAATCGCTCCAGAACAATTAGGCAATCCATAGGATGCTTCAAAAGCAAAGAAAAGCATACGTACACAAAGCAAAGTTATTTTCTGATACAGTGAGGTGAAAGATTGAAGGGAGCTGAGAGTGCGTGAGGTGAGAGATTCAACGGGAGAGTGCTTTTCTCTTTTTTTAATTCCGCAAACTTATTTTAGTTTTTTAAAACAGTACTGCTTATTTGGATGATGGAGCATGGGATGATGATGGAGCCAATACGGTGGAGTACTGGCGTTCTGATGGTTAATGTTTTAAAAAAGTTGGGTATTTATTTTCTTTGCGATGGTTAACCTCAAAAAGTAAACGTTGGAATTTTACTACGTGGTTAATGTTTCAAAAAAGTTGGGTATTTATCCTGGTTAACCTCAAAAGGTACTCCAAAAGTGGAAGCCTATTGCATTGTCAATTCATTGGAGTACTTTTTGAGGTTAACCATTGCAGCAGGATAAATACCTAACTTTTTTGAAACATTAACCACGTAGTAAAATTCCAAAGTTTACTTTTTGAGGTTAACCATCGCGCAGTTATGATAGATACCCAACTTTTTTCAAACATTAACTATCAGAACGTGTGGGACCCACCGTATTTATCCTCATTATCACGTGTTTATCATGTCAAATATCATTTCTCTACTGCTTTTTAAAAAGTAAAAAACTGTGGGCCCCACCGTATGTATTACTGAATAATGTTGGCTGGTTTTGTCTCATAAACAAACTTGGCTGAATATCATTATTGTTCTTTTATATACACTTATATTGAATTGAATTTGGGCAATTGCCCTATAAAATAAACATATTATAGTTTTGTATGTTTAATAAACCTTTTTATGGCCTCATAAAAAAGAGGCGATGCCCCATGTTGTTTAAAATAATTGTAAAAATTATAAAACACGCAGGATAATAATTTTACTAATTTTATTCTTCTAATTTTTACTTTTATTTCTTTTAATACTAAATTAGGGGGAATACCCGTGCGTTGTACGGGTTGTACTAATGTTTTTCATTTAAATATAGAATATAGTATAATATAAATATAGGTTTAATTTTTTATATCAATTAAATTTATTTATTTTAGGCAATATTCTTATATAGAGTATGTGGTTTTTAAATATAAATAATTGTTAATATTCTTTATCAAATATATTGTTTTGAAATATAATTTTATATAGATATTAGTTGTCATTTTCTTTAACGAATGATATTTTCTCATTAGTATAATTGAGTATTACCCTCTTCTATAGTGATGTAATTGAAAAATCTATGTTTATAGTCTATGATTCATGCACTCAGTTTTAAAACAAAACAAATGTACTTTCTAATTAGAGACAAAAACGTCTTATTTTATACTTTGATTCTGGTGTGTTCTCGGTGTCATCTGCTTACTATCTTCTCTTTGAGTCGTCTTCTAATGCTTTGAGGCTCTCTGATCAGGTGCTTGGGACTCTTAACATGGATTGGAAGAGTTATGCACCTCCCAAAGTTGTTGTCTTCTCTTGGCAACTCTTCTTGGATAGTGTGCCTAATCGATCTAACCTGTTGAGAAGAGGGGTGATCTCGTATATAGACAGAGCCTTATGCATTCTGTGTTGGGATTTTCAGGAGACATCTATTCATTTGTTTTGTCATTGCGGATTTGTTTCTGCATTGTGGTATGCCATCATCAGTTGGTTGAGTTTTGAGTTTGTGATCCAGCAAGACATTCCATCGTTGTTCGTTCAGTTTACTCATATTGGAGGCCTAGCTAGATGCGGGCGTGGTCTGATGCTCATTTGGCATACTGTTCTCTAAGTCATTTGGGACTTGAGGAACAAATGCATTTTCTCTGGAGGCACACTTGATTTTAGGAGCTCTTTTTACCGGATCTTATCCCTATCTTGGCGATGGTTCTTGGATAGGGGTAAGTCTTCCTCCTTTCTTTTTTATGAGCGGTATGTTAACCCTATGGATTGTATATCTAGGATGTGTAGTTTTTTCCTTGTGTGGTTCTTTTTGAGTGGGGAAGACTTTCCTTTGGTTATATTCGGTTGAGTACCCATGATGCTCGGTCGTTGTTTTTTATATATAGTATATGTTTGCCTTTAAAAAAAATTATTACTTTGATTTCTTTTAATATAATATACACGTAAAAAGTTTTAAAATTTTAGTTTTAGGAGCAAAGGCAAAAAAAAACTTTTATAAAAAACATAGAAATCTATTTGCTCTTTAACAAATGAAATGTACTAATTTGGTTATTAATAAATTTAAGTATTAGTTAAACTAAACTCGAGGAAAGGCTAAAATGTCTCTAAAATTAGTGTAGAAAAACTAATTTGACCGATATTTGAGGATTAAATTGGTGTTTTCCATTTTCAGATTTTAAATAAGTGTTTTTCTAAAGCTAGTTTGACCTTTTAATTTTTTTATCATAAGATTAAGTATTTTGTAAATACTTGTATTTTTTCTAAGAAAATAATAAGCTAGTTTTTGGCTTTTGCCCCACAGTAGAAAATTTTGGGATCTGCCTCTATATTAACTCTCTTACATCAATTGAAATTTATATAACATTCACTGACGGTTAAGTTTTGGGGATCTGCCACTGTATATTCTCTCTTACATCAGTCGAAATCTATATAAAATTTCACTGAATTTACAATAAATCTATATGATTTAGTGAAATACATTTGAAATTCAATCAATAAAAAAATGCGTGTTGAGAAATGAGAGTGTTATGTAAAGTTGATAAAATACATAATCTCAAAAAAATAAATTGATATAATACATATAAATTTCAACTAATATAAGAGACCTTGTTTAAAAGAATGTGATAAAGTGTGTGACGCTAATATTTCTCTTCTCTATTTTTCATATATATTAAGTTTTCATATACCTCTTATCTAGATTCTTCAAGGCTTAATTGAAATTTTGGTCCCCCCTCCTATCAAATTCAAATATTTTGGACTCCCTCTTTTGTTTTTTGCAATTTTGATCCCTCGATTTTATCGAATCTGCATTTTTGGTCTCCTTATTTTATTTTTTGCAATTTCAGTACCCCAAATTTTATCAAATATGTAATTTTAGCCCCCCGTTATTGAAATCCAATTTTTAACGGAAATACTTATGAGGGAGATGCATTGGGTGTCGTAGTACAACACGCGTGAGCCATGTCACCACATTATTGAGACGTCAACATTGTGGTCAAAAATTGGATGGTAATTTAACCGGACTAAAATTGGGGATTTGATAAAATTAGGAGATCAAAATTGTAAACAAACAAATTAGGTGACAAAAATTGCACATTTAATAAAATTGGGGAAACAAAATTTGTAAATTAAAATATGACTAAAATTACGGATTTGACAAAATAAAAAAAGGAAAAGTGTATTTAAGTCATTCTTCAATTAAATATCTTTACAAAAAGTATATAAAATGACATCATCTTTTGTAGTTTATATATATATATATATATATATATATATATATATATATATATATATATATATATATATATATATATAAGCATTATAAGGTGAGAGGAGTGTTTATTATGAGAGATGAGAGGAGTAAATCTGGACCCTATAACACAACATGGGTGGTTGTGATTAGAAAGTGGGTAGTTATCACGTTGACTTTTTGTTTTAATCTCAACCATTCTTGATTTGATCTATGGTCATGATTGGTTCCTCTCACCCTCTCATCATAAAAAAGTCTCTCTCATAATATCGTTCCTATATATATATATATATATATATATATATATATATATATATATATATATATATATATATATATATAAAATGTGTGGCTGGAATCACGGTGGTAACCCACCAAATCTGTTGAAACCAAATTCCACATTGGTTGGAATAAAAGTGCCCCACCCCCATTTGGTGTAGTCGCGGAACCTATGAAGCCCCCTATACTTCAAAAATGACAACGTACTCGTGTCGGATACGTATCCGATATCGATACGCACCTGATACTTTCTGATACGTACCCAAAGAGTATCTAATAATTTTTTAATTCTTTTTAATAAATATTTCACTTGATACTTTTCAGATACTTCTTTGATACTTCTTAACAACTGATGATACTTCTCAGATACTTTTTCGATACCTCTTACCAACTAAGCACATGATTGTCATTGATACATTTTAATACCTCAATAACTAAAAGACAAAATTATATGTTTTTTCGTAAACAATCATGGAAGAAATAATACATTGTGATATGGGTGAGATAAATATACGTAATTATCTCTACTTGATATGATCACAAGTATTTATTTCAATAGTCCATGGTGACCATGAGATTATCATCAAATGATGCGTTTTTTGAATATTTAGTTAGCCTTAGATCATCAATGGCTAAATTCTAAGATCAAAATCTATTTGTTCTAAGATCAAAAATTTGTTCTTTAGGTTTACATTACTTACATTGTAGAAATCGGCCTGATTAAAAATTATAACATGTAACTTTTACTATTAGGAATTATTTTTAAGCCGTGAATTCAGTTAGTGGCTACATTGTTGCTAAACAATGCTTTCATTGTTATATAAGGGGTATATCACTTCAAACAACAATCCACTGACATAGAATTCCCAAAAACACCCCTACATAAATTATTAAAACCCTGAGACACCCTTTTGTAACCCCCTTAATTTTTCAAAAAAAACCCTTCTTTTGTTGTTAAATAATTTAGAGATTAGTTTTTAGAGATTTGTAAGAAAGAAAGAAGTTGTTTTGTGTAACATACTGAAAATCACTTATTTCAAAAAAAATCATTCTTAAAAAACTAATATTTTGAAAAGCTACTCAAAACAGCTTCTCATATGAAGTAGTTTTTAGATTAATTTCAGCTTTTCATTTTTTTCATGAATCTGTAACAAACGGATAGCATGTCGTTATAAGTGATTATTTTTTAAAAAAAGTGATTTTTTTAATAAAAAAAATAAACCGTAACAAACGGGCTCTAAGTTTTCTGCTAATACTTATTTTTTGAACAACCGTTTATGAACCCTTTCATATAACTAAATACCTAAATTACATTATCTTATATCAATTTTGTATTTTATATTTCTTTCTATAACTATATTGTTTAGTAACACAATAACAAATTTTAAAATCCCAATATTTTTTATTAGTAATAGACTTCATTGATTTTAAAATTTATAAGTTGGAATTTATTGAAAATTTTACTCTAATCAAATTGTTAATATGATTTAAAAACATTTTTACGACAGTAAAAAAAATACTTAAAATATATTGTCCAAATGATTTTCAATAAGAAAACACATGTTCTGACAACAAATTAATCCATTTTACTTAAATTGAATTCTCCAATAACATACTCCATTTACAAAACAACTTTCATGCAGTCAAAGTAGCCGCTAAAGATAAAGTCTCACAATCCCTTCTGATGTACCTAACGCTATACCACCCCTTTGGTGTTAATTATATATATACATATACATATCTATATATTATAATATAATAATTCATAATAGGTTTATTCGCTGTTATGTACAAACATTTTTTTACGTCAGATAATACACTAAAATATTGAACTGACTATTTTTCTCCTAAAAAAATTATAAATTTTAAGTTACAATGAGATGTATACCCGTGCTGGTATGGGTGATACATACTAGTGTATATATATATATATATATATCACTTGATACTTTTCAGATACTTCTTAGATACTTTTTCGATACCTCTTACCAACTAAGCACATGATTGTCATTGATACATTATAATACCTCAATAACTAAAAGATAAAATTATATGTTTTTTCGTAAACAATCATTGAAGAAATAATACATTGTGATATGGGTGAGATAAATATATGTAATCATCTCTACTTGATATGATCACAAGTATTTATTTCAACAATTGATCATCCATATATTTTTGTGATTTTTTTATCTATTTGTACCGGTTTTTTCATCTCTATAAAATGCAAGATGTTTGTTTTTCATCTTTTTTTTTCTACTTGTGTTTCTATTCCATTTTATTTTTCTATTATTTTTTTATATATTTATTTTTTTATTTATTTTTTTATTAAAGTATCCCAGCCGTGTCGTGTCTTGATTTTCAAAATTTTCCTGTATCCCTATATCTGTATCGTATCGCGTATTCGGGCTTCATAGGGCGAAACTAAGTGTATTTCAGGGGTTCAACGGAACCTCTAAAAAAATAAAATTAGCACTAATGTCTTAGAAAATGTTTTTGTACCCTCAAAAAATATCTTTTGCACTTAAGTTTTTAGTTTTGCACCGAAGTTATTGGTTTTGCACCACTCTAATGCTATTTAGAATGTGTATGTTGTGAATATGTTGGTTCTCTTAGTGCTATTTAATTTGTATTTAGGAATGTATCAGTGCTATTTAATTTGTGTTGGTCTAGTTCAACACAACTTACAAACCTATAAAAGATCTTTGGAGTTTATCGGGGGTTACCAATGGCAATGATAGAGAGAGCCTGCATTGGTGCATTGGTTTTGTTCAATCTTTGATTATAGCTTTATGCTATGATTGGTTTTAATTAAATCATATATATCCCTCTTAGTTAATAGGATTTTGCTTTTTTTCATTTCTAGCTTCTGTTCTTCATTAGCATAGGAAAAGACCATTAGATAGCAACCCTTCTGGTTGAAGTTAACCATTGATAATTGATTAATGGATATTGATATTGGGTTTTGTTTACCATGATTACAGAGTCATTATGTAATCAAACATGCTGAAAAAATAGCAATCCTTCTGGTTGAAGTTAACCATTGATTAATATTCGGTTGCGGAGTGAGGCGCATCTGACCTTTTGGATTGGCTAGCCCTCTTCTTCGGGTTCCAGAAAGACAACACTCAGATGCGCCTCACTCCGCAATCGGATAACATTGACACTCTCGACGCCACCGTCCTCCGCAAGAAGCTCCTCAAAAACTATAACTACTGGTGCTCCTACCTCGGCAATAAGTCCAACGCCTGGATCCCCGACAGCCGCCGCTCCGGAGACCTCGACCTCCGGCAAGAGCTCCTCTACGTGTCTATGTACCTCCTAATCTGGGGAGAGGCTGCGAATTTGCAGTTCGCCTCGGAGTGCATCTGCTACATCTTCCATAACATGGCGTACGAGCTGAACAGAATCATGGAGGATTTCATCGACGAGAACACGGGGCAGCCGGTGATGCCTTCAACTTCCGGGGAGAATGCTTGTCTGAACTTTGTAGTTGATCGTACCTGACCAATAGAGTAGTGATGCTGATGTAGTCCTTTAGCTCGGTCGCTGATGGTGTTGATGTCCTTGAATCTGGGTCGCCTCGGGTGGTACCTGCGAAAGCACTCCGACGCCCAAGTCAGCAGTGAACAGTGAATAGGACCACAAGTAATAATGACGTACCTCATTCCCTGGGATTCGTGCCATATTTATAGCTACAGTATTGGGCCTTATTGGGCCTATTGGACAGCATCGGGCCTTGAGTCCACTCCGGAACAGTTGCCCCCCAAGCCTGGGTCGCCAGTTGGCGGGCTAAGGCTTGATTTGCTGCCCCCGAGTGGTGCCGTGGACGGCCGAGTGATCAGGAGTGACTTAGCGCAGCCTATTCGAGGCTTAACTCGTTGCCCCCCTGTCTAGCCTTGCGCGCGCCGGCCTAGGAGCGACTAGTCAGTCAAACCGATGGGGTGAGGACGGCGCCACTCATGCGGTGTGGATCTTTGCCATTCTTTGAGCATGTGGACGCTGCCACTACCGAGGTGTGGGCACTGCCACTCATGTGGGAATGCGATCCAATTGGTCGGGACTCGGCCGACCCCCTTAGCTTACGAAGGCTACTCGGATCTTGCTCGTCTTAGGAGGTGCGATCATTCTCAGGTCGCTCAAATTCGTTCGAGTTTTGTCACGCATTGCCTATTGAATTGTTTCAGAAACGGCTTGATCGTGACCTCGATGGGCCGCTATCGTAGCGAACTTGTTCGACGCGTTTTGCGACTTTTGGCAAGCGGGTCTACTAGATTCGATCTGGCGGCCCTCATTGCGATAGTTGTAGTCGGTCTCTTACGCCGTGTTCGTTCTGCACCATTCCTTGGGCTGTATTTATTCGCCATCCGATGGCGCTTGGCGGACAGTTGCCCCCAAGCTAGGTCGCAGGCGGGCGAAGGCTTAGATCGTTGGCCGAGTAATGTTGTAAGCGGCCGGGTTGCTTTGCACAATCGATCTCCATCTCTTGAAGTGCGTGGTCGCTACCACGCTAAGTCGGAGGTGGTCACCGCCACTTATGTTTATTGTAGACCATTCATTGATCGTCATTCGCCGAAGGCCATTTTGTCGGCTGCCTTTGTGTAGGTCGTTCGACGCCCTACTCCCGTTGTAGACCGCCGGGGTCCATGCTTGTTCGTGGGTCATTCTTTGACCCTCGGGCCACCTGATGGCACTCGCCAGTAGCCGCTCGGGGCCTACGCTCTTTGTAGACCGCTCGGGGTCTCACGCATGCCATTCGATGGCACTCGATCGCAACAACACGGTGGCACTCGGTTGTAAGGCGCTCGGGGCCTCACGCTCTTTGTAGACCGCGACGGGTCACGCTTGTGCCATTCGATGGCAGTCGATCGTGCCAACACGGTGGCGCTCGGTTGTAGGCCGCTCGGAGCCTACGCTCTTTGTAGACCGCTCGAGGTCTACGCTTGTGCCATTCGATGGCAGTCGATCGTGCCAACACGGTGGCACTCGGTTGTAGGCCGCTCGGGGCACTCGCTTGTAGGCCGCTCGGGGCCTACGCTCTTTGTAGACCGCACGGGGTCTACGCTTGTGCCATTCGATGGCAGCTCGATCGTGCCAACACGGTGGCACTCGGTTGTAGGCCGCTCGGGGCCTACGCTCTTTGTAGACCGCACGGGGTCTACGCTTGTGCCATTCGATGGCAGTCGATCGTGCCAACACGGTGGCGCTCGGTTGTAGGCCGCTCGGGGCATTCGGTTGTAGGCCGCTCGGGGCCTACGCTCTTTGTAGACCGCACGGGGTCTACGCTTGTGCCATTCAATGGCAGCTCGGGGGAACCTATGGCCGCTCTGCTGCTACTCGCATGGCGAGCGACCAATCATACATTCTTGCACGCGAAATAAATAACAAAGTACGACTTTTAAAGGTCGGGCCTCAGTAAAAAACCCTAGTGGGAAAAAAAGCGCGCTTGCCATTTATTCACGCGATCGTTAGTACGTCCCTGTTATCACAAGGACTGTCTTGTTCTTCAAGCGACCTATCCTGCTCTTCCCTGGGCCGCGCATGGGCGCCCTTTCTAGCGAACAGTGCTTCTTCATAGGCCATATGATCGTTGGCCCTTCGTAGGAACATGGTAGATCCATGTAACGATTTAGGTGAACTCTTCTCGCAAAGCGTGGTCCTGGCCTCGATACCACGTTTGATATACTTTAGTTTATCTCCGTCCGGTCAAAGTTGCGACTGATCGGCCTCGACGTTGAATCGTTCTATGTACTGTCTCAATGATTCATTGTCCCCTTGGATAATCGTATCCAAGTGCTCTTCATGCCGTTCTAGGCATCTGTTGGCCGTGTAGTTGGCCAAGAATGTTCTGACCAGGCCGTCCCAAGAAGAGATGGTGTTGGGCGGCAGGCTCTCCCACCACTCCAGTGCTCGCTCCTCGAGCGACTGTGGAAAGAGTGCGCACTTCATGGTCGTTCTAGCTCTCTATACCGCTGCAGAATTGTTGAAGTACCTTAAGTGTTTGTCTGGATCCCCACGGCCGTTGAATTTATTCAAATTGGGGGGTTTCCTCAGGTCTCTGGGGATACGGTAACGACGAATCTCCCTCGAGAATGGCCCATGACCGGTCGCTAATTCTCTCGCCCCAAAAAGCTGCAAGGCATGGTCCGCTTCATTGGCGGCGCTCAGTATAGTCTCACTTGACTATTTGACCATACAACGGAGGCGTATGGGACGACTGCCCTCTATGTCGCTCGGGCTCCTGCCTTCTCGACCGATGGGAGACGTCCCTGATCTCCCCTTTACGGTAGCTATCCAGCTCGTCATAAGAGTTCCACGACCGGCCTCTTGATCCGCGAGAACCGGAGTACTCGTACGAGGAATACCTTGTGGGCGAGCGGTCCGATTCCGGATTATAGCTAGAACTTGCGTAATCCTGGTCGTGAGAACGGGAACGGCGACTACGCACGCCCCTTCGAGCGGGGACCCACGCGCCGGACTCTTCGTGCGAGGATCGGCGTGATGTGCCTCCACGAGGACTCGGTCGTTCGCCGGATGGAGTTAGGTGCCCGTGGGAAGGACGCGTTTGACACGGCGCCTTTCACCGCCGCGCCACATTGGCGGGTGGAATGGATCCCCTTTCATAGTGGGAAAGAAGCGCATCTCGGTCGGCAATGATCTGATTCTTGTTCTGTAGGATTTGAAGGAAGGCCTGAGTTACGTGCTCGGGCAAGGATGCATCAATCCCTGCGTCAATCAACTCGGCCGGTAGCTCTTTGTTGGGTGGCGTTGTATCGCGCTCTAAGATCGGTCCTCGGGCCGCCGTCATGAAGGCTCTTGGCGAGGGTTGTCCAGTGATTCGTGGATGGTTAGTGGCACGCCTCGGGGTTTCTTTGTGGAAGCGCATTCCGCCCCGTGGCGGTCGGCTCGCGACGAAGCTCGTGTGGCGTGCTTCCTTGGTTGCATGGTGGAAGTGTCTAGCTCGCTCCCACTGTGGTCGCCAATTGATCGTACCTGACCAATAGAGTAGTGATGCTGATGTAGTCCTTTAGCTCGGTCGCTGATGGTGTTGATGTCCTTGAATCTGGGTCGCCTCGGGTGGTACCTGCGAAAGCACTCCGACGCCCAAGTCAGCAGTGAACAGTGAATAGGACCACAAGTAATAATGACGTACCTCATTCCCTGGGATTCGTGCCATATTTATAGCTACAGTATTGGGCCTTATTGGACAGCATCGGGCCTTGAGTCCACTCCGGAACAGTAGTGAAGCCTATTTATGAGACGATTAGTCCATGAGGTTGATAATAGTAGAATTGGAACTGCTCCTCATAGTGCTTGGAGACATTATGATGATATCAATGAGTGTATTTTTAGTTAGCAATTAGACTTAGAATTAGCAGTCCTGAGTTTTTATTTTTGTGCTTATACTGTAGCTTTTATGTTTTCTGTGACATGTGTTACACTCTCAACAGATTGAATATATGTAGGACAACATTATAATTATTGATTTTTCTTGAGGCTGAAGTTCTATCATGTTTTGGCTTCGAATATTGGATTAAATTTTGGGTGGATAGCTTTAATATATGTCACGGTTAATGCAGTAAGCTTATCAATGTTGTTTTTCAGATGAACGAACCATCAATGGAAAAGAAAATCTTACTCTTTGGGAGAGAAATGAGAACCATACTCTTTGTCTTAATTCTGCCAAGGCTACTGTACTGGTTGCACAGTGATCAACATTGGTATATAGGACTTAGTTGAAGGAAGAGTGAGTTTTAGAACTAAGCTCCCCATGATCTTTTATTGGCTTTAATTTGGGATCTTTAAGTTCCTAATGTTTTGTCTTTGGGACTTTATTGTTTGGTTGTTTATGTTCAATATGAGATATGTAAATTAGTTGGATGTGTATTGATAAGAGATTTCATATTTTTTTGGTGACTTCTCATATATATATTTTTTTTTAAAAAAATTGATTTGATGACTTGCTGCAAATTCCCATGTTTAGAATCAATTTTATCATAGCTTCTATTGATATGTTCTCCTCTTTATGCGGTGTGTAAATTCATTTGGATGTGTATTAGTAAACTATAAATCAACTTCAGAGAATCATCTCAAGAATAAAAATGATGTAAACACGTGAATTAACAATCTCTCACCTTAGAAACCCCATCCAAATAATTTTTATATATTCACTTTAACAATCATCTCATGAATTAACAATACTTTTATTCCACGTAAATAAAAATGATGTAAAAGTACAAATAATGTAAATAAAAATGATGTAAAAGTACAAATATGAAGTTACAATACTTTTATTGCGTGAATATATTCACTTTATATTCATGTAAATAAAAATGATGTAAAAGCACAAATGAATATATAAAGTACACATGAATTAACAATCCCTCACTTTATATATGCCCCCATCCAAATAATATTTACATCACGATTGTTTTTTTATCAATTGGGAATAAAAATGTGTATATCACGATTGTTACTTCATGTTTTGATCCAAAAAAAGTTATTTGGATTGGGCTTCTAAGGTGAGGGATTAACTAACTCCCTCGGTGAACTATCAAAATTGTCCGTAGGATGTAGTATAAAAATTTATGAATAGTTGAGATTTATACTAGTTGATTCAATCTTAACCACTCATAGTGTTTTATACAATATCCTACGATCAATTTTAGTGGTACACCGGTGAGGGACTTAATTGATCCTCACCCTAGAATATGTGTCAAATTTTGAGTGAATACAAGCACTACAAGAATTACGTAATATACCGGCGCCCAATTTCCGGCGGATTGTATCCGCCTGTAAATTACCGGCGGCTTTGGTCAATTTCCGGCGGATTTATTGCCGCCGGTAATATACCGGCGGTTTTTTGATCGATTACCGGCGGATTTGAAATTATTTGTAACCGTAATTTTATTTAAAAAAAATTTAAAAAAAGTCGCCGGTAAAATCGGTTTCCGGCGGAATTTTTAAAAAGCTGCCGGTAATTTTCGACCCAATTTTCCGCCGGTAATGTCTTTTATCCGCCGGTAAAATAACTCGAAAGTCCCGCATGCAAAGCCGCCGGTAATGACACGTGTTCCGCCGGTAAGCAACAAAGTCCGCCGGTAATGCGGATCGTCACGGATTTCAAAGAGCCGCCGGTAATGCGGATATTCCGCCGGTAATTTCAAATTTGAAAATCGGACCGTTGGGTCCCTTTCTTTTTATACCGATCCACACCTCCTCTCCTCTCTTCACTTCTCACTTCTTATCTTCACTTCTCACTTCTTCTTCTTAATTTCTCTCAAATTCTCTCTAGTTCATATTAATTTCTACCAAAATCTGTCTTTTTTTATTAACAAATTATTCCAGATTTATTTTGAAGGTATGTTCTTTACATAATATATAGTTTACTTTGACAGTTTGTATTGATATGAGTTAGTCCTTATTGATTCTGATATTATTTATTTATCAATTAGCAATGGCTTGAAGTTGGAGACTTGTCTGCATTGTTGGTTGAGGTTGCAGAGTTCTTTACACAACCGATTCAGTTCGTTCGAAGGTATTAACGCCAAGTCAGAGACTCCTCGGCATTACTGGTTAGTGTTTAATATTCGATTTGTTACTAGTAATTATTATTTGATTTAGTAGTAGATAAATAATACTCACTCCGGACTCAATTATAAGCAAAAAAAACCTAACTTTACATAGATTAAAAAAGTTAGTTTTAGATATTTAATATTTTTGATTCTATACAAAAGTAAACTAATTTTACAAATATAACCCTTACTTTCTTGTAAATGTGCAATACTCTTAATAGTAAAGGTAGAATTAAATAAGGACATTTATAGGATAATAGCATTTAATGAGGTTAAGTTAGTTGATATTTCCTTATATTTGAGTCCAAAACTTTTTGCACTTTTTTGCTTATAAATGAGTCCGGAGGGAGTAGTTGATAGTTTATTTAAATTTTTGTTAGTCTACAAAGATAATAGTAGCTAAAATATAAAAATGAAAATGTCTATTGTTCTGATAGACATATATGTTGTAATAAATTTAATTAGGACATCCACAAAAAATGGATCGTAGTTGGATGTATGATCGATTATATCCTGGAAGAGCGGGGGTTGAAACGACGTTTTGTTGAATGAGTTGAAGAGTTTGTTCTTTTAGCTAAGCGTCAAAAAGAATTTGAGCAACAAGGTGGAATTAGATGTCCTTGTTCGAAATGTATCTTTCGATCCATAAAAAATGAAGGTGACATTCGACTTCATTTGTACAACAATGGATTTAAGCCAAATTATTGGATATGGACTCGTCATGGCGAGGTAGCAGCTGGAGTTTCTCGTGTTAATATAATTAATGTTCCTCCGGTTGATATTGTTCCTGTCCAAGAAGTAGAAGGTGGCACTTCAAGTCCAGTCGTAGAAGCTGTTGGCTCATCGACTATGGGAAATCAGCCGTTTGATGTTGTTCAGGGGATGATACGTGATGCTATCGGTGTAAATTTGGATTTTGCCTATGTTATTCATCATTAAAAGGAATTTGTTGTCAAATAATATTTATATTTATCAGACTTGATATATATTTGCCTATGTTATATATTCATTATTTATATATGTTATTAACTTTATTTTATAGCTACAGAATAGTTATGGCATCGTTAGGAAATAGTGACTCACCACATGATGAGGACCCACCCGTGCCGCCTCAGGATAAAGGAAAGAAGATATGTACTTCTTTACGCGGCCGTAAGCGTAAGATACTATATCGACTTGTTCATGGCAACTATGTGCGTATGCCATCATCAGACGAGCTCGAGGCGTTGAACTCGTGCCGCCTCCACCCGGTAGTATGGCACCCCCGCGCTGATCGAGATACGCGCCACGCGTGTATGATGCATAAACCGAGCGTGGTTGATATTTTGGATGACGGTCGTATCGTTGTGGAGGTTGTTGGAAACACTGTAAGTATTTATTATATATATTTGTATTTGTAATTGTATTTGAAATTTGTCTTTTAAATTAATATCATTTTAATTTTTCTTTCTTATGTACTGACTTTGATCCGGGAGGATTGTGTCCAAAGCGATAACAAGTATAATCAAGGCAAATTACACAACTTCACAGGTTGATTGGTCGGAGGTTAAAAAGATCCATGATCCAAATTTTGGAATCAATTTAGGGTAAGTTTTTTTACTATTTAATTAATTTTTAATTATTCCAAATTCTTGAATTCATTAAGTTGTTTTTTCTAACAAGTTATTTTATTTTGTGCAACCAGGCAACATTCGCATGGAAACACGAGGATGACCATGCAGTAAGAAAGTCTTCAATTCAAGAGCTTCTCACCGCTTTTTTCAAATCTTTGCGGGAAGAGCGTGACAAGCCTCTTTGGAGCAGAGCATTGATTGGATTGGTCCGCCTATATGGGATGAACTCCAAATGAAATGGGCGCATGATGATTATAAAAAAATGTAAGAGAGCTGCTGCTGCGAATCAAGCTTACGAGAATGGTGGTTGCTTAAATCAAGCGGTTCTATCATTTCATATGAACATGCTAAACGCACAGTAATATTTTATATATCTTTGTTTTTAATTCTTCAAATTTTATATTTTATTAAATACTAATATTATAAATTAATACTATATCTGAGGAGGCTTTTCTTGGTCGGCCACCTACTTTCTTAGGAGATACACGTGCAACTTCATATGCGCGAGGACAGGTGAGTTTCAAGACCGGCCAAGGATGATTCAGAAGCATTCAATAATTGGCAAAGCAGGAGTATCGCCAAACACACGGGAGAGAGTAGCGGGATCGAGGTTGATCCCGATGAGGAGGCTCGATTGGCCTTAGCAAAATGGAAAGAACTTCTTTGGTCCATCGCCAAGAAAAGGTCGATTACGAGGATGCGGTGGTATGGGCGGCGTTCTTTTCCAAATTCCATTGTTCGAATTTCGTGTCAAATTCCTCTTCAACAACAAGTATTGGACGCTCTCATGTCCCCACTCCCAAGAGCGAAATGAGGTTGCGGTATTGACCGAGAAATTGAGCAACTATGAGCGTGAGATTCGGGAGATGCGAGAGCGACAAAGTGAAGAACGCAGAATCAATGAGGAATTCGGGGAAGCAAGTAATGGATAGTTTGTCTCATGCAAGGCCATCTATGCCATCATCATCCTCATCGATGCACCTTATCCACCGCCGGGGATGCGACCTACGGAGGTGCTTTCAAAGATAGCACACGGTGCCTTCCGACCTCCAATCAACTATGAGCGACTACGCGCTGGCTTGTCCGCCATACCCATATGGTCGACCCTCATATGGTCAGACCCTCATATGGTCACCGAGCCTCGATTTAAACTCTCCTCGCATGACCATTCCGACCTCGGGCCCATCAGCGACCACGTCGACCACGTCGGTGATAACTCATATTTATATGAGTTATTTATGCTTTTATTACTTAAATTAATGCAAGTTCTTAATTAATATTGTTGTTAAATAAGTAAATATATGTTGTTTAGTGTAAAAGAGGGTTAGAAGGCGATTATGTGACAAATTGGCACTTTTGGTGCTTTCTTGTTATTTTTAATGTGTTTGTTCGATTGTTACAAAGATTAGCGCTATAGCGCAGACGCTATAGCGTTGGATTCTGCGGTGATGAGAGAAAGCGAAAAAGCAATTTTGGCGGCATGTTAAATCCTTTGTAGAAGCGATCATAGGCAGTTCTGCATCGACCACCCACCTTTTGCTTTATAGGACACTTGTCTATTTTGTAATGGTAGTTGGTAATAGTTGGTGGGATGGCTTTTCACCTTTTTTGAGAGATATTTTCTTTATATTGAAGTCTTAAAACTTCATCTTCAAGCTTAGTTTCTTTGGTTCGAGAAGAGAGGAGAGTTAGAAATAACTCTTAAACTCCATTTTCGTCCAAGCTCCATTTTCACAATAAAGAGTAGATTTTCTGCTGCAGTCTTTGCGAGAGACGCTTATAGCATCAAGCGCTATAGCGGCACGGAGCTGTCATCATTTGGAGTGTTTTCCACCTCTTGGTGATTTCGGTTTTATGGCTTTAGGTAACACTTTTATGTTGTATTTCTTGTGTTGTTGCTCATCATGAGTGATTCTCTTGTAGTTGGATGCTTAAAGCTTTGTAATGAACCTTTAGTATCGCGTATATAATATTTCACGTTTTGCGTTTCAATCTTTGTGTGTTACTTCTTTCAAACTTGTTTTAGAAATGATCGGCTAAAATAGGTATATTCATGGAGTACAGACATGGTCCATGATTCGAACTCAAGGATTGATATGAACGATAAGGTTGGTTAAAGACATTTAATCAATTTTTGCTTCCTCTAGACATAGAAGTTGCAATAGTTTATAAAGCATAAGCTGTGGAATCTTGATTATACTGAGGGTGAACCTATTTAGAACCTAGACATAGGCATCTTGTAGTGAAACCACGGCGCTAGTGATTGAAAGGCACAAAATATTTGCAATAGCCGCTTAACGCTATAGCGTGTGACGTTATAGCGTCTTGTTTCTGGAATTTACATAGTGAAAGCAATCCAACTTATTTCTCTCATAGTACATTACTCTTTAACTTGTTACTTTAATCAACTCTTGTTCAATTGAACTTTGCTACTCAACTTATTTGCTACTTGTTCCTCTAAGTGTAATTCCTTTTTAAACTCTAAAATTAATATCAATCCTGGAGAGCGAATTTTACTTATCATTATATTACTTGTTGCGATTGTGTACACTTGCACAACTACTTTTCGCACAACAAGTTTTTTGGCGCCGTTGTTTGGGATTGCATTTAATTTTTATTGTTTAGAAATTATTACAACCTTAGGAGGTTTTACCTTGGTATTTTTCTCGTGGTGTGTTACGGGAAGTGCTATAGCGTCGACGTTATAGCGTATGCCCGCATCAGAACCACCCACTTTTGAGTTTGATCTGAACCGGAGAGAAGATTCGGAAGGCTAAGACGCCAACAAAGACTACAACAACTCGGACCAACTATGTCCGAACACTCTACTCCTACTGCTAGAGGTTCAATGGGTGGAAGAACACCTCTCAAATAGGAAGAAGAGGCCAAAGAGGTGGAAGGCAAGGTCCTTTTACCCATCTTCAAACCGATGATGAATCTTGGTATAGAAAGGTTTTGAACCAAGCTCCAAATCAAATGGTGAATGCAGAGACAGGCAATGAGAGATTATGTTTGTGTTTGATCCATGATCCATGGAGACAAGTATCACTAGGCTGTTGGATTGCTACTCATTTTGAGTTCAAGCCTATGATGTTCCAAATGCTCCAAACAACTGGACAATTTGGAGGTTCCACTCAAGAAGATCCTTTTGCCCATCTGAGAAACTTTCTAGAGGTGTGCGGTAATTTCATTATCCCGTGGGTAAGTGAGGATGCATTCAGTGGCTGTTTCCTTATTCTTTAAAAGACAGAGCAAAGGCTTGGTTGAATTCCTTGGAGTCCAATTCTATCACAACTTGGGAAGATATGACAAAGAAGTTTCTGGAGAAATATTTCCCACCAAACAAGAATGCTAGGATGAGGAATGACATCACATCCTTTAAGCAAAAAGAAGGTGAATCATTGCATGAGGCTTGGGAAAGGTGGAAAGAATTGCTTAGGAAATGTCCACATCATGGAATTCCTATAGTAATTCAAATGGAGACCTTCTACAATGGACTAGAGGCACCTACAAGGTCTATCTTTGGATGCCTCATGCGGAGGTGTGATCCTTAACTCCTCATACAATGAAGCTTGTGAGCTTATAGAGCGCATTGCCATAAACAGTTCTTCATGGCCTACTGAAAGGCTAAATTCTACAAGGAAAGTGGCTGGGGTTCATGAAGTGAGTGAGGTTTCTGCTCTCTCACCCAAGTGGCTACTCGACAAATATGATAAAGGAATTGAACATCGCCAACGCTTATAGGCGTCGATGCTATAAGCGCTGAGCGGTCAATCGCTGCAAACAATTGAACAAGCTCCTCTGGAGAAGCAAGTTGTGTTTCTTCGTGGGGGGCTCATCAGTATGAAGAATGTACAACAAACCCCATACATTAATTATGTAGGGTACAACAAGGGCAACAACCCTTATTCTAATACATACAACCCTGGTTGGAGGAATCATCCTAACTTCAGGTGGGGGGGAGGAAATAATGCTAACACAAGCACAAATGCTCCTGCTATTCCCCTGGATTCCCAAGACAACAACAACAAAGCAACCTCCTAGACAAAATGCTCCTGCTCCTCCTATGGACAATTCAATGGAGTCTCTGCTAAGGTCATTCATCAGTGATTGTAAAACAACAATGCAGACTCATGAAGCATCAATCAAGACTCGGAGAATCAAGTGGGACAGATTGCATCCGCTCTCACTCAAAGGCAAAATGGTGGACTTCCTTCTACTACTCTTTGAATCATCTTCATCTCATGCACGGGCAAGGAGCATGTGAAAGCAATAACCACCGGGAGTGGTAAAGAGGTAACTTCGCACCCAAGAATTTAGAGTCAAGTGTTCTTTGGAAATGAAAAGAATTTTTCAGACGTTATAGCACTGACGCTTATAGCGTCAAATGCAAACAGAACACACGAACCTAAATTGGTGCACGAATATCCCGCCCCCTTACCCTCAAAGGTTAAAAAAGGCACATGAGGACAAACAATTTAATAAATTTCTTGAGGTGTTAAAACAATTGCACATTAATGTCCCTACAGTTGAGGCATTACAACAAATGCCCAACTATGCCAAATTTATGAAAGATGTTTTGACAAAGAAAAGAAGGTTGGGAGAATTTGAAAGCTGTGGCAATGATCGGGAATGCAAAGCATGTTGATGCAAAATAAACTCCCCCAGAAAATTAAAGGACCACTGGTAGCTTCACAATACCTGTTCCATTGGAAATTTTTATTCAGTCGTGCTTTATGTGACTTAGGGGCAAGCATTAACTTAATGCCTAAGTCCATTTACACACAATTGGGTATAGGAACCGCTGGGCCTATACGTAAGCCTTCTTCGTTGGTGATAGGTCACTTGTCATCTGAAGGAATTTGGAGGATGTTTTAATTAAGGTAGATAAATTTGTTTTTCCTGTTGACTTTGTTATTCTAGATTTTGAAGCGAGATGCAGAGGTACCTATCATTTTAGGTAGACCCTTCTTGGCTCTGAGGAAGACACTCATAGATGTTCAAAAAGGAGAATTGACAATGAGAGTTAATGACCAAGAAGTGAAAATCAATGTTACGAATGCATTAAAACTTCCGGATGTCAATCTTGAAGAGTGTTCCTTTGTGGTTTCTCTTGACCAAGTGGTTCAAAACATTTTCAAAATCTAACAACCACACGGGAAAGGTGCTAAACAATCTTGAGGAACATGAATTGTTGGAAGAAGAAGAATTTCAAGAAGGCAAGCAAGTTGTGAATGAGGTTTGGACTAGGAGATATGAGTCACTAGAGCAAGAAAATTCAAACCTCAAGAAGAGTGTTCCTTCTATTGTTCAACCACACGATCTAGAGTTGAAAGAATTACCCAAGCACCTGAAATATGCATATCCGGGGACAATGAGACTCTACTGTCATCATTTACGCTAGTTTGAACCAAAACCAAGAGGTGGAGCTCATTACAACTACAAGAGGCATAAAAGGCAATAGGTTGGCAAATGTCCGATATACATGGGATAAGTCCTACAACTGCATGCACAGGATTGTGTTAGAGGAAAATGCTAAACATAGCATTGAAGGTCAAAGAAGGCTTAATCCCATAATGAAGGAAGTGGTGAAGAAAGAAATCCTCAAGTGGTTAGATGCGGGGATTGTGTATCCTATTTACGGCGGTGCATGGGTTATGCAGTACAATGTGTTCCCAAAAGGGTGGTGTCACTTTGTGATCACAAATGACAAAAATGAGTTGATTCCCACAAGAACAGTGGTGGTTGGAGGATTTGCATGGACTACAGGAAATTGAACAAGGCCACAAAGAAAGACCATTTCCTCTTCCCTTTATTGACCAAATGTTGGGCCGGACTTTCACTTTGGTAAGGACTATTATCGCTTTCTTGATGGCTATTCGGCTATAACCAAATAGCAATAGTTCACGAAGACCAAAGAAAAGACCACATTCACATGTCCTTATGGCACATTTGCTTTTAGGAGAATGCCCTTTGGGTGTGTAATGCCCCCGCAACTTTCGAGAGATGCATGATGTCCATATTCTCGACTTCATTGAAAAATCTATGGAGGTTTTTATGGATGACTTCTCGTGTTTGGGGATAGCTTTTGAAGTGTTTGGATAACTTGGAAGAGATATCGATAAGATGTGAAGAGACAAATCTTGTGCTCAATTGGGAGAAATGTCACTTCATGGTGCAAGAAGGAATTGTGCTAGGGCATAGGATCTCCAAGAAAGGCTTAGAGGTGGATAGGGCCAAGATTGAAGTCATTGAAAAATTGCCACCCCCTCAAGTGTCAAAGGTATAAGAAGTTTCCTTGGGCATCTTTGGTTTCTCTGAGGAGATTCATTAAAGACTTCTCAAAGATCTCAAAACCTCTATGTCAACTCCTTCAAAGACATGACACCACTTTCAACTTTGATGATGCATGCCTTGAAGCCTTCCGGAAGTTAAAGAAAGCTCGACATTCGCACCTATCATTGTTGCCCCCGATTGGAGTAAACCATTCGAGCTCATGTGTGATGCAAGTGACTATCTTGTGGGAGGCGTGTGCTTGGGCAAAGGTATGATAAAATCTTTCATTCCATTTACTATGCAAGCAAAACACTTATTGAAGCACGAGTTAAATTACATTCTTGAAAAAGAGCTATTAGCCGTGGTTTTTGCCTTTGATAAATTTAGATCATACTTGGTTGGCACAAAAGTAATTGTTTTCACGGACCATTCAGCCATCAAGTATTTGATCTCTAAAAAGATGCAAAACCAAGGCTAATAAGATGGGTTCTCCTCCTCCAAGAATTTGACTTGGAAATTCATGATAAAAGGGGTGGAGAACAGAGTTCTTGACCATCTGTCTAGACTTGAAGGAGACAATGCAGTCTGAGCAGGGGAGAGATTAAAGAAATCTTCCCGGATGAGAAGTTGTTAGCGTGCTTGAAAAAAATGTAACGCTATAGCGGTTGCCGCTATAACGCCAGACGCTATAAGCGTGCGAAGACAACCGCTCCATGGTTTCTTGATATCGTGAATAACTTGGTAAGCGAAATTGTGCTGCAGATCTCGAATTATCAACAAAGAAAAATGTTTTTCCATGTAGTGAAAGATTATTATTGGGATGAACCTTTTCTTTACAAGAAATGCCAAGACCAAGTGATAAGAAGGTGCCTTGCAGAGGAAGAACAACCTCAAGTGTTAGAGCATTGTCATGCTTCACCATGTGGTGGACACTTTGGAGGAACTAGAAGCATTTGCAAGGTGCGCAATGTGGGTATTCATCGCCCACATTATTTAAGGATGCTCAAGAATGGGTAAAGAAGCGTGCAAGGTGTCGGAGGATCGGGAACATTTCAAACAAGCATGAAATGCCCTTAACCAACATCTTAGAGATTGAACTCTTTGATGTATGGGGCATGGATTTTATGGGTCCCTTTCCTCCTTCTCATGGTAATTTGTATATACCGGTGGTGTTTGTGGATTATGTTTCCAAATGGGTTGAAGCCGTGGCTCTTCCCAACAATGATGCCAAGTCGATCGGCCAAGTTTCTGTGAGAAGAACATATTCACGGATATGGTACACCAAGAGCAATTATCGGTGATGAGGGTTCTCACTTTTGTAACAAGTTGATTGATTCTCTATTGGGAAAATACGGAGTGAGGCACAAAATTGCCACCGCATACCACCCACAAACAAATGGGCAAATTTGAATTGTCAATAGAGAAATCAAAAGGATGCTTGAAAAAATGGTGGGACCTTCAAGAAAATTTGGTCAATCCATCCGGATGATGCATTATGGGCTTACTGGGATGACCTTCAAGACACCTGCGGGAATGTCTCCATACTGGACTTGTGTTTGGGAAAGCATGTCACCTCCCTATTGAGTTGCAACACAAAGCTCATTGGGCCATAAAAAGCTCAACTTTGATTGTGATAGAGGCGGTAAGGCTAGGCTCTTTGCAATTAAATGAACTTGATGAGATTAGGCATGCTGCGCCTATGAGAGTTGACCATTTACAAAGAAAAACAAAGATGTGGCATGACGGAAGATCTGAGTAGAGGTGATTGAAGGAGGCCAAGTGCTCCTTTTCAATTCTAGATTAAAATTGTTTCTGGCAAGCTTAAATCAAGGTGGTCCGCCCTTTTAAATTAGTCAAGGTCTATCCCTATGGTGCGGTGGATTTATTTGATCAAGCAACCAACACCACTTTCAAGGTGAATGGACAAAGAGTAAAACAATACCATGGTGACCTTGTGATGAGGACAAGACCTCAATTGATCTTCAAGATCCCTAACATCAAATGAAGAAGTCGGTGATGACTCTTAAAACAAGCGCTCTTGGGAGGCACCCCGAGGTTTTTAATTAACAGATTCATTGTTTTTATTTTATTTGCGGGAGGGAAAATTTTTGTGTTAAGGAATTTGGGAATTTGAAGGCACTGAAGTGTGATATGGACGCTATAGCGTCAAGAGAAAGCGACACACTGGTGGAAGCGCTATAGCGTCGAGGCTATAGCGCTGAGGGGCGAGCAAAAGGAAGGAAGAGAAGAAGAAAAAAAGGTGTAAAGCCTCCTCGACCATCCCGTGTTAGCTCAAGGGCAGTGCAGTGCGGTTAAGAAGTGAATTTAATTTTCTGCTGTATAAGTTTAATGTTTTGTGAACAAAAATAAATTGTGAAGCGCTATAGCGTCTGTCTTGCGCTTCACAAATGTTTTAAGACTTGGTTTAGGTTGTTTGTGTGTTAAGTTCAGGCCTCTCCCTAGTTCTTTAAAGAGCAGTGAGGACACTGCTCACTTTTGTTGTGGGGGGAGGACCTAAAGTTGTTAATGTTTTTGTTAATGTTTTTTCAAAATGTTCTGTTTCAAGTGCCTCAATTTTAAGTATAGTCATCGAATGCGTTCCCCTTGGGCTGATTGTAATGATAATGGTGTGAGTGAGTAAGAGAGCCGTGCTTTTAGATGAAATCTTTGCTTATTATTGCTCTCACACGTAAATCTCTGTGCTTAAGAAGAAACTTAGCTAGCCAAGGACTATCTGAGGTTTAGGCTAGTCTGAGTTAACCAAGGTGAGATCAAGGCTGGAATAAAAACTTGAAGAGTTGTTGAAGCATAAGTTTGGGGGTGTTGGGCTATATAAAGGTTAGGTACAAAGGTCTTAGGGTGGTCAGTGACTTAAAAGTTTAATGTAAATATGTTGTAAAGCTGTAGTTACCCAAAGCAAAAGCTAGGCTGTCCCAAAGGCAAAGAAAGAGGCAAAGCCTCATGTAAAAAAAAAAAAAAAAAAAAAAAAAAGATATATAATAATTGCTGAGGAGCCAAGTAATGAGGGAACTACAGCTAGTAAATCTGTTATCTTTGTTCAAACGCTATAGCGTGAGCTGTTTAGATTCAATAAGTTAGGAACACTGACCATAGACTTGAAGTGCCTAGTTAAACCCTTTGTCATGCCTGAAAATCCCCATTCCTGTGTGAAAATGTTAATCTAGTCATTGTTTTGAAAGAGTTCTTGATTTTACCAAAAGAAGACCATTCTTTCCAAGGCTAAAGAGAAATCCAAATCTAGCTAGGAATTGAGATGAGTCAAGAGATCACACACACACTATTGAGCAGTAATAAGCTTAGAAGTTGAATAAATGCATTGGTGTGTTGGTGTGAGTGTGAATCTGAACTGTTAGCCCATTGAGAAAATGTTTGAGTGAGTATGCTTAGAAATGAAGTGTTGATCAGAGCATGTGTGTTGTAAATAGTGTCAGTTTGTTTGTCTTTGCAAGTGTCATTACTTGAGGACAAGCAATGGTTTAAGTTTGGGGGTGTGATAACTCATATTTATATGAGTTATTTATACCTCTAATCATTAAATTAAGTAAGTTCTCAAGTAATATTAGTATAGTATTTATTGCATTTCTATTAATATTAGGATAGGAGAGGCTAAAAACAACGCTTTGCTATGAAATTGGCACATTTGGTGCCCTTGTGATTATTTTGATGTATTTTGTGAAGTAGTGCGGTGTTTAGCGCTATGGCGTCTAACGCTATAGCGTCAAGAGGGCGGCGTGATTGAGCATCTAAAGGAAAAGTGAAATTTTGGCGCCAAGCTCATTAATCCATGTTCCATATATTGTGTCCACGATTACCTAGGCCCGACATGTGCGGATTTTATTGGATTTGTGTGGACACTTGTCATTGCATGAGTAAAGGAATAGTGGAGTTGGTGAAAAAGTAAACATCACCTTTCTTGACTTTGGAAGGGAGTTGTACCTCAAGGCTAGATATACTAGAGATGATGATCTCCCAAAGCAGGACCTTAGACTTCCCAACGAAGATAGAGAGTATTGGTAGAGAGAGAAAGTGTGACACTTCTTCTTCTCCATTGATACACATTTGAAGCTTTTGCTATTTTACTTTCTTCTTTTGTATTTTTCTGTATTTTTATTCTCATGGTGTGAGGCTGATGATGAGCCATCTTAGCGTGGATGATTAGGGGACTTCAAGCTTGTATCTTTTGCACTTGTAATTTCTTTCTCACCTACAGTAATACAAGTAGTTTTATTTGTGTTATTTTGATGTTGCTCAACATGACCTAAACTCCTTGAGTTGGGTTGCTATAGCTTGTAATGAACCATTAATGCTTCGTATATAATTTCTCACGTTTTGTGTTTTAATCCTTGTGTGATAACTCTTCCAAACTTGTTTTATATTTGGCCACGTAAAACTAGTACCTCGTGTGGATTCAGGACATGAACCATAGAGAGAACTCAAGGATTAATATAAATGATAAGGTTGGTTGAAGACATTTAATCAATTTTTGCTTCCTCTAGACATAGAAGTTGCAATAGTTTATAAAGCATAAGTTGTGGAATCTTGATTATACGAGGGTGAACCTATTTAGAACCTAGACATAGGCATCTTGTAGTGAAACCACAGTATTTAGTGATTGAAAGGCACAAAATATTTCAATAGTAACGCTTAACGCTATAGCGTGTGGACGTTATAGCGTCTTGTTTCTGAGGAATTTACATAGTGAAAGCAATCCAACTTATTTCTCTCATAGTACATTACTCTTTAACTTGTTACTTTAATCAACTCTTGTTCAATTGAACTTTGCTACTCAACTTATTTGCTACTTGTTCCTCTAAGTGTAATTCCTTTTTAAACTCTAAAATTAATATCAATCCTGTGGAGACGAATTTTACTTATCATTATATTAGTTGTTGCGATTGTGTACACTTGCACAACTACTTTTCGCACAACAAGTTTTTTGGCGCCGTTGTTAGGGATTGCATTTAATTTTTATTGTTTAGAAATTATTACAACCTTAGGGAGGTTTTACCTTGGTATTTTTACGTGGTGTGTTACGGGAAGTGCTATAGCGTCGACGTTATAGCGTATGCCCGCATCAGAACCACCCACTTTTGAGTTTGATCTGAAACGAGAGAGAAGATTCGGAAGGCTAAGGCGCCAACAAAGACTACAACAACTCGGACCAACTATGTCCGAACACTCTACTCCTACTGCTAGAGGTTCAATGGGTGGAAGAACACCTCTCAAATAGGAAGAAGAGGCAAAGAGGTGGAAGGCAAGGTCCTTTTACCCATACCAAACCGATGATGAATGGTATAGAAAGGTTTTGAACCAAGCTCCAAATCAAATGGTGAATGACAGAGACAAGCCAATGAGAGATTATCTTTGTGTTTGATCCACGATCCATGGAGACAAGTATCACTAGGCTCTGTTGTGGATCGCTACTCATTTTGAGTTCAAGCCTATGATGTTCCAAATGCTCCAAACAAGCTGGACAATTTGGAGGTTCCACTCAAGAAGATCCTTTTGCCCATCGAGAAACTTTCTAGAGGTGTGCGTAATTTCATTATCCCGGGGGTAAGTGAGGATGCATTCAGTGGCTGTTTCCTTATTCTTTAAAAGACAGAGCAAAGGCTTGGTTGAATTCCTTGAGTCCAATTCTATCACAACTTGGGAAGATATGACAAAGAAGTTTACGGAGAAATATTTCCCACCAAACAAGAATGCTAGGATGAGGAATGACATCACATCCTTTAAGCAAAAGAAGGTGAATCATTGCATGAGGCTTGGGAAAGGTGGAAAGAATTGCTTAGGAAATGTCCACATCATGGAATTCTATAGTAATTCAAATGGAGACCTTCTACAATGGACTAGAGGCACCTACAAGGTCTATCTTTGGATGCCTCATGCGGAGGTGTGATCCTTAACTCCTCATACAATGAAGCTTGTGAGCTTATAGAGCGCATTGCCATAAAGCAGTTCTTCATGGCCTCTTTGAAGGCTAAATTCTACAAGGAAAGTGGTGGGGTTCATGAAGTGAGTGAGGTTTCGCTCTCTCGGCCCAAGTGGCTACTCGACAAATATGATAAAGGAGTTGAACATCGCCAACGCTATAGCGTCACGATGCTATAGCGCTGAGCTGGTCAGCTAGCTGCAGCAATTGAACAAGCTCCTCTGGAGAAGCAAGTTGTGTTCTTGTGTGGGGCTCATGCAGTATGAAGAATGTACAACAAACCACCTTACATTAATTATGTGAGGGTACAACAAGGGCAACAACCCCTTATTCTAATACATACAACCACTGGTTGGAGGAATCATCCTAACTTCAGGTGGGGGGAGGAAATAATGCTAACACAAGCACAAATGCTCCTGTTATTCCCCCTGGATTCCCAAGACAACAACAACAGCAACCTCCTAGACAAAATGCTCCTGCTCCTCCTATGGACAATTCAATGGAGTCTCTGCTAAGGTCATTCATCAGTGATTGTAAAACAACAATGCAGACTCATGAAGCATCAATCAAGACTCTGGAGAATCAAGTGGGACAGATTGCATCTGCTCTCACTCAAAGGCAAAATGGTGGACTTCCTTCTACTACTGAACCATCTTCATCTCATGCACCAGGCAAGGAGCATGTAATGAGGTTAAGTTAGTTGATATTTCCTTATATTTGAGTCCAAAACTTTTTGCACTTTTTTGCTTATAAATGAGTCCGGAGGGAGTAGTTGATAGTTTATTTAAATTTTTGTTAGTCTACAAAGATAATAGTAGCTAAAATATAAAAATGAAAATGTCTATTGTTCTGATAGACATATATGTTGTAATAAATTTAATTAGGACATCCACAAAAAATGGATCGTAGTTGGATGTATGATCGATTATATCACGGAAGAGCGGGGTTGAAGCGACGTTTTGTTGAATGAGTTGAAGAGTTTGTTCTTTTAGCTAAGCGTCAAAAAGAATTTGAGCAACAAGGTGGAATTAGATGTCCTTGTTCGAAATGTATCTTTCGATCCATAAAAATGAAGGTGACATTCGACTTCATTTGTACAACAATGGATTTAAGCCAAATTATTGGATATGGACTCGTCATGGCGAGGTAGCGGTGGAGTTTCTCGTGTTAATATAATTAATGTTCCTCCGGTTGATATTGTTCTGTCCAAGAAGTAGAAGGTGGCACTTCAAGTCCGATCGTAGAAATTTGTTGGCTCATCGACTATGGGAAATCACCGTTTGATGTTGTTCGAGGGGATGATACGTGATGCTATCGGTGTAAATTTGGATTTTGCTGTTAATATAATTAATGTTCCTCGGTTGATATTGTTCTGTCCAAGAAGTAGAAGGTGGCACTTCAAGTCCGATCGTAGAAATTTGTTGGCTCATCGACTATGGGAAATCACCGTTTGATGTTGTTCGGGGATGATACGTGATCTTGCTATCGGTGTAAATTTGGATTTTGCCTATGTTATTCATCATTAAAAGGAATTTGTTGTCAAATAATATTTATATTTATCGGACTTGATATATATTTGCCTATGTTATATATTCATTATTTATATATGTTATTAACTTTATTTTATAGCTCTGAGAATAGTTATGGCATCGTTAGGAAATAGTGACTCACCACATGATGAGGACCCACCCGTGCGCCTCGGGATAAAGGAAAGAAGATATGTACTTCTTTACGCGGCCGTAAGCGTAAGATACTATATCGACTTGTTCATGGCAACTATGTGCGTATGCCATCATCGAGCGAGCTCGAGGCGTTGAACTGCGCGCGCCTCCACCCGGTAGTATGGCACCCTGCTGATCGAATACGCGCCACGCGTGTATGATGCATAAACCGGCGTGGTTGATATTTTGGATGACGGTCGTATCGTTGTGGAGGTTGTTGGAAACACCTGTAAGTATTTATTATATATATTTGTATTTGTAATTGTATTTGAAATTTGTCTTTTAAATTAATATCATTTTAATTTTTCTTTCTTATGTCTGACTTTGATCACGGGAGGATTGTGTCCAAAGCGATAACAAGTATAATCAAGGCAAATTACACAACTTCACAGGTTGATTGGTGGAGGTTAAAAAGATCCATGATCCAAATTTTGGAATCAATTTAGGGTAAGTTTTTTTACTATTTAATTAATTTTTAATTATTCCAAATTCTTGAATTCATTAAGTTGTTTTTTCTAACAAGTTATTTTATTTTTGTGCAACCAGCAACATTCGCATGGAAACACGAGGATGACCATGCGGTAAGAAAGTCTTCAATTCAAGAGCTTCTCACCTTTTTTTAAAAATTTGCGGGAAGAGCGTGACAAGCCTCTTTGGAGCAGAGCATTCAGATTGGATTGGTCCGCCTTTATATGGGATGAACTCCAAGCTGAAATGGGCGCATGATGATTATAAAAAAATGTAAGAGAGCTGCTGCGAATCGGGCTTACGAGAATGGTGGTTGCTTAAATCAGGCGGTTCTATCATTTCATATGAACATGCTAAGCGCTTTGGTAATATTTTATATATCTTTGTTTTTAATTCTTCAAATTTTATATTTTATTAAATACTAATATTATAAATTAATACTATATACAGGAGGCTTTTCTTGGTCGGCCACCTACTTTGCTTAGGAGATACACGTGCAACTTCATATGCGCGAGGACAGGTGAGTTTCTGAAGCCGGCCAAGGATGATTCGAGAAGCATTCAATAATTGGCGCGGGAGTATCGCCAAACACGGGAGAGTAAGCGGACCGAGGTTGATCCCGATGAGGAGGCTCGATTGGCCTTAGCAAAATGGAAAGAACTTCTTTGGTCCATCGCCAAGAAAAGGTCGATTACGAGGATGCGGTGGTATGGGCGGCGTTCTTTTCCAAATTCCATTGTTCGAATTTGAGGTCAAATTCCTCTTCAACAACAAATCTTTGGGCGCTCTCATGTCCCCACTCACGAAGAAGCGAGTGAGGTTGCGGTATTGACCGAGAAATTGAGCAACTATGAGCGTGAGATTCGGGAGATCGAGAGAGCGACAAGTGAAGAACGCAGAATCAATGAGAATTCGGGAAGCAAGTAATGGATAGTTTGTCTCATGCAAGGCCATCTATGCCATCATCATCCTCATCAAGACCTTATCCACCGCCGGGGATGCGACCCTACGGAGGTGCTTTCAGTGATACCACTGGTGCCTTCGACCTCAATCAACTATGAGCGACTGCGCCTTCAATTGTCGCCATACCCATATGGTCGACCCTCATATGGTCAGCCCTCATATGGTCGGCCGAGCCTCGATTTAAACTCTCTCCTCGCGGCCATTCGACCTCGGACCCATCAGTGACCACGTCGACCACGTCGGTGATAACTCATATTTATATGAGTTATTTATGCTTTATTACTTAAATTAATGCAAGTTCTTAATTAATATTGTTGTTAAATAAGTAAATATATGTTGTTTAGTGTAAAAGAGGGTTAGGAGGCGATTATGTGACAAATTGGCACTTTTGGTGCTTTCTTGTTATTTTTAATGTGTTTGTTCGATTGTTCAAACATTAGGCGCTATAGCGTGAGCGCTATAGCGTTGGATTCTGCGGTGATGAGAGAGAAAACGAAAAAGCAATTTTGGCGGCATGTTAAATCATCAGTGTAGAAGCGATCATAGGCAGTTCTGCATCGACCACCCATCTTTTGCTTTATAGGACACTTGTCTATTTTGTAATGGTAGTTGGTAATAGTTGGTGGGATGGCTTTTCACCTTTTTGAGAGATATTTTCTTTATATTGAAGTCTTAAAACTTCATCTTCAAGCTTAGTTTTCTTTGGTTCGAGAAGAGAGGAGAGTTAGAAATAACTCTTAAACTCCATTTTCGTCCAAGCTCCATTTTCACAATAAAGAGTAGATTTTCTGCAGATCTTTGCGAGAGAGCGCTATAAGCGTCAACACGGAAAATTGTCATCATTTGGAGTGTTTTCCACCTCTTGGTGATTTCGGTTTTATGGCTTTAGGTAACACTTTTATGTTGTATTTCTTGTGTTGTTGCTCATCATGAGCTGATTCTCTTGTAGTTGGATGCTTAAAGCTTTGTAATGAACCTTTAGTATCGCGTATATAATATTTCACGTTTTGCGTTTCAATCTTTGTGTGTTACTTCTTTCAAACTTGTTTTAGAAATGATCAGCTAAAATAGGTATATTCATGGGTACAGACATGGTCCATGATTCGAACTCAAGGATTGATATGAACGATAAGGTTGGTTAAAGACATTTAACCAATTTTTGCTTCCTCTAGACATAGAAATGCAATAGTTCATAGGGCAAAAGCTGTGGGTTCTCCATTATACAGGGGTGAACTTATTTAGAACCTAGACATAGGCATCTTGTAATGAAACCCTGGCGTTAGGATTGAAAAGCACAAAATCATTTGCAACATGGTGCTTGACGCTATAGCGTGAGACGCTATAGCGCTTACTTCTAGGAAATTACTTAGCAAAGAGCATTCCAACTACTCTCACTCACGAATTTCTACTTATAATCTATCTTATTTGCTTTTGTACCTTTATGTTGATAACATTAATGATTCTACAACTTGTTATTGTTACTTGTTTTACTCACTAGCTAATTTACTAATTTAATTATAGAAGTAAACTCAACAATCCACGTGGAGACGATCTTACTTATCATTATATTACTTGTTGCGATTGTGTACACTTGCACAACTACTTTTCGCACAACATCAGCCACGTCATGTCTCCCCGCAGCAATTCCAACAACCGTCCCAGCAATTTCAGACCCAGCCACGTCAACCACAACCCCAACGGGGCAGGACGAAGAAGATGATTGGGCGACGACAGCGCTTTTACATCCGGATCCCAACGGCACCCCAAACCCAAATAGGCCTTATTATTAGTGGTTTGTTGTTGGATAATTTTATTGTGACTTTGTTGGTTTTATTAGTTGTTTAATTTGTATGGATAATTTAAATTTAATTATTTGCTTTGTTGGTTTCATTATTTATCTATTGATAATTTATTTTCTCGTTTAATTTGACATTCAATAAATGTTTACGGTCTTTTAAATAATTTAAAAGTAATAACAGTTTTTTTAAAATAATTTTCAAATTTTAATAATTTACTTTTAAAAATTTAAAATTAGATTTTCAAATACTTTTTAAAAATAAATTTCAAATTTCAAATTGTTAAAAGAGATTTTAAAATTTAAATATTATTTTCAAATTATTAAATTAATTTATAATTTAAATATTAAAAATTTAAAAACGTTTTTAATATTTAAATTTATAATATTTAAACAATTTAAAAGTAATAACGGTTTTTAATATTTAAATTTATAATTTAAATATTAAAAATTTAAAATTAAAATTAATTTTTAAAAACGTTTTTTTTTTAAAAAAAAATATATTACCGGCGGCTTATATTAATTACCGGCGGCGTGTTTAAAAAAAAAAATTCAGAAAACATTACCGGCCGATTTTATTAAGTACCGGCGGATTTTTTTAAAAAAACAAAAAAAAAATTACCGGCGGATTTAGTGTTGTTACCGGCGGCTTTTATATAAAAAAAAAAAGAAAATTACCGGCGGATTTGGTGTTGTTACCGGCGGCTTTTTGCGCCGGAAATATCCTGCACTTACCGGCGGCTTTTTCCGCCGGAAACATTCACTTACCGGCGGTTTTTTGGCTTTACCGGCGGCTTAGGTCCGCCGGAAAACCTTGAATTTCTTGTAGTGAAGTGAGATTGGACAAGTTACCTATATTTTTCAAAAGTAATTTAGGGCTCACCTAAAGCGTAAATTTCATTGAGCCACGTGATTGATTTGTATATTTGTATGTTTAGATCACATTGATATTAAATATATGTCAACTTTTGAGAAATACAAGTAAAATCGAGTAAATTACCCATATTTTTCCAAAGGGCAACCTAAGCCTATCATTGTCTTTTTTATTTTGTGAGGTATATTTGACGGAAGTAGTCTCCTATTTTTTTGGTCTACTTAGATAAATTGACAAATAAACATCACGCGCACACACTATAACTAGCCACACCCCGAAGCCGACGTCCCCATATTGCTGAAATTGCCACTGCAACCAATAGTGTGGGACAGGATAGGAGGTAGTCTCCTATTTGGTCTTATCTCGTAGTTTTTCTTATTTATTGAGGATTTTTCACGTAAATTTTGTCTATATATTTTGAGAATTGCTAACTAGTACAAAAACTTCTCTACAAAAGGTAAGAAAAACACATGGAATTGAATTTGAGGGCACCTACTAACAATTCACAATGGGTGTGTTTCTCTTATTATATCATTTTCTTATATTTCTTTTCGCAACACAAAACATTTCTCAATGAATTAATATATGAAGTTACACGCTTTTCTTTTACTCAACAAGTTTTACTTAAAGGAGTATAAGGGATGCTCTAATCCATTACAGTGACAATTACACAGAGTTAGAACAACTCATAGGACAACTACACCAATCTAAAAAAGTGTACACACTTAAAAACTGAGTTTACATTAACAACAAAACCCTGAAAGATAGTTTTATGGCTTAAATATGTTTTTATTCCCTGGAAATATGGGATCTTTTGATTTTAGTTCCTGCAATTTTTTTAAAAAAAATATCCATACAATTTTTTTTTTCAAATAAGTCATTCTGTTAGTCAAACGTTACAAAAAATCATAGATGGCTAACAGAGTTCTGACTGGTAATTTTTTTTTCATTTCTAATGGCTAGCAGAGTTATGACTTGTAATTTTTTTTCATTTCTAATTTCTTTTATGTTGAGTTGGCTTAATATTACACGAAAAAAATGAAATCCAAAAAAAAGCCTCAATCCCAAATCTCAACTAGCAAGACTATTAGCAACACCCAGTCTTTAATTTGTTGATGTTGATGAACTTGTTTTTTTCTTCCAACTAGCAAAGTATAAGAACATACTAGTAGGCTAGTAGCTGTTTTTAGAGGGCGGTGATGTGGTCAAGATGGAGGAGGAGGGCAGTGGTTGTGTGGTGGTGAGAGAGTGAAACCGAAGGAGAGCCACATTGTTTGTTGTTGGCAAGACCGATTGGGTCATCCCGGGTCTTTATGATGCAAAAAATAGTTAAGAATTTTCTTTTGAGAACTTGTATTGAAGAGCCTGTATCAAGCTAAAGCTTGAATCCACTTTCATATCATCAAGAATTGAGAATTCAATGTTTACAATGTGAGTTACCCTTGGTGGGATGAAATCGAAGTCCCTTTATGCACCTCTTTTTTTTTATAAGTCCCTTTGTGTGGGTTACTTAGTCATGTATGTGTTATAGTATACTTTGAAATTTCTTTGTGTGTTATAGTATGGTTTGAAATTTCCTTGTACATATCAACTAACCAACGGTTATGTTATATTTACCATTTTTCACTTACATACGATTTGATCAGAAATATTTTAGAGCTCGTCGTATTTACCTTCCAGGAGATAGATCACAATTTTAGCAAATTTCGCATGGTATTTATCTTGATCGATTCCCTCCTGAAGCTTCAAAAATGAGTTACGTCAAAAAAAAAAAAAAAAGAGTGGTATTTTAATTTTTGCTAGATTAATAATGGACATAAAGGTTGCATTATTTACAACTAATGTTATCAAAAAATGCCTCCCCAAATTGATTAATAAAGTAGCAAGTGTAAAGTGTATCATACTATAACACATACATGACTAAGTAACACACACAAAGGGACTTATAAAAAAAAGTACATAAATGCACTTATAAAAAAAGTTTCCCCAAATGGGGAAAAGATGCGACTTTGTATTAATAGTTAGGGAATATAGAGTGGGGGTATATTGGTAAACAGTGAGGTACAAAATGAGGGGTACATTTTGATAATAAAAAAAAAAGTGTTGGACAAAAAAAAAATTTGCCAAGGATATATCGGTCCAAAAATATAGAGTGGGGGTATATTGGTAAATGTTGGAAAAAAATTCCCACCAAAAGTGGCTATTGTCAACAATCTTGTATTAATATATAGAGATAAATCAGATTGGTTCAATTTTTGTCAGGGGTGTGTCGGTCCAAAAATATAGTGGGGGCATATTGGTAAACAGTGGGGTACAAAATGAGGGGTACATTTTGATAATAATAAAAAAAAGTGTTGGACAAAAAAAAATTGTCAGGGTTATGTCGGTCCAAAAATATAGAGTGGGGGTATATTGGTAAACAGTGGGGTACAAAATGAGGGGTACATTTTGATAATAATAAAAAAAGTGTTGGAGAAAAAAAAAATTGTCAGGGGTATGTCGGTCCAAAAATATATAGTGGGGGTATATTGGTAAACAGTGGGGTACAAAATGAGGGTATATTAGTAAATGGTGTGGTACAAAATATAGAGTGGGGGTATGTCGGTCCAAAAATATAGAGTGAGGGTATATTGATAAACAGTGGGGTACAAAATGAGGGGTATATTGGTAAATGGTGGGAATAAAATTTCCCCACCAAAATGGCTAAAGTCAACGACTTTGCCTAATATATAGAGATTTTTCTGGAGTACACACTCACTCGAACCATTTGAGGTATGATAAATATCAGGGCCGTCCATGGGCCAGTTCACCCCGTGCTACAGCACAGGGCCCAAGCCCAAAATCACTTTTTTAGGGGCCCCAAAAAGTAGGGTTTTTTTTTTGGACCCCCACCCATTCCTCTAAAACCCCCACCCACCATGTGAAAATACCAAAATACCCCTGTCTGTTTACAAAATCACCATTTCTTCACATAATTGGTCATACATATGTTTGACCACCTTCACTCGCATATACGCCAGAGAGACGTATATACGATCAGCCCAGAAATCCACCAATCGTATATACCCCACCACAGGCCTATATACGACGAGCAATTTTCTTCACATCGTATATACCCCTTTCCAGGCGTATATACGATTAGACAGAAATCACCACTCGCATATACGTCCAGAAGACCCTATATACGACGAGCAAAATAGTAAGCATCGTATATACACCTGTTTTGATGTAAATACGATGAGAATTTTTTTTTTTTTTTACTAATTTTTTTTTCTTCGCTTGCAGAGTGTCAGGTAGGCATAGAGGAGGCGTGAGGTCTCTCCGTCGGAGAGATAGGAGTCATCCTGCTCGCTCCGAGTCACGAGGACTCGGAGGCATAATCGACTCCATGCTTGGCCGAGGAGGCGAGAGCGAGCACGGCTGAGCGGTGATATCGGCTGAGCTACTTCGATGTCGGCCCGTGGAGCTTTCTATCTCGGGGATTACCTGCAGCAGACGCAGCGTGGGAGGATTGGCATAGAGGAGGCGGTTTCTCGGTATCATTCCCACTACTCCTCGATATCATCCACAGTATCCTCGAGACGATCCTCAACCTCTTCATTACCATCCCCACCTCCAGAGTATCGGCGAGCGGAAATTTCCAGTGATGCTTATTACTCGAACGATCTATGTCCGAGTATCATGAGAGCCTCAACGATGATCGGGGAGGAGCCTCGGGAGGAGCCTCGACCTCTCTTTTCAGCGACTTGGCGGATCATGTCTGGCAGATTCTATACTCATTGACCGGTAAGTTTTGCATTTTTGCTTAAATAATTTATTTAAGTCACATAGTCCTGCACTTTTGCTTACATTATTTATTTATTTTTATTTCGGGAGTATCGCGTGTTGTCAAAGTATGGGCTCATGGCAACAAAGTCCATACTAGACTCCAACTTCATTACGACCTACTTTGCGCACCACGCGTGGTCGGGGACTCCAGATTGGCCCCACTTCTCCAGATCGCCACGCCATGAGACCATGAGTTCTTGTCGGCTTTTATCGAGAGATGACACTCAGATACTTCGTCATTTCACTTGCCATTTGGTGAGATGACGATCACTCTGATGACATCTCTTGTCTGCTACACCTTCCCATCCGGGGAACTATGCCACACCTCCCGCCATCACTTTGTGAGCTCGGAGTTTGCCACACGACTTCTGGCCGAGACATATCTGGGTGTGTCACGGGTTGAGGTCGCTAACAACACCCGTGAAGTCCGTGTCTGACTTCAAATGGTGGAGGCGGTGTATGAGCGTAACATGGAGGAGAGGGGTGACATCACTTTATTCTTTGTGAGGGCTTATACGCCGCGCCTTCCGACCTACAGTATCTTCACTACGAAGGCGGAGCAGTGGTGAGGCTAAGTGGGTGGTCTACTGGATGATCCGAGAGCGAGATGTTCTTGGAGGCTATGCATGGGGTGCAGTGCACTAGCCGCCATGTATGAGTCCTTGAACAACTGCGTCTTTGAGGACTACTGTGGCGAGTGTGGAGGGTATGCCAGCCTATTTCAGGTACACATTTGAACTTCTTGTATTTTTGTTAAATCGGACTGACTTTTGGTAAATTTTTGTGAATTAAATATGTTCTTTATTTTTGCATTTCAGGCTTGGATTATGTGGTATTTCCCCCGGATGGTGGATAGGTTGGTGGTCATATCGGGTGCGGAGCCACTGGCTGGGCGCTACAGGAAGAAGAAGTCAGACCACCTCAAGCTGAGCCACTACAGGAAGATGCTTGATGAGCTGAGGCCAGAGGATGTCTGCTGGCGACCATTTGAGGAGGACAGGGCTGGTAGACCCTTTGAGCAGATCTCCCTCTACAGAGGCTTCATCAGCTGGGCTGACTTCAGAGTTCCGTACATGCACGATAGGTGCTGCGGCGATTTGGGTATACGCAGATCATCCCGCGTGATCCTCTGAGTGGCCGTCCGAGTCATACTGATTGTGTGTTTCGGATCGTCCACTTCATGGCATCTGTGGAGGACATCCTGCGGACTACTCGGGTTGCTGCTCGACCCGTCGGTATGCGGAACTACATAGATTGGTGCGTCAGGGCTTCTATCCCCGGACTATTCTGGCTCCACGGCTCCACCATCACTAGAGAGCTCACTACTGGACACCTCCCCGAGATACGCTACGACGATCATGATTTGGATTAGGGAGGTTGTGAGGGCTTTCAGAGAGAGGATTCGTGGCGGCGACATAGCGCATGGCGGTCCGGCGTGATCGGACACTCCATAGGAGGTGGTGGGGATGGCAAAGACCGGATGGCGTGGGTGGAGAGCTTAGGCAGCGGGGGCGAGGTCGAGGGGACGCCGTTAGGGATTTTTATTTGTTTTTGATGTATTTGATATTATATTGGCACTTTATTATTAACTTTTTTTGGATGTTTTATTTATTTTACGAGTTTCCATTAATTTTTGATTTCATTGATTGAAAAAACAAAGTTACACAAGCGATAAAACATAAACAACTTGAATAAAAATAGAGCAGATAAAATGAAAATACAATATAAACTCACGAGTTGGTGGAGTTAATCGACGAAGGATCTCGTGACGGTCATACGGTTTCGACGTCTGAGATGAATGTAACTCCTCCATTTAATTGTAATATGAATGGACATCATGTCTCGGACGTCATCCTCATTTGTTGACATCCATGGTAGACCGATAAATACCTCCACTAGTCGTTTGGGTTTCCGATAAGCGATATGAATTATCTCATGTTCGTCGTTCTCTGGTTGAACCATCGCGAGTAGTTTACGCTTAAGAGCGAGAAAATGATATATCGTGTTTTAACCTACGCGAAACAACATCTCTCCCATCGAAACATATACCATCATCTTTCAAGATGATACCCTGATGATCAACAAACCCCATATTAGAATGAACAAGAGTGAGGGAAGAAGGCTCGTAGTATGACATTAGCGAAGCCTGCATCATCTTCACTTGTGATGTGTGAGAGAAGGAGGAGTGAGTATTTGAATTTTTGGTGTGAAAATAGTGATGGTGGGAGTGAGTATTTATAGACGAGGTAAAAGATTATCAACCGTTGATTTTGGCGTGCAATCTACACCGTTGATCAACTTTGAACGTTAAATCATGAGCGTTAAATTTTTTTTTACAAATTTAAAAAAAAAAAAATTTAAGGCGCATCGTATATATGCCCTGAAGAAGTATATACGATTGGTCGTGTCGTATATATGTCCCAATTGACATATATACGATGCGCCTTTTTTTAAAAAAAAAAATAGATGACAAAGGGCATTTTGGGGATTTCAATTTGGGTGGGGGTTTAAGGGGACAGGGTGGGGGTACAAAAAAAACCCCAAAAAGTATTACATATTTATATTCGAAACAACTTAACAACCATTATGCTAGTGGTTCAGCGGTAGTGAACTCGTTGTCTGACTGGCTGGTCGCGTGTTCGAATCTTTGCAGACGCATTTTAATTCGATTTTGTAAAAATTTAATTGAGAAGTTATATTTTATTTCACTGTACAAAATACAAAAACTGAGATTCGATCCTGCACATACTACTCATCACACAAAACGCTTACCATTACAACACTAGCAATTTTAATTAATTGTTAGATATAATTTTATATATTACGTATTATTTCAATATTTAAATAAAGTATTTTAAGATTTTGGTGATTCATTCAATAAAATAAAAGTATAATCAGGGGCCTCATTTTAAAAATTTGAACAGGGCCTCCAAATTGTTTGGAACGGCCCTGATAAATATACAATGATTTTAAAGACTCAGATGGACCAAAAACATTCTTGAAGAGACCAATTCATTCGTAGTAATCTTATTCGGCCCATACTTCTTCCAACCTCCTAGCTATTCGGTAGTCACCTCTAACCCTTAAATATTCTCAAAATACCCTCACGTGTGGAGAGCCCTCACGCTATATTTTAACTAGTTCGGCGCACGGTCGCCCGAATTGGTTCAGAGGAGATGCCTCCGAACCAGTTCGGTATTGTTTCCACCAAACCATGCTAAAACACACGCCAGTGAGTTTTTATTATTATTCCTTCAATAACAACTTCAATTCTCAATTTCTGTTAATACGATAACAGTAATTAGCTCAATTTTCATTTTCAGTCAACAGTTCCATTTGAAGAAGATGATAAGGATCCTTCTATCTGGTTTCTTGATCACAATTACCATGAATCAATGTTTTCCCTGTTTAACCCAAAACCTTGCTTCCAACGTATTCTCTGGAGATTAATATGAAATCTAAGAGAGAAGTAGAAATCTGAGAGAGAAGATTACAATGGGAATGGAGATGAATTGAAACTAACGCAAAAGAACTTGCAGAGAGGTTCGGTGGTTCCAAATCCGAACCGGTTCGGTGACACCTCCTCTGAACCGGTTCGATTAACTATGCTCCGAACCATCGTAGAATCACAAGATTCATTAATGATATTTTGGTTTTTTCACGCGTGTTGGGAGTGTCTACTAAGTAGCTAGGGGGTTGGAAGAAGCATCGCCTCTTATTCTTTACAAACATGGTTGTTTGGACTTTACTCAAATTCTTATTTGTTACACTACGAGCTTTTCTATGCATATTATTCATGTTATTGAAGGATTAATATCTGCAATTGCACGAAGAGGATGCCTGATTTATAAAAAAAATAAAAAATAGTGCATAACATCACTATGCCATGTCATTTGGTGTATATGTGCTACTAGTAGCATACCCGTGCATACGCACAGGTGCTGCCATATTTTTTTCATGAACGAACTTAGACATAATTTAAATAATCTGGACAACACCTCGTGAAAAAAAGACAAATTTAAAGTAGTTAAAAAATGAGTCTCAAATAAAAAATTAGATAAATATTAAAATCTAAAAATGTAAAAGTATTATTTAAAAACAATTTGTGCATTTATCCTGTGTTCTTTTATATATTAGTATCGATGTTGTTATCCCATGTTTTTTTTTATATATCAGTGCAGTTATATCGTGTTTTTACATACATCATTGTAATTATCTGTGTTTTTATATTTCAATAAAGTTATCACGTGTTTTTTAATATATTATTGAAGTATCTCATAGTTTCAATTGATTATTTTAGTTGATTAATAGATTATAGTAGACGATATGAGATAGATGGTAGATTATCAAATATTTCTATGAAGTGCTTTTTATATATCGGTGCGATTATCCGTGTTTTTATACATACCATTGCGAGCTTATCTCTCGTTTTTTTTTATATTAGTATAGTTATCCCATATTTTTTATATATCGGTGCGATTATCTCATAGTTTCAATTGATTATTTTAGTTGATTAGTACATTATAGTAGATAGTAAAAGATAGATAGTAGGTTATCAAATATATCGATGTCTGATTATCCGTGTTCTTTTATATATCAAGTATAGTTATCTCGTGTTTTTATATATCGATCTGATTATCCTGTGTTTTAAATATTAATCATGAGTTGAAATAGTCATTAAGTTTTCCTTTTTTTGATATATTAATATCGTGTTTTTATATATCGGTGAAGTTATCCGTGTTTTTATATATTAGTGCGGTTATCTCATAGTTTAGATTGATTATTTTAGTTTATTAGTAGATTTGCTTTGATTTGAATTTGAAATTTGAAGAAAAAAAGAGGAAAGTTAAAAAAATGGGAGTGAGAAGAAAGTGCTTGAGAGAAGAAATTTGAAAAAGAATGTGATAGTAAATTACAATGTTGCCTTTAGTTAGATGAGTTGTCAAATAAATAGGAAAAACATGCGAGTAATTTAAGTATGGCTTGTTTGTATAAATAGATATTAGATTAGTAGATAGTGAGTAAAGAAAGTTGGTGAGTTTAATTTGAATTTTGAAAAAAGAAAGTAAGAGAAAGTTGGAAAAAGTGGGAGTAAGAAGAAAATCCATTGAGAGAAGTAATTTGATAAAAGTATGATAGTAAATTCTGATGTTGTCTTTAGTCGGATGAATTGTCAAGTAAATAGGAGACTTGTTTGAGTAATTTAAATGTCTTTTGTTTGTATAAATAGATTAAGTGTGATTTGTTTGTATAAATAGATAAATAAATATTAGGTTAGATAGTAAATAAGAGTAAATTGTAGATTATTTAATATTAATTTAAATATATTAGATATAGTGGATTAAAAAAAATTGGGAAAAGAAATATTTTAAATAAAATAAAGGGCCACTAATAATAGATGTGTAAGAAGTAGAAAATATTGAGAAATGTGAGATTAAAAGAGAGTGAGTGAGAAAGGAAGAGAAAGTAGAATTAAAAAATGATAAATAAAATAAAAGTGGTGATGTGTCAAAAAAGTAAAATGTCTAAAATTGTAATTTTGTAAGTTGTTTGTTTGTATAAATAGATATTAGATATTAGATTAGATTTAGTCCAAAATGGGGTTTTGCTTATAGTTTATTAGTTGACGTGGCACTTGATGTGGCTGCAATTAATGAGACACATCACTATGCCACGTCATTTTTTTAATTAATAAATTCAGAACGCATGAACCCTAAAATCACCATCTCTCACTTTCTTCTTCTCGTGCATCAGCATCATCCCAATTCAACAGACCCACATAACTCATTTCTGTTATGGATTTAGCATCGTCATCATCATTCTCTTCAATGGCATTTCCCTCACCGAAACCATACAACACCCATTCAAAAGCTTCCAATTTCCAACGTTTGACAAACCCAACAACCTCATTTCCATCAAGGGCATCTTCAACCAAATCACAAAATTTCAATCTTTCTCATTTTCTTGCTCTACTAAACCCGACATCGGTGCTAACAGTCATACTCACAGTCAAGGTTCTAAAAAAACGGTTCGCTACGCCGAAAACGGCCGCGACAAAACCGTCTAGGTAGTGACCGATACCGCGACAAATAATTTTAGTTAAATTTTATGATTAATTCACACTGCGACGAGCGCAACAGCCGAAATCGCGAAAGCCTTAACGCGACCGCGACCGCTATTTAGAACTTTGCTCACAGTTACAGCAAATAAAACAATGAACACAATTCAGCTTCAAACAAGTGCTAGAAGAAAGCATTAGAACCGGTAGGAGAAAATGGAGCATTTTCTTCTTCATCACCTTCATTGTCTTCTTCTTCATCATCATCTCCTCATTGTTATCAAGAGGGTTAGTGTTTGATTTGTTTGGAATTTATTTGGGTTTCGAACAGAATGGGTGAAGTGAAGGAATTGAGAAGAACAACAAGATGAGAGTGAGAGATGGTGATTTTATGCGTTCTGAATTTATTTCTATCAATTTTATTTTTATTTTTTTATTTTTTTTATTTAAAATATTTTATTAATGAAATAAATGATGTGGCATAATGATGTGCCTAATTAATTGACGTGGCAGTCACATGTGCTGCCACATCAGTGCCACGTCAACTGATAAGCTCCACATCACTTTAATTATAAACAAAACCCCCTTTTGGACTAAATGTCTTGAGTTTTTTAAAATAAGAAGATTAAATGTCCGAATTTATGAAAATAGGGGGACCAAAACTATAATTTAGTCTATAAATTAACAAAAATCTCAACACAAAAAAATAACAATTTTTTTTTGAAATAAAATACATAATTAGATAGTTCAAAAAACTATTTTACAATTCTAACATCTTATTAAAATCATACTAGTTATACACAACAGCAAACAAATTCAAAATGAAATGTTACAAATGTCACACACCTACAATTTCAGGAGTGATTGTGCTCCATGTGTATTCCCTTAAATGAACCTCCTTAACAAGTTGGTGTTAAGTCACCTACAATTAAAGAATATAAGAATAGAAACTTGAATTGCAAATAAGTTGTCTCGATTCATGACACTTTAATTTACATCGAATTACAACTTCATTAAAATAAAAGATTAGGCACAATTATGTACTCCCTTTGTCCGATAGGACTGTTAAGAGAGAGAGAAACATCATAAAAAATACAACAAATTTTGTCACTAGTAAGGATGTTCTTAAGTAGTCGGTCAACAGACCTATTAGCCTCTTTCAAAATATGCTTCCAGCTTATCTTGTCCTAAGAGGTCATGATGCTTTTAATTCCTTTGATTAACTGATCCAAATGGTGCAAGTCGGGAGTATAGCTTGAATAACCACATAACTATCTAATTTCACCACAAAGTTGTGATATCCTCGACCCCAAACTATACACATCCCATGATAAATAGACTACAACTTTGCCTCAAGAATTGAGCAACGATCCAACTTATGCATGAAAGAGACCACCACACCCAGCAACATCCTCATAGTTTGACATAGAGGTGTCACAGTTCAAGGAGAAAGTACCAATCGAGGCGGACTCCACAAACCAATTCCGCTCCAATTCTTGCGGTTGGTAGGTGAGAGCACCTCAGGCCACTTCTTATTTGGTGGATAACATCACTCAGCTCAATTAGTTTCCAGTAGATAGTTTGAGATGACAATTTTTTTTGTGAAAAAAATAATTCGTTACGAGCTTTTCAGATTTACTCCAACGTAGCACCAAAAATGAAGTACCAATTGGGGTTTTCCTCGACAAAACGTCTTCGCTCCAGTTTCTTGAACAACCATCACTGCCAATCAGTTTCAATGAAGAAAGATTGACCAATGTTACCTTTCAATCGAAACCAATTAGAGGATATTCTTTGGCACTCTCTAAAACAATGGAAAATGGTCTCTTTTGTGCTACTACACACTGATCACATGGGTAACTCACCATCTTATTTCTACATCTTTCACTATTGGTCATAAACACTTCATGAGTAGCCTTCCACGGGTGGCCTTTGATTATTTGAGGGCCCTCCCACTGCTAGATTCTAGCAAAAACTCTTGAGCGAGGGTATGGAATCTGGTTCTTAACGCCTTACAAGCATAGGCCAAAGTGAACTAGCCATCATGATTTTATCTCAAAGAGAAAGCATCCTTCTCGACAAGGATATTCGGGGGAGGAAAAGCTTCAATCTCTCTGATGGTGTTTGTTCAAAGATAGTTGCCAAGTGAATTCAAATTCCATAAAGCATTATCATCAAAAACCCAACAGTTTAAAAACAAGCCATCAATTATTGAAAACCTTCAGTAGCAAGGGGATTGTGGCTTTGGAGCTATTTGTCTCTCCAAAAAGTACATTTTCACCATTACTCACCTTCCAAGAAATACATTCATAAAATCTATCCCAATTCTCACAAAGACATCACCACAAGTTTGACTCGACCTTCTTTTGATCAATTTTTGGGAATCCCTCATTAGGACACATGTATTTAGCCCGAATGGTTGCGGCCCAAAGAGAATAGGATTCTCAGCATATATTCCAAACAATTTTCATCGTGAAGGTACCATTAATGTCCCTAGATGGTATCAAACCTAGCCCACCATCTATTTTGGACCTGCACACTCTCTCCCAACTTATCAAGTACATTTTACGATGCTGAGGATCACCCCCCCCAAATAAAATATTTCCACATCTTATCATTCTCGCCACAAACTCCTTTAGGAAGGACACTAGATTGCATAACATACGTAAAACTTGAATAACAGATTTCACCAAAGTCACCCTTCCAACAAAGGATAGGTGTCTAGCCAGTCAAGAGCTCAATCTTTGGTTAACTTTCTCAATCACAAAGTTAAAAGTGCCTCCGTCGACTCTTTTATGGGGGATAAGAACACCCAAATACTTACTCAGATCCTCTTTACATCGGTACCCCAATATACCATCAATACTATCATTGATTTCCTAGTTGACGTTCTTTGAAAATAAAAATCTAGCCTTCTCATTGCTAACTTTTTAACCTGAGCTCTTACAAAATAATTGGATAATTCTATGGATAACATGAGATTTTGCACACAGTAGTGTTGGAGTTGAACGAAATTGGACATCTTTAAAAGTCTCACATTGGAGTTCTGATACATTTCTAATATAGGAAGAAACTCAATTTGGTGTTGTAACTACTAATACTAACTAGGAGTTCATTTTATGGAACTCAATTTGGAGTTGTAAATACTAACTTATAATAATAATAATAAATAATAATAATAATAATAATAATAATATATATCTAGAAAAATCAAGTACTAGTACCAAATTAGCAAATATAATTATCCAAGAGTGTTTGATCAAATGATTTTGGTCTCTTCCAATTTTGCAGATGCAACGACATTAAATTTTTTGATAGTGAGTTTTGTGACTCATTGTGGACCCTGCTCGAGGATGAGCTAGCTTTGCGCACGGAGAATAGTAGGGGTGTTCAAAACCGAACCAAACCAATAGGGAAACCGCAAACCAAACCAAACCGAAAACCGCAAAAAACCGCTTTTGATCGGTTTTGTTCGGTTCCTGTTTTCATCGCACCGCGCGGTTCGGTTCGGTTCGCGGTTTTGATTTCCGAAACCAAACCAAACCAAACCGCAAGTAACACTAAGGCTTGTTGAATTACAACATTTCTTACTAACTTACTAACCCAAATGCAACTACAACCCAACTCTCACCCACTTACTAGCCCAAATCCAATTAATTCTTTGACTTACTTACAAGCAATCCATATTGTTATGCTATATTTAAAAATTACTACAAAATATTTAATTCAAATTCTTTTAAACATTATTGTCTTATTATTTGAAAAAATTAAAAGAGAGTGATTTATATACTACATATATTTGAGTAGATTTCTTAAAGATTTATGTTAGCCTTTTTATGTTAGTTAATTTTAACTCCGTTTTAAATTATTTTAAATCTTGGAGAAAACCGAATCAACCGAACTAATCCAAACCGCGTTGGTTTGGTTTGGTTTAGTTGATTTTATTTTAGGAAGTGGCCGAAGCTAAACCAAACCGCGTGTAATTTTTCTTTGCGGTTCGGTTACTTTTGTCCTCAAAAACCAACCAAATCTTGACTGCGAACACCCCTAGAGGATACTAGATTAAAAAAAAATTAACAAATATAACTCCTTTAAAAATTGGCACGATTCTTTAATGCTGAGAGGAACGGTTCGTAATGTTATGACGCTTAAATTTGATGACACCACCGCACTCACTCACTCACGCGCATCATGAATGCAATCTGGCATAGATCACAGTTTGACACATAAGCTCAACACATTATTAACAACATTAATAATTAATAATCATCTAATCTAATCTAGTCAAAAATATCTAATCTAATCTAATAAAAATAACGAGACTTTCCTTTTCCACAAAATAAAAAAAGAAGACTTAATAAATAAAACTAAAAAAACGAAGACTATTTGGATAAATAAAATGGTAGAAGTCTCTTTCAACTTAACCAATATTTTGAATCAATTCAACTTTCAAATGCGGAAATGATAATCTCTTGAGGAGAGTTTCTTCGCTTATCAGAAGCCTCTACCCAACTCGAAAGATTTGTTTTACTCTTAATTCTTGTGAAGATCACGATTTATAAAAAAAAAAAAAAATTAAAAAATTGAAGGAATATGAATAGGTGTCACAAAAACCGCAACCCATTATGCATCTCCTAAAAAACCTACCTCCTTCTTTTGACCATTCTCAATAACCTTAATCTCTCTCTCACTAACTCAGTTTGTTACACCTCTTTCTCTCTCTTCATTTTTCTCTCTCCTCCCCAATCTGCAATTTTGGTTTCACTTTCCATTTCTCTCTTCCTTCTCCCTCTTCTCTCCCCCTCTCTCTCCCTTCTCTCTCTCTCTCTTTTCTTTCTCCCTTTCTTTCATTTCTTTACATCACAGTACTCTAATCGCAATTCAACAAAACCCTAAGAACTTCACTCTTCAGGTACTTCTTCACTCTCTTTAAGAACTTTGATTTTCAGTTTTTACTTTCATTTTTGAATCGATCATCATTAACGGTTTTTTCGTGTGTGATTTTAACGGTATATTGGATCTGCGTGTTTTGTTTCAGGGAAAATTGAAAGAGGAAAGGATTTATTTACTTTCTTTTTCTCTGTCTTTTGTTATTTGTTTTTGTGAATTAATCGTATTCTGAGAGTTGGATATATGTCCTTCCATCAATCAAAGAACGACAAGAACGACGGCGATCATCGAAAATCCAGCCGATCGTCCAGCTTCAATCAGCAGAGAAATTCCTCAGGTGCTTACGGCAGGGGAGGTGGCGGGCCTGGGCCGTCGATCACCTCTACAAGGAGGTTAGTTAAGAAGACAAATTGTTTAGTGTGTATGTAGAGTTTTGAGTTTTGTTTTGTAGCATAGTGTAGTGTTGACTGTGTAGATTGGAAAACTTGGTTGCTTTTTGGATTTTGTGTGTATTTTAGAGGAAAGTCACTTTATAGTCTTTCTTTCTGGAAATCAACCGACGAGGCTCAGACTCGAAATTAAGATAAAATACACGCATTAAATGATAAATATAAATATACATAATTAATTACATGACAATGTGAGTTTGTTAAAACTTAGTTATTTTGTTTTTTTAGCAAAAGGTTGTGACTTCACACTTTTTTTTGAAGTGTCAGTGTCCCCTTGTTTCAGATGAGTCAAATCTTTGTCCTCAAGGTCTAGCACATCTGACAAAGTCTTTGTCGATGTTTGCTGCAATTTTTCCGTGTTTACTTGGGTTCGAATTCAGGATCTCCACATTGTGTGCTTGAGTTTACGGGTGGTGCTTGCCACTCCGTCTGCAGACAAAAAAAGAAGAGTCGAGTTTTTTTTTGTAGCATGTAGTTTGATGATTTTTTTTATCACGCCATTGTGAGTGATGGGTTTTGTTGTGTGTCTGTTTTATTGATTATGCGTTTTGCCTCTTCTAGTTTTAACAAGAAGTCTAATCATGCACAAGGTGGGCAACCTAGGGTGAACCCTTCCCCAGTGAACTCAACAGAGTCTATCAGTACTTCTGCTGCCCGGACCATACATAATGGTACCCATGTACAGCCGCAGTTACATGGTAAGCTTTAGGATGAGTTATTAATTTCTGGAGAATATTTGGTTTTTCTCTTCAATGGTTTTTGGTGCCTGGTTATGTTGTTCGGTAAACTTTTATTGCAGATGAACAATGGGGAACATCCCTTCCTCTTATAACTGAAAAAATTGCCATGTTTATGTAGTCAAGTGTTGGTATGGTTGTCTTTCTGATGTAATTCATTGGTTTACATGGTACGATAGGAGCATCTGACGGGCCAGTTACGAGGCCGTCTGAATCATCAGCCGCACAGCGGAGCCCTCGAGTTGTTCCTAAAGCTCCAACTTCTCAACCGCCCCCCATGAGTTCTGATATAGCTGCTCCTACAAGTGCCGCTAAGGGTATGTTAGTCTTGTAGATTGTAGTCGTACGTAAGATGTGAATTGAATCCTATTTTGTGAGATTTGTAGATTGGATCAAGGAAGTTGTGTTGCCATTGATTTGTTTTTTATTAGCTGTTTTTTGTTACTTGTGAGAGTTATATAATCCAAATATTTATGTCTGTCCCAGGAGATGCATCTAACGCATTCCCTTTTCAATTTGGATCAATCGTTCCCGGCGTTATGAATGGGGTGGCAGTAAGTTTCTGATATATTAATCTACTAATGTGTGGTATATAATATATTACATGTTCCTGTGGTAGTTTAGGGCGAGTAATTGACCTCGTTCTCATAATATGCAGATTCCCCCTCGTACAAGCTCAGCCCCTCCTAATTTAGATGAACAGAAGCGTGACCAAGTATGTACTTGCATTATTTTTTGTCTATTTATCCTTGATGTTTGTACTAGTATAACAGAATATAGATGTTTGTACTAGTATAACAGAATATAGATATAGACAGAGTTACTGCCACTACCCAATCTTCCTGGATTTGAAATAGATAATTGAAAAGGAGTTTCTTTATATTTCTCCACTTTGTCTAGTGGAAGTTTGCTTGCTTAATGTGCTTTCACTTTTCATAGCAGTGAATGTTTTTGCTTGATGTCTGGTTGCTTAAACTTTCAGGCTCGTCACGACTCTTATAGATCTGTGCCTTCAGTGCCAATACCTCCTGTTCCAAAGCAGCAGCAACCACCTAGGAAAGATGTAGGTGTCACTGAGCAATCTAATCATGGGGAGAGTCATATAGGGACTATGGCTATAAAGGATCCTCAGGTGTCAGCTTTACCCACAGTAAGCCAGATGCAGAAGCCTTCTGTTGTACCTGTAACTGGGATTTCAATGGCAACACCATATCACCAGCCACACACATCTTTGCAGTTTGGTGGTCCTAATCCACAGATTCAATCACAGGGTATTTCATCTACAGCCCTCCCAATGCCTATACCAATACCTATACAAATTGGCAATGCTCCACAAGTGCAACAGCCGGTTTTTGTTCCAGGTCTTCACCCTCATCCGATGCATCAAGGCCAAAACATAAGTTTCATGCATCAAGGCCAAAACATAAGTTTCAATCCTCAACTGGGTCATCAGTTGCCCCATTTGGGTAACATGGGCATTGGCATCGGCCCCCAGTATGCCCAGCAGCAAGGAGGAAAATTTGCTGGTCCCCGGAAAACTACTCCAATAAAGATAACTCATCCTGAAACGCATGAAGAGCTGAGGCTTGATAAAAGGGCAGATGCATATTCAGATGGCGGGTCATCTGGTGCTAGGTCGCATCCCAACGTACCTTCTCAATCCCAGCCTGTTAAATCTATTGCTGCTTCTCATCCTATGAATTATTATCCTTCCAGTTCTATCTATTATCCGCCTTCTAGTTCTCTTCCATTAACAAGTAACCAGATAACTCCAATTGCTCAGCCACCAATATTTAATTATCCCGTGAAACATGGTCCGCAAAATGTGAGTTTCATAAGTTCACCGGCTCTTAGTTCACTGCCTGTTAATAAAGCCAGCACTCCTATTCTTGGAATTGCTGAAACGGCCATTCCAGAACATTCTCGTGATGTGCCTAATGTTACTTTATCAGCTTCAACAGGGGTTGCTTCTGTGACTATTAAACCAAGTGGTGTGTCTGCTGTTGCGGACACGTCATTGTCTAATTCCAGTGTTTCTGGTGTTCAGAATATTGAACCTTCTAATTTGGTGGCATCTTCTGATGCTAGGTCCTCTATACGACAAGAAGGGTCTGAAACTATCTTGGAAATATCTACACAACAGTCTAAATCTTCTGATGATTCTTCAATTTTGAGTTCACTGCCAAAACAATCTGCTGGGTCTGTTGTCGTAACTTCTGAGAAGCTTAGTGTCACTCCCTCGATACAGCCTACGTCAGCTGCGAGTGCGGATTCTGTCTCAGTTGTGTCAAATATTGAAAACAAGAGGGAACCTCTTAGTAGGTCCAACTCTTTGAAGGATAACCAGAAGAAATCAGGGAAGAAAGGTCATTCATCACAAGATCAGGTATACAAGTGAATCATTATTCACACACTCACGATATTTGATATTGGTTTAATTGAATTTATTTGTGTATATTCTTTAATTGAATTTATTAGTGTATATTCTTTCTGACTTTTCCCGCAGGCTTCTGTGCAATCTCCTACAGTGGCTACTCGAGTTGTTGACAGTGGCATATCTGATTCTGGAGTTTCCGAACCTGTAGGAACTAAAACAGAACATTCTCCAACAATTGTCACTGAAGAACCTCCTGTACCTGATGCCTTATCTGGGAGTATTTTCAATGCTGTTGAAGTGAAGACCAATGAGTCTGCTGAACTTTCTGCTTGTGTTTCAGATGAAGGATCTACTGCTCAAGCTGCTGATAGTATGAATAGTCATAAGCATGATCAGATAGATGAATCATCTGAAGGTAAGCTACTAAAGCATTATGCTGAAAATGATAAACCATCTCTTAAAAGATACCAAAAGAATATTAAAGCTGGTGGAACAGAATTTAAGCAAACTGAAAAAAATCCTGCAAATGTAAGCACCAAGGTCTTGACCTTTAATACATTACATTTTATTGAAGAATGTGACAAGACAAGCGACTATTTAGGCACATTTACATCTACTGCAGTGATTTCTAGATATGTCTCTTTTAATAAAAATGATGATAGTATAGTTACTGATGGATCTGTTTTGTGGAAATTTTGGCACATCAGATCTGAATTCTTCTGATTTTCCAGATACAACGGCAAAGGGAATTGATGATAGTTCAGAGAATGCTGGCAGTGACTCAATGTCTCTTTCAGTGTCAGGTAACAAGGATACGACGATTTTAGGACCAAATAAGATGAAAGCTACATCCAAAGGAAAGAAGAAAAGAAAAGAGATTCTTCAGAAAGCAGATGCTGCCGGGTCAACTTCTGATCTTTATAATGCATACAAGGGACCTGAGGAAAAGAAAGAAACTTCCTTAATTTCAGAGAGCACGGAAAGTTCTACTTCTGGAAGTTTGACTCAGTTGCCTGCAGGTGCTGCTCAGTCAGATGCTAAAGTAAGTGAGAAACGTGGTCACAGTAAAGCCGAACCTGATGACTGGGAGGATGCAGCTGACATGTCTACACCAAAACTGGATGTTGGTGATAAATCTCATCAGGTTAGTGATGGAAGTGGAGGCAAAACAAAGAAGTACTCCCGCGATTTCCTCTTGAAATTTGCAGAGCAATGCACTGCGCTTCCTGAAGGTTTTGAAATTACGGCAGACATAGCTGAGGCTTTGATGAGTGCTAATATCAGTAGTTCTCGTGGTATGGAGCGTGATTCACATCCTAGTCCGGGAAGAAGTGTAGACAGGCCAGCTCGGATGGAACGTCGTGGGAGTGTTGTGGCTGAAGAAGACAGATGGGGTAAAGTTTCTAATGCTTTTCATTCTGGGCGTGGTTTGGATGGTAATGCTGGATTTCGACAAGGCCAAGGAGGCAATTTTGGTGTTTTGAGGAATCCTCGTGCACAGGCACCCCTACAATATGGTGGGGGGATCCTCTCTGGGCCAATGCAATCTATGGGAAATCAGGGTGGAATGCAAAGAAATAGCCCTGATGGGGAGAGGTGGCAGCGTGCTGGTAGCTTCCAGCAGAGGGGTTTAATTCCTTCTCCTACTCCTCAATCTCCCTTACAGGTTATGCACAAAGCTGAAAGGAAGTATGAAGTGGGTAAAGTGACAGATGCTGAACAGGCAAAGCAGAGGCAATTGAAAGGTATCTTGAATAAACTAACTCCTCAGAATTTTGAAAGGCTTTTTGAACAGGTAAAAGCAGTCAATATTGACAATGCTGGCACTCTCACTGGTGTCATCTCACAAATCTTTGAGAAGGCTCTGATGGAGCCTACCTTCTGTGAAATGTATGCCAACTTCTGTCTACATCTGTCTTCTGAGTTGCCTGATTTTAGCGAGGACAATGAAAAGATAACTTTTAAAAGATTGTTATTAAACAAGTGCCAGGAGGAATTTGAGAGGGGTGAAAGAGAACAGGAAGAAGCAAATAAGGTCGATGAGGGAGAGGTCAAGCAGTCTGATGAAGAAAGGGAACAGAGAAAAACCAAGGCAAGAAGGCGCATGTTGGGAAACATCAGATTGATTGGAGAACTATATAAGAAGAGAATGTTGACAGAGAGAATAATGCATGAGTGTATTAAGAAGTTACTGGGTCAGTGTCAGGATCCTGATGAGGAAGATGTTGAAGCTTTGTGCAAGCTGATGAGTACTATTGGGGAGATGATTGACCATCCCAAAGCCAAGGAACATATGGATGTATATTTTGAAAGGTTGAAATTATTATCAAACAACATGAATTTATCTTCTAGGCTGAGGTTTATGTTGAAGGATGTAATTGATTTGAGAAAGAATAGATGGCAACAAAGGAGGAAAGTTGAAGGTCCAAAGAAGATTGACGAGGTACACAGAGATGCTGTGCAAGAGAGGCAGGCTCAATCTAGTAGGCTGGGTCGTGGTCCGGGCAACAATCAATCAGCAAGACGGAACCCTATGGATTTTAGTCCTAGAGGATCATCTATGTTGTCTTCTCCTAATGCTCAGACGGGTGGACTGCGTGGGCCATCTACTCAAGCACGTGGATATGGTAGTTCTCAAGATGCCCGTTTTGAAGAAAGGCAATCTTATGATGCTAGGACCTTGTCCGTTACTTTGCCTCAAAGACCCTTGGGTGATGACTCTATAACCTTGGGACCCCAAGGTGGCCTTGCTAGGGGAATGTCCATTAGAGGATCAACAGCAATTTCTAATTTGTCAATATCTGATGTGCATCCTGGACCTGGAGACTCTCACAGAACGACTACTGGTCTTAATGGTTATAGCAATATATCAGAGCGCACACCATATAGCCCAAGGGAGGATCATGCGTCAAGGTACACTACAGATAGGTTTTCTGTTCCAGCTGCTTATGATCATTCCAGTGCTCCAGACCATAATATAAACTATGGTAACCAAGATATAAGAAATGCTGATCGGAATCTTGACAGGCCTGTTGCAACTTCACCTCGTGCTCAATTGCAAGGGCCAATAATCTCCCAGAATGCTTCTTCAGAGAAGGTCTGGCCAGAGGAACGACTTCGGGATATGTCATTGTCAGCAATCAGAGAATACTACAGGTATTATTTTATCTTCTTGGTTACAGCTTTTGTGGCCAGTTATACTCTTTCTGAGTGTGAGAAGATTAAAGTCGTCTTTAAGTACAATCCTCATTATATCGGGCATGTCGAATTTATTTGGAATGTTTCTCGTTATTGCTTGACCACACATCTCCTTTTTAGTAAGAAGTCAGTTTATTTCCCACAAGAGGAAAATTTTGGTTCAGGTAATTGTGTCAAATATGGCTTATGCTCCCTTCCATTGTTGGTGCATGACTTTCAAATCACAACATAAACTTGAAAGGTTTTGAACTCCTTTATTATTATCTGGAAAATCAAAATATTCCCAAATTTTTAAATATTTAAATTAAACACTCTGAGGCTCTATTATTAGTCAAGAAGGAAATGTGTATTTATCATGCAAGTTGATTCAGTCAGACGCAATAATTTTGGCGGTGGTTGATATGCAATTTTTGTCTTTAGAAATATTATGGTCATTGTTGCCAGATTCTCAGTGTATAAACACGAATTGGATTGATATATCCAATTTATGGTGTTTCTTTTTTCCATTTATGTTTGTTGAGTGTTCATGTGTGTGTGGTTTAGGTGCTTTCTGATTCCCTTTAGGTCATATTCCTTAATTTACTTTCATTGCTTAGCTAGTTGTCTTTTTGTTTAGACCTTCACTACAACTGTAGCTATGCTGGGCCACTTTGCATAAGCTTTCTTTCTTTCAAGGAAGTTGAGTCAGACAAATGTTTATTACAATCGATGTATCTAACCATTTTATTTAATTTAGGAATTTTTTATATTTTTTTTATGCAGCTCTGTACTATATCAACGTTGAAGTGCTGGTGCCAATAATAGTCTTTCATTCATTTATTTATGGATCTTTTCTTTTACTTGTTTTTTTGGTTTAGAAATTTAATTGGGTTCATTAGTTAATTTAGGAAGAAAAATTAGATTGCCACATTTTTTTTCTTGCAACCTTATAGTTTAAACAAAAATAGCTCATGATTAGATTTAACCCATTCGTTCATAGCTTTTAATATGATTATTGCTAAAAACCCAAACCACCCAACATTTTGAGTCCAGGACATGAAGTTCAGTGCATAATATGATCTAGTGGGATAATGGGACCAATGTTATTAACCCCCCGGACTGGTCATCGACCCAGTCAAGGTCATGTGTTGGTGGGTCACTGGTCACAAAAGGGTCACTAAATTGAACCACTTGACCCAGTATGAACAAAATTTATATTAAAATAATAATATGAGAATTAGAAAAATATGACATTATAAGTCAATTTTTTCAAATTTAATTTAATTGAAAATCAAAAATAAATTTTAAAATGAATAACTATTCATATTCAATAATATTCTAATTAATAAAATATAAAAAAAAAAAATCTATGGAATGTAATACAAAACATTAGATGTTAAATAATTAGGATGTATATGTAATATATAATAACACATATAAATATAAAAATAAAATGATATAAGAAGGCTTTTGTTAGAAATAAAAAGATAATGGTTTAAATGAAATAAATATTACACAAACATGACAAGAAGAAAGTGTGGCTGCTCAGTTGGTTAGCAATTGAAGTTGGGACCGAGAGGGAAGGGGTTCGATCCCCATATTGGTCTTTTTGGGTCAGACCATGTGAAATTTAGCTCTGCCAAACACGGGTTGACCGAGTCAAACCCGGAGCTGCCGGCATCATATGTTTCGTTTGTGTAACCGTTCCAATGAGTTGGCCGAACCGTTCAGGGTCCCGTTGGAACCGGTCTGACCGGCCGGTTCGAGCTGGGTTTAGTAATGCTGAATGGGACGTTGAAGTGATCAGGGTTTGTGACATTCGGCATTCATATGATTTTTTTTTTAGTAAAAAGCGAACAAAAACCAAGGAGTTGACTGACTATTTTCAAATCACTATATTCAAAGTAAACTTGGCTAAATCATGAGATTTTTGGTATGGTAGCTTTCCCCAAGTATTTTGTTTCCTCCCCTGTTGGAGGATTGAATTGCCCTGGCTTGTTAACTACTTATGAATATCATAGTAGCAGTTTAAGCCTGTGAAATGAACATACATTTTGAATAAGGAAACGAGATTACTATGAAGTTGCTGCCATTGTTACATTGAATTTAGGAATTTCTTTGTTGTTGGGATGTTCTGTAGATGTTGATCGATGTTTCAGAGTTATGCATATAGCTAGTATCTATGATGCACTCACACTCACGCACACATACACACATGACTTGGGCACATCAACGTGGGCAATGTGTAAAATATATGACTACAGATTACTGCATATGTGCATTTATAAATACATAATATATCGGAAGAGGTGTTAATCTTAACAATCCACGTATGATTGGCATGGATTGTATGTTCTTTCAGCTTTTATAAATACACAGTACTCTCATAAACATTCATGTCTTGAGCACCCAGAGACCTTTTTTTTTTGAAGATACTATATTTTTTTTTGAAGATATATGGACCCTTTTTTTTGGTTTAACTTTTTTTATGTTTCAAGTTGATTTTTCTGAAAATTATTTAAAAACAGTGATATTTGAGTGTCATGTCTTTCAAGTGCCAAGGCTTATTTGAGTGTCAGCTAAATGTTTGAAGCCATATAGGGCATGGCCAAGCCAATAATTTTTATTTTTTTTAATAAAATACCTGGCGAGGAGTGTCTGCACAAGCTCTACGAGTGCTGTACAGGTGTTGGGGTTGGATGTGTTGGACACTGACACCTCTTGAAAGAGATGTTGCTGTGGTACATGTGGTTATTGATGAGAGCCAAATTAAGTTCGATATATATGCTGATACAGGAAGACGTATTTTTTGTAGCATTTTCTATGGGTTTCTGTAGTATTGCATTGCTGAATTCGTTTCACATTTATCTACTGGGTAATTATCTGATTGAAATTTATGTAATTTCCAGTGCTAGAGATGTCAATGAAGTTGCTCAATGTGTCAAAGATTTGAATTCTCCAAGCTATCATCCTTCCATGGTTTCTCTGTGGGTGTCTGACTCATTTGAGAGAAAGGACACTGAAAGAAATCTTTTGGGCAAATTGCTTGTCAAACTTGCAAAATCTCAGGGTGGCATCTTGACTCCACCTCAGCTCATCGAAGGGTAAGTTCCATTTCACAATATATTGACTAGTAAAGAAAATCCTTTCCATCGTGAAGAAACTTGTCATTGTATATTTTCCTTTTTGTGTTGGCTAGGTTTGAAACTGTTCTCAATACATTAGAGGATGCTGTTAATGATGCCCCCAGAGCACCAGAGTTTCTTGGCCGTATTTTTTCAGAACTTATAACAGAGAGTATAGTAAGTTTGAATGAGATTGGGAAGCTAATACATGAAGGTGGAGAAGAGCAAGGAAGTCTCTTAGAAGTTGGACTTGCAGCTGATGTTCTTGGAAGCACCTTGGAGGTAATAAAACATGAGAAAGGCGACGCGGTTCTCAGTGAGATTCGTAAAAACTCTAACTTAAAGTTGGAGTCTTTCCGGCCACCTAATTCTACATCAAGGAAGTTGGAGAAATTTATTTAGATGGTAGTGATGCTCTCATTGTATGCTTTTTACATAGATGGGGAAATTTTTGTCTAGTGCTTTTGAGGGCTACTCAATTTGCAGAGATGATTTTCTCTCTGGGATGGGTAGGTTTGTTATATATGGGATTTCTTTGTTTTAATATTATTTTTCCTACCCTTGTAAAAGGCTCAATTGAGCATCAAAATATTTAGGCCTAAGTTACTATGTCGTCTTGATTGTGACCTTTATTTATTTCTTTGTAGATATAAAAGGTTCACTGAGAGCATCAAGACCCTTTTGATCTCCTTCTTATTTGTGTTTAATGGTGTAAATTTGAAAATGCTAAAACATTATTTGGCCGTAGGTTCTATATAAGGATGAAAAATAAAAAAGATTAACTGGTTTCTTTCTCTATCAGATTCTTTTTAAAATGTAACCGATCTTAGGGAAGGTTCTAATTTCAAGTTTCAAATTATAATCTTTCATCCAAGGATGACAAGAGGTGGCAACTATGTATGCTGATAATCCAGCATTAGTGTCCATAAATAATATTTATCCAGCATTAGTGTCAATAAATAATATTTATGAGTTCTTGATCATGAACTTTTTTTTGGTCAACTTGTTAATCATGGACTTTTTTGGATCGACATGTTAATCATGAACTGTCTCACATATTAACACAAGCCAACTTCTTTACTTGAACAGGATCTGTTCTATAGGCTCGTACAACTGTATCCTTGATTATTATGGAGTTAAACAACATTCTAAGTCTAATATAATATGAAAGTCTACCCAAATCTATTATTAATTCGTCAATTTTAATATAAATGATGATTTTCACCTAACTAATATGATATACACTCAACATGATAATTTTTAAATGGTATTGACTTTTAAGGATATATTTCACGCCTAGATTAATAAAATTATATTGCAAAGTGACAATTTTTTAAATGGTATCTACCATCAAGAAGGAAAACATCTTAAAAAGGCCAAAATTTACAAAATGATGAAAATGGAGTTGCATTCATTGCAGATTCTTTTATTATTTTTCTTTTCTTTTTTCATTTATGTGAATGGTGTCCACTTTGTGTTGATTCATGGTGGTAGCCATGGTGCATGGTGCTGGTATAAAGTGACAACTATGCTGAAATCAGCTGGTCATAATGTTACAACTATTGAATTAGCTGCTTCTGGTATCAATCCAAAGCAAGTTCAAGAAATTGGTTCAATTTCAGAATACTATGAACCTTTGATAACATTTATGGAATCACTTCCTCAAGATGAAAAGGTTGTTCTTGTGGGTCATAGTCTTGGTGGTGTATCCACTTCTGTTGCAATGGAAAGGTTTCCACAGAAAATCTCTGTTGCTGTTTTTGTTACTGCTTATGTTCTTAGTCAAAATCTCTCATACCCAGCTCTTCTTCAAGAGGTATTGTGCTACTCAATTTTTATGAAAACCTCACTAATAGATTTAATTAACCTTTGAGTTCTTTACGCATTATGGTTGAAATCATATTTACATCACCCTAAGAGAACTAGTGGGTACTTGAACTCGCAACACGTCCAATATACATTCTGTCATGCTCTGATAGGCCAACCACGTAAGGCTAAATTTGAGAATTTTGTTTTTATGTAGACTTAAATTTGACATTTTAATAATTGAAAAATGATGAAAAGACTTAATTGTAATAATTGAAACTTGAAGTAAATTTGCTCCAAAAAAACTAGATGAACAACAATGTACATAACAATGATAGAAGAGAAAAATGTAATCTTTTTGAAAAAGAGGACAACTCCTGAATTTATTTATTTATTTTAAAAAAAAAGGACTAAAGAGAGTCAAGGGATTAGGCCAAAATCTTTGATAAGAAACAAGTTAAAAGCAAAGCAATTCTAAAGGACTCCTAAAACAATCTTAGAGACAAAAAAGACCCCGACTATGGAATTAGTAAAAATTAGTCAGATCAAAAAGAGGCAGAGACCGAATTTGTTCTAGAACGGTGTTATATGAAACACTTTTGAATCAGATTCTTTTTTTGCCACAAATATCATGTTGGTCAGACTTATAAAGGAACTTTATGGAAATCAAATTAGCTCTCTTATCACATGATCGAATTTGTGTTGGATGAGATTTTTCTTTTGAGTCTTGGACACAACCAGCTCGGAATTATCCATCTGAGCAACTCTTTTTTGGCTATCAAGAGTCACGGGATCAACCTTATTATCTAACACATCACCCCAAAGGTTTCCTAATATTCTCATTTCAGACGCTACCACTAGATTAGAAAAATGTAATCAATTAATCCTTTTTAATAATTTGGAATTTTTTTTTACACAAATAAGTTGGAAAATCATTATTATACAAATAAGCTTTCTTGATAGATAGAGGCATATTGTCAACAGTTATTGGCATTTCAAAAACAGTCGTTTGAAGGGATATGAGTGTACATCATCATATTATTTTGCTTTAGTTTCTGAAGAAATATATGGATTGGATTGGATTAATTTAAATAATTCATCATAAATCATTATTACATTGTTTCATTTCAAACTAAATGATATTAAATTACAATTTGAGTTGTTTTTTTTACTATCTTACAGCAAGCTAGAAGGAATGCATCTCGTATGGACACAAAGTTTTACTTCTTTGATGGACCCAACAAACCTGCAACTGCTAGACTAATTGGACCCAAATTCATGGCATCCAAGATGTATCAATTATCACCACCTCAGGTATATAAATATTTGGGAGCAACAGTTGACATTGCTAATTATTCTCGAGGACCAAATTGAGCATCGAAATTTTTGTTCTCGAAAGTGGAGGATATAAAAAATCGCAGTTTCAATAGTTACTCCGATAAATAAACATTTCCATAAGAACTTTATTGTTTAGCCATTGGTACCCTTTTAATTAGAGATTGCAAAACAGGCCAGGCCGCACCGGCTCGTGCGGGGTGAGTTGGTCCGTCAAAGGATAGAGGGCTAAAAAGTTGAGCTTGCCCTGCTCCTCAACGGGTTGGCACTAAAATAAATGATCAAAAAACGTCATTAAAAATTTATTTTAGGCTAAAAAAGGTCAGGTTTGTGGGTTGGTCCGCAACGGCCCGTGCACAGCCCGGCCCATCGGGTTGGTGGGATAGACCGAGCGAGCTATGATGGGCTGGCGAGCCGAGAAAACCAACCCACCATTTTTAGGTGTGCTGGCGGGCCAGGTCGCCGGGTCAAGCTCTTCTTGCCCGTTTTAATTATTATTATTATTATTATTTTTGACTGGATATCCTTTTTATTTATTGATTTTCTTCATATTAATTGAAATGTGTAGGATTTGACCCTAGCATTATCCCTAGTGAGACCTGTACCTATTTATAATGATGCTGAACTATTGCTAAAGGAAACAACAGTTACCAACAACAGAAATGGAAAGGTACCTAAAATTTTCATCATCAGCAAAAGAGACGAATTATTAACAGAAGATTTCCAATTGTGGATGATTGAAAAAAGTGCTCCATTTGTTGAGCTTCAAGTGATAAAGAATTCTGATCACATGGTCATGTTCTCCAAACCATACAAGCTTAGTTCTTACCTTCTAAAGATTGCACAAAAATACTAATCCCTAATTTTAATTATAATATTGGCAATTATGATTGTAAATTCCATTTAATAAGTATTTATAATAATTGGGATTCCTTCTTGTTTTTAGTTTTCTTCCTTTAACCCAGGAGTGGTTGAGCGGTTAGAACTCATCATCCCTTAACCAAGTGCCGAGGGTTCGATCCTTATATTTACAAGGGTAATTTTAAAACTTTTATTTTTACAGGGGATAAATGGATTATGGCGATATTTGCAGGGGTAAATGATATTTAAGCCTTCTAATTATAATATTGGCTACAATTATGTGTCAGTTATCAATTATTATGATTGTAAATTCCATTTAACAAGAATATATAATAATTGGGATTCCTTCTTGTTTTTAGTTTCTTCCTTCATACATACCGGACACAAGACACGGACACTGCATACCACGACATCGACACAAATCACGATTTTAATTTGAAAAATTCAAGTAATTGATGTGTCAGTATCCGTGTCTGACACAACACCTGTCGGACACCAAACACGTCTTCAAACTAAAGTATCGATACTATAAAATTTTCTTCTTAACTTCCACAATTGAATGGTCATTAGAAAAAGCAAGATTATATATGAGAATGCTAGAGAAGCAATGGAATAGCCCATGCTAAAATGCATTAACAAAATCTATGAATATGAATTTGAAGAGCAATATCTTTTCAATTTCCAAAATATTTTAGTTTTTTGACAAAAGCTGTCTTATTATATGAAAGAGAAGAAATAATCATACAAGGTTGCTCAAATTTTAGTGATCTTGAGAATAACTCCTTGACCAGGTTCAACAAGCATTTGATTAGCAGGCGAATGGCGATAACTCGGCGAGAGAGTGAAGCGAAACTTGAGCAAAATAAGAGATAGAATGACCTTCAATTCAATCATAGCTAAATTCTGTCCGACGCAGACGCGAGGCCCCATTCCGAATGGAATGTAGAGCTGTGGAATCTTGCATGCTCCAAGAACACCATTTGCAAATCTTTCTGGATTGAACTTGTGTGCATCAGTCCCCCAAAGCTCAGGATCTTGCTGCAATATTGGAAATGGAATCTGAATATTCATTCCTTTTGGAATTAGGATACTTTTTAACTTCACATCTTCTAATACTGCTCTCACTAGAAATGCTGATGGTGGATATAGCCTCAGAGTCTCTTGAATCACCATAGTTAACTGCAGCAAATCAACATATTCATAGTACAACATCATTACTTGCTCAGCAAGTAATCTAAAGGTCAATGGAAATATATACTACATTCGGTCCCCGGTCCACTTTATAAGAGACAGTGCAGTTTTTAGTTCATTGAATAACTGGTGTATCTGCCCAGATACATTGAACTAAATACTGCATTGTCTCGTGGACCAGAGAGGTAGTGTGTGATATAGCTTTAGTATACACTATGTATGTAAAACATACCGTTTTCATGCTTCTAAGTATATCAGCATCTAGGTTACCATTTCCACAAGCTTCGAGCACCTCGGCGCGAGCACGATCTTGCCAATCTTGGTGTGTAGCTAACAATACTAAGAACCATTGTGATGTGATTGCAGTAGTTTCATGACCAGCAAAGAATATGTTTTTGCAGTTATCTATCAAGAACCTGTCTCGCGAGGCGGAATCCGATAAGAATCCGTCGCTAACCTCCTCGCTATTCTTTGCAGCCTCGATTAACATTTGTAACAGATCCTTCTCGCGACCTTCGTCCTGGCGTTGTTTTATGAGCTTTAATATACTCGAGTTTATCTCTTTCTCTAATCTCCACATTTTTCTGTTGGTTTTGTTTGGCAAGTATCTAAAAACAGATTAAAGAACAAGAACACAATAACATATGACATTAGGAAAACATGTAGGGATTGAAAGCTATAAGCACAGACACAGACACAATACTGACACAGACACAGACACTAGTTTTAATTTGGAAAATGTAAATAACTGAAGTGTCAATGTCAGTGTCAGTGTCTGACAGGACGCGTGTCGGATATCAGACACGTCTTCAACGTAAAGTGTCGGTGCTACCAAAATCGAAAGTCTTTCAGTTATCAGTCATGCATGCATTGCATACCTATAGCCTGGAATTCCAGGATGTATCTTAGCAAGGACTTTTTGAAGTTCTCTAAGTTTTGTGAATATTTCCTTTCCTTCAATATAATTGCTTCCAAAACAAGCTCTGGCAATAATATCAGCTGACAAGCTTAAAAGATCTTCATCAACTTTAATCTCTGAATCTCTTTCTAGTCTACTCTCCCAAGATCTTAGGGTCATATTTGTTGACTCAACTATCATATTAACCATTGCCTTCAACATAATTTACAGAACAAGAAAATTACTTCATTGCTATTTTTAACAACATACTTTTTAAATTAGATTTCAAGGTCAAAAAAATACTACCAAAAATTAGAGCTATCAAATTCAGCCGCTGCTCAGCCCAGCCCAGCCCGGCCCACTAGACCAAAAGGTAAAAACGAGTCTGGCTAGGCCAACCCAGTTGTCTAATGGGATGGGCTAGCCCACTTGTCTACTGTCTGTGTTTTTATAGCTCAGGCCAACCCAAAATACTGGGCCAGCAAACCGGGCCAGCCCACTATTATTTTTAACATAGAAAACGATAAAAAATGTTTCAAAAAGTGAGCCCGACTCGGCTACGGGTAAACTGGGCTGGGCCAAAACGTCCCAATTCTTTTTTCGGTCCCTATTTAGCGAGCTCAGACCAATCCAACACACTAAAACACTAGACCATCAGGCCAACCCGTTTGGCTGGGCCGAAATTGACACCTCTAAAAAAAATGCATACTTAGTTATTCTCTCTCTCTCTCTCTCTCTCTCTCTCTCTCTCTCTCTCTCTCTCTCTATATATATATATATATATATATATATATATATATATATGTATGAAGTTGTGTGGAATATATATAGTACAATACACTTACCTTCACCTTATTTAAGTACAATTCAGGGGCAATTATCTTTCTCTGGTGAGCCCAAATCAACCCACTTGATGATAATATACCTTGGCCTATGAGTGGTCCATTATCTTTGGAGATAAAAGAAGGCTTCCCTAGATTCATAGAGGTGTTCATCACAATTTCTTTCACCATTTCTATATCTTGCACATTTAACCACTGTATACTCCCAGAAGAAAACAAGAATACAGGACCTGCATTAGAAAACATCCATTGGAAAATCACATCATAGTGCTTTAGGTGGGGAGGGGGGAATATCAAATAGAAGATATTTTCTTCATTTGGATACACATACAAAATCACTTTTTATTTCAAATGGTGGCTATAAATATACTTTTTTATACCAACACAAGAATTCAGATCCCACCTCAAGATCTTAAGTTTGAGTAGTAGTGTGACAAAAACTCTATTAGGAGGAAAAAACCCGTGGGGGCGAAAAAATCGTCTATAAAAAAATATCGTAAATTTTAACAAAATACACAATTTCCTTACAAAAGAAATTCTAAAATACCCAAATTTTTACAAATTACATAGCTAAAAAGGTAAAATTAGTACCAACTTATTCACTTTTTTATTTATTTGTTGTAAACTTCTACATTTAATTTTATAAAAATATCTTATGGGGTCAATCCTTATTTTTTTTTATGGGAGCAAAATAAATTTGTTATATATATTTTTAACCAAAATAATTTTTAAAGTGGGGGCAAATGCCCCCAATTTGATGTGAATAGGTACGTCCCTAGAAAAAACCATACAGACCAGCAGGGTACCAGTTAAGTTTCTAGGCGTAGATTAGTTTTTCTCATTATAATTCAATTTTTTTTTCTAAGCTACACAATAACTTCTCATTATAATTCAAAAAAAATTATTCTAAATTCTAATTCTTTTCAAAATCTTAAACAAAACAAACATCTATCATCTTTTAAAACTGTTTTAAAAATTTAAAAAAAAAATTATAAAATTTGAAACAGGGTCATAGATCTTAAAAGAAATTATTATGATTACTTTCTGAAAACAAAACAAAACAAAACAAGGAGACAACATTATATATATAAGAGAGCAAAGGAAAAGTAATTGACCATATTGTTTTCTCCATTTGTGAAAATGAGGGAACAATGTTGGATGCCAGTTGTGAGAAATGGATGAAGCTTCATTCTCTTTGCTTTGTTTTTGTTTTTCTGTAGCTGAAAGTAAAAGACTCTTCATTTCTGGAATGTTGCCAAAGTAAAAGTGAGGAGAAGGACCATGAATCCCTTGCCTATGAAGCTTTGCTCTAAGTAATCTTGGCTTCAAAATCAAGACATGCAAAACATGAATCAATGTCACCAAAACTATTCCCAACACAATCTCCAATACCTTCATCATCTCTATTCTCAAAAACAACATGCACTTGTGTTTGTCTTAATATTTAAACATTAAAATAAATATTTATTATATTCAAACATTAAATGTAATAAATGTCATTATCTTGTTTATGTGTCACTTTTTCTCTTACTTCGAACAATGAGTATTTGAGAGAATCTTAATCTCAACTTAGTAGTATAAAGTTGCTGCTATTAAATAATTTTAAGAAAGAAACAAAAATAGTTATATTTAATGCTAAAAATTTGAGAGGATCTTAATCTCAACTTTTGGTCATCACTTTAATTTCACCCGCATTATACGTACTATACTGTGCACCCGTGTAATGCACGGGTGACAAAGATTTACCATACAATGTAAATCATGTATAAAAGTGTTTCATAAATGGTTCTATTATGTTAAAAAGAAACCCGCAACAGTAAAATAAGACACTAATAATGTTAATTCTAAACACTCTAAGTCAGTTTAGTGTTCATGGGCTATTGTTGAACACTTCAAACACGGCAAGTAACAATTTACCCTTCAAATCAAAACCATCACGTCCACTTTGCTTCACTTAACGCACCAAGTAACACACAACTTCTTACAACTTGTATAACGAAGAATGTTATTACCACCGTGATGCAGAGATTGATTTACAAATGCGACAACATGAAGAAATGGGTCTAATGCTTGTGCTGAACCAACACCAGGCCGTGATAGAGGATGATGGCCCCCCACCATTAATGATGATGATGACCGTTGAATACCATATAAAATACCACCAACAATTTTTTTTCCCTAAAACTGAACCTACTTAGACCTACAAATTGTAAAAGTAATCTAAAGGACACCACATTATTATGAACCTAATGAAAGAAATTACCAACCTCTGCTGCTCCTTTACGTCTCTCCCAACCCATTTTTCTCTCAACATCTGCTTCTCTATGATTTTGTTTTCTCTCTCTTTTGGATTTGGGGGATATGGAGAACATTGTAAGTTTTGTGTTGAGTTTTTGCTGCAATGGGGGATTTGAAGTTGATGGTAGCGTTGGAAGAGGAAGGGGACGGCACAAAGAAAAAAAAATAAAGGAGGAAGTGGCTGTGTGAAGTAGGCTCCAATGTCACATCGTGTCCCTACCACATAGTGTTTTATCATGTGATTTCGCAGAGCACTGTTCATGAATAGTAGGATTGTTCCCTCGTCAGAACCACATAGTGCCTTATCATGTGATTTCGCAGAGCACTATTCATAAACAGTAGTAATGTTCCCTAGTCACAATACTATTCATGCACAGTAGTACTGTTCATAAACAGTGCCCGTTCCTATTAACGAAAGTTATCATGTGATTTCGCAGAGCACTATTCATGAACAGTAGTATTGTTCCCTAGTCAGAGTATTGTTCATGCGCAATAGTAGGGGTGTTCAAAACCGAACCAAACCAATAGTGAAACCGCAAACCGAACCAAACCAAACCGAAAACCGCAAAAAACCGCTTTTGATCGGTTTTGTTCGGTTCTTCTTTTCAATGCACCGCGCGGTTGGTTCGGTTTGCAGTTTTAATTTCCGAAACCAAACCAAACCAAACCAAACCGCAAGTAACACTAAGGCTTGTTGAATTACAACCTTCCTTACTAACTTACTAACCCAAATGCAACTACAACCCAACTCTCACTCACTTACTAGCCCAAATCTAATTAATTCTTTGACTCACTTACAAACAATTCATATTGTTATGCTATATTTAAAAATTAAAACAAAATATTTAATTCAAATTCTTTTAAACATTGTCTTAGCTATTTGAAAAAAATTAAAAGAGAGTGATTTATATACTACATATATTTGAGTAGATTTTTTCTTAAAGATTTATGTTAGCCTTTTTTATGTTAGTTAATTTTAACTCCGTTTTAAATTATTTTTGTCTTGGAAAAAACCGAACTAACCGAACCAATCCAAACCGCATTGGTTTAGTTTGGTTTGGTTTTATTTTAGGAAGCCAACCGAACTAAACCAAACCGCATGTAATTTTACTTTGCGGTTCGGTTCACTTTTTGTCTCAAAACCGAACCAAACCGCACCTACGCAGTAGTACTGTTCATAAATAGTGTCTGTTACTATTAACGAAAGTTATCATGTGATTTCGTAGAGCACTGTTCATGAACAGTGGTACTGTTCCCTAGTCAGAGTACTGTTCATGCGTAGTAGTACTGTTCATAAACAGTGCCCGTTACTATTAACGAAAGTTGAAAAACAAACTAAAGCGCCAAAATGAAAAAATGGCGCCATAACATGATTTCACACACTCACCCCCTTTTATGTATTAAGATTCGTATACAATCTAGGAAAAGACAAAAAAATGAATGACAGTTATGTAGTTTTACTAAAAAGTGAGGGCAATAATTTTGGGAATAAGACAACAAAAGTGAAACGATAGTTTTGTAATTTTGCTAAAAAGTGAGGGCAATGAATACGAGAATAAGATAATAAATAGTAATGACATTTGTGTAGTTTTACTAAAAAATAAGGGTAATCAATTCAGGAATAAGACAAAAAAAATTAATGGTATTTTTGTAGCTAGTTTTGATAAAAATGAGGGCAATCATTTAGGAATAAGACCAAAAAAGTAATAGCATTTTTGTAGTTTTGAGAAAAAATGAGAGCAATTAACAAAAATTATGCAATGACATTGTTATAGATTTGATAAAAAAATAAGGACAATCATTTCGGGGTTGTTTTGAACTAGGCCGAGGGCCCAATCCTAGAGGGGTTGTGATCTATGAGTAATAATTAGACCAAAATTCACTTCAAACAAAGGTCGCTTATAGGGGAGCGATCAACTAAATCCATCATCAATATATCAGTAAAATTGATCATAAGATAATGAATAATGAAGTTTTACATGACTAGTTTGAGTGATTTACTAGTGAAAGACTTAGTTGATCTTTTTCAAATTAGAAGCACATCAAACTGTAAGTATTAAGTTTATTTATTTGTGATTAACAATGTGGTCAACAACATTAGGTGGATTTTTCTATCAAACCCACCTAATTATGTTTCCTTTTGCTTAGAAAAATCCACCTAATGTTGTTGACCACATTGTTAATCACAAATAAATAAACTTAATACTTACAGTTTGATATGCTTCTAATTTGAAAAAGATCAACTAAGTCTTTCACTAGTAAATCACTCAAACTAGTCATGTAAAACTTCATTATTCATTATCTTATGATCAATTTTACTGATATATTGATGATGGATTTAGTTGATCGCTCCCCTATAAGCGACCTTTGTTTGAAGTGAATTTTGGTCTAACTATTACTCATTCAGTTTCAATCTAAGTGTCACATTTGGTATTTCACACATATTAAGAAAATTGTCTAAATGAAGCAATAGAATAATGATTTTACGAAATTAGCCTCATTAGTAATTGGTGTATTCACCGCTATTATGAATGCAAAGTAGATGATAAAGTATTGAGAGTGATGCTCATAGTATTAATTAAGGATTTAATTTATATACACAATAGATGTAGTCATGTAGAAGGGTTTTACATTATTTCCCAATTGCAAGTTGACGTATCATTAAAAAAAGTTGGTCAATTGATAATCAAACACTCCATGAATTGTATTGGTGGTAGTGGTTGTAAAAGTCTATACAATATATGTGTATATAAATTAAACTCATTAATTAAAGGATAATATTGGTGAACTGTTAATAAAAATAGAAAGTATTAATTTTTTTGAAACTATATTTTTAGTAAGTAGAGCAGTTAATTTGTAAGCGATGGAGTAGTTGGTTGCTTCATTAATCATTAATTAATTAGGGATTAATTTATATACACAATAAGTGTATGAGTGTTTTACATTATCTACTAATTGCAGATTAACAACACATCACTAAAATGAAATTAGTCAATTGATAACCAGTAGTTAGTCAATTGGTAACCAATCACAACTCATGGGGTGGCTGGTGGTTATTAATTAACTAATTTTTTTGTAATGTGTCAACCTCCAATTAGTAGATATAGCGTAAAAGGCTTATATAGACTTGTTGCGTATATAAATTAAGAGTTTAATTTATAGGGTGTTATTTTTCGTACCCCCCTCATCATCTACCACACCCCCATAATATCCCAAATGGACAAAAATACCCCTACTTTTTCCCAAAAATTACATGGTTTTGTTAAAAAAAAAAAAATTTGGAATTTCGGAATGACCTCTAATTCCGAAAAGATTTTCGGAATTACCTTAGAAGGGAGGTAATTCCGGTTCAGAAATATGAACCGGAATTACCTCACTTCTGAGGTATTTCCGAAATTCTTTTCGGAATTACTAGGTAATTCCGAAAATCTAATTTTTTTTTTCCATTTTTAATATTTTCTAATTACATTTATTTTTTTGAGCGAGTGGCGAGTAGGCGATCGGACAACGTAGAAAGAAAGCGAGTCTTTTGACCAACGTAGAACGAATAATTTAGGCTAAAAATCGGTTTTTGGACAACATACTCGATCGTAATGAAAACCGTGACCATTAGAAGCGAAAAAATCAAGAATCAAGACTCGTAGAAGGACTTCTTACGGACTACTGACCTCAAAATCCCAAATTCCATCGTTTACTATTTTTACGATTTTTTTAATTTTTCATAGTCTCCAAAAATCTAAAAAAATTTGTATAGCCTTATTTTGGTTTTGTTAGATTTTTAGTGGTGTTTTTATATTTTTTAGAGTAGTTTTGACTATTTTTAGTAGCCTTTTAGTAATAAAAATTAAAACAAATCGTATATATATATATACGCACCGTCATCTGGATTGGCGGGGCCCGGATGCTAGATGTCGCTCGCTCACCTACTTCACGCGTGCTTATTTTTGATCATTTTTAGACATTTTGGACCCATAATTGTATTTGTACTCTATTTTATGTTGGTCATTTTATATATTTTTGACGTATTGTTATTAAATCGTAAATCGTCGTTAGATATCATATTTCCAATAAAACGCGTTTAAATCTTAAGACCAAAATATAAACTTTTAAAAAAAAATTAAAAATTTGAATTACCTTTTTAGAGGTAATTAGAAATTTTTCATGATTATGAATCGGAATTGCCTTTTTAGAGAGTAATTAGAAATTTTAATTTTTTTGAACAGGAATTACCTTATTTTGAGGTAATTCCGAAAATTTTAAATTTTTTTTTTTTTTTTAAAAACACAGGGGTATTATTGGGATTTATGGAAAAATGGGGGTGTGGGAGGGAATGAGGGGGGTACGAAAAATAACACCCTAATTTATATACACAATGCGTGTACATGTTTTACACTATTTACCAATGATAACCAGACACGTCATTGAAAATAAGTTACTCAATTTGTAACCACCTAATTTGTCATTCCTACCATATACTGTGATTGGTGAATAGTGTAATAAACTTTACAAAGAATGTGTATATGAGTACTAATTAAACTCATTAATTAATGTTCACAACAGACTATTTAGTATTACTAATGGATTAATTAATGGTTACTAATTGACTAATTTCTTTTTTGCGTCAAAAAAAATGACTAATTTCTTTTTAGTGATGTGTTAACCTCTAATTAGTAGATATTGTAAAAGACTTATAGTATACAAATTAAACTCTATACAAATTAAACTCTTAATTCAAAAGCAAATAAAATGAATGAGAGTCCAAAACCAACCAACAAGACTTCCATTTTTCCCATCATCATCATCATCATCATCATCATCATCATCATCATTCATTCATTCATCGAATTAAAAATACATACTACTTGTGTAATAATAAATAATAAATAGAGAATAATATCTAGGGAAAAACGTAAACCAAAAAGGGTAAGTGGAAAGCAAGCAAATAGAATTGAATTGAATTGAATTGAATCGAAGAGAAAAGTGAAACAAGTTTTTGTTAGTTAATGTAAAAATTGTAATGCATCAGAAAAAATCAGAAGTTCAGATCGGAAAAGAAAGCACTGGAATTTCTTCCGATTTCAATCCTCTTCTTCTCCATTCAATTCACCACAAACACTCTCCAATTCAATTCCCATCTTCTTCTTCTTCTTCTTCTAAATCTTCTTCTTCATCATCTTCCAAAACCAAATCACAAACCCTAATTAAATTCCCCCAATTTTCAAAACCCTCTTTTCACTCTTTCTACGCTGCCACACTCCGCCGTCTCCGTCTCCGTCTCCGATTAATCCTCCTCCTCTCTTTCCCCTTCTTCTACTTCCTAATCTCTCGTCCCACTCACTATTTCCTTCTCGATTTCTTCTCCGCTTTCGCTTTCTCCGTCGCTCTCTTTCTCTCTCTTACACTCAAGTTTAAAATCAAACCGCCACCATCTCTTCCGATATCGTTGACTGTTCAACGGTGGCGGCGGCGACGGAGGGAGAAGAGAGAAGAGAGTAAATCATTAGTTAGGGTTTATTCAAATGGTGATGTGTATGAAGGGGAATTTATGAAAGGGAAGTGTTGGGGGAGTGGGGTTTATTATTATAACATGAGTGGGAGATATGAAGGGGATTGGGTTGATGGGAAATATGATGGGTTTGGAGTGGAGACTTGGTCTAAAGGGAGTAGATATAAGGGTCAATATAAGGAAGGTTTGAGAAATGGGTTTGGGGTTTATAGGTTTTATACTGGTGATGTTTATGCTGGTGAATGGTTGAGTGGACAAAGTCATGGTTCTGGTGTTCATACTTGTGATGATGGTGGTAGATTTGTTGGTCAGTTTAAATGGGGTGTTAAGCATGGCCTTGGTCACTACCATTTTAGGTATCTATCTTCATCAAAGCTTATATTTTTATTAAATTAATAAAAGTCATGAATTCTGTTATCTGTTATGTATATATTCATTTGTAGGATTGTTTACAGTTGTGAGGTTTCTTTGTTGTTTTTATTGTGTTTTCATTGGTCTTGTTGCTGTTTAGGAATAGAGACCAATGAGAGGAGAATAGAATTCTGTTTTGAGGGGATACATGATTTCCTTGTTATTGTTACATATTGCTTTTGTGATGTTTCCTTCATTTATTTCTCTCTGATTTGGGTTCCGTGTTTGTTGATATGAGTATCTGGCTCAGCTTGGCCCTAGGTTAGGTGGAATAAGTGTGGATTTTGGATGTAAAAGAGGTTGGCTTGTTAGCTTATAAGGATTAGTAATTCAGAAAAGGTAAGCATGAACTCAATGAAACGTACCCGAGACCGGCCAATTAAGACCTGTTAATTTGTCTTTAATCATTCTTTGGATGGGATTGGATTTATATGTCTCACCAATTTAGAGCTGGTGGGTTTTGACACACATATTTAGGATTTGTTTGTTGAGAATGCAGTAGACAAATAGAATTACTAAACTGTAGAAAAACTGAAACATTAGAAGAATTGTAGGTACCCTATTTGTAATGTGGTTATGTTTTTTAGGGCTTATCCTTGTTTTCGTAACATTCAGCTACAAGAAGCTAGAGCAACATGTATCTGGTCCAAAAATAGTGGGAAAAAACAAAATGACTCTGGTCAGTCCACTTTGACGGCCTTTCTTGTTGACCATCTACACTTATGGTCATATCATATTTTTTTTTTCATGCAAAACTGAGTATGCTATGAATATCAGTGAGTAGGATCCGGGGCACGCTTTTAATGAAAATTGGTGCTTAATCGTATTGTGCATGATGCATTCTTTTGATTTTTTTCTCAAATGTAAGATGTTTCTCTTTTAAGGAATCACCAATGGTGCATTATTGTTGAATTGATTTATGTAGGGATTGTGTGCCTCCTTTTTATTTACTCCCCAATAAAATAACTTAATATTTTTGTGGGAACTAACTATTTCCATTTGATTAGAAATGGAGATACATATGCTGGTGAATATTCTGCGGACAAGATGCATGGGTTTGGGGTATATTGTTTTGCTAATGGTCATCGTTATGAAGGATGCTGGCATGAGGGGAAAAGACAAGGGCTTGGAATGTATACATTTAGAAATGGAGAAACCCAATCTGGTCACTGGCAAAATGCAGTACTTGATATTCCAAGCACACAGAATGCCACTTATCCAGTTTCTCCTGTTGGTGTGAATCACTCCAAAGTACTTAATGTTGTGCAGGTACACTCTTTGTTTCTTATGTTGTTTACTTTAATCTATTGTTAAATGCTCTTTCCTGCTTAACAATTAAAAAAAAAAAGAAAAAAAGATGAATGATTTTGAAATTTTCTCTTATATGTCTAAACTTTGGCCTAGAATAACCACTCTGGATATGGTCTTTGCCAGTTGTGTTAAATATGTTATGCTAATAGCAGAATGATGTATTGATCCTTATTAGTTACTTGCTTCATCTATAAGTGTTTTTGATGATTTAAGTCCTTGAGAATTCTGATATTCATATGGATGCATGCATGCCATCTCATTCTATGTTCCTTATTGATAACTGGGCATTTTCTTATATCAAATTAGCACATTTGTGTGAATAAGGAAAGAAGAGACAAGAAAAACCGCAAACAGTTAGATAATTTCAGTATCATGAACTTTCATGGTTACTTATGTGTTTCTTTTTGATTAAACAGGAAGCTAGAAGAGCAGCTGAGAAGGCCTATGATGTAGCCAAAGTAGATGAAAGAGTGAATAGAGCAGTAGCAGCCGCTAATAGAGCAGCCAATGCAGCTAGAGTAGCTGCTGTCAAAGCTGGGCAAAAGCAAATGCATCATGATGTTAACAATGAGAGCATAAGCATACCAATTGCCATTATGTGAGGCTTTCTTTCAACTGCAACTTTTTTGTAGTAGAGAAGCATGAGATTGTTGGACAGATTAGTAGCACTAGCCAATCTGGTTTAAACTACTACATTTACATTGCCACCTTCTCCATAGGCGGCTGACCGAAAGCGAGCAGATCTATCTGCTATGAGTCTTGTATAGAGGTCTAAAGGGACGGACGACGGACGGTGACGGCCCATATGATAGAACTACAGCTTCTCTTCTTTTTTTTTCCCTATATTTTTGTAAATTTATGTAGCTGTATATGCTGGTGTGCGGGTGAAACCTCAACCACACTACTGTTGTAAAATCACATGGTAAAAATAAGAAGAGAAGCATCTATCTTAAGATGTACTATTTTGCTTTACCTGACTTTGGAACAATTTGTTGTTTTATACTACTGCTAAATTCTACTGTCCAAGAGTGTGGATCAGTGTTTGAAAATTGTTTAAAGCTCCAACAATGATTAACACCGCTTTCTTAAAGCAAAAGCTCACGATGCTTGTTCAAGAAAAGCTTGAGGAAACAAACATGGGTGCTCAACTAAAATCAACTTCACTGTCCTCCTTTTTGAAGTATTAGTTTACCGTGGACCACTTTTGAAAGTCCTTCGGTCAATTTTCCATCCAAAAATATTAAGCGTTTATAGTTAAGCGGCTCTGTCAACTTTCAAAAGTTTTGACATCTGAAGCTGAACCAAGCACAGGAGTTGCAAAATCACATATGAGTTTGGAATTAATATAGAAGATTCAGTAAGAACTTGAAAGGAAATTAAGGAGTAGACACTGGCATATGTAACAGAACCAAGCAAAAATTACTAACATTGATGCTGGAATAAAATTTTATAAAAATGGACAGAGTAGTATAGAATTAAACAGATAATGAAGGAACTGATATAACTACAAGTATTATGTTACAGGGATATGCATTTATCTTATAGTCCAAATTTTAAAATAATCCAATTGGTTCTAGTTCTACAACTAAATTGGATTATTTAGGAGTTCTCAATTTCTCACACATTCGCAAATCACAATGAAGTATTTAATTATTATCACTCAAGTTCAAAGTGCACAATAGAAATGGATATTAATTTTAGCCATTACGAGGATGGAAACATAGACCTTCACGGTGACAATTATCATATAGACCAATTGATTTGAATCCATCTCAAATTTTAAATACAGCTCCACATCAAATCAAAGATGGAACATGTTAGTCACTTAATCCAAGATCAAATTATTCAAACAAAAAACACATTAAATTTATCTCACTATTAACAAAAATCAATTATGCAAACTAAATTCTACTAAATAAATTCTGCTCACCATAGAACCAAACACGCTAAATCAGAAATTATATTTAACATTTCTCCTATTGGTTTGATATTTTCTCCTTCACACCTAACATTAAATCTACTTTCTATATATACAAATCTAATGCTAGAAAAATGATATTCATAGACATCTTAAAACTTTGCCATTTGGCAAAAATTAAGAGTAATTTAGTAAATTCAGCACTAAAAGACAAAAAAACAGCTTTTCTGCAGCTTTTTAAAAAAAACAGTTTTCTAGCACACTGATGCATCGTCGTTTGTCACGCTAATCTTATTTGTCGGGTAGCTTCACGACGCTATATGTCGATGTCACTTATTTATTTATTTTTTTTCAAAAAAACAGTTTAACTTTTAATTTTAAAAACTGATTTTATTTTTCAAAAAAATCGCTTTTTCTTTTTAAAAAACTGTATTTGAATAAAAAATATTTTTTCAAAATTTTTTTGCCCAATTTTTTTGTCATAAAAATTAAATTTTTTACCTCTTGTATACTAAAAATACTTACTCATTATTTTTATAATTTAGTCAAACTACTAAAAATAATTACTTTTTTTACAACGATCAAATTAATCATTTTAGCCACTACCCATTGTCAAAAAAAGACGTACCAGTAACAAAAATTTAAACTTAAGTTTTTTATATTAACTCATTTGAAGAAAGAAAAGTCATAATATGTGGTAATAGGAGCGACAATGTGAGACTGACAATGAAATCAACAACGAGAACAAGAGTGGGAACAAGAGAGGAAACGAGAGCACCAATGGAGTGCCAACGTGAGTGCATATTTTAACAAATATTATTTTCTTTTTTCTTGACTTTTACTCTATCAAGAATTTATTATTTTCTATAATCTATCTTTTAAATAATAAATAAATAATATCTCGCGTCTATAATCTCTCTTTTAAATAATAAATAAAACCTGCCAAACTTTGGTTCTCCATCAACTATTCAAAACAAATATAATATTAATTATCTTAAACAAGCACAAAATTAATTATCTACAATAACCTCTACCAATATGCATGAACAAATCAAAACCCTCAAACAATATAGGAAAACAGATAATCAAATAGAAAATAGAGTTAAATTAGATTCTTATTTCAATGTGTAACAGCGTACTGCACCGACGACACAATATTATCAGTGATCTTATGCCTTAGCCAAACCGAATCAAAAACATTATCACATAAAAGGATTACCTTTCCGCAGAACTCACGGAAGAATTTGTTGTGTTGACTGACTTCCATCTTCTTAATTTGTTTCCTTAAACTAGCACCATAATGATGCCTGAAAGTTGAGAATAGTAACTTTTACTTGTTCTCAAATTTTCAGGCACTCCTTGTGGTACTAGCTTAAGGAAAGAAATTAAAAGAACCTTTAATCTAGAATCAACCATACATTAAGTAAGTTATTTGCATTCAATCATTCAAGTAAGTAGAATCAACCATACATTAAGTAAGTTATTTGCATTCAATCATTCAAGTAAGTTGTTTATTAGTTTTATAATATAATTTAAAATTTGTATTTGTAGAAAAATATATAATTAAATATGTCCCCACCCCAAACCCGTCCCGAATGTATAAAATTAAAATTATAATATTACCCCTCTTAGAAACACTCAAAATCTCATGTAAATCCTAGATGGCTTTGTCCATCACTGTTAGCCCCTCACCACTGGCTCAGTTCACTCTTTCGGTCTCTCTTCTCTCTTGGGGGCGGGTTTGAGTGTGATATAAAGTTTGGGTTTGGGACGAGTTCGAATTTGGGACATGTAATTTTTTATTTAAAAAATTGATTCAACTGCGGAGACCGAGATTGAGATGGGGATACCCGAACCCATCGGGTATGAGGATGGGGATACATAACTCAACCCTGTTGGGTTTGGGTAGTAGAACAGAGAACTATATGAGATTTTGGGATGATGATGTGGAATGTAAAATCTGTCCCCGCCCCATTGTCATGCCTAGTCAAAAAAAGAAAAGAGTGCATTTTTTTAGTCTACTTAGATTGAATGACAAATAAACACTACACTCACTATACTACTATACTACTCCCACCTGGATTCGAATTTGGAAGCCGGCATTCTGATTAGCTGAAATTACTAGACAATTGAGGACAACAATGCATAGTTTTGAAATATGAGGGACCAATTAAAAAAAATTGATTTGAAATCTGGACATAAGTTAAGAACGCCATAATTAATTTTGCTTTTAATCTTTTACTCTTTTTTTCAAATAAAATAAATCAAAGGCTAAGATTTCTCAAAGAATGCATCTATTGGTTTCTAGAGAAAGTAACTGCAGTGACTGCACATCCGCAGTGACTGCAGTGAATGTATCTAATAGGTTTTTTGTGCTAATATAGTTTAGCTCAGCCGGGAAGCTTACCCTAGTTTACTTTCTTCAAATCGCGCGCGCTCCTCCTATTACTTCGCCGGTAACTGCCGCAGCGGCGCGGTTCGTTAACGGAGCTTCATTCCCCACTCCCCCTCTCTCTCCCTCTCTCTATCTCCCTCTTCAAACCTAGAGAGAGAAAATCCATAAACCCTAATATTCAAAAAAACTTTTCTAAACCCTAATCCCTTGTCGTGTTTGCGGGGTACTTCAAGCCATGTACGGCGGTGGTAAGTGCGAAAACAACTTTTTTATTGTTCTTTTTTCTTTGTTCTCTTCTCAGTTTTCTGCATTTCGTTGAATCCACAGATGAAGTATCAGCAATAGTAATTGACTTGGGTTCACACACATGTAAAGCTGGTTATGCCGGTGAAGATGCTCCCAAGGCTGTGTTTCCCTCCGTAAGTGCTCTCTCTCTCTCTCTCTCTCTCTTAGGTTATTTGCTTAAAGTTGGAATTTTGCTGTGTTTGCCGTTTCACTGCTGCACTCAATTTTCTTGTCTTGTTTTGTTTTGTTACTCTTTTTTGTTCTTGTTGATGTTAATGATGAAGAGGGCGCTGGCATTTTCTGCGGTCTTAAATTTAGTATTGCTTGATAGTGTACTTAGGTTCATATATAATTGATAATTGAAAACTTGTTAGAATAAATTCTAGAAAATATTTGCATGGTTTTATAGTCTAATAATGATGGCGAGTTGTCTTGACTTTTGTGAGCTTAGGTTGTTGGAGCAATTGATCAAATGGATGTTGATGAATCAGATAATGCTGAAAATAACTCTGCCTCTGCCGGGGAATCAAAGAACAATGCTACTGATAAAGCTAAGGGAAAGAGGAAACTGTACGTAGGATCACAATCTTTGGGCTACCGCAGAGATTTTATGGAGGTATCCCTTTTGTAACGGTCTTATTGATTAGGCTTTGATTCTTAATTTTCAGAATTTTATAATTAATTGGCGCAGTTGTCTTTTTCTTTTATGCTTTCAGGTGCTATCTCCATTTAAGGATGGAATTGTTGCTGACTGGGATATTGTTGACAACATATGGGATCATGCCTTCAGGTTAATACTGACGATTTAATCTGTCTATGATCTGTGTTGTAATGCTGTTGTTTTCCTTTTTAAAATTTGTTTTATTTTATGACATATGTTAGTGGCATTTGTTAAGGTTCTTAGGCAGCTCTTGTTTTTTCTTTTTTTTGATTAACATTTCCGGATGGTACAGTATCAGTTCTTCTAAAATTGTGCAAATAGAAATTGACCTGTAACCGTATCTTAAGTACAAAAAGACATTGTCAAAAAAAGACTACAAAAAGTACATCGAAGGATTTCCTTTACATTGGGTTTTGGATGCCTAACCCAACACTCCTCTTTTAAGTAGGCAAGAAAGCATGTCACAGGGACAATTACAAAGCTTTTGGAGGGGATAAGTGGGGATCATGTCATACCACAAATGGCACATTTTAGGTTTTTTTTTCCCTGTTTCAAAATGATGGGGAGGTTAAGGGAACACACATGGATCAAGCTGATTGAGCAAAGCAAATAAATACTTCAGGCATTATCTGTGATCATTAGGTTGCTATCCGACTGACTTAGAAAACTTAATTAGATATTTATAAGATGAGTGATGTTCTATGTAGGTTGCAAATGCAGGACAACAAAGTGCTGGCAAGTGCAAAGATAAGAATAGCATCAATGAGAATGTCTGAGGTGGTTGAGTCACTTGAGTGGAGATTAAGGAAAATAAGATCAAGAGTAAAACCACGTAGGAGATAGTTGGAGCACCACAGGTTGAGGAGAAGATTACCTAAACTCGCCTAAATTTGTTTGGTCAATAAGATGGCCAACAGACGCTCCAGTGAGAAAGCCATTAAAAGACCAAAAAAAAACTTTAGAAGAAACCATTAAAAGTTCCTTAAACCGAATGACTTAAATGACAATTTTTGTTTCTGATAGAGCTCAATGTTGGAATTCTGTAGCTGCCCGTACCCACCAGAGTAACGCTTCTTGTGCTTTTTCTAAAATGTTTACATGAGATGTTTTCACTATATGATTATTTTTTTTCGTTCTGGTTTTTGATAATCGTTCCCTTGGGTTTTTCTTTTCTTGTCTGAGTCTTTTATCTAACAACTCAAGTAATTGTTTCATTCTTTAATTGGCTTGTTTATTTTCTGGTAGGGAATGCCTACTGATTGACCCTACAGAGCATCCAATGCTCCTTGCAGAGCCCTCTTCTAATGCTCAACAACAAAGGGAGAGGTATTCTGGTTTTAATTTATTAACTAGATTTAATGGAGCCCTGTTCAATACATCAATATGTATAATTCAGTTTGTTTGTGATTCTTGCAGGGCGGCAGAGCTTATGTTTGAGAAGTACAAAGCACCTGCCTTATTTTTGGCAAAAAATGCTGTAAGTGAATAGCCTTCACACTAGCCTATAATCTCTAACTAAAATAATATACATTATGGAGTGATAATGAAAAATAATTGAAAATTTATTTCTTTTGTTTGGAATACAGGTTCTGACTTCTTTTGCTTCAGGGCGTGCCACATCGCTAGTTGTTGATAGGTAATAGATCATCAAGTTGTTGACCAATAGTTTTTTTAAATAATTTGGTTTGGTAGTATGATAGACCACTTTTTTCTTCATTTTCAAGTATCAATTGTTAACTTCTTAAGATACTATAGTAGGAACTAGGAAGACTTATGATAGTTGTCTTTTTTCATTAGGCGCCAGATGTCCCACCTTTACTACAAATAGGAAGTTGAAATTAGAGTAGAAACAATGTATATCAATCAATCCCTTTGCAAGCGAAGGTAGCCCTTTGTCGAGAGATTGAGTTTACATAGAAAATGCAGAACAAGAAGGAAAATAATAACAGAAATTCTGCATGGACAAAGAATTTCCCACCTCTCCAACCCTCTTCATCTTTGTCAATTATTTCCTACCTCCCTAACCATCTCCCTCCACTTCACATATTCCTGTTGTCGGCTTTCTCACAAACCTTTTACAGTCCAAACTCCAGATCCCTCATCTGCACCCTTTCCTCCTCAGATTGCCCTCAAAGTAGTAGTCATATGAAGCCCAACAAATATATTTACCTTTGCTTTAGTGGCTTGATAAATAGATGTTTATGTACTATTAAGAAAGAGCCAAGAGTGGTGCAAAATAGATTTATTATTTTTGATTAGAGGTTTGGAATATAAAGTTTTACAATTTTGGTAAAGTGGCTTTTACTTTCTCTGAAACAAGCATTCTCAAATGAATGAGCGAACTTTGTACTTTTAGTTGCAGAATAAAAGTCTGAAAGTTTATTGTGTTTTATGTTTTAACATGCCTAAATATTGTCCTTGTCCCGCTTGACTATTCTGAAGTCATCATGGTACTATGCTATGATACTTTGGCAGTGTTCCATTCAAAATACTAGAGTTAAGCTGCAGAAAGGTGTGGCTGATAATACTGAAAGTTGTACTGATACCCTGTGAGTTCAACAAGGCCAATGAAGGAGTGGGGGCCAAATTAAAATAATTATAAACATGAAAATTCAATTGAAAAGTACGATGGTGGTGGGGTGGGGTTGTCCAGTTTTCAAAGTTTAATGTATTAGTTGTTTTTTTTATGCCACAATATAATGTTGGAAGGTGAAAGTGTTGCTGATGAAAAGTTTTCTTTTTTAATCCATTGCTCTCAGTGGTGGAGGGTCAACTACAGTTGCTCCAGTACATGATGGTTATGTTCTTCAAAAGGTATTCTTTTTTGTATATGAATCAAATAGATTTCACTTGTCATGTAACTCAATTAATTCATATTTTTATCTTTGTATTTAGTTTGTTATCGCATTTCTTGAAAAATAACTCCTTTGCAATTTGCAAAGCCTTCTAATCATGTATCACATGTCTTTTAGCATCTAGATAGTCGAAAAAATATACAATAGGGTCCCTAAAAAGGGTTTTGGAAGGCTCGAGAGGAAAAAAGATTGTGTTGCTTATTATCGAGCAATTGAAAGTATGTACTAGGGGATCGTGGCTAGGACATGTAACTAAGTTCAAAAAGGTGGGGCAACAGAGCCTTGGAAGCACAATCTTGTTTAAGTAGAAGTAAATAGAGCATACAGGATGCAAGTTTAGCTGGACTGGAGGCACAACATTCTATTTTAGAAGTCAAAATTGGAGAGCACACTATACCATAATCTCATCGTTCAACCGTCTTGGACGTATTATAAAAAATGAGAGGGAGGTAGAGGTAGAGGGTGCCAACCATAGGATCCATGCAAGGATGGGTGAGATGGAGGAATGCTTTAGGCGTAATTCACTAATTTGTGATATAAAAGTACCACCCAAGTTTAAAGGAAAATTTTACCTTGCAGCTGCAAAGATAAGAATATGATGAACAAGTGGTTGCACAAGACAAGATAGAATAAGGGATGATATGTTTGGAAAAGTAGTAGGGGGAGCTTCTATTGTAGAAATGGTGGTAGGATCTTATCTTAGGTGTGGACAAATCCAGAACAACACCAGTTAGAGAAGTAGATCACGTGGAGGATAGTCCAATCATTAGATGTAAAGGAAATCCAAGGGAAATTATAAGTCAAACCTTCAAGAAAGATTTTGGGTTAAATGGTCTATCTTTAGATATGATTCATGAATAGGATATCATATAGCGCTATTTGATCCATGTTGCCGACCGCACCTAGTTGGGAAAAAATTGATGTTAATAACAAATATAGATACATATATTATATATAGGCCATTTATGTTTTTTTTAAAGTTACAGCTAATAATAAAAAAACATTATGTATATGTGAGACTAATTCTTGTCTAGGAAATAGGAATTAACAAACTGATGCTTCTTCATCTATGCTCTGCGTATTCATGGTGTTTTTCATTTCGCTTTATAATTAAGAAATCAATATCTTATTATAATTAAGAAATCAATATCTTATATATATATATATATATATATATATATATATATATATATATTTAAGATTTGACTAATACTGAACCTTTCTGTCTGATCATATCTTCTATTTTTACAACACAAGGCTGTGGCATCTTCTCCAATTGGAGGAGAATTTCTTACAGACTGCTTGACGAAAAGCTTGGAAAGCAAGGGTATTGTGGTAGGTTACAAACATTGGCTATTATATTCGTCTGTGGTAGTGGTCATCTGCAGTAAAGGTTCTGTGATTTAATCTGCCTGAGATTACCCCCGTTTTTGCTGTACAGATAAAACCTCGGTATTCCTTTAGGAGAAAGGAAATACGTCCTGGAGAATTTCAGGTATTCCGTGTTTTCATGTTAATTACCTGTGAATAACATCTTTTTTCTTCCATTTTCTTGAAATCATCAAAGTGTGGGTTGCAGGATTCCCCCCTCCAAAAAAATCGATGTTGGGCATATGGGTTTCCAGCCCCTGTATATCATGTCTTTGCACTTCCTATATATCTGGATGGATTTAATACTGCTTTAATTATTAGGGTAAAACATGTCTATTTCAGTGATAATAGGGCCCCTTTTATAGGAGAAGTACATAAATCAAACTCCTTAATTTTAGGAGTAATGGAATCGGCTACTTAATGAGAAAGATAATGGAGAATAAAAAAAAGAGTAAAATTTATCTAGCTAATAATTATAAAAGATTATGAAAGATTTAACCCATTGATCTGTTAGCAAATGATGGTTAGCAGAAATCCCATTGATCTGTTATATGAAGCATTAAACCAATTGTATTTTTGTTTCTTGCTTTTACCTTTCAATATGATTTTGGTCGTAACTGCAATTCAATACATAGATAATAAGCATTTTTTATTTGTATCTTTTCTGAATCCTACAGACCGTAGATATTGATTTTCCAAATACAACTGAAAGCTACAAACTCTACTCCCAGGTCTGTCTTTGATCTTGTTTTATCTCATTAAATTTTGTGTTTGCTTATCTGATGGTTGTTCCCTTGGCAGAGGGTTATTGCTAGTGATATCAAGGAGTGTGTGTGCCGTGCTCCAGATACTCCATACGATGGTTTGTCTACCTTTTGTTCTCATCTCATACAATGTTTGGAGTCCTGTTGGTCCCGTGCTTGTTCTTTTAAAGACATTTTTGTGGAGACCCTAATTTCTGTGGTGACATTCTCTTTATTTCTTTTTTCCTCCACTTTTTGAATCAGATAACTTGATTTGTCATCTCTAGTGACGTGATTTGCTTTACTCTGTCTTTGTGTTTTGACATTGGTCACATGTGATGTGATGCTTTTTCAATGATCTGATTTTATGACAAAGATACATATTTTTCAGTCAGTTCTTTATAGCTGTAGATTACCCTCTTGGCTCCAACAGAATTGAATCAAAGAACTTCCCATATATGACATCAACTTTTCTTCCTTTATTTGGCAGAGACTTCATATTCAAACATCCCAATGACCCCATACGAGCTTCCTGATGGCCAGTAAGTTGCAGCTATTCCTGCTCATAGAAACACCGAGGAGAATATGAACTGAATAATGTTTCGTCTTCATAACACCTGTTTCTAGTATCTGAAATAATATATATATCACAGCCTAATTATTTCGTCGTGTTTATCCATAATTTTTGGTCTGAGGTTGTTGATTCATGTCATTTATTTAATTTTATACCCCAGGACAATTGAAATTGGATCTGACAGATTTAAGATTCCAGATGTTCTTTTTAATCCTTCCCTGGCTCAGGTATGTAGCCTGCATTATCCATTCCCATCCCTACATTAAATAATCTTTCTACCCCCCCTTCCTCTCCCGTGCGTGGCTAAGTTTTCTTGGAGTTTGGCTGGTTATTTGTAGAGGTTGCAATGCACAACTTTGTTAGTTCAATTTTTTCTTGAGCTTCTATTTTCTTCCGCAGTTCTGTATATTTTTTCTTTTGTTCTCTTGTATACCAATGTTCTTATATTGTGTCATTGTAAATTTCAGTCAATTCCAGGCATGGAGAGCTTTGCAGAAATTGCTCCTTCAGTTCGTGGCCTGCCACAAATGGTAATCTAATTTGGTTTTGATATTTATTTAAACCATCTCAAGCCCCGGATACAGGAGGAAGGCTTTGGCTGTTGGTTTAATTTTTAAGTATCTCATATGGCAGTAATGATTGTTTGTTGATTTATGATGAGATTATGGCATTGTCTGTTCTTGTGGGAAAACTGAAAAGGCAATGATTGTAATTTATATTGTTGATGTTTTCATTGTTTTAAGTAACTAACTGGTTTTGACTTCATGTTGCTCAATTTTGTTGTTACGTTCCTTTGAATATTTTCAGGTTATAGAGAGCATTAACAAGTGTGATGTAGACATTCGAAGAGAACTTTTTAGTAGCATACTGGTAACATTATTGACTGACTACTCTCTGTCCCTCTGTGTGTGTGTACAGTTTTATTTAGCATGGGGATTTTTGGTGTGTAAAATAAAAATGATTGCATGGAAAGTCTGCATACATATAAGTTATAACCCATCCCATAATTTAGCATGGGAGCATTGTAGGAGCCTAATGCAGCAAGCCATCGTTTTTAGTTGAAACTTTGAGATAACTATAGAGGACAGACTTGTAAGTAAGATTATATAGTTTTGTGATATCGCATGCATGGAAACTTCAATAAAAAAAATTTCTTAGTTGGAATGCTTGGAGTTGTATTTTTAGTCTAATGACCTATACCAAGAAAGTAGCAACAAATATTTGCTGAAAAGTAAAAGCATATGATTTACATATATAGGTTTCACCTTTTTGTTGAATTGAAAAGTGTGATGGAAGCATATCTTACATTATATCATTTACTTGGGCACTTGAAGTTGATTTTGTGTTACTTTCAGCTTGCTGGTGGTACAGCTTCAATGCAACAACTGAAAGAACGCCTTGAGAAAGATTTGCTAGAGGTATTGTAATGAATAAACACTTGTCTGTCTTATCCACTGAATGGAAAATTCAATGGTTGGTACCTGGTTAAACTTTCAAGATAAGAAAATGAATGTTAACCTTTGAGATCACCATCTTATACTGAATTGTCCCAAGTCTTTTCCCTTTTGACTTTTGGTTTATATTGACTGTCAAATTTGGGGAGCTAATGAGTGTAGAATGTTAAGCAGGCACTTAGGGCATCTGTCTATATTTTAACTCTACAATTTTAAGTCCAAGTTTTCTGTCTTTGAATCTTTTGTAGATTAAGACCTGGGAAGTGTTTATCATAAAAGAGCTTATATATATAAGTTGTTTCAACATTTAAAGAGAAAAATAGGGGTATACTCTGTGTAAACTCTTTAAAAGCTATTTCTTTAAGCTATCTTGGAGTGCTTATGAAAATAATTTAAAAACAGTTTATGGGTATCGTAGAATTTGGGTTATAGGTTTAACTCAACCGCAGAAGCTAACGCTGGCCATGTCTCTAGACTCTAGATGATGTGTTAAGGCACAATAAATCCTTCCAAATGCCCCCTAGATGTAGATGTATTTAGCCTCAGTATGGTTTTTGGAGCATCTGCTGCTTTTATTTTTCAGCATTTTGTCACTATCAGATGTAATTTTGAAGAGAAGTCTATATGGTTTCCTTTAGGGTGTTTCTTTGACGGACATGCAAAGAACTGAAGAGCTCTCTTTTGAGCTGATGTATTTTTTTCCTTTGCATACATTTAATAAATTGCATGTGACCTTTCTGTTAGTTTTCTAATGAATTATCTTTATCAAAATAAAAAAGAATACGTATTAAAAAATCCTAAAGCAGTTATTCTAAATGTTGTTAGGTGAAACACCGTGTCTAACTGTCCATGTAATTGTAAAGCTCAATATTCTGCGAGATTGTGCTTGTGCTGGAATATAAGCCCATGGCAAAAGCTTGTGTTTTGTCACTTTTAAAAGAAGATAATCAAGTGGAAAACATTTATCAAAATTTCTCTCATGAATCAGATATTCAGTTTGTAAATATTAAAAAATATTAACAGCAGTTCTCTTTGAAGTATATAATCAGGTCGCATGTTGTCTGTGTCCTTCAAAGTATTCCAATGGTTAGTTGTAAAAGTTGACTAAAATTTCATTCTGGTACAGGAATCCCCTCAAGCTGCACGTGTGAAGGTATTGGCTAGTGGAAATGCTACTGAAAGAAGGTTTAGGTGTGATATCTCTCCGACTCTCCCGCCCCCCCTCTCTCTCTCTCCCCTTCCCTCTGCTATGATTTTGGTGTTTGATTTTGGCATTACATTATTTCATTTATACCTTTCTTTTTTTCCCTCCTGGTTATTTATTTCCCTCTATCGACTATAGTAACTTTAGCAAATTTGCTTCTCTTTGTATGGTTAATGCTATGGCTTCAAACTTTTGCACATCAGCATACAGAGCTGCTATGGTTATACAGCATTTATAAGCCTTTTTGATCACATTTTTGTACTTGTATCTTTAAAATTTGTTCCGTAAAACAATTTTGAAAAATTGCTTTTCAAAAGCAAATGAAAGTATTTTGTAATATTAATATTAAAAGTTTTAGAGTAGGAAAAAAATGATTTTTATACTGAGTTTTTTTGTTTTTAAAACCAAAAAAGGTATCTAAAAACTGTAATCAAAGAAGTCCTATATCATCCCATTTTCTAGAAACCTCACAAACACAACACAGAAATCATATCTGGAGTTGACTTAATAACTTACTCTCATCTGGCTGCTGACATCGATTTTCTGAGATAGAGAGAGCTTATCTCTGGCGTATGACTTAGTAGCTTACTCTGATCTGACAGCTGACATCAATTTTTGGTTTTCATTTGATATCTTTTAATCAAATCAGAATTGCAGTAAGCTTTGGTTTTGAAACTTTTCCATTGTAGAATCATTTAGGCATATTAAGAGAGAATGCAGCATGATATGAAATGCGTATGGACTATAGAGACACTGCAGGCGTGCCTGAGAGTTTTCGTGTTGCCTGAGCTTTTTCTTGGTTGTTTACAGTGATCACAATTAGTCTACTTACACTAGATGATGTATAATCTTGAATTGTTTTATCTGCACGGTTGTCTATTTCCGCACATTTAGATTTCTGCCCCTACTTTCTTCCTCAACTGATGCATTTTGCAAAATGTCATCTGACTCGTGATGGTGAATTTATGGGCAGTGTTTGGATAGGAGGCAGTATATTGGCTTCTCTTGGTTCCTTCCAGCAAATGTGGTTCTCCAAATCTGAGTAAGTATCAAATTATCCCTGGTCGAAAATTTTAATTATCAAATTAAGCTTCCAAATTTATTCATTAAGGATAATTTCTAACACAATGTGTTTTAATGCACTTCTGATAGGTATGAAGAGCATGGAGCTTCATATATCCAAAGGAAGTGTCCTTGAGCTGCTAATCATCGTTTATTTTCGTGCCATTGATTTATTTATCTTGGTGTTCAGGAAATTCTCCCATGAACGCTTAGGTGGTGCTTGTCTACAAATGGATTTATCTTTGCTATTAATGGGTCATCCATTACCATTGGATCTCTATCTAACTACATTGTTGGCCTCAAGATGCTCCACAATCCAACTAACTATAATTGTAATTTATTGTCAAGTGTGATCAGATTCTGTAACAATGTCCTATTTTAGCTAAATTGTTTTTCCTTTTCTGTAATTTTTGACTCAGGCATTAGAATCGGCATTTAGATGAGACGGGGAAAAATGGATTCTCTGATAAAATCCAATCTCTAAAGCAGGAATACCAATGATTAGAATGGAAGTCGGAACAATTAGAGAAAGTGTGGAGAGAATTAGAGTTTTTAGTTAGATTATAACATTTATGAAATGTTGATTGATTACCAAATGAGACACTAGGCCTAGCTAAATACAACCATTAAGAGTAAACGAGCAAATGACATAAAATAAAGCATTAAGGATGAACTGAACAATCACAACTTCACAAGTGCCATGCTTAAGTAGTTCACTTAGGAGGTCCACTATGAATCATTTTCCTATGCAAAATAATCACATTTGTCTCCTTTGCTTAAGTAGTGCTTATAAAATCTATAGCACTGTTAATGGGGAAGAGATGAGAACAAGGCACAACTAATGATCTCGAAGTTGGAATGAAGAAATTCAGAACTAGGTGGTACCAACAACTTTTTGGATGCTCTAGGGAACAAGATTATAACCATATAAAATGGTTTGACATTATCAAACAAAAAAAATCCATATAGCACTGTTAATGGGGAGCTCTCTCCATCTCCATACAAACCGGTGAGATTATATATCACAAAAATGGCAGTTAATACTTGAATATTGTAGTAGCAGTGAAACTAAAATTAAATCAATCAAGTATGTGAAAATGTAAACTATAGTTAAAAATATCACTTTTAATTAGCAAAGGCATTGAAATTGAACATATTCATAGATAATAAGAAGAAAAAGTCTAAGGAATTTTAATAGCATGATTCATCTTCATCAAATGCATATATAAAAACTTAACTCATAATTAGAAAGAAAAAAAAAGAATACAACACAATTAGAAAGTGAAACACCTAGATATTGTGCAAAGTTGGATGAAAACCACCAATAAAATGGAAGTAGCTACAAAAGTTGAAAGGAGATGATGATGATTCTATTGTAAATATGATTGAAGTTGGTATAGTGACCTAACTAAATAGATTCCATATTTATTTCAGGTTTAGAAATATAAGGAGTAGAAGTATAAAAATAAATATTTTTTTAAAGGTTCGGAAAAATATGGTCCTAAAATATACAAAGAGAAGAATTATAAAAAGAAATTGGTATTTTAAAGTTGTGGAATCGGTAAAAGGGTGAGTTGCACAGGTTAGTGTCATGAAATTATTAACAAACTTTGAGTATTTGAACCGTTAGAATTTTTTCCGAATGCTAAAGTACCCCAAAACACACTGCTTAGCATTGCACTTTACGTATATTGTCATGAAATTATTACGTTTTCCTACCAAATTGGTTATTGAGTGACAACTTTGCGTATTTGAACAGATAATTTTTTCCGAACGCTAAAGTACCCCAAAATACATTGATTAGCATTGCACTTTACGTATTTTGTCACGAAATTATCTTTTTTCACCAAACCAATTATGGAGGAACAAACTTCACATATTTGAATATCTAAAATTTTTTCCAAACTCTAAAGTACCTAAAAGCACGTTTCTAATTACTGTTGCACTTTACGTATTTTGTCAAGAGTTTTTTTTTCACCAAATCGGTTATTGTGGAACAAGCTTTGCATATTCAAACAACTAAAAAAAAATTCGAACTCAAAAGTACCCCAAAACACACTGTTTAAAACATGAAAAAGAACTGAAAGTACCCCAAAACACACTGTTAAGCGTCATACTTTACGTATTTTGCCACAAAATTAATTTTTGATTTAACCAAACAAATTATTGAGGACAAACTTTGAGTATTTCTATATCTAATTTTTTTTCTGAATCCTAAAGTACTCTAAAACACACTTCTTAGCGACACACTTTACATATATATTTTGTTACAAAATTAATTTGTTTAACAAAATTTGTTATAGATGAATAAATTTTGCGTATTTGAACAATTAATTTTTTCCTAGAATCTAATATACCTCAAAACACACCGCTAGCGTCACACTTTACTAGTATTTACCCCTAAAACATAAAATATGAAGAAAACAAAAAAATGACTCCACAGAATGTAAATATATAGATTTCTATGAAAAGAACAGTAAAAACAATGATCATAATTTCTTTTAAGCAAACTTGTTTAGCAGATCAACGTTGCCAAATAGAGCCTTATTTTTTTTTTAACATAACTCTCTCACAATAAAGCATATTTAAATTCATGTAACATTAGATAATAAATATTGAGTCGTTTTATTTAGTAACTATTTTTTTATTGTCGTTTGCCACAAAAGTTGTTTACCATTACTTGCCTCTATATATACCGATTATGAGAGTCTCAAAATTGAGATTCAAGTTCCCTTTTGCTAATTTTAGCCCATGATACATTCCCCAAATTTTCTGTCCCAAATTTTTTGACACAAAATTTCTCAGGGACTTCAAGTCTACCTATCAATTATTCAATAGTAAAGAGAGAGAAAAACATAATCCAACATTATCTTTTAACAAAGGATGATCATCATTCAACCCTAATAATCTATTCCTTCTTCTTCTCAAGATAACGTTGCTAGATTAGGTTAGATTATATTTATTATTAATGCTAGTGGGATCATTCTCAAGCCAGAAACCCTAATCTCTTTATATCATTTTTATATATATATCATCATCTCTCACAAAGAGCTAGCTTGATGAGATATGATAGAGAGAGAAGGAGATCAAAGATGAATAATAATCCAAAGCAAACAATTGGGAGTTTTGGAATAGTAACATTATTGTTTGTTGGGGTTTTTCTCATCTACCAATGGCCTTCCTCTTTCTCCTCCAAATTACTTCTATCTCGGAAACAATTATTTGGCCACCAACAATCAAACTCTTCTGTATGTTCAAATCACCCATGCTTTTTTTTTTTTTTTTTTTTAATTTTTTTTACTTATTTATTTTGGTATCAACATAAATCACGATACCAACAAGAGTTGGTCCAAGTGGTAACTGAACTTGAATCCCACCCTAATATCTCGGGTTTGAATATTGGGTGTGGCAAAAACTTTGTTGGGAGGGGACAACCCCACGGGCCGGCAAAGCTGGTACTCGTGGACAGCCAGGTTCCCCGCCGTAGATTAGTCATCGGCAAAGCCGGTGGAAACTGCGCACCAAAAACATGGTAACAAAAAAAAAACATAAATGACGATACACAAGTCAAATGACGAACACTGTCATGCTCGTTTGTCTGCATTTTATTATTATTTAGTAATATTGTATTAATTTAATTTTCTTTTAAATAATATTTATTTTTTATACATTTTGCATATTGTTGTGTAAACTTGAAATGTAGTAAATTACTAAATATTTTAGAAGTAGCATTGGTTTTATAGACAATGTGTTTATTTAAGTATAAATTATTTTTTCTTCAAGATTGAAATTTTTGCTCATGTGTTTTTCCTTTTACTTTGTATAGAATGAAGATGAACTTGACATTGCTTTAGCCAAAACCTCAATGGGAAATAACAAAACATTGATAATTGCTATAGTAAACAAGGCATATGTTGAACAAGAAATAAATAGTGATACAACCATGCTTGATCTATTTCTAAGTAGCCTTTGGCTTGGAGAAGGAACAAGGTCTCTAATTAATCATCTTCTCATAGTAGCCGTTGATCGATCATCCTATGATAGATGTCAATTTTTGAGGTTGAATTGCTTCAAATTGGAAACAAATGGTGTTGATTTTGAAAGTGAGAAAGTGTACATGTCTCAAGATTTCATCAAGATGATGTGGAGAAGGACGCTTTTTTTATTGGATGTTCTCAAACGTGGCTACAATTTTGTTTTCACGGTATGTTATCTTGAATTCTCTCTAGTGAACTTTTCACCGAACTTTCCTTATGATATGTTATCTTTCTTTTACTCATGCTATATATATCCACACTAAAATTTATTTTTTCGCTTTAGAGAAACTATTATTATTATTATTTTCTTTAATTTTACTCTTTTAAATGTATATTTTGAACTCTAAGTAAAACTATGTTTTTGGTCTTTTAACTTAACTTTTAGTTTTAATTAGACCCTTTATCCTTTTTGGCAATATATTATTCATTAGTTTTCTGCAATAGTTTTTTGGATTTCGGCTCGTGACACGATTGACTCAATATTAGAATTTCAAGTCTTAGTGTTTTTTTCTTTTGATGTTAATAGAGTTTCTACTCCTTGTTTAGTGTCTGTGTAGTTTGTTGTTCGGGACTTGGGCCCTCTTTCATCTAAAAAAAAAGAGTTTGTTTGTTACACAATTGTTTCTCCTTGTACATATATAATCAACCTTAGTTGAGCATTCACAAAATAGTGATGATTTACTCCTCGAGGGTCTCACAAAAAATAGCACTTTCACATGGTATATTTACTTATATCATTCTTTTCGATAATATTGCTAATTAAGCCATCATATGTTCACAGCAACTTCAATTTTACAGGACATTGATGTAATGTGGTTGAGAAATCCATTTGCAAGATTGAGTAAGAATGAGACTGAAGACCTCCAAATAAGCACTGATAGGTACCTTGGCGATCCTTGGTCAGAAAAGAATACTATTAACACTGGATTCTTCTTTGTGAGGTCCAATAATAAGACCATCTCTTTGTTTGAAACTTGGTATAGCAAGAAAGACAATTCTACTGGAAAAAAGGAACAAGATGTGCTTGATGACCTCATTAGACATGGTATAATTGGGCGCTTGGGACTTAGGGTTAGGTTCTTGGATACCCTTTATTTTAGTGGATTTTGCCAAGATAGTGAAGATTTTAGGGTAGTCGCCACTGTTCATGCCAATTGTTGTCTAAGCATCACTGCAAAGATGACCGATTTGAAGGTCGCCCTCCGTGACTGGAAGCGATTTAGGAAGTTAGATGCTAACTCTACGGTGAATCTCCATTGGACAAGTCATGACACGTGTTCGCAATCTTGGTGAAGACCTAATATAACACATGCTTAATCACACACATGCACGGATACACGCGCGCGCGCACACACATATGAGAACACTTAGTTATTGCAAGAAATGCGAACATTTTTTTATAAATGTAAGATTAAAATTACATTTTAGGTTACGTTATTAAATATTTCAAACGATCTCTTAATGTTTCATGCAATAATTAATTAAAAAGGAAATAATATCATACGAGATTTGTACTTAATGTCATAATTTGAACCACTAATATTAATTGAATAATTATAATTAAATATTCATATTTCAAATAATAATAATAATATATAATAATGGGTTCTCACCTAAGTTGCTCTGTGTGTGAGTGTGTATCATGAGAGGAGTAAATTTGGACAGTACAACCATACATTATTGATGATAATGATTAAACTAAAGTTGTTTAGCAATCACTTGACCACTTAAGAAGTCACACAACTTTTTGTAAAGGAGAATTCTACCATACTCATTGACTTTTGTTGGGTATGATGCCCTATTGGCAAAATTAGTATAGTATTTAAATTCATTTTAAAATTATTAAAGATAAAAAATGAGATGTCATAGAGTGATTGCATGTTGGGTATCATACCAAACAAAATTCAATGGGTATCAGAGTGTTTTGTTTTTTGACAAATGGGTATCAGAGTGTTCACCGTTGTTAATCTTAACCAATCTTGATTTGATTTATGATCATGATTTGTACCTCTCTCCTCTCATTATAAAAATCAGCTCACTAATTGATACACTCTCTATGACCACATAGCACCAAGCCTTTATATAGAGCCCACTGTATAAAAATATTTGTTTCTTCATATAAATGTATCTTATTATTGATATTCTATAGCCAATGACTAAAACACCTACTAAGTTATACACAATATTTCCTTTTTGTGTGTGATTTGTGCAATCTTCTTTCTTTTTCTCTTTTTTAAATAAAATTAGGGAGAAGTACTTTTTTTCCTTCTTAATACTTTTTACATGAGAATGTTTTGACGAGGTATCATTCCTTATATTTGCCACACAAAAACAGGGTGATGTAGCCCTTAAGGTGATAGATAATCTTGTCTAGGTTGACCTTCCAACAATGTGGGAAAAAATGATCCTACATATAACAGTTGCATGCACTAATTATACTAATTAAGGACCCTTATGATGTTCTCTCTGCATGGTAGCGGCGTCCCTTCTCTGTCACCAAGGTAGTGGGATGACACTACTTCCAATATGAGCCAATGGTTGTTTGTCACGTGTCCCCTCCTTTATCTTCTAGTTGGAAAAAATTTAGGTGAAAAAACGAAAAGTAATCACAACAAATTAAAAAAGGAGAACATACGGAGGGTGATTGAGGAATTTGGGTGTTGTCACTTACCCTTACGGTGAGAGAAGCTCTAGAATAGGAAAAACGAAAAGTAAAATGACTTTCGATATTTAAATTTATTTTTATAGACTAATCCATTGAGTTGGGTAGAGCCAAAAAGTAAAATGACTTTGGATATCTAAATCTATTTTCAGAGATTAATTCCTCGAACCAGGTAGGACCACAATGAACGGTAAAGTTCTCCCTCAAAAGACTCAAAGCAATGTTGGGCTTTGGATTACATCACTAAATCAAAGGTTTAGTGATGATCACTAAATGAATTCTAACCATTGGATGAGTAATTTATTACCTAAATCTGATCCAAGGGGTGTTATTATAAGGGGTATATATGTACTATCCAATTTCAATTATATAAATTAATTAATTGGAATTAACCATGTGATCCAATATTATGCCTATCTTTAAGGCAATTATTTCTAACGGTTATGGGACAATAAAAATCCCTTTATTTTTGTTATTTAATCTCATCTAATTAATAACCAATTTTTTCGGAATTAATAACAATAAACCGTAAACATCTTTCTTCCTTCTTTCTTCTAAACATATTTCATCTCCATCTTACCTTCAAGCTTCATTACGGAAGAACTAGCCACACTTTGAAAGAAGTTTGGTTAGTAAATTGACTAACCACATGAATATGTTAGATTGGTTATTGAAGAACTAGCCACACTTTGGAAGAAGTTTGGTTAGTAGACATTACTTGGGAAGAGATTTCATTTCTTTGTTGGTTTCGTTCTTTGCTGGGAAGAGATTTCCTTTCTAATTTTGAGTTTCTGAAATTTTAGGGTAGCCGATTGTGGCTTCTTTTGTTTCGGTTTCCCCTTTCTTTTTTTTTTGGCATTAATTTAGCACGTTTTTTTAATAAATTCCATAGTTAATGCCTAATAATTAGGAAATCAGAAATTTGCTGAATTTGTAAAACTATATTTTTATTGATTTGTTGTTGACAAATCTACCCCTTTAGTGATGGTCACTAAAGGGTCCATTTAGTGATCTAAACTATACTCGCAATGTTGGATTCGATCTGATCCTAAGACTTTGGTTAAACTAGAAGAGACTCAAACCATCTTATCCAAGAGCTCTTAGGTATACATCTTTTTTATGTTTTCATTTCTTATTTGATTTCTATTTCTTAAAATTAATATTGTCATATTGATTTCATCTAACCCAGGGGATGTGGTTCGGTGGTTGGAGCCCATCCTCCCTTAACTAAGTGCCGAGGGTTCGATCATCACTTTGGATATGGTGCAACTTTAAATTCTTGGATCAGTTGTCCCACCCTTCGAGGTGTCTCCAATCCAGCAGGGGAATAGTAATTGTGCTTGCCCTGGTATCGACCAAATAAATAATATTGATTTCATCTCATTATTAGGATTGATGACCTCTTGCATGCTAATAATCGATAAATTGGTTAACGACTGTACTACAATTAATTGGTGGACTGTGTGGCCTATAAGATAATTGAGACTATAATTATTGCATGGTCAGATCTTAATTTAGTCTTCTAATCATTCAACTTTTTTTTTGTTATTTATGTCTTTCTTGAATTTAAATTCTTTAATTCTTAAATAACAAAACAGAAAATTAATTTAGGAAAATTAATATTAATCACAAATCACCAAACAAATTTATAGTTTTAGTAAAGAGACTGATAATTAAATAAAATAAAGAGATTCAAGTAAAGTTAGATATAAAAGAATCGAAACTTGTTGTTCCAATCTATTTATTGGAGAAGACCTAGACTGAACACAACTATGAGTAGTATGAGGTGAATCATATGTGTGGTTCGCATGAATGCTCCATTCTGGAGTTCTTGGGAGAGAGCTCAGTTGGATGATCATGGAAGTGACTCTGTCGATCGGGGGTGAAGTGTCGCTGAGGTACCTGCAATAGAGTTAGACATAAAGGAATCGAAACTTGTTGTTCCGATCTATATCCGGGAGAAGAACTAGACCGAACACAAGTATGAGTAGTATGAGGTGAATCATATGTGTGGTTCGCATGAATGCTCCATTCTGGAGTTCTTGGGAGAGAGTCGGTTGGATGATATATATATATATATATATATATATATATATATATATATATATATATATATATATATATATATAATATAGATATATAGTTGAAATATCATGTTCAACTCTCTGTGAAGACTTTATTTAACATTGCCAAAGAGAATCGAACTTGAATCCTGCAATGTGCATTGTGCAACCTGAATTGTTAGCCCAAGCTATAGTATTAATTAGTTTGGCCTGAAATATTGTTAGCCCAAGCTATAGTATTAATTAGTTTAGCTTGAATTGTTAGCCCAAGCTATAGTATTAATTAGTCTAGCTTAGTTATAAGTAAGTTGATATATATAGAGGGTCTCCATATAATAATTCTTATATTTATTTATATTATATATCAACATTTTTTGACATATCTTATATTATAATTAGAAATTATAATCAACGGTTGATAGTTTTAAGAAAAATAATATTTTCAACATTCTAAAATTAAAGTCAACTTAATTTAAAGTTATCTTTTTCAAACACCTTTAATTGAGTATCCATGTAAAATCAAAATTACTTTTGTAGTTGTTTAATTTTTTAAGTTTCTATTAACTTCATATTGTCTAGTCAAAATCATATTTTTTTATTAGTAATATTTTTTTTTTGTTTGACCGAATATTTATTAAATTTATAATTGCTTTATTTTATTATTATTATTGAGAAAATTACTTAACTATTTTGGCCCTCCCTACAATTATTGTTAAGATCCTCCATTGACTCTATGCCTATTTATTTTTAGTTTACTTTCGTAACAATTCAATTAATTATTTGGTTGTCTAAATAATCTTGATTAGTTTGATATTTATTATTTAATCTTTATGGATACGATAATTCTTTATACTATCTCTACGAAAAATTATATTTGCTCTAAGTATGCATTTAATGCAATACAAGTCAAGTCAACATAAGTAGATTACATTTATTTTATTTTATGTTTCCTTATAAATAATGCTAGTTTTATATTGTCTCACAAAGAGCTTCAAGTGACATTGTAGAGGGAAAGAATGATGAATAATCCAAAGCAAATAGTTTGTAGTTTTGGAATAGCAACATTATTGTTTGTTGGGGTTTTTCTCATCTACCAATGGCCTTCCTCTTTCTCCTCCCAATTACTTCTATCTCGGAAACAATTATTTGGCCACCAACAATCAAACTCTTCTGTATGTTCAAATCAACCATGCTTCATTTTTTTGAATTTTATTTATTTATTATATATATATATATATATATATATATATATATATATATATATATATATATATATATATATATATATATATATATTAATGCATCTTGTTTAGTAATATTGTTTTCCTTTAACTTCCTATAGAATGGAGATGATCTTGACACAGCTTTGGCAAAAACCTCAATGGGAAATAACAAAACATTGATAATTGCTATAGTAAATAAAGCATATGTGGAACAAGATGTAAAGAGTGATACAACAATGCTTGATCTATTTCTAAGTAGCTTTTGGCTTGGAGAAGGAACAAGGTCTCTAATTAATCATCTTCTCATAGTAGCTGTTGATCGATCATCCTATGATAGATGTCAATTTTTGAGGTTAAATTGCTTCAAATTGGAAACAAATGGTGTTGATTTTGAAAGTGAGAAAGTGTACATGTCCCAAGATTTCATCAAGATGATGTGGAGAAGGACCCTTTTTTTATTGGATGTTCTTAAACGGGGTTATAACTTTGTTTTCACGGTATGTTATCTCGAATTCTCTCTAGTGAACTTTTCACCGAACTTTTCATATGGCATGCATGTTATCTTTCTTTTACTCATGCTATATATACACACTAAAATTTATTTTTTCGCTTTAGAGAAACTATTTTTTTTTTCATTTACTCTTTTAAATGTATATTTTGAACTCTAAGTAAAACTATGTTTTTGATCTTTTAATTTAACTTTTAGTTTTAATTAGATCCTTTATCCTTTTTGGCAACAAATAATTCATTGGTTTTCTGCAATAGTTTTTTGGATTCCAACTCATGGCACGATTGACACAATATTAGAATTTCAGGTTTTAGTGTTTTTTATGTTAATAGAGTCTCTACTCCTTGTTTAGTTTCTGTGTAGTTTGTTGATCAGGCCTTGGGCCCTCTTTCATCTAAAAAAAGAATTTGTTTGTCACACAATTGTTTCTCCTTGCACATAAACTAATTCACAAAATAGTGATAATTTACTCCTCGAGGGTATCGCAAAAAATAGCATTTTCAGATGGTATATTTACTTATATCGTTCTTTTCGATAATATTGCTAATTAAGCCATCATATCTTCACAACAACTTCAATGTTTCAGGACATTGATGTAATGTGGTTGAGAAATCCATTTACAAGATTGAGTAAGAATGAGAATGAAGACCTCCAAATAAGCACTGATAGGTATCTTGGTGATCCTTGGTCAGAAAAGAATACTATCAACACTGGATTTTACTTTGTGAGGTCCAATAATAAGACAATCTCTTTGTTTGAAACTTGGTATAGCAAGAAAGACAATTCTACGGGAAAAAAGGAACAAGATGTGCTTCTTGACCTCATTAGACAAGGTATAATTGGGCGCTTCGGACTTAGGGTTAGGTTCTTGGATACCCATTATTTTAGTGGATTTTGCCAAGATAGTGAAGATTTTAGACTAGTCACCACTGTTCATGCCAACTGTTGTCTAAGCATCACTGCAAAGATGACTGATTTGAAGGTCGCCCTCCGTGACTGGAAGCAATTTAGGAAGTTAGAGGATGCTAACTCTACAGTGAATCTCCATTGGACAGGTCATGACACTTGTTCGCAGTCTTGGTGAAGACCTAATATAACAAATGCTTAATCACACACAGGCACGGATACACGTGCGCGCGCACACACACACACACACACACACATGAGAACTCTTAGTTATTGCAAGAAATGCGAACATTTAATTAAAAATGTAAGATTAAAAATTACATTTTAGGTTACATTATTAAATATTTCACACGATCTCTTAAAGTTTCATGCAATAATTAATTAAAAAGGTACCAATATCTTACGAGATTTGTACTTAATGTCATAATCTGAACCACTAATATTAATTGAATGATTATAATTAAATATTCATATTTCAAATATTCATATTTCAAATAATAATAATAATAATAACGGGTTCACCTAAGTTGCTCTGTGTGTGAGTGTGTATCATTAGAGGAGTAAATTTGGACAGTACAGCCATACATGGATGATCATCATGATTAAATTAAAGTTGTTTAGCGATCACTTGACCACTTAAGAAGTCACCCGACCTTTTGTAAAGGAGAACTCTACCATACTCATTGAGTTTTGTTGGGTATATATGATACCCTATTGGCAAAATTAGTATAGTATTTAAATCTATTTTAAAATAATTAAAGATAAAAAATGAGATGTCATTGAGTGATTGCATGTTGGGTATCATACCAAACACAATTCAATGGGTATCAGTATTTTTTTTTGACAAATGGGTATCAGAGTGTTCACCGTTGTTAATCTTACCATTCATGATTTGATTTATGATCATGATTTGTACCCCTCTCCCTCTGATTATAAAAATCAGCTCACTAATTGATACACTCTCTATGACCACATAACACCTAGCATTTATATTCGAGCCCACTTTATAAAAAGATTGCTTCTTCATATAAATGGATGTTGTTATTGATATTCTATAGCCAAGGACTAAAACACCTACTAAGTTATACACAATATTTCCTTTTTGTGTGTGATTTGTGCAATCTGCTTTATTTTTCTCTTTTTTAAATAAAATTAGGGGGAAGTACTCTTTTTCCTTCTTAATATTTTTTATACGAGAATGTTTTGACGAGACTTCCTTCCTTATATTTGTCAAAAAAAAAGAGGGTGGTGTAGCCCTTAAGGTGATAAATAATTTTTGACTACGTTGACCTTCCAAGAATGTGGGAAAAAATGATCCTACATATAACAGTTGCATGCACTATTTATACTTATTAAGGTTCCCTATGGTGTTCTACTCTGCATGGTAGTAGTGTCCCTTCTTTGTCATCGAGGTAGTGGAATGACGACTACATCCAATACGAGCCAATGACCGTATGTCACGTGTCCCCTCCTTTATCTTCTAGTTGAACACATTTTGGTTTGTACGTGGTCCAAATGGCAGCCATGCGGTGTTAGGGATTCTAGATAGTTTTTCAAAACATTTTGATTTTCCTTTGCTAAGGATCCGACTAGGCATTAATCACTAAGAAACGGAGCACATACTTATAAAAACATGCTTTGATCACCAAACAGAAAAATATTTGATCTCTATGAAGTCCACACTAGCAATTGGAACAGAGGTACTGGCCATCCCAAGGAGAGAGCATGGCCACTGCACACATTGCATACCTAGGGATGAGTGTCACTTTTCTATTAATAATGAGTGACATCTCCAAACCTATCTGGATACCCATAAAGTGTGGCCCGACCCAAAATTGATTACAAGATTTAGCTAATTTTTGACTACTATTAATTAGATTAAGGGCCCATTTGTTATAGATTAAAAAATAAGTGATTTTGTATTTGTGTAACATACTGAAAATCACTTATTTTAAAAAAAGTCATTCTTAAAAAATAATTTTTATGAGAAGCTACTCAAATCAACTTCTCATATGAATGAGTTTTTAAATTATTTTCAACTTTTTATTTTTTTAACTAGACAACACGTCGTCATAAGTGATTATTTTTAAAAAAAAAATGTGATTTTTTTAAATAAATAAAGTCGTTACAAACAGGCTTTAAGTCATATTTAAGCTAATCAATTAATCTCCCTTTATTTAGTTAATTAAATCAAATTCAATTAAAATAATATAATTGTCAATTTATTTAAATCATGATTAACTAAATAAACATCATATTTAGGGCCCGTTTGTTACAGATTATTTTTAAAAAAAACTCTTTTTTTTAAAAAATAATCACTTATGAGGACATCTTGTCTGTTTGTTACAGATTCTTAAAAAAATGAAAAGCTGAAAATAATTTAAAAATTGCTTCATATGAGAAGCTGTTTAGAGTACCTTCTCATGAAAAGCAGTTTTTTAAGAATGATTATTTTAAAATAAGTGATTTTCAGTATGTTACACAAACATAAAACAACTTCTCATTTTCTTGAAAATCTCTAAAAACTAATCTCTAAATTATTTTACAACAAAATCACTTATTTTTTAATCCATAACAAACGGGCCTTAATTTAATCATACGTCCCGACATGTTTTTCTCTATGTGTGTAACCCTTATAGGTTCTCACTGACGTAAAAGAGTTGATGTCTTTAACCGCTCAGCTAATGTTAGAGGAGTCGAACTGGGGACCCTAAATACATCAGTAATGCTCTTAACCGCTCAACATTTGATCCCTTTGTTGCTTAGTATTCATATACAAATAATAATCTATATAAAATAGATTTTTTTTTGACAAACAGGCAAATTGCCAGAATTTATTTAAAAAAAGAAAACAAAAGAAAGACGGAGAAGGCGAAGGGGGGGACTAGGCCGAAACCCCTGCCATCAAAGAAAAAGAAAAAACAATAGTAGAAAGGCCCTAATATGGCCCCAAAACACTCTAGCCTACAGGCTAGACCATAACCAATCTAACTAACAGAAATAGAAGATACTCAAGCTAACTATACAAGCTAGAAGCAAGCCAGATCAAAAAGATTCAGAGACAGAATTAGCTCTTGAGCGAGTATTGTAACCAACAACCAACTGGTGTCGTTGTTGTCTGAATTTCTTCATTTGAGACTTGGACAAACGACCAACTGGTACAGACGCAGCTATTCCATGCGAGTCAGAAGTCACAGGATCACCAACACCATCTGAAGATCCATCCCAGAGCTTTCTTAAAATATTCATGTCAGATTCAACTACTGGGTTCGATGTAACAACTTGCTTGGAGACAGCAGACACATCCTCATCATCTGAGACATTCCCCCACTTATTCCCTAAAATTCTCATGTTAGGAGCCTCCACAGCATTAGAAGAGGGGGCATCTAGCTGAGTCGTGGGTTGTGTAGAAGAAGAATGAGCCTCCTCTAAAGAATTGACAGGCGAACTCTGATCAGAAAGCGTATCCAGTCTGGTGGTGGGAGGCTGAGTGGAATCACTATCCGTTTGGCTAGCTGCAGACGTGGTAGCCGCCGTCAAGAAAGGCTTACCAACATCCGCAGTAGCCGAGTCAGGGATAAATGATTCATCCGTATTTGTCGCGGTAGACTGCGTGACATTTTCTCTAGGCTCAATCGGCGGGGGACTCCCTTGCTCGTAAGAATTCCCTTGCTTCTAGTTTACATGAGTAGAAGAGTCCCCTTGCTATTGGTTTACCTGAGTAGAAGAATCCCCTTGCTGCTGGTTTACTTGAGTAGAAGAAACTCCTTGCTGCTGAGATATATTGCTCATTATTGAGAGCCTTATTCTTGGGCGCATACACCTGTTTTACCCGATGAGTCATTCCTTTACAAGCACCATTGGCGTGACCAACAGTATTGCAGTTCGAACAATAGGAAGGCAAGTTTTCATACTCAATGCCAACTGAGAAAGCATAGCCCGACCTCTCAACTAGAATGTGATCCCTAAGTGTTGATTTCAGATCATTTTTATATCAACCAAGACGCGAGCAAAGTGGCCAAAAGATCTATCAAAAGAGTCTTTGCTTGTTGTATCATCCAATCAGAGTGGAGTTCCAACACAACTAGCAATTACAAAAATAATCTTGGGTCTCCAATATTCTTAAGTCAGTCCTGTAATCTTAATCCAACATTGAGCATTTGTGTGTTTAATTTTAGAAGGATTAAAGTCAGGCTGTCAGGCAAACAAACAAAGCAAACCTGGTTTGCACTACAAAGGAAAAATTTATGTGATGTTGAGAAATCAAGGAAAAATGCTCTCAACTGTGATTCCACTTTCTCCAAGTGATTACCTCAAGGAGGAACTAATACTCAATTATCTACTGTACTATAAGCAAAGAAACCACCACCAAATTTACTAAAAAACCCATAACTTAAAAAATTAACAAAATATCATTTGGAGGGTAAATTGGTAACTCACTAAAAAGATATCAACTTTTTCAAAAAACAAAAGTGAGAGAATGTGTTAGGAAAAAATGAGAGAGACAAGGAAGGAAAAAATAACAAATACTTTTTTAGGTTCATTGAAAAAGTAATGTATTTGGACTATATATTGTCCAAATACATTACTTTTTCAATGAACCTAAAAAGGTGTTTGTTGCTTATATTTGAGTCCAGAGGGAGTACCTAAAAAAAATCATTGTCATATTTAAAAAACACAAGATAAATATTTGATAATTATAATTTTAGAAGCCTACTATAAATCTACTATCTATCTTTTAACTATTAACAAAAAATTTCAAGCTGAAAATACATGTGACAAATGTTTGTCACTGATACCTAAACAAATATAAATAATTGTCACTGATATATAAAAATTTACGGGATAAATATTTGTCGTTGATAATTTGATTTTAGAAGACTACTGTAAATCTACTATCTATCTTCTACTGTCATCTAAGAAAACACGGGAGAAATATTTGTCATTGATACTTAAAAAGGATAAATAGCTGCCATTGATAAGTACAAATACACGGGATGAATATTTGTCATTGATAAGTATAAATTTAGAAGAGAATTGTAAATCTACTATCTATCTTTTAAATACTAGCAAGAATTTTCAAAGTGCAAATACATGTAACAAATATTTGTTCCATTTTTTATAAACTTTTTATCCACTCTCTAATCAATTTAACCACTAGGAAAACGTCCAAAATAAATTTTTACTCTCTTAGAAGAAAATGAGAAGTCTCATTGACTATTCAAACTAAAGATAAAATATTAAAAAGAACAATAGAGGAATATTTGTCATTGATAAATAACTGTCATTGATATATACAAATACAGAGGATAAATATTTGTCATTGGTAAGTATAAATTTAGAAGACAACTGTAAATCTACTATCTATCTTTTAAATACTAGCAAGAATTTTCAAACTAAAAATACACGTGATAAATATTTGTCCCATTTTTTATAAATTAGAGACAATTAATTTGTCATTCTTACGTTTCAATGACGAATAATTGTCACTGATACAACACAGAAAAAATTTGCCTCAACAAGACAATATTTTCTCTTATGTTTGTTTTTATATGTTGTTTTTGAGTTTCAACGGGAGACATTATATGTTGTTGTTATGAAAAGTTATACTTATATATATTTTTGGCTTTTTATATGTATTTTTTCGATAAGCTTTTTATATGTATTTCTTTTTTATATATTTAGATTAATTGTATTCTAACTTATATAAAGAACATGACGGTACCCGTCTGTATGCACGGGTAAACCGTTAGTTTGTTAGTGTAAAAAGAATCTTTTTTTTTTGGTCCAAATGTAAAAAGAATCTTATAACAAAAATTTCTATGAATGCAAATGAATGAATGTTGTTATCAACTAATATGTCACTAAAGCTACAAGTGCAGCCCAATAATTCTTCCTATTGGAGTGCTACATACGGTTGAAGAAGACCCCCACCCCCCACTACAATTCAAAAACATCCAATCCAATTATCCACCACACGATTAAACCTGGTTTGCACTGCCAAGAGGGTTGTAATCGGATTCTTTGTAAATCATTAGCACAAGAAAAGGAGAACTCATAGTATCCTTTCCCTAAGGAGATCAATCCCCACTTACGCAATAGTTGCCAGAGAGCTTGAAGTTTGGACTTCAAAGCATCCAACTTGATAGGAGTATCTCCCTTTGATAAAACAAACTCCAAAATTCCAAGGCCATAACCATACACCTCTCACATAATATTGTAACAATAAATATTAATAACCATTATTAATATAAATATTATATATCAATTATGAGAGACAAGTCATAAAAGTATTTAATAGTTTTAGTCAAAAAAATATTTAATAGTAAATAATAATAACTTCTTATTATTGTCACGATCAAATAATTTTAAATATAGATGCAGATTATGATCACACAATTGACTTTTAAATCATAATTAATATAAAATATAATAATTCAATATCAATGTTTTTTTTACCACAATTCAATATCAATGTTAAAAGTCAGTAACGTGTGAATCCAAAATTTTGCCATTAAATCATATTTCAAATCATATTATTTAAGACATGAATCAATATCTCATTTAATCTCATTTAGTGGCAAAATACATCGTAATAAAGAAAAAACAATTAGTGATAAATCTTAATAGAATCAACCTAAAATATTAAATATGGTTCTTGTGGTGTTTTATACATACAACATATGTTGAACCACGTAAATTCTTGTGTGTTCCAATCATCGATCCTTTTTTGTGATCGATTACGAAGATGTCCAACACTTAGTACTCTCTATACTTGAATATATATTCGTTATTAAAATATTGAACACTGCAAATACCCAATAACACCTATCCAACACTTCCACTTTCTCTCTATATTTCTCTTCATATCACATCGCTCATCTATCATATTTATCCATTCACTTTTTTTCACCCTAGATTATGTAGAGTGTATTTGGGTTGTCTAAAAGTCTTTTTTGTTAAAAAAATAAAGCAAAACTTAAAGAAAAATCGGTTGATAAGTACTCTCTATCCTACTTTGCTATACCATTTATACAAGCAAACTTTTGACTTCCATTAAAGCACTATATATATAAACTTCTCTCTCAACCTTGGTTTTGTATCCTCACAAAGAGCTTCAAGACAGAGAGAGAGAGAGAGAGAGAGAGAGAGAGAGAGAGATGGAACATCCCAAGCACACACTAGTGAGTTTTGCAATGGTAGCATTACTCTTCATTGGAGTTTTTCTCCTCTACCAATGGCCCTCCTCGTTCTCCACCCAATTGCTTCTATCTCAAAAACAACCACTCAGCCACCAGGTTTTAACAAGGCTTATTTCCCTTCTATTCGCTTAAAAAGAATTAGTTTTATTTCTACTTTATATATTGTCATATTATAATTGGCTATTGGTATATAATATATATGTTTTCCTTTAATTTTAATTTATTGTAGAGCACCACTATTGAAGAAGCATATGGAGATGGTCTAAACACAGCTTTGGCCAAAGCTTCAATGGGAAATAACAAAACAGTGATAATAGCTATAGTAAACAAAGCATATGTGGAACAAGATGTAAAAAGTGATACAACAATGTTTGATTTATTTCTAAGTAGTTTTTGGCTTGGAGAAGGAACAAGGTTTCTAATTAATCATCTATTAATAGTAGCTGTTGATCGAACGGCCTATGATCGATGTCAATTTATGAAGTTGAATTGCTTTAGATTGGAAACAGATGGTGTTGATTTTGAAGGTGAGAAAGTTTACATGTCTCAAGAATTCATTAAGATGATGTGGAGAAGGACTTTTTTCTTTTTGGATGTTCTTAAACGTGGTTACAACTTTGTTTTCACGGTACGTACGTAACCCTAATTTTGTTTTATTAATTAATTCCATAATTTGTGTTGACTCCTGCCATGATATCTTTTCATATGTTGAAGTGTGCATGCAATCTTCTTTTTTCAATAGTAAAAGTCCTAACGTATTGGGAGATTAAATCTGGATATATGGTTAGCTAGCTAAGTAAACTCTCATGATAATTTAGGAAAAATTTATGTGATGTTGAGAAATCAAGTGTGAGTTGTTACTCATTTAGCAAAAATGTAAAAGAAGACTGGGCTTATTGGGTCGGGTCAAACCAGTCCAGTTCTTTTTCGGGCCTCTATTGACTAAGAATGAGCTAATTAATGAATGATATATAAAAAATATATATCTTTGACAAAAATATATGGTGCTAGCTCAGTGGTAAGAGTTAGTATTGTATTTTCAAGGTGCTGAGTTTAAGCTACTTTGATTAATAAATTTTTTTCCCTTCCCCAATTTTTTTATAAAAATAAATATATCTTTTACAAAAAAAATCCATCGTCTTAAAGTTTTTGGTGGATATATAATATCTAGACTCTAGAGTCTCTTATTGGTCCTTGTGGTTAGTTTGTCATCGTTTCTGGTACTTCCCAGAACTTCCCAACATAATATATGTGGTTAGTTAGAGTAACAAACAAAACACACTATCTCAAATTGAAGAATAGTCTTTGATTATGTTATTATTTTAATATTTTAAGTATATTATATGCAGGGCCGGTCCTGAGATTTTGGGGGCCCTGTGCGAACCAAAATATTGGTGTCCTTTTAACTATTTGTCATTTGAATATAACTCTCTTTTATTTTTGTTAAAATCATTAATGATTTGTTCACAATCAAGGTTCTTTAAACAATTATTTTCTATAGAAATCAAAGTGAGACTATTTAATCTATTTTGTCTGATCAAATTTTTTTTAACCTATTTTGTGACATAGTTATTATTATTCTATATGTCTACATGCATTATGAAAATAATTAATATATAACCTAATTTTGATTACACAGTTAAAGTCTCTCTCTATAATGACTTCTAATTCTTCAAATAGAGTTTTATCATCAAGATCATAAGAGTTGTCGTGTTTTAAGTAAGTTTTAAAATGTTTGCAATATGATTTCATATCATTATTAGGAAATGATCTAAACTTTTGTGTGTGTGTGTGTGTGTGTGTATAAAATTGCAATAACACAAAAAATGTATTCAAAAATATGTATATACTACTAAGTACAACAAATTTTGGTGCCCTAAAAAAAGTGGGGCCCTGGGCGACCGCCCTTGCCGCCCATACTCAGGGCCACCACTGATTATATGTTACGTATTTTGTTTTATTGAATTTGTCTCCTTCATTAATTGAATATTCATAAATTAACTTATTTTTTGGTTTTAATTGGTAACTATGACATTTTATCCTTTTGTTAGGAATAATTTTTTTTAGAAGACTCAGATTCAATAAAATAAAATGTGTTGCTTTCAATTGAAATAATATAATTAAATATAATCTGTAATATGAATAATTTTTTTGTTAATATTATCTACTTTTGCATTAAATATTTACATGACTCATCCGTGGCCTAGGATCTGTTTTACTTTTTTCATGTAAAGTTTGATGAAGTAACACTTCTCATGAATTACCAGAAACATTTATTGTAAGGCAACAATTTCGGTATTTTTGTTGGATGGTATCCAACATCTAACATGTTATTTTCTATATTATTTTTTTGACCAATATATTTATTTATTTTTAAAAAAATTAAACTTTAAATTATTATTTTGGAGAATTCTATGATACCCATTGAGATTTGAGAGTATGATACATTGTAGACCAAATTCGTACAATATTCAAATTTATTTTAAAATACTTAAGACATATTATTGAGTGATTAGATTTTTTTTTGTATAAACCGAGTATCTTCTGCGCGCAACTGTAGAGACTAATCCCTCGAGCCAGGTAGGACCACAATGGGCGACAAACATCTCCCTCAAGAGATTTAACACTGCTGCATTGCCAAAGTTTAAATTCGATCGATTATCGTGACTTGGTTAAATTGGAAAAAACCCTTAAAAAGTGATTAGATATTTGGTATCACACCTAATAAAAAATGACATATTATTAGGTCGTATACCTAATAAAAATAAGTATCGGAGTGTTCACTTTTTTTTTGCATCAATACCAGCAAAATTCAAAGGTAGTTAAAAATTCTCCTTATTGTAATCGAATAGAGAAACTAGCTGAATTTGGTTACGTACGTTACTTTGAAGTTGTAGTGAACATTGAAAGTGAAACATAGCTTTAAATAGTTTAAGATAAAGTCAAACAAAAAGAAAAATGTGGATAAATTTCCATTTGCATGTAGTTTCGTGGTTTAGGTCAAGGTTTGCTGCCTTAAGGAATACTATACGTGAGTTGACCAACTAGGAGGGGTTCTATTAAAACATGAAAAGGAAAATGATGTCATTACCTTCAAATTTATAAATTATTTAATACTTTTTTCTAATTAGAAGCAATTATTGTTTAATTAATATTTAATGATTTGCTTTTTTAGTATATTTATTACTTGGAAGTCTCGTCTTCTTATTATTAACATTAAATGAAATTGTTTTATATGGAAACTTAGTTTATGACATTTCATTTAATGCTAATAATAAGATCCATCAATTTTAGGAAAAAATTAACAAAAAAAAAGAAACAAGTTGTTTTCTATGGAAACTTAATGTGAATAAAGTGTTCAAATATCATCATCATTATCTTGGTGGCAGAATTGTCTTACGTGATTTTACCTTAATCTTTTTGTCTGTCATGAAAATGCCCAATAAGGTGTGGATGAACAAACAAGAGAGGAAACGCAGGATATTCTAAATGTATGATGATGAATCGAAGGAGCAACAACCATTGGATACATTTTAATTAAAAGGGATGATTATTGGGGAATGGGTGGGTTAATTGGTCATTGGTGTAAGCCTAAAATTGAAGGATGCCTTGGGGTGAAGAACCTCACATAGTTTAATTTGAGTTTGTTAGGTGGAGGCTTTTGGACAATGCAAGTCTTTTGGAACTCCTTACAAAATATGGTGTGCGTTACAAAATATGGTGTGCGTTCAAGGGGTGGATGAGATTAATTAGTGGGTGTGGGGCATCGACTAAAGCTTCCCTATAGTGGTGGGATATATGTAAACTCGGGACTTTAGGGGATAGTGGAGTGGATTGGTTTCAAGAGTCACCTTTCCAGGTGGGTGATGAGAATTTCACTACCTTCTGGCACGATACTTGGGTGGGGACACAGTCCCTTTCTACTGTTTTTCCGATTGGAATCTAACCAGAAGGATTCCAGTATGAGGTAAATAGTGAAGTGTGTAGGTGGATCACTGGTGTGGGGTCTGACTTTGAGGATGAGTTTTTTGTCTAGGAGGAGGGCCTTTTGGAAGAACTCTTACTTAGCCCACCTCAACCTTGCTTCTGCTTTCTTCAGAGCTGAATGTGTGTCTTTGGAGGAGGCAATCCGATGGTCTAGATTGGGTTAGATTAGTTTATACCTTCTTATCAAATGGCTCTCACGAGGTCTCCAGTCTTTTGGATCACCAGACATCGGTGTTTCGTCCTTTCATGGCAATTGATTTTAGATAGGATCCCTACTAGGAAGAACCTATTTAGGAGGATGGTTATTGACGATTTTTGTGCTACCACATGTGTCATTTGTGCTGAGTATCAAGAGTATTCTATATATACATTTGTTTCTCACCTGTGATTTTTCACTCTCGATTTGTCATGCAATTGCAAAATGGGTGGGTGGGTTTGAGTTGTACCTCAAGATCTTTCCTAGTTTTTCCTTCTATTTGTGAGTGGTGGAAGATGGTTTTTTTTTTTTGTATTTAATAATAGCTACTCTTGTAATGTTGTGATTGTTGTCTTGGATTTGTTTATGTTTTTTTTTTTTTGACAACAGGATTTGTTTATGTTATTTGGCACATTTGTACGGGCATCATCCCCTTGCTTTAAAAAGTTTATTACTAAAAAAGAGTAGGTAAATTTAACATCTAAAATTATATATATATATATATATATATATTTATATTTACAAAATAACACATTTAAAATTCCATTTCATAATTAAATATTTTAGTAAAAAGAATATAGTGAAAATTTCATTTTATAATTAAATATTTTAGTCAAAAAAAAATTAGTGAAAATTGACTCCTTACTCTTATAAAAGAATCATTTACACTTGATATATTTAGTTACACCATTCATTTAGCTAATATGCTAACTCATTATAAATTTACCAACACGTTCAATTTTACAGGACACTGATGTAATGTGGGTAAGAAATCCATTTGAGAGATTGAGCAAGAATGAGATTGAAGACTTCCAAATAAGCACAGACGTTTACCTCGGTGATCCTTGGTCAGAAAAACATCTAATCAACACAGGATTTTTCTATGTGAGGTCCAACAATAAGACCATCTCGTTATTTGAAACATGGTATAACAAGAAAGACAATTCCACAGGAAAAAAGGAACAAGATGTGCTTCTTGACCTCATTCGAGATGGTATAATTGGACAACTGGGTCTTGGAGTTAGGTTCTTAGATACCCTTTATTTTAGTGGATTTTGCGAAGATAGCAAAGATTTTAGGGTTGTCGCCACTATTCATGCCAATTGTTGTCGAACTATCACCGCAAAGGTGGCCGATTTGAAAGCTACCCTTCGTGATTGGAAGCAATTTAGGACATTAAAGACTAACTCTACGTTTAATCTTCATTGGACTAGACATGAATGGTGTTGGCAATCTTGGGGAAGACCTAATAGAACAATTGGTTAATATCATATTTACAATTCTTAGTTGAGTGACTATATATGCTTATACTACATATGCATCTCAATTTCATGTACTCTTTCCTAAACAGACATTTGTTTAAAGAAAATGAAGCATTTGTGAACCAGTGGAGAAGAGTTATTAATAAATGATGTATGTTGAAGGATTGAACTATGACTATTAGAATATTTTTTTTAAAAATTTGGTATTAACTTTCTTGCAAATGTTTTTTTTAAATACAAAATTTCACAATTAAAATTCTGGTTTTAATAATAAATATGTACTGTAGAAACTCAGGAAGATATTGAAAAAATAGTAGTATATTTTCTCTCAATTAGGGGTGAGCATAAGACAGGTTGGGACGGGTTATAAGCGACCCTAACCCGGCCCTAAATCTTGATCGGGTCAATATTGAAGTCCTAACCGTCTCTTAACCCGACCAAACCCGATGACATGCGGGTTCAATAAGGACGAGTTAGGACGAGACGTGGGATGTAAACCAAAGCTATGCATTCTCATAGGCCCAAAGTGTAACTACTTTTAATTTTCCACACGTACAAAATTAGTCCGAAAAATGATATAGTGCTATATATTTACTAAAGTTTGAATTTAAATCTTCTTTTTTAATAATGTGTTTAATTAAAAAAATATTATAATATACATTAGTATTGTACAGTACCATTCACTTAGGCACCATGGTAAAAAAAAAATATAAGGTTTCGAAATTAACTTGAAATTAAAATAGGGGAATTCCAAAACATGAAAATTTTACAATTCTATGCATTCCCTACTAACTTGAAATTCATGCAATTTTATCAAAATCCAACAACACTGTTTGCTACAAAAACTTGAGCAAAATAAAAACTCAACGACACTCCAGCCTCAAATTTCGTTGTGTGAGCAACTTTAGAGCATGTTTTTGGTGTGTGACTGTTTCAGCGTGTTTTTGTTTTTGGTCAGAGTGACTAGCGTAATCGTCTAGGAGCGTGTATTGTTTTGGTCTGAGTATATTATTGAGCGACAATTATTGGGACGGGCCGGGTGACCCGAGGGGTAACCCGAGCCCGTCGTGGCCCAACATCGGGTTATTGTATTGGACAGTCCCAAATGTCTTCATGTCTTATTTTTTTGGGGTCAGACTCGGCCCGATGACATCGGGCTAGGAAGGGCCAGCGGGCCGGACTGGGTTTTGCTCACCCCTACTATCAATTACAAGTGCTCCAATTTATAGAATAAGATTGGAGACAAAGAAACAAATAAAGTAATTACACATGAAGACTAATTAATTCCAAGATAATTACAATATCAATTACAATAATGTGAGAATCACAATATCAATTACAATAATGAGAGGATCACAATATATTGTAACCCCCCGGCGGATCTATGTTGTATTCAGGGGGTTCAATCCCCCTGAATAAAAAAATTGTGTACTAGTACCTCTATAGGAAATGTTTTTGAATTCTTAAATTTTAAATTTGCACTAATATCCTTAAATTTGCCCCCCATTTGCACCCAATTTTTAATAATTTTTTTGACCAAATTTTGATAAATTTGTTTTATTAATCTCCGGAAGGGACTATTTATTAAACTTTAGGAAGTAATTTACCGATATTACATACTTTTACGGACTACTTTTTATTTTCATATACTTCAAGACTTAAATAGGAAAGCGTGTGTAAACTTAGAGACTAATTTAACGATTTATTCTTAAATAAATTTAGAGTTAGATAACTTGATTCCTTAAATTTAGTAAATTAAATGAGGATATTTGGAAAAAAAAAATAATCCTAAGAACCAAATTTTTTGAACCCCCTAGCCCAGAGTATTGGGTCCGACTGCCCCCCTCAAACTCAAGTGGGGGGAGTTGTAACCAACTTGAGTTTGGATACTAAAGTGCGTAAGCATCGAGGAGAATGAGGCTTTGTGAACAAATCAGCAGACTGGCCAAGAGAGCCAATGGAGATAAGATGAATCTCACCGTGAAGAAGATGTTGGCGAATGAAGTGACAGTCAATTTTAATATGTTTGGTTCGCTCATGGAAAACATCATTGTGTGCAATTTGAATGGCACTGCGATTGTTACAATAAAGATAAGTGGGTGAAGACCGAGATGTCTCCAGAAAGTAACTTATGGTCTAAGATCCTTCATCTCAAAATGGAAGACGAGCGCCTCTCTCATACAACCTCTAACTCTGTTTCATAGAGGTTGGTGCTTAGCTGGTGGTGTAGAGGGGGTTGAGATCCTCTCAATTTCTTAAAAGAAATGGAGAGGTTTATTACCTAAGTTTTGAATGTATACATTCCTAAAATAGAAGATATATATTAGACATTTATATATTTTAGGCTTAAATATATGTTACCCCCTGCAAATATACTAATTATCCATTTACCCCCCCCCCCATAAAAATAAAACTCTTAAAAAAGACCTTGCAAATATATCAAATTGAAGGGCTAATATTGAATCATATTAATGAGGCTTAAAGTTATTAAATAGCTATAATGAGGCTTTTTTTAGATGAAAATAAATAACTTCCATCAAAATATATAAGAAAAAAAACTTAAAAAATAATAACAAAGATTTTAACTCAAAAAATATTTACACAAAAACAACTCAAGATGATCGATACTATAGTATAGTACTACTAGGATATCTCGTGCATACGCACGGGTGTTGTCATGTTTTTTTATGATTGAACTTAGACAATATTTAAATAGTTTGAACATTACCCCGTTAAAATAAAGACAAATTTAAAGTAAAAGTTAGCAAATATTAATCTCGTGTTTTTTTTATATATCACTGCAGTTATTCCATGTTTTTTTTATATATCAGTGCAGTTATCTCATAGTTTCAATTGATTATTTTAGTTGATTAGTAGATTATAGTATATAGTAAAAGTGACATAGTAAATTATCAATAAAAAATATTTGTTTTATATATTAATTAGTAGTTTAAATAGCCATTAAGTCTTCGTTTTTATTATATAGTAGGTTTGTATTAGTCTTAAAAATTATAATTATCAATGACAAATATTAATCTCTTGCTTTTTCTATATATCACTGCAATTATCCCGTGATTTTTTATATACCAGTGCAGTTATCTTGTAGTTTCAATTGATTATTTTAGTTGAATAGTATGTTATAGTAGATAGTAAAATAGAGATAGTAGATTATCAATAAGATATATTTGTTTTAAATATTAATCAATAGTTTAAATAGTCGATAAATCTTATTGTTTTTCTAGACAGTATGTTTATAGTAGTCTTCAAAAAATTTAAATATCAATGACAAATATTAATCTTGTGTTCTTTTATATACCAATGTAGTTATCACGTTTTTTTATATATCATTGCAGTTATCTTGTAGTTTCGATTGATTATTTTAGTTGATTAGTAGATTATAGTAGATAGTAAAATATAGATAGTAGGTTACCATAATAGGTGATAGTAGATTATCAATAAATGTGTAAACAGATGTCAAAGAGAAAAAAGAAGATGATTTTAGTAGTGTTTGTATAAATTTACAAATTTAGTTAAAAAAACTAAAGTGAGATAAGAGAAAAAGAATAATTGTTTATTTGGTAAATAAAAGTAAAGTAAAAAGAAAAGAAAAAAAGAAGAAGAAGAAAAAGAGCGTAAGAGAAAAGTGAAAAAGATGAAAGAGAGTGTAAGAATAAAGAGATAAAAAGAAGAAAGATAGTGTAAGAGAAAAGTGAAAAGTAAGAAAGAGAGTGTAAGAAGAAATAGATAAAAATGAAGAAAGCGAGTGTAATTGAAAAGTGAAAAAGAGAAAAGAGAGAAAAATAAATTAAACCAATTTGAGTGTCAAGGTTCCCAAGTGAGTTAGTATTTTCATATGTGGTAGATTTGTTTAGATATAGATAGATAACATGTGATCTTATAGAAAAAATTATAATAATTATATCAACTAGGTTCGGAACTGAATAGCATTGAGAAAAAGTAAAAAGAAGTGAGAAGATAATTGACTAATTTTCTAATAACTGAAAAAGCAAAAGCAAAAGCAAAAAGAAATATTTTAATTAATTGAAATTATAAACGCATAATGTAAGATATCAAACGGAGATGGTTCGAGTCTCTTTCAGTTTATGTTTTGGGTTCAAATTCAGTCTTGAAAATGCAGCAGCGTTAAAACTCTTGAGGAAAAGTCTACCGCTCAATATGATTCTAAACGACTCGATGAATTAGTCTCTATAATTGTGTGTAGAAGATATATACCTGGTTTATAAAAATAAAGCAAGATGCACTGAGAGGAAATAAGAAACTAAAACCATCAAAGTTTCTAAAATCAGTATGCATGGTCACACATCAATTATCTTCCATTCACATGCTTACATGATGTATCAGGTTGAAGTCACAATCACTGTTCAAAATTTTCCCAGCTGACAAAAATATCAATTGATCCTATGAAAAGCATGCATGGCCAAACATGGTACATACGCACTTATATCACTATTGTCACAGTTGGCACACACAACAGAGGTTACTAATAGCATTAACTATAGCATTAGATTATGATGAGAGGTGAATGCGCTCTGGATGTAATTTCAAAAAACATTAACATTATATAAGGGGCATAAAAATACGCAAACACACATATATAAGGCGAAGAAGCAACAATAGCGCGGTGGTGGATGAGAAGGCAACAATGTTGGTCTAAAAAATATAGAGTGGGGTATATTGGTAAGCGAGTGGGCACAAAATGAGGGTACATTTTGATAATAAAAAAAAGTGTTGGACAAATAAAAAATTTATCGGGTATGTCGGTCAAAAAAATATAGAGTGGGGTATATTGGTAAATAGTGAGAGTACAAAATGAGGGTATATTGGTAAATGGTGGGGTACAAAATATAGAGTGGGGTATGTCGGTCCAAAAATATAGAGTGGAAGTATATTGGTAAATGATGCAGTACAAATGAGGGGTATATTGGTAAATGGTGGGAATAAAATTTTCCCACCAAAAGTGGACCAAAAAAAGTGTTAGACCAAAAAAAAATTGAGGGTATGTCGGTCAAAAATATAGAGTGGGGTATATTAGTAAGCAGATGAAGTACAAAATGAGGGTATATCGGTAAATGGTGGGGTACAAAATATAGAGAGTGGGGTATGTCGGTCAAAAATATAGAGTGGGGTATATTGATAAAGTGAAGTACAAAATAAGGGGTATATTGGTAAATGGTGGGAATAAAATTTTCCCACCAAAAGTGAAGTCAATGATTGTGTATTAATAGTTCTCGGATAGAGTGGGGGTATATTAGAAGCATTGAGTACAAAATGAGAGTACATTTTGATAATAATAAAAAAAGTGTTGGAGAAAAAAAAATTTATCGAGGGTATGTCGGTCCAAAAATATATAGTGGGTGTATATTGGTAAATGATGGGAGTACAAAATGAGGGGTATATTGGTAAATGGTGGGGCACAAAATATAGAGTGAGGGTATGTTGGTCCAAAAATATAGAGTGGGGGTATATTGGTAAACAGTAGGGTACAAAATGAGGGGTATATTGATAAATGGTGGGGAAAGAAATTTTTGCCGCCCAAAACGTGATTTTTCACGTTACTGCCTTAATAAAGAGGGGATTAGTGCATTACCCCATCTATATATACATACCCTTTACTTCATAAATTTGTCAGTTTGTATAGTTCTCCTCTTTAAACAGAATTTTCTTAACATTCAAGACCCGAACTTGGAAGCTTGTAATAGGATCTGAGTCCAATTACCACTTGAACTAATTCATCTTTAGAATAAAATTAATTCTTGGATAATTTAAAAATATATATAACTCATGGACAAAAACTTATCATGAAATATATAACTCCAAGAATAAACCCATTTGGAACAATTTTGTTCTGGATTGGGCCTCGTTCGAAGGCCGCACGCGTGGCCCAAATCAAACAAAAAGCATATCAGTGCTCGCATGCCATGATCAACGGTCCAGATCGACTCGCATCACCCCTATCACTGTATATATAGGGATCCACTACTGACAAAGTATATTTTTCTAACATATACGTCATTCCTGCCTATTCACTCACCCCTCTGACATGGGCGTTGGAGTGTCATAATTGCAAATACAACCAAGTAGATCGAGTGCAACGCGCGACCAACTCACACGGACCATTCTTCACTCCACCTTTCAAACGGTCAGGTACTGATCAAATTTGTACATTTCAAATATTAGTATTAAAAAAATAGATTTTAAGTTTGCACGGTAGCATCTACACATAATAACCTTATTTTCTAGCTAGCTTATTTACTTTCAAAGCTAGAAAATAAGGTTTGGTTTGTTCCAAATAACACAGTTGGTTTAATGAATATCTCTTTAATTTTTTTTCTTTTGCTTCTTTACTTGGGTACCATTTCTCTTCCAAAACTTATATACCTCAAAACAAAAAAGTTGGCATCTCTCTCCTTATATATATATATATATATATATATATATATATAACACCAATAGCAGCAAACCCTCTTACCCCATTTCATTTCTCTAAATTATATATTTCCATATTCATCTCCCTATATAGTTCTCTTGGTTCATTCCTCTCCAATCTCTCCTACTTCTCCCTAGCTACTTTCATTTAAGTTTTTTCTCTCTCTCTCTCTCTCTCCTAGAAGCTGAACTATATCCCCTCTCTCCTCTCCATATTTTAGAAAATTTGTAGAGGGAAATGGGTTTGTGGCGAAATAGTGAAGAATCAACTTCTTCTTTCCTCAAGCGGTTGCGCATCCTCTATTGAGTTATTGGGGTATATTTCTTCCTCTTTTCCCTTCCTATTTACTTCATTTCATAATCATCTAGAGTTAATTTAGGTTGAACAAAAATATTTATACTTGGAAAGGTTTCATTTTTATGAAGATTAAGTAGATCTACACATGCTTTATCATTTTTTAATTTGATCTACTTAATCAACTTTTGGATTTGAGGGAAAAATATCAAGTTATAGCTAAAGAAAATAATTAAGAACTTGAAAGCCATGTAGAAAAATGTTTCCTTTTACAAAAATATTAATGTTTTAAACATAGAAAGTTTTAGTTTAAAAAAAAAATTGATTATTGAGGATTTAACTTCATATTAACATATAGTACAAGATCAAATTTCAAAGATTTAAGTGGCTTTTAAAATGTGAAGCTTTGAGGTTTAAAGAAAATATTTGGTAAAAATATATTTCTTTTCTTTTTTTTTTTAAAAAAAATTTTTCATGAACTTGAGTAGATAAATGCTCAATATTTTGACCATATTTTTTGCATCACATTTTTTTCTTCTTCTGAAAACTAGACTCATTTTCCTACAGTTTAGTTACAAAATATTGTTTGATTTGATTGAGCGTTGATATTTTATAATGCACCACATGTTTTGTTAAATAGTTAGAGTTGAAACCCCAATTTAATAAGTGTTGAACTTAAATGTTTGAGTTGTTGAAAAATGATTAAGTTGTTATGTTTTGATCCCTTAAATTGATAGTACTAAAAGTATGAGATTTAAAGTGACAAGAAATGTCTGTGAATTTGTGTTTCTGCCTGGATAGGAAATTTTGGAAACTACGTTCATTAAAATATTTCTTGTGATTGAACATCGTGTACTTAATATCTTTATTTTTAGCACTTGGTGCTTTTCGACTGAAATCTTTGTTGCTAGATTCAGTATGTATACAATTTATAAGTCTCTAGAAAATGAAAATTACTGATTTGGTCCTCAATAATATTAAATGTGAATCAGATTAGTTCTTTTAAGACAATTTTAAGGGATATTTTAGTCCCTATTAAAGAGTAATTTGACTTATATTTTAATTTTCTCAAATATTAAATTACTAATTTTTTTATAAACCAAATTTTTCATCAATATTTTTTTCAAAGTATCAAATTGGACATTTCTGCTCTTCTATCTTGTTGCATTTTCTTCTTCTTTTTTATCTATTTTGTCTGTCACACCGCGGTTCTGATGATTCAAAAAAAATTGAATCCCTTCATCTTCTTATCCATATATCTCCCTCTTTCTTTCTTTCATATATCCCCTTCTAGAACCAAGAAAGGAATATTCCTCTAAGTACAAGTCTTTCTTCTAGGTTTGTTCCCGTTTCTTTTTTGAGTTTTTGAAATTAACATTCATCCCCCTCAACTAGTCTTTTTCTCTCACTCAAAATTTGATTCTAATTCTATTTTTGTTATTTTTGGACAGGATTTTGTGATAGAGGGACCTTTGAAGGTGTACTCTATGATGGGAACAATGTGTCGGTTGATTGCTTGGTGAAAAAAAGAAATCCTATTAGGAATGCACGGAATTGGAAAAAAAAATGTCATCAATAAGTTTTAGTTGTTTTCTGCACAGAAAACAAATTTGAATGAAGTTTTGGGGAAATAACCTAAACCAAAATGTCACCAGTGTTACCTATTCTCTTAAAGCAACTCATTCATCATAGACATCTCCATCGTCAGAAGAAGGAGCTCTATCTATGGAGACATCAGTGTCATCATTCGAAGTCTCATACTCAGATATGTCAATTTCACTATCATCATCAAAAGTAGTCTCGTCCTCAGAAATGTCCATGTCATCATGAGAAGTCTCATCCTCAGAAATCGCCAATCGTCAATATGGTCATGGACTCTCACCTAGAGTTTCAATGGAAGACATTTATGGTAACAGATTATTTGGTACCTTTTCTTTTGACGACCGTGGAGCACCGTATATTGAGACTGATATTGTTCGAGTGTTAACATTTTATGGGTATGCGGTCTATGCAAATGGTTGAACTGATTTATGTTTTTGACGACAAATTCTATCTATTTGTCCTGAGTTACTCAACATTGAAACTTTAGGTGGGAGTCCCCAAATTGCAAACACAAAATGATTATATGGGGACTTAAAAATAATAGAGATATTATGTTTTGGTTGCCTTTATCATCTTCACTTTCAAATTTTACTTGTTATCGAAGCTTTGGACATGTTTGATGGCTGAAACTTTTGTTGTGTATTAATTATGCTTCCTTTTCTCTTTTGTATTAGTCCATTTCATACTTTTAAGGTGTTCCGAACGGAACTCACTGAAAGAAAATCGTACCTCACGGTGATGATGTTGAGACGGAAGTAGGAAATCCGAGATGACATGGTCGAGGTCTAAGATGGTATCAGCTCTGATGTGAAGCGCGGGAAAGCCGCCACCTGCAAGCACTCTGACTCCCAAGTCAGTCCCTAATAAAGATGGGACATATGAGAGGAGTGGAGAAAACATGCCCTATTTTTAGCGCGTGAAGTGGTATATATAGTGGTGCGACTGGGCTTGCTTATAATTGGGCTCCTAGGCCCATTATCTCTAGCCAAAGTTGGATCCGGAACAATAGCCCTCCAAGTCAGTTGCACATGTTGTGGAGCAGACTTGTGGGCAAAGACTTCCTCGTAAAACATCCAACCTACTGAAGTTAGCTAGATAATGAAAGAAATAATAGTTTGTGTAATATAGTCAACACACGTTATCGTCGTGATTTGTACACACTAGTCGAGTTGTGGATGTTCTTTCAGCAACATTTAACTTCTGTAACGAACATAAAATGTGATCGTGTATACCTCAAAGAGGGAAAAGGTGAGCGTACCATGTCCTAAAATCCTTGTTGTCGGCAGGTCCAATTCTAAACTTGAACAATTGAATATTGTGAGACTCTTGTTACTGGCCCCGAGTTGGGGGTGAGTGGTTTGCGCCAACAAGGTATCTCTCTCGAGTAGAGCGTAACAAGGTGAGAACCTTGTGAAAACCAGAAAACATTTCACCAAGCAACTAGGTGAGATGAACCCGCATGGAAGAGGCTCGAACTTTCTATAGTCGTAGTACCAAACTGCATGGTTATCAACATTACTAGCGCGACATCGACAATATCAACGTCAGTTCTAGCAAGATTAGTCAAGGTCGGTGAACCACCGCGTGAGTACATATGAGACTCGACATGGCAAATAGGTGATGTACTGTGTTGCAACCGATGTTGCTTCTTGTCCGTGGAACGAAATCCTGGTCGTTAGATGCTCGTGGGCTCGTTGTTCTCACCCTAGTCTATAGGTGAAATCGACAACATACACAAGCCCAACGTTGGACCCTAGGTCCCAAATGGGAATGCCAAAGAAACCTTAGGAGCCAACTCGAAGCTGGCTCGCGAAACCCACGCCAGTTTTAACATTTGTGTTCAATTTCAACACTGAACTAGAGGACTTTCGATCAAGTATATTTTGACACTTGTATCTACATTCATTTCTTTTATCTGATATTCAGTCTCGTAGGGTCGACAGATTAGGCTTTTGTTAACCCAAACTCAGTCCCATTCCTAACATTTTATGGGCCCTAGGCAAATTGTGAGAAAATGGCCCACTTACATAACTATTTTTCAATTAAAAAATATTTCAATAAAAGACAAAAAACAAACTTATTTCATTTAACATATTATGTGCCTTAATACATAATAATAGCATTATCAAATCAAATTTTGCAATCAATCCAAGAAATTGGTGATTACTATCTCAGTATAACTTTTCATTGGATGCTCGAAAGGCAAGATTATGTAAAACTTATCTCCAATGCTCTTTCTCTTTCATAATTTTTTCTTGATAGTTTTTATCAGTTGTCTGATTTTTATCCAATCTTATACTCAATTCATTCCAAGTTTCATATTATAAGTCATATGCTCGACACAATTTTCATGTTGTTTCAATGTTTGGCTAATATGTTTCCAATCACTTAAACTCTCATTTGCTAGCAAACTCAAGTTACTCGAAAATTTAAACAATTGACAATAAAAACAATATATTTTGTATATATTTACAATAATTAAACTAACCATTTTCGATCACTAATCTCACAATTGCTTAATTTTTAAAAACACATTTTTTATTATCTCTTTATTGTTGGGATTTTATTATCTCTTTATTTCGTTTTTTTCTTCATTTTTTCACTACCTTTTTAGACAACATCTTAAAATAAATCAAATACTCAAGTAGAAACTAAACAGAAGTATAGAACAATAGTATCTGAGAAGTAGAATCATCACAACGGCGGAGCTTAATCGCTTGTCATAATCCAAACTGATATTTCGTTAACTCCCCCTCAACAAAAACGCACCTTCAATAGAAGAATCAAAACCACAAGAAATTATTGTTTGTCCTTTTGTCTTCATAAAAGGTGGTAAACTATACGAAGGAAAACAACATCATCATCATTAGTATTGCTGCGGTCAGTCCCGTTTCGGAGAAGGACAAAACTATTGAATTTTTGGGTTGTGGGTTTTTTTCTAAATTATAAGTGGGTTTGGATGAGAAGGACAATGAAGCAGCAAGGGATTTGGATAGTGTTTTCCACGTGAGTTTATTTTTGGGAAGAGAAATAGTCATTGTAGGTTTTTTTTGGTCTTTTTACTTATTTTTTTTTTGGTTATAATAACACTAGTATAATTTAAGCTTAGTATACATTTTTTTTTGGGCCCCTACAAATGTGGGCCCTAGGAAGTCGCACCCTTGGCCTATGTCAAGGGTCGGTCCTGCCCAAAATTTGATTAGGTCGGGGCATACGTCAGTTTGATGAGGTTCCCCCACTAATCAATCTTAGGCGGGCGTTGTAGTGGGACCACGCATGCTCAGTTATTGGTATGTCGGCCTCGCCGATATGCGGAAGGAGACTACCCAAATTCGTTTTTCCCAAATGCGTCGGGGTTGATACCACGAAGTCGGCAATACTGTCAAGGTCGACAGGCGTCCAAGATGTGGAAAGTCGGATCAATCTAATACTAATTCTGTATGGCAACACATAGCCCCCCAGTATACATATGCGCAAAGCTTTCTTTCACTTAGATTTAATTTCTCAGTCGTATGCCGATTCTATAACCACAACATGACCATGAAAATTATCCAAGTCAGAAGGACTAACGCGATATTTCATCTTCCTTTGACGCAGTTTATCGAGTTTGTGTTTTCCTCTAATGTCGTTACTATTGAGTCAAGATGGTCACGAGACCGACCCTTATTTGATCCTGTTTTTCAAGACTCGGCTCGGCCTAACTCAGATCAAAGCGAGGAGCGACTACCTTTAAATATCGCCTAAAAGTCATAATGGTCACAAGACCGACCCTCCTTTGATTCAATTTTCCAAGACTCGACTCAGCCTAACTCGAATCAAAGCGAGGAGCGACTACCTTTAAAGTCGCCGAATCCTCAATGAAGGTCAGCTCGTCGATGTACCGATGAGGCTTAACACCTCTGCACAATTGCATTGAGCCAAACCGGCGAGGCTTAGCACCTCCACACAGGTGTCTAGAGCCGGATTGATGATGTGTCTTCACAGCCTTAGATCTTCTGCTAAAGGGTACTCAGCGTCTATCTGAATGCTTAGTTTCTTGTGCCCTTAGCAATGATCTTTGGGTGCACCCTGTACCTGGATTGAAACACCAGATGCAAGCATATATGATATTTGTAGGTTTAGCCCCCAAGTTAGTTGCACCTGTTGTGGAGCCGACTTGTGAGCAAAGTCGATCTGTGGAGAGAGATTGTCCGAGTTTTATCTTCTCCAGACGTATCAGAGGGCATGACTATCAAAAGGCCACGACTTTCGAGGAGACCTCACTTAATCCAGCTTACGGGTCGCGGCCCGATCTAGCTCGGATGTCGAAGGGTGTGACCATCAAAAGGCCACGACTTTCGAGGAGACCTCACTTAATCCAGCTCACGCGTGAATGTCTTCCAATCCTGAAATTGTTCATTCTGCTACATCATCTGAAACCAAGGCACTATGTCATGATCAAGATTTAAGATGTATCGATGCGATGGTTAATTGTTCTCTATCTGGTGTATTATGATAATTGAAGAACTGCTCCGCTTTGAAGATCCATCCGATCACATTACTTCCATCGAAACACGGAAAATCAACCTTCACAGGTCGCACTTGGAATGCCCTGTTTTAATTTTAACCGTTGATCTATCATTAAAAGAAATAAATGGCTGAGATTGACCCACATTATATTGTCTAGTTTATTTCCATAGGAGACAATCCCCTTTCTAGCTCGCCGACCTTTTTAATTCTCTTATTCTTTAGGGTTTTGTTTTTCTTGTTCTCACTGTCTAGGGTTTTCAATTCCCAATTTTCTCTTCTTTCACAATCGAAAAGGCCAAAGCTTTTGTCTTACGATTCAATTTAGGGTTTATTCCTACCCGCGATTAGTAAAAGACTCTAGGCGATTATTGATCCTGTTCAATCTAGGGTTACGTTTCGTGGTTCGGGAAGAATGCCTCCGAAATCGGTGAAAAGAGGTGCGGCGTCTGGGGCGAAGAGGGGTGGCAGAGGATCGAGAGGGACTCCGAAGGCTGCACAGAACCAACAGCAATCTGAAGCCGCCGTGGAGGAGAAGACGGTGGTTGAGGAGGAGCACAAGGTAGAAGAAAATCCCGCTGTTGAGGAAAAACCTGTGGTGGAAGAGAAACCTGTTGTTGAGGATAAGGCTATTGATATGAATCAAAAGGCTCCAGAATCTGTAGAAGAACCTACACACGAGCCTAATGGATTGTCCGCGGTGAAAAGTAAGTCAATTTTTTTTGTTGGATTTTTTTGTTTTTTATTGGGATCGCGGAGATTGAGATCTAGTGAGGCTTGTTAAAGGTTTTGGAAATTTGTTTGCGTTGAGTATAAATTTGCGAATGTTTAATGTTAATTTGCTTGTAGTTATGTTTTTCTACTTGCTCGTTATTTATTACATGAGAGAAAGGTACTAACAGATATCAAACAATCTTTTTTAAATGGTATTTTATTTGGTAGGTACGTTTAATTGATAATAGACATTCTTGATTCTTTTGCATCTTGTTGCAACTTGAATTGGGGCCTATTGAGTGGGCTGCATATGACGTGAAGATGTTAAATATATATGTTTTGGTTTTAATTCTTTTCATATTCAGTTTTTTGTTGGTGTATCATTTTTTGTTGGTGTTGTGTTTGGGGCTATTGTTGGTATAGATTCAACTGGGAATGATGTGGTTTGATAATGGCATATGGACTACCCTAACTTAACGAGTACTAAGATGTTGGAAAGTTAGGTCTGTTTTGATTGGGATCAAATTGAAATATCTGCTTTTTGACAGACGATGAGGAGGATGTTAAGGAGTCCATAGATGAATATGAGAAAGATGAACGCCTAGATTTGGAGGATAATGATCCTGAGTATGAACCTGAGGAGTATGGTGGGGTTGATTATGATGAGAAGGAAATTGAACAGGATGAGGTTCATGAGGTGGGAGATGAAGTCGAGGAAGAAGATGAAGAGAATGTTGGTGAAGAAGAGGGTGATACAGGTGAGGAAGAAGTTGAAGAAGATCATGATGAAATTGAGGGTGAAGAAGATGATGAGCATGCTGGTGAGGAGCATGAGCGCGCGGAGTTGGCTGATGTGGAGGACGAGGAACACCGTGAAGTTGTGAAGGAAAGGCGAAAGCGGAAAGAATTTGAAGTATTTGTTGGGGGGCTAGACAAAGATGCTACTGAAGATGATTTGAGGAAGGTTTTTGGTGAAGTTGGGGTTGTTACTGAGGTCAGGCTGATGATGAACCCTCAAACTAAAAAGAATAAGGGATTTGCATTCTTGCGTTTTGAAACTGTGGAACAGGCAAAAAAAGCTGTCTCAGAGCTAAAAAATCCAGTGGTAATCTTTGATTTCTCAAAAATAGAGTAGACTTAAAACACTAGTGCATCAAATCATTTGTTTTCCTCACTACAATTTCAGATTAATGGCAAACAATGTGGTGTTACTCCAAGTCAGGACAGTGATACCCTCTATTTGGGAAACATATGCAAGACGTGGACTAAGGAAGCTGTAAGTCAAAACTTTTGGGCCTATTTTTTGCAGCTTCAGACCTTTAATGGCTGAGTTGTGTTCAATAGTGATATTGATTTTATCCTGAAAAATCTTCTAAATTTCTGACTATTAATAATGGAACTTCTGGTGGCAGTTAAAGGAGAAGTTGAAACATTATGGAGTTACAACTGTTGAGGATATTACTTTGGTAGAAGATTCAAACGATAAAGGAACAAACCGTGGATTTGCATTCTTGGAATTTTCCTCTCGTTCAGATGCCATGGATGCCTTTAAGCGACTTCAAAAGAGGGATGTTGTGTTTGGAGTTGATAAGCCTGCAAAGGTTTCATTTGCAGATTCTTTTATTGACCCGAGTGATGAAATTATGTCGCAGGTATTTTTCCGAATATAAATTCCTTGTTCTTCTCAAGGAATTTTCAAATTGAACCCGCGTAGTCTGGTTCTCTGATGTTGTTGGAGCATTTGGGTTTCTGAAGTATCTCTTCTGGTTCTTGGTTCATCGTGCGCTGTAAAATAGTCGTTGATTTTTCGGTTGGCTATATTATTAATATATTATATTTTAACTTCATATGGTTTAAAATTGCAAACACATTGGCTGCAGTTTCCCACAATTTTCCCAGTTTTTGCAATCACAGTGCAACTGAAACCTCAATTTAAATTCATTCCCACTTTTATAGAAAAAATCATTTTATTACTTCATGGTTGATAATTTAGTTAATAAATCATTAAACTATGTTGAACTTACTCTTAAGGGTGGTCAGAATAACACACCAGTAGTTATTAATATGAGACAACATATCCTTGTAGTGTCTGATATTTGGGGGTTAGGATTTAATATACCTCATTTTGCTGATAAAGTATGCTTAAGTTGCAGGTTAAAACGGTATTTATTGATGCTCTTCCTCCTTCATGGGATGAAGATTATGTCCGGAATCTTCTTAAAAAATATGGGGAGGTTGAAAAGATTGAGCTTGCTAGGAACATGCCAGCTGCTCGGAGGAAGGACTATGGGTTTGTTACCTTTGGCTCACATGATGCTGCTGTAAAATGTGCTGAAAGCATTACTGGTACTGAGTTTGGTGAAGGTGAAAAAAAGGTGTGTCTTGGCTTTTAAGTTAACTTCATATGTGTACCACTAAATATGGCAGTTTATGATGCTTTCAGCTTCTTTCAGGCAAAAGTGAGGGCTAGGTTATCAAGGCCACTTCAGAGAGGTCGTGGAAAACATGTTGGTCGTGGGGACTATCGTTCTGGTCGTGGATCTGGAATGATTTCCAGGCCTTCATGGAGCCGACCTCCACCACGTAGTTTTTCCTCGCGCGGGTTAAGAGGAATTGGAAGTCGTGTTCCACCAGTCAGGCCTGTTAGTATGAGAGATAGACGCCCTGTTATGTCTATTCCAGCAAGAAGTAGGCCACTGGCTCCTCCAGCTAGATCTTATGATAGGAGACCAGCTGGTATGTAGTCTTCAACTTTTATCTTATTTTCAAACAGATTGTTTATCAATTTTTATGACATTTTCATACAACTATATTGTCTTAGCTCCCACATATTCAAAGAGTAGCGTGAAGAGAGATTATGGTCGGCGGGAGGATCTACCACCTCCTAGAAGTAGAGCTGCTGCAGATTATGGATCAAGGGTGGCCTCTGAAAGACGTCCATCTTATAGGGATTATCCATCCCGTGGACCTGGCTACTCTGAGATTCCTAGAAGTACGTCTCGTGCTGCACCAAGGAGAGGCTATGTGGATGATGGTTACAGCCAAAGATTTGATAGGGCTCCTCCTCCACCACCTGCTCCCCATGTAAGCTATCGTGAAGGGCGCCCCCGTGATTATGATGCTGTGTCTGGTTCAAAACGTTCTTATGCTGCTATGGTTAGTATTATTTCTTCACCTTTTTTATTGTAATTGTAGTTTTCGATCTCATTTTTATTCTGGATGAGCTTAATTCAGTAAATGAAATTATTCCCTTTTTATTTCTAACTAGGACGATGTTCCCCCACGATATGCGGATACTGGTGCACGCCAATCAAGAGCTCGATTGGAATATGATTATGGTGGCAGTGCTTCACAGTATGGAGATGCTTATGGTGATAGGTTAGTTTCATTTAACATCTGCAGTTTTGCTATTTCCCCACCTAACCCAATTGTTATCTTGTAATTCATTCCTTACATCTTGATCAGTAGGCTTGGAAGATCTAGTCTGGGATATGGTGGTGGCAGCAGAAGTTCTATTTCTGGTCAAGATTCACATGGAATGTATAGCAGTCGACAGGGTATGAGTTATGGAGGAGGTGGGTTTTGTCACATTTAGTCTAATTTGTTATTTTCAGCATCTGAATTTTCATTGCTTCTTAACATGTTATGTTTTTGATGTCAGGCTCTTTCGGTGGTAGTGATGTTGGTGGTGCGTACTCATCAAGTTATGGTGGTGATTACGTCTCTCGTGGAAGTGATGTAATCTTCCTCTCCTTTCTCAATCTCAACATGAAATACTGTTATATGTGTGTATGTTTTGTTATGTTCTTATCTATTATTGTTCATGTTTTGTAGGTTGGTGGTAGCTCGTATTCATCAATGTATTCTGGCAGGGGTGCGGGTGGTGGTAGCAGTTACATGGGTGGTGGTGGATCAGGATCTTACTATTGAGGTAAGAAAACTGATAACTTCTTGGCATTGCATTTTATGAATTACATGAGAATGTGTTCAATAAAAGTGAATATATTTTCCTAGAGATTTCTCCATCCTCGAAATGGCATCTATTATTTTCTTGCAAGGGCGGCAAAGGTTGCACACTGTGGTCACCAGTGAATTTGTCTATATGAACAGATCTGATATAATAAAGTGGCTGCTATAGGATGACCTTTGAAGTTTATGGACGATATGATGCCTACAAGTTGGAGACAAAGGAACATTGCTATTTTGATTTGGGAATTTGTCCCAAAATTTAGGCCATGTCAATTCAAGCTATCTCGGGTCTTCTCTGGATAGGATGTATTATCAGTTCTTGAATTTATGCTGTATGGACTCAAGTTAATTAGAGATGGAAAAAGAAGTATTAAGCAGTGATGTGTAATCAAACCTTGATTTATAATGCCATGTGTGGGCGGATACAGTGAAGGGTTCCTCACTGCTACACTATCCTTTTATTTGGACAGAGACCAAGGCTAAAGATGCTACTTGTTTGGTTAAGGCTAAATTGATTTTTTATCTGCTGAGTTTTTCCAAAAGTTGGTTCTATATTTTAAGTCTCTGAAGAGATGTTTAGTTGCTTTGGATATGTTTTCACAGTGCTGTGATCTGAACTGAAGTGAACTAATCAGCACAATGTTTTAGCTAGTAGTAATAAGAACATTACTTCAGGAATTAATTAAGTCAAAAGATTGGTTTTGTGGGATTTATGACTTGGCATTGTAAGATTTGTGATATGTTGTCATCCCTAAGAAAGTAAAAGGCATGATGAACTGATAATATTTGTTACTCTTGCTGGAGAGCAATTATTTGCACTCAATTGGTTGATCTCTTCTGGCATGGTCCTCAAGGAACCACTTGCTATGCAATATCTTTGGAAATATAAAGCAGCAGAAGAGGATTGTATATCGTCTATTACTGACAACTTCTGATTTGAAATTGGTTATTGAAGTTGGCATTGTATACTTGTTTATATCCTCACCTTGCTTGATTTGCCTGAGGCAAACATTAGTCAGCATAAATTGGTCAGGTTGCCAAAGATAATCTAGGTTTAGTCATGCTTTTATCATATTCAACAAGTGGGTAGTTTTCCATTCCCAGACCCCCAATTTGGTGTTAAGAATATACCCTACTATAAATAGGGTATTTACGTAGCATGGCTTGAGAGAGAGAGAGAGAGAGAGAGAGAGAGAGAGAGAGAGAGAGAGAGAGAGAGGGTTCTAAGAAGACTATGCGTTATGATATTTAAGATTTTTTTTTCTACCTGATAACAAATTGAAACTGAGTAATGCTAGAGTTTTGGCTAAGTTTTAGATTTTAGATGGTTTTTCAAATGATTTTACCAAGCATAACGTATATCAAGTTTCTATTTTTTTCCACATGAATCATCACTAGCTAAGGGTATGTACTGACTTGTGAAGTTTTAGTTTCCACTTTGTTCTCTTTGCTGCACTGCAGGGTCTAAGCTCCTCATGCTTGTTTAGGTAGCTTAACATTCTTTTTATGCGTATGGAAGTTACGTTATTTTATTTCATTCATTTTTTTCTTGGATTTTGTAAAGCATGTTCAGCAAATTTGTTTCATGCATGTTATTGATAACATATGTACGTGTTGTTCATATTCTACTGTATTGCGCTTATGTTTTGTTTGCGTGCCCATTCCCCTTTAAACGTATTGTTTCTCGATGTAACTCAATAAATGCTTTTCGAATTATCTATTCTTAATATGGGGATTTGTTTGGGTTTAGAGAATAGTTATTCCTATTTTTTATTGCAAAAGCTTTCGTTTCATTGATCCATATACATTGCATTTCGGTTGATCTTGCCCTAGTAAGTTCTTGCTTGGAAAACTTTGACTAAATTCTTTAGAGATCAAAATCTTTAAAGATTAAGAATTAATTCTAAAGACTTTGCTCTATTTGGTAATGTCAATTTGCTAGAGTATAGTGGATTGTTCATAGAGATAAGCTCGTAGAAACACAATAGAGTATTTGGAAACTCCTAGCTTATAATATTTTTTGAGAAGCTAAATGATGTGATGTTTGAGCTTATTGTTTAACAAATGCTTGATATTCACACGTTTAGTTTATTCGCTATCGATTGTTCACCGTAAACTATAAAGTTAGCTTGTCAACTATACACTACTTTTTACCAAACTTAACCAACACAATTGTTGCAATGCAATGTTTGGTGGTATTGGAGCCAAGAAAGGATTGCCAATTGGGTGAAATTGTTTAAGAAAAAGAATGATATTCCACCAAAACCTATTAGTTGTCATTAAAAGGAATTAATTCCCTTGTGCAATATTTGGTAGTGAGAGACAAAATCAACTTAAAGATTGTGAGTGTACATGGAGATTCAATTAGTTAATTGACATGAGAAAGCTACAAACAATCTTGAGTAGAATGTAACTAATAATGACATTTAGATAGGCTTTGTTAAGTAAAAAGTAGTAGATAGCGGATATTAGATGCAAATGAGTTAGTGGATAGTGAATAAGTTGACTAATAACAATCTTTAGTGAACAAGCTAGCTTATGAAACCCCGATTTTTCAAACTAGGCCACGTATCTGATACCGATACGTGTCGGATATTTTCAGATACGTATCTTGAGAGTATCTTGAAATTTATGTTTATTTTTAAATAAAAAATGATTAGATACTTACTGGATACTCACCGGATACTTATCTTGGGAGTATCCTAGAATTTATATTTATTTTTAAATCAAAGAACAACCAGATACTTACTCTTTTATCCATTATTTGAAGAGAAATAAAATGGATCCAAAAAGGGCACAAGTTATGTGCGTACTAATCTTCGTCTTTTGTCTAAGAAAGATGAAAGATATGGTAAAGGAGAGACAAAAATGTGGGACATTAGTGGAGATGGACATGATTCACTTGATGGTGTTGGAATTGAATTAGCAGATATATCTCTTGATGAACTAGAGATATCCCTTGTTAGTACCGTGCTTACTTATTTTGATCACAAGTATCTTTATATTTTATATTTTTAAATTTTAATTTTTTACTGAATTATCCCTGCCGTATCGTATCTTGATTTTCAAAAATTTTCGTATCACATATCGTATCACGTATCTGGGCTTCATAGTAACAAATAACAATGTTTTGTGAATAAACTAGTTGACAGCTCGAGTTTTATTCTTTTTAGATGAAATTCAATACACAGATATGTATTCTCTATCACTAGAACCCTAACTTGTGATGGTTTCAATATATATGACCACTTGGGTCTCTCCGATATTGTTCTATGGAACCCTAACTTTCTCTCTATCTCTCTCCAATTTCTCTCTCCATATTAAATTACTACATTATGCCTCATTGTATCTTATTTATGTGTAAAGGTATGAAAAGTTAAAAACCTCAATGTTAGGGAATCCATAACTCCACAATTTTAAATCCAGTTAGTACTATAACAACTAGGACAGTTACCTGTGCTATGCACGGGGAGGTGATTAACAGGCCTACAGATGTAGTTTCGAAACAATATCAACATTTTATAAGGGGGTATAAAAATACACAACACATATATATAAGACGAAGAGGCAACAATAGCCCTTGGTGGGATGAGGCAACAATGTCGGTCCAAAAATATAGAGTGGGGGTATATTGGTAAGCGATGGGAGTACAAAATGAGGGTACATTTTGATAATTAAAAAAAGTGTTGGACAAAAAAATTGTCAGGGGTATGTCGGTCCAAAAATATAGAGTGGGGGTATATTGGTAAATAGTGAGGTACAAAATGAGGGGTATATTGGTAAATGGTGGAGTACAAAATATAGAGTGGTGGTATGTCGGTCCAAAAATATAGAGTGGGGGTATATTGGTAAGCAGTGGGGTACAAATGAGGGGGTATATTGGTAAATGGTGAGAATAAATTTTCCCACCAAAAGTGGATAAAAAAAGTGTTGGATCAAAAAAATTTGTCAAGTGTATGTCGGCCCAAAAATATAGAGTGGGGTATATTGGTAAGCAGTGAGAGTGACAAAATGAGGGTATATTGGTAAATGGTGGGAATAAAATTTTCCCACCAAAAGTGGATAAAAAAAAGAGTGGGGTATGGTACAAAATATAGAGTGGGGTATGTCGGTCCAAAAATATAGAGTGGGGATATATTGGTAAATGAAAGGTACAAAATGAGGGGTATATTGGTAAATGGTGGGAATAAAATTTTCCCACCAAAAGTGTGAGAAGTCAACGATTGTGTATTAATAGTTCTCGGATAGAGTGGGGGTATATTAGAACACGTTGAAAGTCTAAAATGAGGTACATTTTGATAATAATTAAAAGTGTTGGAGAAAAAAAATTGTCAAGAGTATGTAGTAGACAAAATATATAGTGGGGTATATTGGTAAATAGTGGGATACAAAATGAGGGGTATATTGGTAAATGGTGGGGCACAAATATAGAGTGGGGGTATATTGGTAAACAGTGGGGTACAAAATAAGGGGTATATAGATAAATGGTGAGAAAATTTTTTCCCACCAAAACTGCCAAATAAAGGAGATTTAGCCTTAATAGTTCTTGGATTGGATTTAATCAATCCTTTAGTACACTGGTATCGTACCACTTGCATCTGTCCCTCCAACAACTCATTATTGCACATGTTCTTGTTCACATTTGATGAATCAAATACAACTGTCAGTCAACTAGCACAATTTGTCTTCCCACCCAAAATATAACATTGACCACACCACAACACTACATTCCTTTCTTTCCTATATACGATGCCATTTTGGTCGAGACCAGAGTATTCACAGCTAAACGCAATGACTAATCTCTTCGTTGGATTGGAGACACCTCGAAAGACAATGCCATTTTGCTTGTGGTCACAACTAATCATTTCATTATAAATTTTGTTTCGAAATCACAATGTAATCTAATCATATTTTACCATCTCATTAGTACTGGTAAATATGTTTAAGAAGTAGCATTCTGATTTGATAAGATTGTAAGATATTACTATATATTAATATTTATTATATAACTATATACCCCATCCGTCCCAAAATATAGGAACTTTTTATGTAATTCATTTGTCTTATTTTATGATAGGCTTTATATATTACTTCTTGCAAAATATACATTTGATCTGGTTAAGTCCCACAAAGATAAAATTTTATTTACTGTCCATTCAAATATACATTTTATCAGGTGTCATCCTTGTAAAATTAAATTTTATTTTCTGTCCCTACAAGTGTAGGTTTTATCCAATTTGTTCTCTACAATATGTAAAATATTTGATTTGATTTTAATCCCAAAATATGAGTGAAAAAAAGGATTAAAATTTTTATTACATTGTAGTAATTTGAGACAGAGGGAGTAATTATTAAGCCCAGATGATGCCAAACATTTTGTGAAGGTGTAAGAGACAATTATCTGTACATTATCAGATATATAACCAATCTTCATAATTTTTTTTCTTACGAAAAGTTTAGGGGATTTGGGTTTCAGCCTTTCAGGGGTTCACCAGGGTCAGGGCAAACCTCAATTTTCATAAATTGAAAAGACTAAATTTGAAGAGTAAGCAAAAGAAAAAGAGAGAAAAGTCAAATATAAAAATGACTAAGGGGATACCACAAGGAAAAATAGTTTAATTACCAATCTGTAACATATATTATATATTCACTACAAAGCTACAAACAAAATGCATCAAATCAAACAGCTAGTTGTTGTTGTTGCTTTTGATGAGAAGAAGATTCATCCTCATTGAAGCACAAATTAGCCTTTAGTAATTTTCCTAAACTTAAGGTAGAATCTACAAAATCCAAAGGTTGCATTTGCAACATTTCTCTCTGTAGATGGAGACAGTAGGCTTGAAAGGTGATAGGCGTTACATTTAAATGGAAACCTAAACCAAAGAGAAAATCCAATTCAAGAAAATTCATCTCCATTTTGGTGATTCCTCCAACTTTTGCATAGTAAGCATTATTGTAGTACCTAAAAGGATTATAAACCACAAAAAAAAAAAGAACATTAGGTCATTTAAAATGAATTTAATATGCATAAATAAGAATTAGATTTCTTTAGTATATTCACATGGGTGGATTGATTGTCTGTCAAAAAAATATGTATAGTGTTTAATAACTATATATTAACCCTTTTTGTCAAAAAAAAAACTATATAATAACCCTTAGAGTACTCTAGTTTTTTTTTTAATTAGTAGTCAACATGTTTAAACCTAACATCTTAAACATGTGGAGCACTAATTTGGGGGTGAGAATAGGTTGGGTCGAGCTGAGCTTTGTATGGTCAGAGTTTGACTTGTAGTTTGTTGTACGTACAACTTTTAAGCCTAACTTGGCCCGACCTTTTAGAAAGTTTGACAAGCTTAAAAGCATCTTTAAAAGCCTAATTCACTATTTTTTTTAAATTACTTAATGGATGAAACGAAACTTAAGAACTGGAAATAAAACAGCAGCAACACACCCACATGTTTTGCTATTCGGTGTGCTTTCTATACACCATCTATATGTATTTCTGACATTTCGTAAAAAATGGTTTCATACTGAATAGCGATACTCTCTTTTTTATAAAAATCTTCAATCTTGGAGTGGTGTATGCTTTAGTAAATAGACTAAAAAACTAATAGGTCAATCTTGGATATAGTGTACTACAAATGCAGTTCAAATTACATTAAATTATATTTTACTATTGGTAAGTTTTAAGATACCGATAACCACTGATACCCAATAAGTAAAAGACAGCTAAAATTATATTTTTCTTAAAAGGATTAATTATTTTAAAAATAAAATTTGTTGTGGCATAAGTGATTAAGGGGGAACCATACCCAAGAAATTACCAAAATTTCACATTTCCTATTTTTTGGTATAATACTTGTTTACATTTAATTATTGATTCGTCCTTATGATGAAACTTTATTTCAGAATCATAGAAGCAAGTAAAACGGAAACAAATTATTATTTTTTCTTCCTCTTAGTACTAGTAGAAGTAAAAAACAGGGGAACAATGTGAGATCTAGAATAGAGGAAAAACAGAGCAAGAAAACAGGGGAAAATCAATGATCAAAAATTTATAATAAACAGAGGAAAAACAGAGCAAGTGAATTGAATGTACTTACATATCATCCATGAATTTGACAGCAACCATGACACTGGTAATCAACAAGCGATGAACATTGAAGGAATTGATAGACAAAGAAGGTTGTCTTTTTGTGAAACGATCAAGATAAACATAAGCAACAATGAAACATGATGGACTACAATTAGCATACTTGAAAATTCTTTCAAGGTAGCTTTGAATTGAGATGTTTGGTCTTGTTACTCCATAGAACACTGACATCTTCTGATTTTGAAGCTTCCCACTATCTTCTTCATTATCATCATTTGATTCTGCTACCTTTTCAAGCAGAGAAGAGAGGAAAGTTATAAGCTTTGGCATCATCACACTTGGACTCTGCTCTAGCTCTGCCATGGATCCAAATTCCTATGTGGGATAGTTGTGTATGTCTATATATAAAATATAGATATATAGATAGAGAAGGTCATTAATTGTATTAGGATATACTCCATCAGTTACAAAATATAAGTAAAAACTGATCAAGTGAAATTGACGCATTTGGTTCAAAATTTGGACTAGATACATCAACTTTTATTGATTTGATACTGGAGTAGTAATGAGTAAGAAGTTAATCATCGCCGTAAAATCATATGTAAATCATCAACTTTATTACAATTAATTTTTCTTTTGATGGAAATTGTTACACTTCAATTTGATGTTGATTATTTATTTATATTGTATAGTCCAAATTTATCCACCTAATTTAATTACATTTTTGATGAAATGAATTTAATTACTACCATCGAGTTTTACACGAGTAAAATCATATTTAACTATATTGATATCAAGTATAATCATGTTTAATTATATTGATATTTGTGAATATGTTTTAGGAATTTATATAATAAAGCAGTTTCATGATGAATGTGATTGGACATGTGTGTAAAGTTTCTTACATAGGCAGAGTCATTAAACTCGTGATATTACGTATCATAAACGTGATTGGATGTATGGACACATTTGATAGTCAGGATAAGAGAGACATGCTAGGATAAACTATCATACCTATTTTAATCTATTGTTTAACGAGCCAACCATTAGAAACATTTGCGTTCATAAAGTATTGATTTAGAGTTGTACTATTTCTGGATTTTTATATGGATAGAAACATATGTTTAAACACAGTTCTTGATTGTTAGAAAGCAACAACACCAACATAATATGCTAACTCATATTCTATCATATTCGACCATATCCTATTTTTACCTCATTGTCTACAAAGGTGGGTACGTTTCTTATTCCAAAATGGCCCTAGTAATTTAAATTATGATTTGCATGTTGGCACTTAGTGGTGGTTAATTAGTGTCCTTTTCAGCCAGAGAGGTTTTCAGTTTTGAAATGGGTAATGATTTCCAATTCCTCTTTAATTTCAAAATTTGACTTGTAAAAGAGGGAAGGGTGGTGCATTTAGTGTTATGTTAATTAATTAATTAATTAATTAATGTCACTGTCTTGCATATAATATAATGTGTGGTTTTCTTAAGGTGATATAGAAGAACAATAATGTTATTTTGACAAAAAATGCTATAAGAATTTTGACAAATATACTGTGTGACCCAATCTGAAGAATTTATTTTATAATAAAAATAATAAAAAAATAACTATAGAGATATACGGTATATGTGTATCAGTATATTTGTAACATTTTTTGTCACATTTCTGGACTATATAGCATTGTTAATAGAAGATAGAAGATGGCATTCACATACACTTCATGTGATTACATGTGAGGAATTTGTGAGTGTAAAGGGTAAGGGTCCCACAAATTAGAGGCCTTTACAATGCATGTGTTTAGATTCTAGTACAAGTGGGTGACATGACATGGATTTGCTATGTTGGTTGACAGCAATGTAGTTCCTTTGTTCCTACTTCTTTGCATACCCTTAAAAACACCTTCAGACAGAGTGTAACTACTTTGTCTTTAAGGTTGCTTCATGTGACCCAAATCAATTTCAGTGTTTGAATAATATAATAGTGCATATGCCACTAATATGTAAGATTCAGGCTTCGGCATCAAGCTCCGATTAAGTTACAAGTAGGTAGTTCAGTTGGTGAGTTACGAAATACTGAAAGAGTTTGAAGCTTGATGTCCGAAATTTGAATCATAGAAACTAATAACTTTCTTTGTTTAGTTAATTAACCACTAATATTTGCCTTATAAAAAAATCATTTTTTGATTAAATTTATATATTTTACATCTGAAAAGTGAACAATTAGATTCTTCGTCGTCACGCAATCAACCCCTTTTAGATATTCGATAAAAATTAGATGGCGACAAATAGGTGAAATTATTATGTGACTATTACTTTAAAACAGACATTCTTTCTCAAGAAGTTTGAAGCTGGAAGCCCAAAATTTGAATCATAGAAACTAACATTTGCTTATAAAAAAATCATTTTTTTTTTGATTAAATTTATATACTTCACATCTGAAAAGTGAAAGACAATTAGTCTAATACGGAATTAGATTCTTGGTCGTCACGCAATCAACCCCTCTCAGCTATCCAATAAAAATCGGATGATGACAAGTAGGTGAAATTATTATGTGACTATTATGTGACACTCGAGATTTTGTGACTATTATTATATTCATAAAATCTGTGAAAAAACACCAATGTCCTCCATTGTTGGTTGCATTGACAATTTCAGCGACATGAGGATGCCGACTCCGGAATTCGAACCTAATTGTCATAGATCTAATTTGCTAATATAAATTCATTTATGATACTTTGAAGATCCGACAAAGTTGCAATCCCTATGGTCATGATGTTATCACTAGGAAGCAAGTTAGTACAAAGAAAAAACAGCTAGCATGAGATGTATTTTGGAGTAGTAAGTTATTAGCTGTACGTGAAAATAGAAAATAGACAAAGTTTTTTGCAACATGACACTTTTTATGTGGATCTTTTTTTGGTCCTTTTTATGTGGATCTAATCTAACGTGCTAGGAAAGCAAAAAATAGTAGTATAAGGTTTGTTTGTGACTCACATATTGTCAAGCTTTGTTGTCTTATTTAGTACAACTGTTTCTTCCTCTTAGTAACTGTAGAGGAAAATAATGCTTGAAATTGGAAGCTTGCTAATGAAGAAAGTAATTAATCCCTTGTTTAAATGTCTTTGGTTAAAAGCTACTTAAGTCTAATAATATTTTATTAGATTATTATTGTAATATTTTTTTTGTTACCGTGTTATTGGTACACAGTATCCAACGACTTTGCTGATGACTAATCTACGTCAGAGAATCTGACTACCCACGACTACCTAACTTATTCGACTCATGCGGTTCTCACCTCACAAGAATTTTTTTGCTACACCCAAGATTCAAACGCAAGATATTGAGGTAAAATCTGAACTTAATTACCGCTCGAACCAACTCTCGTTAGTATTATAGTGATATCTTATGCCAGTAGCAACCAATTTAGTTGCAAGTTAATAATTTCAACAACATTTGCATTATGGATATCTTGGTATTGGAGAAAAGCATAGATGTGTGTACACACATGAACCAACCAACATTTTTTAGTGGAACAAATAATTAATGCATACATATCCTGGTTGGTGTCTCAGAGAGAACAAGATTCTACAACCACTAGCAAAGTAAAGTTATATATTGGATAAGGTAAACATTAAAGCCAGTCACCCCTCACCTTTAAGGTATATCCTTCAAAAGATGAAATATCGAAATATTCTTATCTAAAAATTAACAAAAAAATCCTTATAGTACACACTCATATTTCTCTCTGCGCACTCCACCTAGAACTTACCGTAAAATAAGTTTTCTGTTGGCAAAATTTTCTATTTTGTAAATATGCTATTTACAGTATACCATCTCTACTGTAAATATTCTATTTACGTATTGAAAATCCATAGCGTAAATAGTGTATTACAATAGAGAAACTATACCGTAAATAACATATTTAGGTATTTTTTTATTTACGATATGGAGTTTAAAAAAATTGTAAATATGCTATTTATGCTATTGGTGTGTTATTTTCTTAATTTTTAATATTTCTACAATAATTGTTGGTTATCTTTAGTTTATTAAACATGTTAATTTATTTATTACTTTTTTTTGGTAAACCAAGGTAGCTCTTCATCACAAGAACTACACAAACTAATCTCCGATGTCATCGAGATTCATTTAAGGGCCGACTCTCCCATCGCAAGTATTTTTCCATACGCATCATTTATGATCGAGGATCGAACGCACCAAAATGGTTAAGGAACCTAAGTATCTACCATTTGTGTTGTCTCATGTTTGTTATTTTATTTTATTAAAGGGTTAATGGATATGGAAGAGTGTTGTACGCTTCACTATTGAGTAGATAATTTAATTGTGAATTGATAGTATATCATTGTTTTAACATCAAACCCTAGTTTTATTTTTCTATCTTTCTAGATAATCCTCACCCGAGATGACTGGTAAGGGGCTCAAGGTGTGGAATGGAAAACAGAATAGTTGTTGTGATTGCAAGATCAAACATGGAGACAAGACAAAGAGAAAGAAAAACAAAAGTAGTTATGGGTTGTGATAAGAGTGAAAAGTATATGACGAAAAAGGAAGCACAGTCTTCAAAGGAGGCTACCACTCTAAAGCATGAGTGTCCTTTCAAGCTTAAAGGAAAGTCCTTTGCCAAGTAGTTGAGATATTGGTTGGTCATTCATATGTTAGTCGATTTTCTAAAGAGGGGATGAACTATGTTCGTGATATGACGAAGAGCATTTTCAAACCGAGAAGCAATCTCCTAACAATTAAATCCCACAAAAAGAAAAACCTAAGCACCATCCATCAACTATGTTTACAATGAGCGACATAACTCTCGTTCAACTTAGAAGGGTCCAAGAACAACAATGCAACATTTGTTGAACTTAATAGAACGAGATCAATATGTATTGTGGTATAGAAGACAACAAGGTTCAAGTGCTAGTAATAATAATTTATAATTTTTCTATCATATTTATTTAATAAATTGAAGTATTAATTAAATATGCTCTTCTATCTCATTTGTCTTTTATTAGTTTCTTTAACCGCTAATTTTACTAAACACTTCATTTCCTATTAGCTAGCTTATCTTCTATAAGCTCATTCTCTATCCGCTAGTTTATCCGTTATCAAGTACATTTTAAGTAGTTGAAAGAAATTTGATCAAATATCTGCAAACAAAACCAAGGAAGAAAAACTGAGAAGACTACTGATATTGCCTTGCTAACACTTCAGTCTTCCCCATATTAGCTAAGGAGGATTTAAAGAACAAGAACCAACTGCTTGTTTCCAATAACAATCATTTGAAGAAGCTGAAGAACACCTTGGTAAGAATGCACTTCTCCTTAGTTGATTCTAGCTGATTGAAATCCCTTCAAGAGCTCATGGTGGTGAGTGTAACATATAGACCACCTATTTGTTGATGACAACTCCTCACTTGTAATGGTCTAAAGACCAAAGTATAAACCATCATCATGTGCCCTTATACTGTATATACACTACTACTGTTCATATATGAAAGAATCTGATTTAAAAAGACAAAATCATCATACACCTGGATGGCCTCAGATCACATACAACAAGGCCAATTCCTATTATAGAGCAAAACATCACATGTCAATGTCATAGCTAGCATAAAATTCCAAACTTTTGCAGTTCAAACAGAAGCTAGCACTTCATAACTGACATGTTAAGACACAGATGCTTGGTATAAAGAAGATCATTTTTGACAAATATTTCCCCCTATCATTTTCCACTAGTCAAAAGAAAAAAAGAAATGAAGTATCAAAAGCTACTCTCCAGTTGGTTGAACAAGACTTGAGAGTCATCATCCAAACTATCACTGTCAACAATATCATCAGTTATATCTTCTGTTTCAATCCTCCTTGACAATTCATCTTTGCCAATGAGTGATGCATAAGCTTCATCTTTAAGACGTCCTGATTCCCTCAACAACTCAATTAAATCTTCGGCACTCGCCGTGTCATCTTGGTCTCGACAAAGCTCAAGGAATGCAGACAATTTTATTGGCTTTGGCTTCCAACTCTTTGAATCAGTAATGGTAAAAGCTTTTCTCAAGCAGGATAGGGCCTCAGGTATCCTCTTATCTGCAATATGAGCCTCAGAAAGAAGTTCCCATGCAGTTGAATTTGGACATCCACCACCTTCAATCATAAGCTCAAAAAAACTCAAAGCTTTATCTGTTTTTCCATTCTTAACATACCAGCCCATTAGAAGGTTTCCTAATCTAGAATCATCAGACGGCCTTACTGAAACCCATTCCTGAAAAAGCTTTTCCGCACCCTCAATATCGTCCATTCGGACCAGAGAAGATATAATAGCATGGTATCCCAAATTTGGTATACTTGGAAACATTGATTTATAGGTATTCCACACACGATAAACTTCGTCTTTGTTTCCAACATTTCCATACATACTCAGGAGATAATGAAAAGGTATTTTATCTCGACCTACAATTCTCCCCTCAACCTTTTTCAAGCACTCTTCGGCTTTTTCAAACAGTTCCATCTTAATGTACATTGCAGCCATTGTACTAAATGTACTCCAATTAGGGACAATGGTAGGATCCTTTGACATTTGTTCAAACACTTGTTCCATCTTTTCTATTGATCCTTGAGATCCACAAGAAGATAACCAGATATTATATGTATATATATCTAGCTGTATGTTCTTCTCTTTCATTTCTGAAACCAACATATCAACTTTATCATATTCCTTAAGGTTCATGTACAGAGTCATCATTAAATTAAACGGTAGCGAATGTATTAAATACCCCCTACTCCTCATTGTGTCAAGTAAAGATTCCGCCTTCTCTTTCGATCTAGAATGAACGTATACATTCAAGAGGGCACCATGTGTCCTCTTGTCTTTAAAATTATTTTTCAGGTTCAGAAAATATCCTTCTGCAGTAGAAACTCCATGAACTTTTGCTATTAGATCTAACTGAATTGCAGCGTCACTTGCAGACATTCTAAACCTCTCTGGCCTATTGTACATCCAATCATATATCTGCAACATAACAGTTGCTCATTACTTTGATGAACTTGTTCATGCAATCATGCCTTATATTTGGGGAAAAGCAGCCCATTTAGGTTTTACTATAGTCTCATATTACTACAGTCTCATTTATTGAATTTGATCATGCATATACTGAATTCAGTTTCGAGTAAATAGCCAATTTGATCCCTGAAATTATAGGATTGTGCACAGTGTTGTCAATTGTGAATTGCGGAAAATAGAAGTTTGCTCAAATTCCACTAAGCTATAACACCACTATAGCTGCTATTTGACTGTACTTATGGGCATATTGCAGATTGCGAACAATAGTGGATTGTTCAAATTCCGCTATGCTATAGCGGTATAGCGCCACTATAGCCGCTATTTGACAACACTGGCAACTCAGTCCTCCACATTATCGATATTTCAAATTGGTCACCATAATTGCAATATTTTTTTTTGACAAGATACTTGCAATATGTTATTGTTAACTGTTATCAAATATCATTGACATTATTCACTTAATTTCAAATGCATCTCATAATTAGTCCCCACGAATATCAATTGAGTGATAATCCTCCTTAACATTTGAAACATTGCTAATGTGAGAGACTAAGTTAATACAATTCTACAATTTCAAGGACCAAATCGAATATTTACAGATTGATTTATGAACAAAATGTTAGTATTTACTTACCTGAAGAGCTCTGTGATGTTTTCCGAACTTCCTCAATTCTTTGACGATTCTGCAAAGTTGCCATTTAGTGAGATTTTTACCTTCATTTTCCCACTGATTCAACACAGAAGCAGAACCTAATTCAGGATTTGGCATCAACGAGATTCTCTTGTATAAAGCGTTCCATTTGAGAATAGGTCTACGCTCGAAATCGACGGTACCATAACTGTGGATCTTCGAGAGGGAGCAAGTCACGCTTACTGAGATTCTGACCTTTTTAGTTTGAGAGAATGTGAAGGGAAGAAGTGGTGAAGGAGAATAGGATAGAGAAGATGAAAGTGAAAGAGAAGGGTTTTGATTGTGTAGGGAAGATTGAAACGGCGTCGTCGTCGTCGTCGTGGTGCACATCATCATCATCATCATCTTCAACGGATATGAATTTTGGTTTGTAGATAATGAATGAGGTTTGGATTATAGATCGTCTCCATCTTACATTACACCCATGCCTACGTGTTTTTTATTTTATTTTATTTTATTTTAAATTTGGTCCATCACCCTTTTTTTACAAAATTTCATTGTTTTCCAATTTTTTATTTCAAATCACTTTTTTATTTTTATTTTTCCAAAACAAACTCAGCTCATTTCATTATGAATAACAGTCTCAATACAAGTTGGAATTAAATCAAAACACACATCGCAAGTGTGCATTGTCCATCAACTCCTTCAAACCACTTTTTTATTATACCTATATTTTTTGTCTTATAAGAATATTTAAATAAGCAAATACTCTTATACAAATTAAAAATAATATATATGAAGGAAATTTAATTGAATCATTTGAATTAGTCAAAATCTCAAATTACCTAGAATTTTAAACTACTTCAACTAAACACACTATTGATGTATTTGTTGACGATGTTTTTTGAGGATTTGGATCTTCTGCTGCCTCTGCACAGTGCAACAAACAGTAGAATCATTAGATTTAGAGAGACAAATTCTCTCTAAATCTAACGATTTTACTGCCTGCTGCACCGCGCATGTGCAGTAGAAGATCCATGTTGATTTTTCCAGCTGCGTGCGAGGCATGAATGTTAGATAAAGTGGCTCATTAAGGTTTATAAGAATCTAACGCATGTATAAAATCTCAAAAAGATGTCGCATTCTTTAAATGGTTAATGTGTTCGCTAGAAAAATTACATATATTTAGAAAATTGTTTGGAGAATTAGCTAGAAAGACGAGACAAATAGAGTGGGGGTTTAGAATAATAAGGATAGTAACTTTTACTCTTATAAATGTGTTTTGCATTGGGACTTTGCATAGTAGGTGAAAATATGCACTTCGAAGAAGACCTGAGTCAAATACCAAAAGACCATTTGAGGGCAAAGTAATTACAGTAGAAATGGTATTTTAACAATTTGTGAAGCTTCACGATGATAAAGATGTTCAGGTTTTTTTTTTGCAGACTTTCTATACTTCCAATTCGGTAGAGTTCTACCCCCTATGAAGCACATACTCTGACACGGACACAGTACACGCGTATCCATTTCCATAAAAACAATATAAAATAAATCGAGGCTACCCCGTATTTACGGTAAATACAAAACCTTACGTTGCAGAAAACAACACATCCTCTACAGAATACCCTACTACTCTATCAGCTCTCTTTGTTCTTTTTGTCTGGTAAATTATAACATTTGCTGTTAAAAGTTGCAAAACCGTGTTCTAATATAAGCTTTTCTCCCTAATAAGTAGTGCATCAATATGAGAAAAATCAGCACTAGAAGTTTCTCACAATATTCGTTGCTCGTATAACATTGCCCACACAGGTTACGGTGCTACACAACTTGCTCTCCCACCCTTCAAACCTGATGAATTTCAAAGAAGCTATCATGCTAGAAAAGGGATTATGGGCAGCCAGGCCATTTTTTGTTGACAACATCCTTATTTTCTAAATTCCCATGGACATATACTTTTGGCACTTTAACCTGCAAAGTGTGAAAACTAGGATAAATAATTTTGGAAGGAACAGAGCATTCATTGTTTGAACTGGTTGTGAATTACAACCACTAACCGGTAAAATTGGCGGAAAGCCAAATTTAATGTGGACTCTTGAGAACCCATCTTCAGTAAATAGACACTTGAATCCATTGATCACTGGATGCTCACTGTTAAAGACCAACAAGAAGATCAGATTTATGCGAAAAAACCAAAGTCAGTGCAATGAAAGGTAAAAAAATTATATACAAAACCCCACTTCTAGATCTTAAAGATGACAAAAGTAATAAGAAAAAATTATTCATCCAGATACCCAATGTCAGCCGGTTTTGTGGGTTGAGTTAGGTCGTTAGCATAAAGATTCTAAGGCCTGTCAGTGTACAGGATCTCTCATCATAAAAAAGCGTGTACCATACAATTTATATGCCAGTCAAGCAAAGTACTTGAAATAATGCTACTGATATGCTAGTTGTAGATAACTCACTTTATTAGGAAAGTGAAATTTCTCTGCTGAAATTCGTGCAAGCTAATTTGTTCTTCTTTAGAATACCTGCACTAAAGAAAAAGAGGAAATGTAACATGGTGTTGGGAAATAGTGGAAAGTAACTTGATCAGATTGTAGCAAACAAAATCAACGTATAAATAATGAGAAATATACGGATATTGCCTTACTAACACCTGAGTCTTCCCCATAAATATAGAGAAATGTAATGTTCTTTGGTAAGACAATGAATATAATGTTCTTTGGTTACAGTATTATAAATATAGTGGATCTCTTTCCTAGTCGGACAATGAATATAGGGAAATGTAGTGTTCTTTGGTTACTGTATTATAGTAAAAGGCTTAGAAGTTAGAAAGGCATGTCTTCACTAGTCTACAAGAATGATTAACTAGCTGCATAATAAACGTGTTATAAAAGAAAGAAGCAAAATATACCTCCATTGGAAATCACTTTCACAAAAGCGAGATATCCCGTTCATGGCAGAAAATGTATCAATGTGAACCCATTGTTCATTCGCATCACTATGAAAACCTGCCACATAAAATAAAAGATAAAAAACACAGATGCAGACAGTAATAAAGGGATCATATCAAAAAGACAACCAAAAAGCTTGTACATAACTCCTACTTATACTTTTTTCAACATTCGAGATTTCGTTTATTTTCTCAAATTTCGGTGTTTTGTAATTTAAATGAGAAACTTTTCTGGACTGAAGTTGTTTTGTGTCTCAATGACTCTTCTCATTAGTCTTCTAACTAGGAAAGAAAGGAATTGTGAGCGAGAAAAACAATTGATACACATTGGAAGTCCAACATTGAATTAGTGGAAGAGAATCAACGGGTATAGAAGTTAGGGTGCTTGAGTCCAAAAATGTCTACACTTTTTGACAAAACAAAAACTCCAAGCCTATGAAATCACCAGCCGAGTTCGCACTCTCCTATTGGGCATGCTCGTTAAAATCCAGCATGGTATTAGAGTCCAAATGGCTTAATAGACCATAGTGATCCTAAATAAACGAAAAACAATTGACACCTGATACATGAGAATACAAGCTCAGGCAAAAAAAAAAAGATTTGAGGCCTTTGAGGTTCACTGGAGCACAAGTCTAGGACGAAGTAGGCACAGCTAAGATGGCGCGCAAGTGGGAAACAAAGAGACCAATCGGGTTGGACTTGAGGGAGAGAGTTGGAAGTCCCATCGAATAAATGAATATTGAAGGGTATATAAGCTAGGGTGCTTGAGTCCAATGTTTAGACTTATTAGACAACATGGCAACTCCAGCTATGCCCACTCACCAGCCTAATCCCCACTTCCCTATTAGGCCTGCTCGCTAAAATCCAACAACACATATCAAATCAAACTGCGAGGCATCAATCAAAGACCAAAGAAAAAACTTTCTTAATAACACCTATGATCATTACTTTTTTTTTTTAAATAATAATCTGTGATAAAAAAAATCTCTGATCAAAGAAGTATCACGCTCAGTGGCCTTTCATTAGAGGATCCACCAGGTTCAACTACAATTTGACAGAACTTACCACTGCTGACTGAAAAAAGTATATTGTAACTTAAATATTTTTACTGAATTAATGGGCAAAAGAGGAGCAGTATTTTTCAAGGAAAAATCTAGCTAAATGCTTTGCAGCAAATGCATGGACATATTGGGACTCATGGACTCACCAATCCCATGCAATTTTTTTAAGGCATGACCACTAGGATAGTTCCAGTACGATGCCGTGAAAGTTGTCATAGTTCCTCCAAGACTACAAGAAAGAGAATAAGTATAGGAAAGGATATATCCACCTCCGATGAAACAAAACAACTAGTGAACCAACCTCATTAGAAGTAGTCCCAACATAATGATGTAAAGCAATTTCCAGCTCAGTTTTTTTCTATTATTGTAACTGAAACATTACAGGACACATACTAATGAAGGTCAGTAACTTCAAACACAAAAGGGTAAGAAACCAAGAAAACAGACATTAAGGATATATTTGATTAGCTTTTTAAAAACAGTTTTTTGCTTTTAAAACTTAATAAAGAACAGGAAACATCTGAAACAAAGATTATGCATGTTTCTTAAAGGACCACAGAACACCCCCATATGGACGTCTCTAAGGAAAACTAATTCAGGTTTGTTTGAATTAAAGTTAGGTATCTTCCACTCAGGTCCTCATAATCAAGTATATTGAGCAAACTCAATGCCTTGATTCATCGAGCTGACTGGAACGGCATCATCACTCCTAAAGCCAAGATATATATTTTATATTCAAAATATCATTCATGATCCGATAAAAAATGAGAAAGAAAAGCAAATTAATGCCACAGAAACAAGGAAAAAGATGCAAAGTCATTTATTTTTCAAATTCCTAAATGAATTGTTCTTCTATAAATAATATCCATTCAGTTGTATTTTAGTGTACATGAAGGAAAACTAATTCAGGTTTGTTTGAATTAAAGGAAGGTATCTTCCACTCAGGTCCTCATAATCAAGTATATTGAGCAAACTCATTGCCTTGATTCATCGAGCTGACTGGAACGGCATCATCACTCCTAAAGCCCAGATATAGATTTTATATTCAAAATATCATTCATGATCCGATAAAAAATGAGAAAGAAAAGCAAATTAATGCCACAGAAACAAGGAAAAAGATGCAAAGTCATTTATTTTTCAAATTCCGAAATGAATTGTTCTTCTATAAATAATATCCATTCAGTTGTATTTTAGTGTACATGACTACATGATGTAGTATTTTCAGAAATTGCAGGGGGAACCTAATTGACTTTTAATGACTGATATAAAACTCATCAACTAACAAGTCGCCGTGTCCAGTTCATATCTGAGAAATGAAGATAAACATTGGAACTAAAAACCACATGTAGGGCAAGGAAAAGTGTTAGGACTTAGGAACCCAATAATTGGTATAGAAAAGACATACAAAGCTTAGGTGAAGCAAATATTCTGTTTAAAAGGGACAGTGAATATTCTGCCTGAGACTTAGATAAGCATGGAGGCCTTACATTCTGTTACATGCAACAGAAGCGGACAAGTTGAATATTGGAATTGAACTCATAATAAAACGAAGCTCCTGCAATATCCATCAAAATAAAATAATGTTGCACGCATCTTTTGGTCTGATAAGAACACAAATTAAGGGATGGATTTTATAGTATAATTGTAGTACCTTGTGGGGAAGCTTAGAGTACAGTAGAATGAAGGCAAGAACTGGGAAAGTGAAAGAGCGCACCCTTCTGTCTACTAAGAAACCAAACTGCAAAGCCGACAGCTTGTCAGAGTTAGGGAAAAAAAAAGAGGCTCTGATTCCCTTTCAGACCTTACATTCTGTGCTGCGCATTTCTCTTAATCCACAATTATTGCTTCCTTTCCTTCTTTGAAACATATCTATCATATACTCTCACGGGGTAGGGCTATATTAATTAAACAACAAGCTTATTTGTAGTGGAATTTATCATGACTATAAGTAGTTCAAATATCCTGTTATGTTTTAAACATGGTCTTCAAGAGCATACATGACAGAGTGTATACATGCTAGATGCTTGAACTAGCTGAGAACAAATAGGGAATACACTGAAACGAAGTTTTCAAATGAAAAATAGGCAAGATTCCATATTAACTCAGAGTTCAAATATATTATTTCAGAGTTCAGACATAAATATAGACAAAATAATAAATTTTAAGTTTGGTATTGAGAAGATTAGATAAAACATTTCACAATGAAATTAAAAAATATTAATTAGTTTGCTGGGAAGTAAAATAACCCACCGTATCAATATAGAAATTTACATAAGCAATATCTTGACCGTTAAGGAGGATATCTTGCAATCCATGACTCACCAGGGAAAGAGGATATGCAGCAAGCAGTGATCGAGGGAGCGCTGAGGTGAAGTACCAATGAAAAGCATGTGTCTAACAAAAACTTTATGAAGGAATCCAATAATTTATATTAATAATTTATCATATACAAGCGGTTCGGTATTATCAAATATAGCAAACAGTATGCAAATTTGGGATATCAATAATAAGATTATTGTGCCTTATCAGCAGGTAAAATAGAGGGAAGTTCACTGTGATCAATGAATATTACATGGCCACTGACTACCCAAACCCTAATTCCAATACATTAAGTCCTCGCTATTGCAGAGATTTACCATAAATCTCTTTGAAAAATCCTTCTTGTCTCACACTCCTGCTTTCTAAGTCACACCAGCACATAATTAATAAAATTTGCTTAGTAACAGATCTTAGTAATCACGGGATATACAAAAGAAATAGCCCAATGCTTACCACCCAAAAGAACTATGTTGAGTGACGGGGAACTGTTACAAGGAACCGGGGTAACAAACTTGAGAAGCAAGAGAAAATTAGATACACCCTCTCATAAATATGTATCATATGTTTTCATATTCTATAGTCCTGCAAATTTTCAATATAAACCCAGTGAAGGATACTCCCCATTCAGAACTCTTGTTTAGTATAGAGTTAAACCAAAAGACTTCAAATTCAGGCCACAATAATCTTTTCCACATAATTGAATCAACCAATACGGTTATACCTGTAGGACAGATATTTCAATGTCAGAATCAAATTTTAATGAAAGCATTGATGTTATGATAATTTTACTTTTTAAAATTACAGATTAATTTATATAAAAAAAAAAAAAAAAAAGCAAATGTCACCAACCTATGCATACGAACGCCATCCCAGTGCAGTGTTTTACAGCACCCCATACTGATATTTTTTTTGTCTTCCTTTCAAGAGATAAATAGCATCAGGCACAGAGCTCGATCAAGTTAACTTAACAATGGAATTTTAAGAACAAAATTTCAAATTTTTAATTATTTGACCAGAAGTGCAAGCCCATAAAATGAGGGTAAGAAAATTCATCAAATAGAACACTTAACTTTAAATGCTAAATAAAATAAACACTCTTAGATTTGGGGGCTAATTAAGCCCCAAAAAGCTGACTTTAAGATGAGGGGTGCCCGTTATTTATAAACTATTTTCAGCTGTGGGACTAGGGTTTTTCCCCATACACCTCCTTATGTCGAGCATAATTGGGTTTAGTGCGTGGATATAATATGGAGGGGTGGCCCAATAAATCCAAAATAGGTCTTGATACTATATTAGATTTTGGGCATAACTCAACCATACAAAATTGCATTGTAAGGTGAGAGGTGCCCATTATTTATAAACTCTTTTCAAGCTTTGTCTCTAATCAATGTGGGACTATGATTTTTCCCAATAATAAACACTATTCTTCAAAGACAAACTACCTTACAAAGTATATATTTGGGAGAGCGGTGAGACTACCACCAACGCATGATTATGACATATTCACTGTGGAAATAAGAAGGTACAAACTGCAGCTTCTGGTTTGATGTGGATACTCGCCGTGAAAAATTGGTGTTCCAAACATATGCTAAGTGTAGTTAAAGCAACGACATTCTATATTTATATTTTACAATAAATGTTATGTAAAGAGTAAATTTGGATTCTGTGGTGACCTAACCGAACATTTCAAACACCTATTCTGATTATCCTATAACCTGAGATAGCAACAACCATATGAAAGTGACAAAGAAACAAAATTCACAAGAACGCAATCATAAACAACCCGATGGCACTATTTGAACATCAAAAATTCGACGACAAACTAGATGGTTAACGCAGTTCAAATACATGGTTACAAACAATTGCAATTTAGCAGGTCCTGTACTGCAGCTCAAGCATTTAAGGAGAATAGGACAAATGAAAAGCAAGTTAAAAATAAGTGCAACATACCAGAAGAAGTTGTAGCCCAAGGGGACCAACAAGTAACAGCATGTCACACCTGAACACAGTTGTAGAAAAAATCTGAAAATCAGAAAGTGCCAAGAGGTTATTTCAGAAAAGACAATGCATACCAAACGTACTAATAATGGAAAGAGAAATGTTATTTAGACATCATACTGGGACACCAAAATCGACAACAATTTTGCCCATTAATGCAATTAAATAAGTGGTTAATTTTTTATCAAATGTCAACAATCTAATTCTGGCATGGGATATTTAATCAAAAAATTATGGCATTGCAAAATGTATGTATAAGAATTGAGATGAAAAAGAAGTAAAAACATAAACATGTTACATACGTACCAGAGAGTTTAGAGCTGCATAAAAGTGCCCCTGGAACCAGTATCCATATGCCAAATTCACTGCAAATAGACCAAGAGAGAGAACAACACCATGATGTTGACTGACACATACGAAAAACCCCTTTATAAAGGTTTAAATGAAAATTTAAGGGAAAAATAAAATGAGAAAGAATAATACATATTCACTGAATCAATGCAACAAACTTGCTCTTAAACATATATAATAAAATTTTCTCACTGCCAATATCTGATTTCCCTATCAATAAGTTATCAAACTTTTTTCTTATTAAATTGTTGACAATTAATTTTGTATTTTAAAAAGAATACACATTTGTATTGTGTGTTTTAAAATACACCAAACTGCAGAATCAGTTTCCACATTATTTCATTTCTAGTTTTGTCAAACAGCAGAATCAAAATAAGATTCCAATTCCGATTTACTAATTCCTATGAATTGCATTCTGTTAGCATCATAGTGTTGCCAATTTAGGAATCAATACCAAAATGTAAGAGCATGTCCCTATACTGTATATGGCTTAGGTAGGATTTTCATCTCCCAATGTCTGTTAATAACCAACTCTCCTAAAATCTTAAGCTACTAGGTGAATGCTCCTGGTTGGTATTATTGCATCTGTAGTAAATCTTATCACGCAATAGCCGTTTGCACTTGAAGCAAGGAAATTCAACATTTTGTTTAGAAGAATAGAAGTAACAATTATCGAACTCTTGACCATTTGGTCACAAAGTCTCAAACAACAAGTCAATAAAAAACTCTCCTAAAAGCTTAATGTGAAGGCTCATAACTCATGAGTGTCTATAATAACGATAAATTTAATGTAAAATAAAGAGAAGTGTGATTAGTGAGCTATTTGAAGTTTGAAAACTTCTCAACTCTTTCTCTATTTTTACATAAGTATGTAAGTTCACAAATAAAGCCATAAGTGCTCCTGTGTATAAAAAAAGCCTATGTGGCCTCTATATCTGAAGGATATAATTCTTTCTTTAGCTGGAAAAGAGAAATTCTCTTTGTAGAACCAATATGTTCCTTTCCAGAATCAATTAGATACTTCTAAATAGAAGCTGTGTTCTTGCCGAACTCCTATTCAAGTCAGATACTTCTAGTTGTATTTTTTTATTTATTTTTAATACCAATACAAATTGGAATACCCAAATAATTACATAAATAGTATCATTTTATAATGTCTACAATGACTTGTGCTAAGTTTTAAAATTCTTTCTTGGATTTAAGATTCAGGTTATTATGTTAATTTTATGTACCGCAATACCGCATTGTAGTTGCACTGTGTCTTATAATTTTTAAAATATCTTAGATCCGAGCTTGTGTCTTATCATATCAATTCATGCGTCATATATTTACTATTAAGGTCCATCATCATATTATTATTAATTAATTATTAATAATTAATTATTAATAGCGTGAATTTAAAGAAGCAAGATGAGCCAAGTAGTTACCTATAGCCATAGCAAGAATGTTAGGAAGTGGACGAGAACAATAGAACAGAAAATGAAACTGAATGGAAGTTATTATCACAAAGAAGGCTTCTACTTGATGCCCAAATTTATCCCTTATCTGAAAAAGAAACAAAAACAGAACATGATTAGGGAGCATATTCAACTTAATCTAAATCTTATATAACATGTTTTAAACTAAACCTCAATGGCTTGGAGACAAAATTGATTTTCAAACGAAGAGAGGGAATGTGTACGGCCTTAAAGTAAAATGTGATTGATATTCATTTGAGGTATTAATAACCAGCATTGGTCCTTTTAGTCGTTTTGTTGGTAAAGAAATCACTAATGAATAATACATAAACAGAGGAAAATGGATCTTCCTAACAGTACAGCAAAACAAACAAACAAACAAACCAAAAAATAAAAATATGAATAAGCGGGAGACTTTCACAATTCCTCTACAAATTCATCAAAGAAACAAGTCCATGAAGTCAAGTCTCAAGAAAGCAGTTTAATCTTGTATATATTTGAGTGGAAGGAACCCCTCATTTAAAACTCAGGCATGATGCACTACCTAAATGACCACGTTTCTACAAGCGTAGCAAATTAGATAATGCCAGAGGGCCGTTAATGCCTTCATCCTTCGAAAGACACGGCCCTTGAAAATGCTGATGGAGATATTTAATGGGGACAGGAAAACTCAAGAAGACATAAGCCCTCCAGAGGTCATCTCAAAACAACTTCCTGCTGTCAAAGAGACATTCTAATTGGAATACCCAGTCATTCCATTGAGTAGACATTACCATTAGTTAGCTAGAGATCAACCGTCTTGAGATGATTATCAGCCATCTTCCAATGGAAACTCTACTCAAACCTATTACCTAAATATGTTTGGACATGATATGCACTTGTTGGTCATCATGGTCTAACATAAATGATCTGACCTCTTAGCAAAATGTTATATTTAAGTCACTGGAAACAATTTTCAGCATATTATCGAAAGTGGAACTAATCAAGCTAAAACCACTTTCTTACAAAGAATAAGGTACCAAGATTGGGAGAAGAAAATTACGAGGAGATAAAGCCACCTGTGATTAAACGGAATAGGTAGGTGTTAGTGTTGGTGTTAGTGAAGAACTCTATGAACCTCACATAATATGTTGGCAAAGTCTTCTTTTCCAAGATGCTACTTGCTACCTTTGTTAAACTATCACATAATATAGACCATTTTAGATAAACTTTCTCAAAAACCATCCCTGGAAAAAGAAAATGGGGAGAGTTTATCCTTTTCTCTAAATGTGATAACCAGTTAACCAAAGAGAGATCATGTTTATGAAATATTCTAGAATTCTAGAATTAATACAAAAGAAAACCATCACTTTCATTTCATATGAAATATAATATTTGAACTTTACTTACATAGTCAAGATATCAGAAATTTTGGTGAACACTAGTTAATGGAAAAAACTTAAATTTATGTGCTCAATGTAGATCTTCTTTAATGATCATCAATAGAGAATTACGAAGGGGAAAAAGATCCAAAAGTGCAAACCTGACGACGAAAGAATCTTAGTGTATATAGTACAATGCCTCCTAGGGCCATCCGAACTGCATATCAACAATAAGGCACATGGGTTTTATATGTACGAAAATATATAGTGAACAGAGTTGTGCAACAGCTGATGATAAGAAAAGTCAAATTACGAAAGAAAAAAATATCCACCATTCCAGATTAATACAGTGCATTGCACACATGAAGCAAATCTTTACTTAGGTAGAGCCCGGGATAATGAAAATTTTACACCATGTTTATAATTGTAAGCATTTTGCAGGGGGAAATAGGGGTTAAACAGTATTCTCTGAGGAATATAAAATAAGCAAAAAACAATGTGCAATGAGGGAATGACTGCCATCAAATGCGAAAGAAGGTTACCTGTGAGAAGAGCGTAAAACTTTGGCAAATGCAGCAAATTTATAATTAACACAATTGGAGCCGCAACGAGTGACACAACCAACGCACCTGAAAAAAAGTATAACATAGTTGGAGATAATATACTAAAATAATATAATTAAAAAGGACCTATTACACTGGTACATACACACCAGTGTATTCTGAGAAGGGCCTATGCAAAAACTCATTGTGAACAATCCAATTGAACATAAAGATAAGATAAGGAATTAAGGACGATTCAATTTCCATTGCTAACAACTAATCAAACTACAATAACAATCATAAAACGAGCTAGTCACAATCGCAAACACTATTCAATGGATTCACATCCAATGAGTCCATATTTATTTATCTCTTCAGAGTTCAGAGATGAACTTATTATTTATGCTGACTGATAAATCAATAATACCTGGCTAGCAGTGCAAAACATGCAACCATATACAAAGAACTTAATAATTATTGTTCTTGTGTGTGGCAAAAACTCTCTTGAGAGGGGAGGGCCACGAGTACCGGCAAAGCCAAGTACACATGGCCAGCCAAGTTTCCCACATAGATTAGTCACTAGCGTCGCTGTGCACCAATAACATGGTAACTAAAAAAAATCAGTATGCAGTATGCACCAAGCATGTGTGTAAATTTCACGGCGTCAACTAATCAGAAATTGACACATTACAAATTTTTTGATTTTTATCCTATTCATTTTGAAAGTCACACTTTTCTTATAGATTGACAGTGTAAAAACAATATTTACACCGGTGTATATTAATTAAACTCTAATAATATACTGAGACGATATTAGCAGACTGATACTCTTTACTGTGGGTTTTTTTGACAGAACTCTTTACTGTGGTTGAAAATGAGAGAAGAAGCTGAAAAATATAAAAGCTTACCAATGAAAGTGCGAGGAACCACACCAGGGAATTCGAGATGATCATACTGTTGACAGAAACATAAAATCGATTAATTATGTACAGAAAACAATAAATTAACGCTAAAGTGTATAAAATTAAAAAAACAGAAAGTAAACTCACATTGTCTAATTGAAGCCGATGATAAAGAATATCATGCATTGCCTGAACATTGAAACTCTCTTCGACCTTAGTGTAAGGCACCGTGATTATGTAGAAAGCAGCTATTGATCCCAAAAGCAAATCGTAACCGCAATGATTCAGAAATTTCGCAGATTTGTCGTTGTAAGCCATTGTTTTCGTTTTCGGTGTTGCAGATGAGCTGTCTGTAGAGTATCAAGAGCGAAACACTGCAGAGTGCAGAGTCATCAAATGGGCTTGTTGGGCTTTTAAGAAGCATTGGGCTTTATTTGTGAGCCCTGGTAGAACCTTCTAAGTGAATGGGATTTGGATTTTTTTCACGCACCCCCTTCTACTCGCAAAATACCCACTTAATGTTGTGAAAAGATAAAAACACCATTAAAATATAAAAAGTTTCCAATGTGTCCCTTTTTATAATTTTTAACTCGTACGATACTATAGTACTAAACCATGTTCGGTACCTTAGTAATGTTGCATTTAGTTTCCACACAGTATAAGTACGGTATAGGTACTGAACTAGTTTAGTACCAAGGTAATGTGTATGCTAATTCTGAAACAGCATAGACATGGTACCGTACCTGTTAAAAATTCTGCAGAATTATGACAAATATCTTCTAGGTTTCAACGGCTTGGATTGAGGTGTTTGTCATTTGTATTTTGATATGTCTGTTTTGTTATGTACGGTACGTTTTTCCTGTATAATCGATTAAATTAATCGTAGACGGACATATACATCATCCACACAAGTTATAAAATAATCAACCTAAAAAATACAAGTCTCAGAGCAACTACTAGGTCTATTGTGTCTCGCTCGCCTCTCTGGTGATACACGCACCATCTAAAACGAGTGGACAGTCTGACAATCTCTTTCAGCCGTTGGAGTAAGCCCAAGCCCGCGTCCCTCGTGGAATATGATGTTCATGTCCAACAACTATCTCCATAGAAAGTTGTACTGTGGTTTGCTGAGGAACGAGAATTTGGGGGTTAGTCCAGTCTTGTGTCCTTACTACTATCTAGTATCACGAATAATTTTTTAAATTTAATAGGGTACATTTGGAGTTGTCAAATCCAGTCACTTTTTAGCAAATCAAACGCACCCTAAGGGTGTGTATGTTTTTTTTGGTCAAAAGGGTGTGTGGGTTTTTTAGAAATAATAAAAAAAAAACTTTACTTTTCACACCTCCCCTCCACACTTGAAAATATAAAACTACCCCTCCACTCCAGTGCAGAAACGTAGTCGTAATACTCGGGTCTATCAGTCGCCCAATCGCCGCACCTTCGCCACCGTCGTCAGCCACCGCACCCTTGCCGGACTCTTTTTTTCGCATTCAACTTCACCGGTAAGTTAATTTTCAGTTTTCAATTCGCTACCTAGTTGTTTAACTTGGTTTTCCATTTCTTTGTAACAAGATTATGCATTCAGTGTTAGAGTTGCAGACTAATGTAATGTAACGATGTTTTCTGTTTTGACTAATTGACTGAAAGAAATGATAACAACGATAGAAAGAAGAATGATAAACATAGAGTTTAGACAACAACACATCAACTATAAATGCATCCCACGCCTATAAATTATTTGAAGATAGTAGCATCTCTCTATAAATTAGGTATTGAGAATTGGAGATTAATTGCGGTTGTTGATTCCAATTCGTCTCTGAGATATAAACAGATGTCATTTCGTAATGTGAAATACTTTTTTTTAGAAATTTTCAATATTGGCTGGTTCTAGCTGTTTCAAGAAATGTCTCGCTGATTCAAATAGTGAGAACGCCAATGGAAGGTAGCTCAGTTGGCGAGGTAAGGGACAAGAAGGAGTTCCAGAGTTCAAATCCTGGAAACTAACATTTCTCCACCCCCGCTAATATTTGCTTATAAAAAAAAGTAGTGAGAGCGCGTCCCTTTCTCTAATTTCCCCTCTCCGTTGCAGAAGTGAAACCAGACTCCGAAGTCTGCAGCGTTCCGCCACCGCGGTTCTGCTGCCTCTTTTCCTGCAAAACGCTTCCCACTTCTTGTGTTCCTGCACCGTGCTGTGCTGTGCCTCCGAGGTAATGTCGAACACTACCCTGTCCGTTCTAGCTTAGTGCTTAAAATCCATTGCTGAATTGCTTCTGTGTTCCTGTTGTTTGAATAACCACTGTGAGTTGCCACTGTTATTTCATCTTGTGATTCTTGACCGAGAAACCTAGTGATTGATTTAAATTTAAATATGCTTGAGTCGATGCTGCTTCCGTGTTAATCATATTCTCAGCGATGTTTTCCTCCATGAAGTATAAACATTGCTACTTTCACAAGCTCTTCCATGTGAGCCTTGCAATTTGGCATTTTCCGAATGTGCAGTTAATGAATTGTTCTATGTTCTACCAACACTGTAAGACAACTATTGCTTCAAAACAAATATTGTTACTTTTCTTCTTTCCTTTGTTATTTTACCCCAAATTCAATTCCAGCAACGGTCCAAACTGCTCCACATATTGTATTGTGTTGGTATTGTTGATGATTTATAATGATTATGTTAAATAAGGGTTAACGTTCACATAAATTGACAATATTTGGATGATAATACATAAATTCAAGTAGTTTTACCACATACTAATACTATACTCTAATGCAATATCGTACTATAATAATAGTACTAAATTACTTACATTCAAGCTCACAGAAACATGTACTTCCTCAGGGTTCATAGTGGCATATTGAATGGCTGCAACCAGGACTCGAGTCAGTAGCTTTTCTCGCAATGTGTCAAGCGCAACGTCGCATGATTCTGGACTCAAGCATGGTCCTAATGGGACACTATTCCTATCGTCTGGGATTCCCGATCTCGACAGTAAGTATCTCGTTCACTTTCTTCAAATAGTAAATGGTTCAATTTAATAATTTTATTTATGTCTTTCCATGAAAGATTCTTATGCTTTTTATATTGTTATTTTTTTTTGAAATAGAGATTCTAGGTGGTGGTTTTTCTCTGGGTAGCCTTGTCATGATTATGGAAGATGCAGAAGCACCTCATCATATGCTTCTATTGAGAAATTTTATGTCTCAGGGACTTTTGCACAAACAGCCACTCTTGTATGCTAGTGCTTCTAAAGACCCTAAAGGATTTCTTGGTACTTTGCCCAGTCCAGGCTCATCCAAAGAAGATAAAACTCGGGATCCTAGCCATGTACTTTTGTTTTTTCGCTGCACTCTGTGATGATGTATAAAAACTACTCTAATTTTGGTCAGGGTTATGTAATTTGTATGTTATTACACTTATGTTTTCAGGAAAAGGATCTGAGAATTGCTTGGCAGTACAAGAAGTACTTTGGTGACCCTCAGCTAAATACCAGCTCTAATAATGGTAAATTTGCCCATATTCTTCTCTTGTTTGTTATTTGAATATCGTTATATTGTTTTCACTTCATTTATGATATTAGTTTTCTTTAGTCAACTATGCAATACATTCCTATCTTGTAGTTACTTAACTAAGTAATGAAAATATGTGCTTGAGTGGCTAGTAAAAGTGAGACATTAACTACAGTAGTTTTATGTACTAAAATTGCAAGTGTCATAACCATCTCACAAGCTATGTATAGAGATCATATTCTATGAAGTTTAAAATAGCAAAGCCAACCATTAGTTTCCGCTTTTGCCATTGTGATCTTCTTCTGCCTGTTTTCTGTCGTTGCAGATTTGCAATCCTCAATACGCCTAATTTAAATGTAGAAAAGTGTTCACTTTCCCTTTCCATTATTTATTTATCATTTAATAGAGGGACACGATCGATTATTTGTTGAGCTTGTGTAAACTCATTCATAAACCCAACATGAATGGTTTTATATACAATGTACCCCTTTATGCAAGAGCCCTTTGGGCTTAAAGGGTGGATAATCATAATTCACAGATCAACTCTACCTTATGCTAAAATTGAGCCTCTAATACCATGTAAATTGCCAAATTCTCCTAAGAGCTCAAGTTGTAATGTTTAGGCTCATGAATGGTTTTATAATTATACTCAACACAATAAGAAGTCATATCATATCCTGCAAAAACATCTTTCATTCACATTTCAGTCACTAAAGTGTAAAATATGGAGTTAAAAGTATGATTGAACATTTTAAAAAGTAAATTAAAATGTTACTAAGGCTTTTCATTTTTTACTCACATATAGGACATTTTAAGACATAATACCATGTCTTGAGTGTCCCACATCAACTAGAGATACGACTTAAGTAGTACTTATAAGGTTTGGGCAATCCTCACCTTACAATTCGGCTTTCTGGGCTTGAGTTGGCCTTTAAGTCCAATTTCTAATATGGTCAGAGTCTATCCTAGATCTATTTTATTATTGGGCCAAGATATATGTTATTCCACATGCATTTGTCCAAGCACAGATGTCTAGTCATGTAAGTGAATGTGTGTCGAGATCCAGGTTATTCCTTCCACATTAGTCCTCGTTTCAGATGTGCAATTCTGAGCAAGAGGGGTTGTGTTGAGAGCTCCACATCGACTAGAGATATGGCCTAAGCAGTACTTATAAGGTTTCGGCAATCCTCGTCTTACAAGTTAGTTTTGTGGGGGTTGTGTTGGGCCCTAAGCAACCATGAAATGTGGTTTTATGCGAGGAGCTTCATGTGGACAGTGTCGTTGTCTGTATCAAGTTCTCAAGCAAGCAGTTTTAATAGCTTTGTTATCTATTCTGACCATTGGCACAACAATTGAAGTTGTTGCCGTGTGACCTTGAGGTCACAAGTTCATTTTGGTGAAATCAACTTCTTGTGAGTCCAAGGTGGACTGCTCTTTGTAGTTTTAGTTTTAGTTTATTTTACAAGTACGATAAAATATCTTCCCAGTAGTTACAAAGAATCACATTGTCACAGTCGCAAAAAAACATATTGTTATTATGGATCTGTGATAAAGTTTTATGCTGTCCTATTGAAAGTGAACAATTCACATCTTAATGTATATTCTAAATCAGGTCGAGTAAACTATTGAGGTGAATCGTACTTACATTGCACAGGTGCTCAGCATGATTACTGCAATGATTTTGACTTGCGGAAGCCCCTGGACAGACACTTCTTTAGTGGCTCGAATGTAGATTGTGTTAGCATCCAAGATTCTCCAAACCTTGCTGCTCTTCAAGATCATTGTGCTGGATTTCTAAATCAATCCTCAAGGTTGGTAATCTATAGCGCTATTTTTGAAATATTCTGTGTAAAGAAGAGATATAGGATGGTTCCTAGTTCTCCACCTAATAGCTAAAGATTTCAGGAAAAAAGGTTCTTGTCAGTATTCAAATATTTGTTTACATTGTAACGACTTACACCTGGTTTAGTTTTGTCAAGTCTTTCTGAATAATAGTTTAAAATAGGAAAAAGGCTACTGTTGGGATTTGGATAATAGGTTTTTAAGAGGCCATCCCAATCAAAATTTAACTATATCGTCAACAGATTTTTTTAGCACATGCAATTAGAGAGGGACCTTTTGTATCTTATCCTTTCCTATTTCCCTATGAATTTATTTTTTTGCATCAACTGGGGGTTGTGAGTTGTTGCGACAAAAAGACTACTTTGGTAGTGATGTATTAATTTTATCTATAAAAATAGCTTCCTTTCTATTCAACTTTTCATTCACTAACGTTATGGATGGCATTGGCAGAAATGAAGGAAGCATTTCCTCTGCTCGTCGTATTGCAATTCAATCATTCTGTTCTCCACAATGCAAATATGCAAACATGGTGAGATAATATGCTTAATATGTTTTTCCTTTGTTTTTTTGGTCATATGGTTTCAAACAAAGTTTCTTTTTAGTCTTTGAACTGTATGTCCTTTTCCTTTATGATTTCATATTCCCTCTATGGTAAAGTACTTCTCTGATGGCAGACCCTGTCATGTGATCATTTTTAGATCTCAGCTATTAACAACTCTGTTTATTTTGTTCTACAAATATTCCTTATTTTTCTAATTTGAAATGTGTTAATATAACATTTTGTGGTCGCAGGAGTGGCATATGCTTTCCTTTATTAGGTCCCTAAAAGTCATGGCCCGATCTTCAAATGCCGTTGTTGTTGTAACATTTTCACCTTCTCTTCTTTCTCAATCTTGTTCAAAAAGATTGCAACATATGGCAGATACCTTGCTTTCTGTCAGAGCGATTCCAGGTTCATAATCAACTTCTAATTCTATAGTTCATCCACTTTATTATCAATTAGCTCGAATTTCATTACTAAACTATATTCGTTTCAGACGAGGACAAGGAAATGGCGAAACTCCTCACGGGTTACCAGGACATGGTTGGACTTTTAAATGTACATAAAGTTGCACGATTAAATACACAGGTTATATTCTTGCTTCATTTTGATTTATTTGTAAATGGTATTTTTTCGATTATATGCGCTATTTTTCCGTCTCTCTCACTTGCACACCCACACAATATACTTTCAGCATAATGTAGGTTGTTTTCCTGAGTTACTAATTTGTTTCATAATTGATTTGGATTTGTACATTGCCCGGTGTTCGTGTCTGTGTCCAGGTCGTGTCCGGTGTTCGTGTCGGTGCTTCATAGTTTGATATCTGTCTCCTATCTGAACCAACTTGTGTTGACTGTGATTTTCAATTCGCAGGTTCCCATTATTCTTGAAGCCACAACATTCTCGATAAAATTGCAAAAAAGGAGGTTTTTGGTTCTAGAATGTCTAAATCAAGCCCCAATTGACGGTTCAAGTGGAAGTTCATATAACACATCTGGTGGTTGTTCTGGGTCAACCAAAGCTGGGACACTTGATTTTTAGAACATACTTTATTTATTACTTTAATATTTGTATTAACCAGATAGGGATGCAACTCCCTTTATGCAATAACATAAAGCTTGTGGTAAAAAACTAACATGTAAAAACAGATAGGGATGCAACTTCCTTAGTAAATCACCAAGTAGAACCAATGCCGCCAACATGTGTCGCACGACACCTGCATACAACAACTGCAACATCATTTGGATGCAGAATTTATAGTGTGCTTTTTAGTCAATTCCTTTAGAGTTTCATCAAGAGTCTCTTATGTCTATACTCTCATTAATTACACTTTTGACTAATAACCATGATACATGTACTATTTCAAGCTTTATCAAGCTTAGTTAATGTGTCAATTACCTAATACTATCAATACTACCTAAAGACTTCCACTCACCAAATTCTTTTGATGTTTAGTGGATGTTTATCTTAAACTAAGTGGGCAATCTCAGTCCAAAACATCTAGCATAGGCACAATTTGAATAAAATTACTTAAAGCTAGAAATAGTACACAAGTCATATCATCCCAGTTTGAAAGACTTATCTCATAGCGAGATTAAAAACAACAAAATATAAAATGGAAACCAAGTATAGATCCATTACAAAGCTAGGATGACAATGTACATACTAGATAATTGATACCGAGCAAAGAGGAGAAGTTCCTAGTACCTCTTCATAAATTATGCAAAGTCTGCACATTTTCCCAATGCGGCAACACCATATCCAACATGTAAATTGCCTTAGAAATGGTGAAGGAAATGGGTTGAAAGGAGGAAGAAGGTGACCAAGATGAAGATGGAGGCTGGGTAGAGGTGGAAAGTGAATAAAATTTGTACTTTCCCCTTTGTAGAGTTTATGTGCATAAAAAAAATCTCTTTTCGAACCTAACATTTGTCAAATACTAAAAAGCACATGACCCAACATCCAAAAAATCAAAATGTCTTTAAAATTCCGATGGGGCCACATTTGTGTCCCTTTTTGACGTTGTTGTGATGACACCTGTGCATATGAACATGTTAGGAGAGAGAAAATAAGTGCAAATGATACTATCTTGCAATCAGTCCAACACTAGGTGTTATGTCACCAAGCAGCACTGCTCAAATTTTTCCCACACAAATTTTGCATACTAAACCGACAATATTATTCACACTAGAATGACACAAAAAATGCCAAAACAGTAACTAACATTTTAAAACCAAACAATCATATATTGCAACTAAAATGCTCCCATTAAGTATTTAAAACACATAATTGGCTTTGCTAATTCAAGTTTAAAAGAGTTAAATAATTCTTATTTCTAAGAGTTATCGATCTTCGTTATCAACAAGGACATTTTCGTTCGCTAGAAGCTTCTCTTCGGAAGGTAAACTAATTAAAACCTCCCAGGCCTTCTATTCTACCCTAAACATATTTTGTGAACAAGAGCACCATTGACTCACGATTCACGCCATTTCCTTCCACCAACAATATCACGTTCAATTCAATTCAATAAAATCACAATGCTTTGAAATAGTTACACCTCGACTAGTGAAGTTTGCACCGAAGGAGATGATACAAATAACATCAAAGAAGGAATTATGAGGGGAGGTGGAGGAATGCAATGTGGGCGACAACAGAGTCATCTGATGGCTTGTCTGTTTAGAGAAGTCTCGTCAATGCATATGGCAGAAGAGGGCGCGTTGACATACACAATATAATGTTGTTTTTGTTTTTCCAATAACATGACATTCATCAGAAAGCAAAATGAATGATTGGGAGTTGGAGAGGAATATACATTGTGAAGAGTGTACCATCGCATTCAATGAAATTGCTCAATCAAAATATCAATACAAACCGTGAGTGTACATCACCTAAAATTGTCTGTATATGTTAGGATTCACGCTATTTTACAATAGAATAGTTTTTATTTTGTAACCATGTTTTGAGCACTTCAGTTTTTCTACACCTATTCTACACCTCAATTTCTCTCTCAAATTTTCTCTATCTCTATAATATTATCACATCATTCACTTATCATATGATTCTATATTCCCTTCTCCCTTTTAGTATTATTGAGATGTATGAATGTCTAGAAGTATTTTTCCTTTTCTTTTGATAGGTACATAAGAATAATTTTTTTAACAATAATGCTATATAACCCAATGATTTGACAAAAAAACATACAAAAATACTAATACGTATTATACTAGTTGATTTTCAATTATTATAAAAACCAATTTAATAGTGAAACATACGTATTAGTCTATGTATCCGTATTTTTGTATGTTTTTTGTCAAACTATTGAGCTTTATAGCATTATTGTTTTTTTAAGGCAGGTACATTAGAATAATTAGCACTTGATGAAATTCCAAAGTTCAAAAAATGCATATGCAATACAAGTATGCTACTCACCACTTCAGATACACTCAATTCGTGTATGTTTGGTTCCGCGGTGATGAGAATTGAGTTTGGTAGAATTGAGTTTGCAGAATTGAGTTTAGTTAAAAGTGAGTTGATTGTAACGTGATTTTTGTTTGGATACATTTATCGAAAAATGATTTTCACCAATCATTCTTGTTTGGATAGATTAGGCCAAAAGTGTTTTTGAGTGTGAAATTACCAAAATAGATATAAACTTAAAATTATATTAGAAAATTTAAAATTTGATAAAATAGATTAAAAAAAATTAAATAAGCATATAAAATAAGTTTGCAAATGAATCTACTGTTAATTCTAAGAGAAAAAATGATTTCCAGCAAAAACAAGTTGAAGATTTATTTCAAGAGAAAAAAAAATACTAAATTAACCCATTTTAGTAAAAACATATTGTTTATAAAATTTTTATATATATAAAATGCTACGGTTTTTTTTTTCTTCAAAATGTTAAGGTTTTATGTTACAGTTTAGGGTGAGTTTTTTTATACCTCCACCCCATCATCCCCTCCCACCCCCACCATTTTACGTTATTTCCATAATACCCCTACCATAAATCACTATTTTGACTTGTATTGAATTCACTCTGATTGGGACCCACTTAATCTTCTATCGTATATACCTCAATGGAAGGTATATACGATTGCTTTAAATAATGAACGTTGACTTGTAAAGTGTGCATCGTATATATGTCCTTCGAGATGTATATACGATTGCATTATTAAATGCTTCGTTGACTACCCATCGTATATAGGTTATATACGATTGGGCTTTGAAGATCTTATCGTATATACATCTGGGCCATGTATATACGATGTTAAAAAATTACTCATCGTATATACATGGTTGACGAGGTATATTCGATTGGGTTTTTTTTTGTTTTTTAATGAAACAAATATCTATTTTGTTGGAACAGATATTGACCCGCTGCTGCGGATCTGCAGAGGCTCTCGGTTGGCTCTCATTGATATCGATACTCTGGTGGCGTTTACCACCGATACGATATATTTTTTACTCTAATAAATCAAGTTTGGTAAATAGTATTAAATTACTTAAGTACTTAATAAATTATATATTTTGTAGATATTTTCTACACGCGAGACTGTGGAGGAGTGGGCCAAAGCTGTTGGTAGAAGTATCGGTGTAGTAGTTATTATAGTGAGATCAGCAAAAGCAGCTAGAAAGGGGGGAGACGAGATAAGATTGATTTTGGTTGTGAGAAGCAATACAGGTTTACTAATGATTCAAGGGTTTTCAGTTCTAAAAGGAGAGGTTGTCCTTTTAGATTGAAGGTTACTTGCACTATTTGCCGTGGGGGTTGGTGTGTGACGGTTAAATGTGGTAGACACACGCACGAGTTGCTTAAAACTTCCATTGGTACTAATGCATTTGGGCGTCTGTCTAAGGCACAAAAGAATCTGGTTAACGAGCATGCAGATCTTGATGTTGGACCGAAAGCTACTATTACTGTTTTGAAGAAGCTAGATCCGGAGAATGTGACTACTCTTCGTCAAGTTTATAGGCCGCGTCACAAACACCGTTCTACAAAGAGGGGTCCTAGAACGGACATTCAGGAGGTACTGAGTTTGATTGCATCACATAATTATCTATGTTGGGAAACAGTGTATTCAACCATGTTTGTGCAGAACAGACTGTTAGAGCTTCGCAAGCTTTAACTATTGAATCCACGTCAGCCGGACTCGAAGTGGTTTGATTTGCCAGAGATGGGGTATATGGTTGCAACCAAGTATAATGTTGCACTGGTTCAGTTTTCTTTGAATATGAGTTTTACTTATCTGCCTTTGAGAGGTACTTATAGTTCATCTAAGTTTAAAATCATATCTGTTATGAACAAGGAAAATCTACACTGGATCCGTATGCAGGTCGTTTTACCCTCTGGCAATCTACGTGTCATTCAGTGCATCGTCCCACTCCCAGTGATGCGCCTAGATGTGTCGATTTAGCCGATGATTTTACTCTTCTTTTCTTCAACCTACAACGAAGCCATGGAATGGAAGTCACCACCGTCAACAATACAACTTCAAACCTAAAGGGGCAAAACTGGAAAAATGATATGTAATCACCTGTTAACAAAAGAGAATCGATTCTAGCTAGCTAGGAATGTTACCGTGACGTGAGTTTCCAAGCCAATCGTGCGGTGAAGATGAAAAGCCAAACAAGGTGGAAGCGCTTTTCTAAAGGTGAACGTACGTTTTGAAGGCTCCACCGTGCAAAGCAACATGGTGCACCTTCCCAAACCTCTCTCTCCTCACCATCTTCTCAAGCTTCTCGAATCCGAGAATAACCACTACTCCGCCCTCCAACTCTTCGACGCCGCCACGCGCCTCCCAGGCTACACCCACTCCTCCGAAGTCATCCTCCACATCCTCCGACGCGTAACATCCGACCCCACCCTCCTCCATTCCCACACACCCCACATCATTCGAACCATCCAAACCCAAAACCTTAACTGCCCCGAAGATATCCCTCTCACTCTCCTTAAAGTCTACGCTAAACATAGCTCCATGCCTGATCAAGCTCTCAATGTTTTCAAAAATATGGCTCGGGTTTTCAGGTGCCAACCTGGAATTCGCTCCTTTAATTCTCTCCTCAATGCTTTCGTTGAAACGCGCCAATGGGATCGTGCTGACAAGTTCTTCGCCTACTTTGAAACTGCAGCTGTGAAGCCGAACGTTGAAACTTATAATGTGTTGATGAAGCTTTTGTGTAAGAAGCGCGAGTTTGAGAAAGCTAAAAGGTTGCTGACTTGGATGTGGGAAGTGGGTTTGAGGCCTGATAGGTTTACTTTTGGAACTTTGATTAATGTGTTTGCGAAAAGTGGGGATTTAAATGCTGCATTGGAGGTGTTTGATGAAATGTCTGAACGAGGTGTTGAACCTGATGTCACTTGTTATAATATAATCATTGATGGGTTTTTTAAACTTGGTGATTTTTTAAAGGCTAAGGAGATGTGGAAGAGGTTGTTGAGTGTGGAAACGGTTTTTCCTAATGTTGTGAGTTATAATATTATGATTAGTGGGTTGTGTAAGTGTGGTAGGTTTGGGGAGAGTTTGGAGATATGGGAGAGGATGAAGATGAATGATTGGAAACATGACGTCTTTACTTATAGTGCTTTGATTCATGGGTTAAGTGAGAGTGGTGATTTGGATGGAGCTAAAAGGGTTTACAAGGAGATGGTTGGGAGAGGAGTTAGACCTGATGTTGTTACTTGTAACACAATGCTTAATGGGTTGTGTAAGGCAGGGAAGGTTCATGAGAGTTTTGAGTTGTGGGAGGAGATGGGTAAGTGTGGTTCTCGTAATGTTGTAAGTTATAACATATTTCTTAAAGGGTTGTTTGAAAATGGGAAGGTGGAAGAAGCAATGAAACTGTGGGAGGTTTTGTGTGAGAGGGGTTGTGGTGTAGAGGCTACTAGTTATGGAACACTGGTTCATGGTTTGTGTAAGAATGGGTACGTGAATAAGGCTTTGCAGGTGTTGCAAGAGGCTGAACGTAGCAATGGTGATGTCGATGCCTTTGCATACTCGTCGTTGATAAAAGGATTGTGCAAAGAACGAAGATTAGATGAAGCGGCTGGAGTTTTGAATTTGATGGATAAGCGTGGTTGTAAATTGAACCCTCATGTTTGCAATGCACTCATTGATGGGTTAATCAAACATTCTAAACTTGATAGGGCTATTCGAGTCTTCAAAGAAATGAGCACCAAAGGTTGCTCACCAAATGTTGTGTCTTACAATATTCTTATAAATGGATTGTGTGGTGCAGAAAGACATATTGAGGCATATCATTGCGTTGAGGAAATGTTGAAGAAAGGGTGGAAACCGGATATTATCACATACAGCACATTGATAGATGGTCTGTGTCAGAGTAAGATGAATGACACAACACTTAAGTTGTGTTATCAGTTTCTTGCCATGGGCTTTAAGCCTGATATTACTATGTATAACATTGTCATCCACAGACTTTGTTCTTCTGGCAAAGTAGAATTTGCCTTGCAGCTCTATTGGATGATGAGAAAGAGAAACTGTGTTAATCTTGTGACTCACAATACCATTATGGAGGGTTTTTACAAAGTTGGGGACTGTGAAAAGGGATCAAAGATTTGGGCTCAAATCTCGGAATATGGGCTAAAACCTGACATTATCTCTTATAATATTGCTCTTAATGGACTCTGCTCTTGTGGTAGAGTGACAGATGCAATTAGATTTCTAGAGAATGCTTTGGCGCATGGTGTTCTGCCAACTTCTATTACTTGGAATATACTAGTTAGAGCAGTGATTTTTTATGGAGCTTCAACTTGATTCTCTGGGGATCTAAAATTGAGTTAAACTAATTTTTCAGCTCCCACTCGTTCCTTATGCTTGTTGAGTTCATCAACTACATGCATTGTATATATATAGGCATTTTGTTGGCTTCCCACCAGAAATAGGATTAACCATATGATTAGGTTTGAGCCCAAGCATTAGCAGCTTTTGATGGTGTGGGTTTTTGATGCAATGCTTGGAGTTTGCCTGAGGGAACTGCTTGCATTTTGTGGTTGTCTGAACAGAAAGGTCACGTGTGTTTGTCTGTGGGATATTTATTAATCTACATCAAGCTACACATGAGATCGAGGTTTTAAATCGTGCTTGGGTCGCGGTCCATGACATTCTTGAGAATTGCTGTTAAATACAACTAATGTGTCACGTTGCTGTCAAAAGCTGTGATACCATGCCCAGATTGCTGACGCAAACTTTTTCTTAAAACCTTGCATGAGATAGTTGGTTTCTTTGAGGGTTTTGGAGTTTCCCGAAGAAATTACTAAAATCCTTTGTTTCATACACCAAGTTGTTAATGTACATAGAAGGAATAACCTTGTATAGTTATTACTTTCTTAGTACTTGTTTGCATGATGGAAGATGCAAATTAAATTTTTTGCTTCTAAAGGTACATTTCTAAAGATTGAGAAACTATGATTTCTGTATTGACATTGGATATAAAGAATTTCATCAGCATCACAGGATAACCCAGTTACACAGGTTTTGGTGATTGTAGTGATATCAGCAATATCACCTGTTGTGGATGCCAAAGCAAATCTGCATGATGTTATCAGGCCCAAGTTTGAAGCCTATACTTGGGGTTATTGTATCATGCTACATCTATCTCAGTAAAAATTGAACTCATTTATATTCCTCTTCATTCATTATTGGTCTTTCATGTGGTTCTAGTTTCTGATGACATACTTTGTTCATAGATGGAAGATACAGCGATAAAGTTAGCTTCTAAAGGCACATTTCTAAAGTTAATAAAAATATGATTTTCTGTATTGACATAGGATATAAAGAATTTCATCAGCATCACAGGATAGCCCAGTTACATGGATTTTGGTGATTGTAGTGATATCACCAATATCTGCTGTTGTTGATGCCAAAGCAAATCTGCACGATGTTATCAGGCCCAAGTATTTACTTGGGGTTATTGTATCATGCTACATCCACTAATCACAGTAAAAGTGGAACTTATTTATTTTCCTCTTCATTGTTGGTCTTTCATGTGGTTCTAGTTTCTCATGACATGCCTTGTTCATAGATAGAAGATACAGAGATAAAGTTAGCTTCTAAATATGTTTTTTCTGTATTGACATAGGATATAAAGAATATCATTAGCATCACTGGATAGCCCAGTTACACAGAGTTTGGTAATTGTAGTGATATCACAAATATCAGTTGTTTTTGATGCCAAAGCAAATCTGCATGATGTTATCAGGCCCAAGTTTAAAGCCTTTACTTGGGTTTATTGTATCATGCTACATTCATTAATCTCAGTAAAAATTGAACTCATTTGTTTTCCTCTTCATTCTTGGTCTTTGTTGTGATTCTATTTTCTGATGACATGCTTTGTTCATAGATGAATTGAGAAATCAAAGCCACAGTAATAGCTCCGAAAACCGCCACTTTTCTCCAATCAGTTGATGATGAGGCTATAGATTCAACTATTATAAAGGTCATCAGGCCAATGAAGAAGAGGTAGATGATTTTCCTGGTTCTGCTACCAGCCTTTTCTCTCATCACATCTTTGATTTTTTCTGCTTCCTTTTTGGCATTTGCTTTATCAACAACAGGTGGCTTCTTCCCGAGGTTCTTAAAGAATAGCCCTTCATTTCTACCATCTTCAATTTCAACTTCAAACTCTTGAAGTTCGTTTTCGCGCTCTTGAATCTCCTGTCTATTAACTTCTGCAGATTCCTGAAATTGTTGCATCTGGCTCTCCATGTTTGCTTTTATCTGTTAAACACAAATGAATACAAGAGGTCATTATTGATGTTGTACCTTTTACATGTAGATTTCCTTCGTGAGGTGCATGATTTACATGGTTAACTCAGAAGTGGGATGCATACTCTGGCGCCAACTTCATCTAATTCTTGGAGGGCATCTTCTTCAATCTTGTCAAACTCGGCATTAGCCTCCTCTCCAAATTGGGTTAAATATGCAGATTTCTCATCGATATAATCTGTAAGACGGACTTTTCGAGTTTGAAGCATGGCAATTTGAGCTAGCAGTTCTTGTTTACGGGTATCTCCTGGTTGGGGAGCTTCAGAATCAGACTTATTGGACTTGCTGAGGCACAAAATATAACTTCTTTTGTTATGGAGTCTAGTGCAGTGGATATTACACTTGATATTTGTAGGACTGAAGGAAGGGTGCATGGATGTGAGAGCAATCATGTTCTCACAAGAATGGAAATATGTATTTGCAAGTGTTCAAAAATAAAGGGAACTGGAGGAGAAAAGGAGGTGCAGCACTGAGCAGGACCAAATTTAAGTGTGTTAACAGCAAGCATTTTCAACCACCCATTACGTTATCTGTTATATACAAAGGTGGGGACATTGTCCATATTCTTCTCTTGTTTGTTTGTCCATCAGCTAAATACCAGCTCTAATAATGGTAAGTTTGTCCATATTCTACTCTTGTTTTCCTGAGTTACTAATTTGTTTCATAATTGATTTGGATCCGTGTCCGGTGTTCGTGTCGGTGCTTCATAGTTTGATATCTGTCTCCTATCTGAACCAGCTTGTGTTGATTGTGATTTTCAATTCGCAGGTTCCCATTATTCTTGAAGCCACAACATTCTCGATAAAATTGCAAAAAAGGAGGTTTTTGGTTCTAGAATGTCTAAATCAAGCCCCAATTGACGGTTCAAGTGGAAGTTCATATAACACATCTGGTGGTTGTTCTGGGTCAACCAAAGCTGGGACACTTGATTTTTAGAACATACTTTATTTATTACTTTAATATTTGTATTAACCAAAATGCTCAAGTCAGGCTCATTTTTTTCTTTTTGTTGCTTTTTTCTGTTTCTTTTGATAATCAACTGATTTCACCACTGATTCATATGTAATGTACAAATATTTTCAAATGGGAAAATAGTTTGAATGCAATTTTGGCGGAAAAAATTATATCTATTTTTTGTTTTCAAATGGTGAAAGTTTAAACGCAAACTACTTTCACTTTAAACTTATTAAATCAAAACTGACTTCATAAAATTAGGATGATTTAAAATTGAAGTTGTTACTTATTTGAACAACACACTTGTAAGGGTTGTTAGTTGAGAGAGAATGGTTGAGATTTCGCTTCACCATAATGTCATTTGAGAGAATCCATTCACGAGTTGTCATATGGTGAATTGGTATTTTTCAATGTCTGGTAAGAAAGTGGGAATTTACGTATTTACATTCATCACTAGTGCAATTTGACAAGCTCTTCACTATAGGTAGGATCACTTTTTTTTGAGAAAAGATATTTATATACCAATACAAGAAATATTTTTTGACAGTATAGTCATGGTATATGACACTATTCAATTCGTTACATGAAGCTAAATTTTATTTTTCAAAATCACTAATCACTAAAGAGTACATAATTAATGACTTGCAAATACTTAATTGATTCAGTTTATTTTGTGGTTATTGGTTATCATTATCCATCAATTTAATCCCTAAAATTTTCTGCCTATGAGCCGAAGATAAATTTTAGAGAATACTTAGTATTTTTTATAGTTTATGGACTAAAAAGGAGAGATAGTGATACTTTAGAGACTAACTAGTGAATTTACATTTTTTTTATCCAAAAAATTAAGGTGGACGATAGCTTCTTAGTCTAAAGTAATCAAAATCAGACTAGATATTAAACTTACAAAAGTAAGCGAGCTGCAATTTAAAAGAGCTATGTTCTAAAATTACCAATGATTGCTCATAGGAAATTTCGAAAACATTCCCCAAACGTCGAACATTCGCTGGCATTTCAAGTATTAAATCCAAAGAGTAAATTACACAATCCATCATGACATTCTATAAGACTTCACTCATGCTAAGCAACCTAGAAAAGTCTAAGAAAACCAACAAAATTTTTAGTCTGCAACATAGAATCTGGAAATCGCTGAGTACTGAATTTGCTTAGAGGTGAATGGAGCCATTTTGGAAGGTAACGCTGCCCTAGCACCTGTTCTCCATTTATAACTCAAATCTGAAGCCTTACTAAAGGAAAACTGGAAAACTGAATTCCTTGTCATTTGGACAATAAAGAATTGCTGATAGTAAGTCTATCACAAAATCACAATACAACAATTTTCACGGGAAAATTCAATTTTAAGTTCAGAGAGAAACTAAGACAGTTAACCATTGATTTCCAAGCAATATTTGGCAGATAAGAGTTATAACTAAGGTAACTTCTTCAGTCAAACATGTGGGGAAGTGGTCTGACAGCCATAAATGCATCAACCATCTGAAAGAAATATGGAAAAAGGAAACTACTTTAGTTTCGAAACATGTAACTGATAATAAATGAATACAGGCTTCAATCCTGCTAATCTTACAGAGATGAAGTAGAAAAATGGCAACTACTAGCAGGCATTCAAGCATTTTGACAATAATAATTTTCATACAGAGGCTAACAACTATTCTTGAACAGGGTAACTTGAACAGAAGCATTGTGTAATAGAGTTACATGAATGTATATGCTCTAACATGTTTGGTGCAGGTAATTCAGAGAATGAAAAGAAAATCCTTATCAGAGGAAAAAAGAAAGAGTAAACCAACAATGTGGTCCTCAAAATATTAAGATGTCGCCGTATTAGTCGTCTAAATACTTTTCTTTAAAAATGCACAACTGTCACCGAATTTATCCAATTGAAGGACTAAAGTCGCGACACAGAAAGAATTTGGTGACAAATTTTTGAGAGGATTAACAGCGACACTTTACTCTCTGAAGGACCAATTTGACTACAAATATTTTTAGCCCAATGTAGTGGTGCCCTAAACTTTGGATGACTAAATTGAGGAAAATTGAAAAAAGAAAGTAATGCGTCCACATACCTCTTCAGTCACAGCAGCCCGAGCTGTACGATGTCTCTCCACTAGTTCAGTCAAAACTTCAGTTAGGCGCTGCTTCACCTCACCAGTTAGCATGCGCCCTGCTCCATACTCCTATTAGAGAATGATAAACATGTCAGAGAAAAATTAAACAAGTCCTATTATGCTACATGTAAAAACAATTTAGGGAAAACGATAGAAATGTGACCTTCTTTATGCGATCAAGTTCGACATCATCTTCCAGGAAAAAAGAAAGGTATTTGACTGGTATATCTACCTGAATAATATCATCAAATGTTTAGACTCTTGAGCTATAACTAAATGTGAAGACTAAGGAGTAACAAAGAAAGACAAAGGAGTTACAACACAAGCGAACTACAAATCATTCATCAAAATAAAGCAATAAGAACTTCATTACCTCGAGATTCGCCCCTAATTGTCTATGCTTCTCTACAGAATCCTGCCCACCAGAGAATGCATGCCTATTTACCTGCAGAGAGCCACATATGCAGTTTGTGATGAACATAACCAAGTGAACAGTAAAAATGGGAGAGAGGTTGCTCAGAGGAAAAAAAAGAGGGAAGCACAGTGGGCAAAGTGCACAAACTCTCAGATTTTATGATAAACCAGTTTAAAGAACAAGACTAAGAGTGAGATCTAGTAATCGGTAACAAGTCAAAATGGATTTCAAGGAAAAGTGCAAGCAAACCCTTCTATATCTTGCATTTACACATTAGATAGACACTAGTGTCAACAAACATTGAAAAAATGAAGATTCTAGAGATAATTTGTGTCTCAATAAACAAATAGATCAACAAGACCTAAATGTAAGCAACACATAATAAACCAAAGCTTTAAAAAGTCTAATTTCAGAAACAAACCTTATTCTTTATATCTTTTGCAGAATCAGTCACATATATTGCAGAATTGGGATCACTGGCAGACATTTTTCCTGTTTCCCCCTGCAAGCATTTATATTTCAAAAAAGCTGTGAGCAAACATGCAGAAGATACAGCTACACTGGATGCAACTTTATTCAGAGAAATTTCAAAAGCTAGATATATTCTTCGGTTCCAAAATGGATACCGGATGAAACTTTGTAGACTAAAGAACATGACCCTGATGTTTGCATACTTCCCCTGCTGCAATTTCTTCACTGTTTCCCTTTTACTGAATGCTGTAGCAAACTTTCTTCGTATATGTATTTGCGTAGCATCTTTTTCTTAAACTTATATTTTTCATTAAAACAAGATACAAATACAATATCCATTCCCATGTATTTTGCTTCTCTTAGAATGCGATATAATTTCCAGCATATTTGATTGAAGTTTGGAATCGTGCATTCCCTCCCATGTTATGGGAATGCTTTTTGACAAAGCAAAAGGTGCAAGTTGCCCACTTTGATCTCCCCTCTCATGCATGAGTTTCATCATCATTACACCAACAACCTTACTTCCCCAATTTCCTAATCCGTATTACTGTAATCCCTTTTTTTTTCTCGGTATCTTTTTATTTAATAATTTGAACATACAGGTTAGCCATCAGTTGATGAAAGAAATTCAACCACTGTTTTCAAACCTAATATTTTAAGCTGCCTAGCGCCTACTAATTTTACAAATAGGGCATTAGCCCTTCACTAGAGCAATTGCTTCCAGTGACATTTGACCATCCTATCCTGAGCATTTATGCCATTTATGCACTGACAATTCCACAGGTTTCCCTATTGTACGAAATTAACATATATTATAATCTCAACATAATAGCTCAACTGTTTACTGCATACAGCACTGTAATTAAAAAAAAAAAAGACTAGACAAACAAATTTTAAGAGTTTTAATGGGTTAGCAGCAAGTGAATCAACATTATTCTAGCAGACATTACTACTTACATGCATGCTGCAGATACACAGTAAAAGAATATGTGCAAACAAATGCAATGACAAATAATACATGAACCTGCAAAAATTAGTCCGTCTTAATCAATTTGATAAATTAGCACTGTTTTGCAACATGAGAATACCTGTAATGCAGGGAAGAATAATGATTCAATCAAAGCAGGCTTGTGGTATCCTATTCGTGGAGCAACATCTCGTGTCATTCTAAAATAAGGATCCTGTTGATATCATAGAGAAATATATTACAGAAGAATGAGTGAAGTTTAAAACGCATATGCATCCATGATCACATATAGCATAAGAGTGTTTACATATTGTATGGAGCATCCTTGAATTACATATCTTCCTTGATATAATTCATTGATGCTCCATACAAAATCAGGCTACATAGAAGTATGGAGCATCAATGAATTATATCAAGTAAATGTAACTTATTTGAAAAGGGCATCGGGAATCTCCTGAGTAGATATATTTTCTCCCTTTTCTTCCTTTTCTTTTTTCAAGCAGTTCAAGGGGGATTGCCTTACAATATCTCCTAGTAAAGTATTAGTTCGTCAAAAGGATAAAGCGAGTAGCAAACTACATGCAATAGGAAAGACCAGAACAAAAAGTTAACTGATAGTAATTCTGTTATGAATGGTTTCTCATCATCTCCCTAGTTATACAGTACTTCTTCACTCTCCAAATCAAATCTTTTTCCTATCAAGTTATCAAGATACATCAAGATACATAAAATAAATGAAATCCCCTAGAACAGAAATCCATTCCCAACCTCACAAGTACATTTTGTTGTTTACTTTTCCAAGAAATCAAATTTCCACCAAGGATCATGAATAACTGGAAGTTCATTCTTGAAATGTAGGACGCCAAGCCCAATCTGCACTAAAATAACCTTCTACTATATTACGCTCATTGTCAATGAAAATAATCCCATGACCTGGAGTTCCATTGAAATACCTCGAGATATGCAACCACGTCCTAATGAGGCTTCAACAAGATGGCACGAACTAATTATTTATGCTTATTTGGAAAGAAAGTCTGGACGTGTCATAAGAAGATAGTTAAGTTAGCCAACCAACGTTTTATACCTCTCAATCTCAAAATCAAGTAGTAGCTGTCCATCATTAGCAGTGAGTTTCACATTTGGAACCATTTAAGTATAAGTATGACACGGTCTAATTTCAAACATGCCAGCCTCAAAAAAGGAGACCAAGAACCTATTTTATAGATGTTTTCATCATGATCAGATTTAATCCAGTCAACCAGAAAACTGCATCAATAAGGCCAATTTCAAATATTAACATTTAATAACTATTCAATAACATGCATATTTTTTACTCAACGTCTGAGTAACAACAAATGTCTTGATCACATCCTTAGCTAGCGTAGTTAAGTTACAGAACCCCTAGGAGAAGAAAATGCCAAACACTGTTAAGTTAGGAACATACCCTTTTATGACCTACCTTTTTCTTGGAATTGGAATTTGGGTTTAACCCAACCCCAAAAGCTAGCTCATAGGGTGAGGATTTCCCCCTATTATAGCCACCTATCTTGTCAATGGCGGAAGTCCAATATCCTGCCATATAAACGTGGGATTGCAACCAATAATGCTGCTATGGCGGTTGGTGCTTCATAAATTACCCATGGCAGATGGCACAAAATGGGCCATCCCAGTGTTGTCAATGGTGGATGGCGGAGACCCAAAAAACAGCCATAAACATATGGTGGATGGCGTAACGGCATATGGCGGACGCCATGGCGGACCAATTTTTACAAAAAATTAAAAGTTATACATACTAATACACATACAAAAAACACTATAAAAATTAAAGAAATAATCCAAAAGCCTACCAATAAATGTCAAATTGTCATAAGCAACTATGAATCACTTCAAATTAGTCTCATTAAATTGTCATAAGCAACTAAGAACCATATAAAAGAACAAATAAAAGAGGAACAAAGACAAATAAGAGAGGAACAGAGATAAAAGAACAAAAATAAAACAAGAACAAAAGAACAAATAAAAGAACATTAGAGGAACAGAGAAAAAAACGGATAAAAGAACAAAAATAAAATAAAAATAAAACAAGAAAAAAATAAAAACAAATAAAAAAACATTGAGAAGAGAAAAACAGAGACCTTTTTACGTTAAGAAAAACAGAGTGAGAGGCGAGAAGCAGTCAACGTAAAGAGAGGAACAGAACCCGTGCGAAGAGAGAAGAGAGGGTGTCGCTGCTGGTGGTGGCTGCGGAGTCGCCGTCGCTGCTGGTGGTGGAGAGAAGAAACAGTGAACGCAAGATGAGAAAACAGAGCAGCGAGGGAAAGAGAGACAGAAACGATGTTGAGGTACCATTGGAGAGTGAGAGAGAGTGTTTCAGACGTAGGGTTTTCTTTTCTTTTTTTACAACTGGGCCAACATTGGGCTATTTCGGGTCGGGTTCATGACCCAAAACCCCTTTTTTACGAAAAAATCTGTTTTATCCGCCATAACCCGTTACGGCGCTACGTCCGCCACACTCATAACGGCCGCCATGGCGCCGCCATTGACACAATGCCATAAAACCGTTTTTTCAAGGCGGCCTCTTCAAATTCCGCCACGCCATAGCGCTATGGCGCCGCCATGGCGGTTATTTGACAACACTGGGCCATCCCAACCTGCAATGGCGGCTATTTAAAAACACTAATAACCACTATACAGACCATATCCAATGTAGGTCTCGAATACAGCCCTTCACAGCTAGGAATGGACATATGGAGTGTAAAGTTTGCAGGACTAAAAATCTGTGATTGGCCCAGGATCTCATATAGGCTCTATTACCATCTTAGAATTAAGGTTTGGGGATAACTTAACCCCAAAAGATAGCTCACAGGGTAAGGTTTGGGCCCAATGTGGGACTCCAACACCTTTCAATATCTACAGGTACAAAGTGAATCTGAACATAAATGACATCCCAAAAGCAAAGTAAAGTTTATAGAAACATAGTAATCAAATATCACCATTGCCATTCTAGTTAATCTTCAAATGAAATCAACTTGAAAATTTTCATATAAAAGCATCTCACAAACCAACAAACCTGGTCAATTGCACAAGGAATTAAACAACGGAGATTCTCTTTGCCAGAAAATAGATGAGGAAATGAACTAGGAAATGATGGAACTGCCTGCATAAACAAATTAATCAACGCAATCATTTCCATGTAACAACTTTAAATTATGTATTATTATAATAGGGTCAGAAAAAGAAACTAATGCAATATATTAAACAACAAAAATAGATACATATATATAGTATACTATGTAGGTTTGGATCCATTGACACTAGTTTGCAAGATACATTTAAGTTACACCAGCAAATAACTAATAAAGAACAAACTTTTTACAGACCCACCATTGCATATAATTTCACATTATGTTGACGTAGATCTATGTCATCCAAAAAACCTTCAAGGGAGGTTTATACTCATTCACTATACCATCAAATTGACATGAAATATTAGAATTATTGACTATTTTATTTTTGACTAACCAATAACCAAATTACTAGGAACTTAGAAGAAATTATCAACTTGATAATATCCCATGATTAAATTGCTGAATGGTAAATTCACATTTTGTATGAACTCATTGAAGTCTAGCCCTGATGTCCATGAATCCTAACCAATTTAAAATTTTATAATAGGCTAAACCCATAGCAACAAGAAAAATCATAAATTAATAATAAAGTAGAAATATATAATGACAGGTACATTCTACATAGGAGGAAATGGGCCATACCTGCACAGGTGGAAAACTAACTTTTCCAATATGATCTTCCCCAGTGAAACCAAAAATGCCAACAGCCTGGTTATAAGTCACACGTTTTGCAACCTCTACCATGTTTTTGTAGAAGGCACTGGAAAGGGAAATTCTCTTCTGTCAGTACTCAGTATATGGTGATTAGCAAGTCAATCACTGTTGTAATTGGTTTTCTGTTACTGAAAGTTGCACTTGCATCAGTTAGTTTACTATTAGGTAGTTGCAACCGTGATTAATACTATATATAAAGGTTACATGAAGCATAACAGAATTTATGAATACTCGTATAATAACTGAAATCATACAATGAAGATCATTTTCATCAAAGATGTTGAAACAAAATAAAAAACCTCTCATTTTCTTTAGCCATCAAATATTAATCATGTGGAAAGCGTGAATTGAAATTTGAAACCACATGCCTATGTTGCGTTAAGTCTCAAAAAACGAAGGTTATGTTAGGCAGACGACAACCCAGGTAAAACTTTGTCAAATTTTCCTGACATAGATCAACTGAGGTGATAGTGTAGAAAGCATGAAAGCATTTACATTTATGAATGCAGTATTTCATTTTAATATCATATTCTTAAGTTTCTATTTATAGGTCAAACTCAGTTACTTATTAACATCAAATTCATGGTAATGTATAAAGGCACATTTCATATAAAATTCCTGCAAATCAAATGATCCAAGATGTTATAAAATCTCAAGAAATAGCTGAAAAACCTGAAGACTAACTCACCCGCCAACATAATTGAAATCAGAGAAGATGAATGTCTTCGATATGTCAAAACCACAAGCAATGATATCCTTTGCATTCTCCCTCGCAAGTCTTTGGCACTCTTCTATTGTAAGATTTTTCCACAAGAACTTCTCATCATCAGTGAGCTGTATAACCAGAGGAACCTTAAAAGCATCTTGCAAATACCTGTATGCAATTTTCAACCACATCAAGTCATCAATAAACTGTAAGCCGCAACAGAGGCGCTATACATGGTGCCACAGGCGTGGCCTAGCAGGCACCAGGCAGGACACTAGACACAGTGCCAGTCTTAGTTATATTACTGTTTGTGTTTTTAATATAATTAAAGTTTGGGTAGTTATTAGTGGGTAGTTATTTGTTGTATTAATAAGGCAAACTGTTTCTAAAACAGTTGTCATTTGTGTGTGGTTTGGTGTAAGGGAAAGACTAGAGACTCTCAAATTCTCTAGATTGATTGTTCTTGTGATTTCTTAGTATTTATGAGTGATTTACTTGTAATTTCAGATTCTGTCCAAGACTTTAAGGCAGAATTCTGTGTTTATATATATATATAGAGAGATCCAGTTTCTATCATAAACATCCCCAGGAATCATAGCAATTTCCAACTAGCTTAATTTCCACAATTCATCTATTTAAAAACCTAGTTTTAATCTGCCATTACTTCAAAAATCTCTTAAACTATCATTTATCTGCTACACCATTACAAAAAGCTGAATAAGATACCACACAAAGCAAGAGGTTAATCTCAATACTGCTCAATGTGTACCACATTAGCTGTAACAATAATAATGTAGCTGAATAACATATGTCCATAAATTGCATTGATCTTATTTAATATTTTCTTAAGCTCTCCAAAATAGCTTATAGAAACAACTTACAAAGAGCCTATGGAGTTTCCTCCCATTGCCAGTCCAAGTGTACAAACAACTTAGATATATAATACAAGCACTTATTTAATAAGTGTAAATAAGTGCTTCCCAAACAGCTTATAAGTGCTTAATTATGTTGATTATCCAATCCCCCTTTCTCCCAAACAAATACACTCTATAACTCAAAATTAGATAAATAACACAACATATTTGCAAAATTCCGTTAAATTTTTAATTGTTTCAACAAAAAATCGTAATGCACTCACTTTGTGAACATGAATGGAATCAAGTGACCCAAATGCAAAGCTTCGGAGGAAGGTCCTCGTCCGGTGTATAAGTAAAACTTCTCTCCCTTCTCGAAACCATCCAAAAGCTCAGCAAAATCACTGCCAAACAAATAAATAATCAGATCCTCAATTCAATTGCAGGTTCAACATTACTCAGAAAAAGCTTATGAGAGAGAGATAGAGAGAGGGCGAAACCGGTGAGCGAAGAAAACGCCGCGGCGGAGGAAAACGTGAGCGGGGAGAGAAGTCAATCGTTCGACGCGTTGAATGAGAGATTCGTCGATCCTTTGGCATCCGAAACGGTCGATGAGCTTATCGTAATCGATTTTGCCGCCGTCTTTCGCTGAAACTTCCCATGGTGTAACCACCTGCTCCTCCTCTACTTCTTCCTTTTTCGTGTCATCTGGTGTGGCCATTTATCACCGATTGTCTGCGTTTCGCCGGAGATAGTTGCCGCCGGCGAATTAAGGAGTGGAAGTTCAGAGTAGGGTTCTACAAGTTTAAACTTGGAAGTTTTATTTGAGTTTTTAAGAAATTTTATTTGAGTTTGTCAAAAAAATTGAAATTTAATTTATTTGAACACCAAATTTTTGCATACCTAAAATCCATATATTTTTAAATAGTTTCTGACAACATAATTTCTTAAATATTTACAGCAGTTTATGCTTGTGATTTGATTAATGAAGTGTTGGATTTACCTGATGATTATAAGTAAATATGCATATTTGATCTTTTATGTTAACTTAAAATTCTATTTTAATTTTTAGGTCTTCCGAGAGATGCCAACGGGAGGTGGATCATCAGAGCATATGTAAGAAGGTGTGGCGCTTGCTCTACATTTCATCATGAGAAATATGGGGATGTGGATTGGTATAGAGATGAAACGACAAATTCGCATTGCAAGTTAGTGATTGAGAGCGGCTTTATGACTCTAGTAGACATGCTACTCAGAGAAAATAGAGACACAAATGACACTCCCGGGATTGCTAAGTGTATACGGAACCTCTTAGCTGGTGACTCGGAGGTGGACATAAGCATACTTGGAGGAAAGAAACAACCGCATGTGATTGATTTGGCGAATTCTGATTTCAAATGGACACCATGGACACAGTTTTCCTAAAGGAGCTCCCTGAGCCCTAAGATTTTTGATGACATGTTCAGTGCGTCTGTGCCTCGAGACATTAGGACCCATTGTTAATTTCGTTTTGTTTTTTCAGGCGACTACCCTCTTTTATTTAAAAAATATCCATTTTAGCTCTTTAACTTTTATTTGTATATTTGTATCAATTAGGTAAAAGCTAGAAAAATATAAATTTGTGATTAACTATCTATTATCATTATGTACACTAACGGGGTCCGGGCCCGTCTTTCATATGTTGGTGTGTTAGTGGGTGGTTATGTCTATTAAAAAATTTTACTTACACTAAAGGTATTTTGGTCAAAAAAATCTGACACTAAAAGTGACAGTTTTTTTTTTGGAATCCCCTTTTTATGTATAGGTATAGATAAGTTAAAATATCAGTGACCCTTGTATGCTTGAATAGCTAATGAGAAATGGTAAAAATAAGTTTGTTTTTTCTTTTTTACTAAAAAATATGCATTTATTGAATAGCTAACGAGAAATGGTACAAAACTAATGTCATTGAAATTACTATCACTATACTATACTAAACAAAACAGGTAAAAGTTACAGTTAGAAGAACAGTAAGGAGTCACTAAAAATAGAATACTGTGGTGGTGAGAGAAAATTTTGTTTCATTTTACTGTCATGTCATGTCATGTCATCGTATTATTGTTTGCATAACCAAACATATCCAACTGTTTGTCCTTGTCAAAATTACTTTACCATCAGAAAAAATTCTACTGGATACACTTTAAACTAACTTTTATAATACTGTTAATTACACTTTACTTTTACTTTGATACATGAGTGAATACAAAAGGAATACCCCTTCTTTAGAAACTACAAAACTTGTAGTTCACTGAAATCGTTCCTATCCAAAATAGAAACATAACCTTAAATTTGACAGGATAACTTATTTGAATATGACCTTTGAAATTGATACTTGGTAATCCATACATAGAATCTCATGTTACACTACCTTAAAGTTTCAGAAAAAACGGTGGAATTTAAGTATAGGACATGATGCAAACTCAATAAATAATACAATCCTTTTTTGTTGTATCCTCTGCGTCTAACAGCAGAGACTAATCCATTGAGCTGGGTAGAACCACAATGATTGGTAAAGCTCTTCGTTAAGAGTTTTAACATTTCTTTGCATTTTCAAATTTCTGATTCGAACTCAAGGCACTAGTGAAAGTTGCATGAGACAGGCATTCAACCATCTCATCTAACCGCTCTTAGTTAAATAACATAATCCTTTGTTTTAAGCAAAGACTTCTTACATTGTACTTCAAAGTCAGAAGTGAACTCAAAGACTGTCATTACTTGCATTTCTTGCAACCTTATATTAGCAAAGACTCACATCAACTACTCTTTTGTGAGTTCATATATATATATATATATATATATATATATATATATATATATATATATATATATATATATATATATATATATATATATATGAATGGAAGAGGAGTCCAACAAGTGGAAGAGATTCAAATTCAAGATGAAATGCGTTGTTAACTACATTTCTTTTATGTTCTTTGTTACCTTAACAAACATTATAGTTTCTTTAGCAGATTGTGATAACCTACAAGACACGTGTCCATCAATTCCACCAAATAAACAAACCATATTCATCAATGGTCTACAATGCAAAAACCCATTTAATGTAACAGCTCAAGATTTCAAGACCAATGAGTTAACTAAACCTAGTTCCAAAGACATTTTTGGAGCATCCTTAAAAATTGTCACAGCTGCTGAATTTCCTGGTTTGAATACTCTTGGTTTATCTATTGGAAGAATTGATATTGATGAAGATGGTTTAGTAAATTTCCATTATCATCCAAGAGCTACTGAGATGATCTTTGTTACAAAAGGTGTTGTGTTAGTTGGATTTGTGGATACACAAAACAATGTTTTTCAAAAAGTTGTTAAAGTTGGTGATGTTTTTGTGTTTCCTAAAGGTTTGTTTCATTTTATTCTGAATAATGGTTTTGAAGATGCTATTGTTTTCTCAGTGTTTAATAGTCAAAATCCTGGGAAGGTTTCTATTGTTTCTACAACGTTTGATACAACGTTGGAATCAGTTGAGAAGATGAAGAAGAGACTTATTTCACTTTCTGGTTCTGAAGTTCATGATGTTGTTAGTGCTAACTCTCCTGAATTGGAAAGTATATACAGTTAGCAACATTCATAAATATTATTACTAGTTCAAATTCATGTATGAAAAATTGGTTTTGATTTTGTTTGGTGATTGAGCTGGTCCAACACAAGTTACATTTGTACTATTTAAGCTAACTAGAAAAGAAATAGAAAAAAAAGATTGTGATTGTACTACTTATAACAATTAAAATATTATTGTATGTGTTGGACTATCGTTAAAAACCATAAAATAAAGAGTAAATACTTGCTCTTCTTTCTTTGCAATCAAAATATAACACATTTTAGTCTTCATTTACTTTACATTAAATTTCAAATGATCTCAATTACATAATATTTTTATTAAATAGTTTGTGTTTTTGCTTTCTTCTCTTTTATTTTGATAATTTGGTATCCAAAGTTGTTTGTTATTTGGGTAATGCAACGACAAATAAGAGAGAATTTTGTTCATGGATGACTATTTTGGTAAAAAAAAATGGATACAATTACTTTTTTTGTTACACTATGTTGGTAAAAATAATACTGCTTAACAGAGGATATTTGAGACTTAATGAGGAGTTAATAAAAAATATTAAAATGTATTATATTGTCATGTAATTGTTAGGGAAGAGGTATCTGTGTTTTAAAATAAGAGGGGAAGAGTGTAATATAAACGAGATATTAATTTACTCTAAAAGAAAAAATAAAACGAAGGAGACTAAACTAGAGGAACCAACAAAATAATTAGAAGCAAAAACAGTAATTAGAAGGTGAGTGTAATATACACATCTCTCTTAAGACAAAAATCCTTTGCACTCATATTGATCTTTTACCATAAATCTTGTTGGATTGCATTAACTATTAATTAAGGCGACTTAACAATGACATTAGAAAGAATAAATAGTGATGATAGAGAGCACTATTATTAACAAAACTGTCCCTATTGCTGGACCTTGAGTACTGGAAAGGCGATTACATCTCGAATGCTAGGAGAATTTGTCAAAAGCATCACGAGCCTGTCGATTCCAAGTCCCTGGAAATAATATCCTCTTAGTAAATGATAGTTAAAATGCAGCAAAAATAGAATATCGATAACAAAAGCTACAGCAGGCTACAAAAACAATGTGCAATTCCACAGTTTACAGAATAAATAATTCAACATAGATCAATGCCATAATACTGGAAAGAGAAAACATTAACTTACAAACACCATGAGCGGAGATTTATAATGAGAGGATGAAAGGAGTAAATCGTGACGATTGATCAAATCATGAATGGTTAAGATTAAAACAAAAAGTCATGTGACTTTTTTAAGTGACCATATGATCACTAAACAATTTTTAATCATGACCATCCATGTGTGGTTAAATGGTTCAGATTTACTCATTTCATCCTCATTATAAAACTCCCCCATCAGACACGTATCCCTTTTATCATTTAAATTCATTTTAAAACAAGAATTGGACATAATGCACATTCAATTGGAGGCAATGATATAAACAAATCTAGTATACATTCTGATACGGGGTAGTTCCACAACTATAAAAAGACCAGGAAACTGATTATGTACCATTCCAGAAGCTGGAGGCATTCCATATTCCAAAGCTGTTAGGAAGTCATCGTCAAGAGTCACTTCATACATGTCATCCTCATTTTCCATTCCTTGTTTTGTTGAGACAGCTGCTCTCTTCTTTTCATGTTGTCTAATTTGATCCTCTAGGCGTCCTCTCTGCAGGCACAAATTTTGTTTGCTATCAAACTACTCAGTCTTAAATATAGTAGTAATTAACTTGAGACAAAGTTGGGAGTTGGATTGTCCACAAGTAATAACCAGCTTAATTCCTTTTCCAGACAAGTTAGCATGAACAGACCCCCGTTGTTTATTTCTAGAAGTGTTCGGAGAAATTGAAATTAAAGAAACATAGAAAGAATCAAAAGAATAGAAGTGTATGTAATGGATGAATCCCCCTAATGGACACCAGAACAGTTGTCCTTATTCTATCCTAAAGGCACATTTAGATAAAAAATGGTGCGTAGTAGGTATAATGGTGTAGTGCTGTCAGCACACAGCAGTTGTGTGTCTTCTAAATTATTGGGTGTGTGGGTTGCTGTGTCTCCCTCTAATGTCTCCCTAGCTTTTATGTATTTCCCCTATTATACATACGTATCATGTATCTTTGTGAAGTGTGTTAAGAGTGTAATAAGCTGTTCATCTCCTATCAGGGTCTTTTTCCCTTTTCCCAAGTTGTTTAGGATGAGAAATAGTTGAGGACGAACACATCAATTTTGGTTATGATCAGTAAAATCAGTACAAGCTATGCAGCCTGAATATGAAAAGTTTAAAAACTTTGGAAGCTTACCTGATCTATAGGATCAGTCAATTCGGAGAAAGCATTGCCTAGTTCACGACCACAAATGAAAAGTTCAAACCGCTCAGTCAAACCTGTGGATCTAATGTAGAATGAAGTGTAAGATGGAAGATAATATCTAAAAACAGGAAATGTGTATCAAACTTTATTATTGAGTTTGCTTGAGATTTTATAACTGCATGCCAGACAAGATATATAAAATATGAACATTTCTTTCACAAATATTAGCTACAGAAATAAAGGGAAAAAAAAACATTTTATTCTAAAAATTCAACATAAATCTTCAAATCATAAACCTAGAAAGTCCATAGTTAGTTTATCTTTTCACATATTCATAACCTTTGCAGAACTGATGACAATATGAAGAGGAACAAGAGAATGGCTCAAAAGCAGCAGCAAGATTACCAAAGCATTTCAAGTGTCGATAAATCTAAATTATAATGGCAACACACGAGTAGAGGATAATGATGTGAAAATCCAGGAATAATAGCCTGAATGGATTAGATAACTCGACTGCTGCGATGAAAACAATGGGCAAAGCAAATTGATTACAGCAAATATCATCTTCATCAAGTATTAAAAAGTTGTACTTGTAAATGAATGTCCAATTTCTAACTGATAATATTTTATGGTACTTTGGATCAAATGTATTTAATAACAGAAAATAACATAACCAACATTATTCAGTATATTATCTAAAATGATTCTACCTTCGGTGTGGTTTAGCCAGCGGAGATATCTCAATTGGATAGTCTAAAACAAATGTAGGTTGGATGAGCTTTGGTTCTACAAAGATCTCAAAAACCTAAATAAAGAAAATACAAACAAAATGGTCAGTGTGTAGAAGTCAAATTAAAAATATAACAAATGGAAAAAGGGTAGTCAGAACTCAGAAACAGATGTAAATATATAGATCGCCACCTCAAAAGAAAGTTGATCAATTGCAAAGACTACAAACTTTATCAAATAAAATGCATGGAAAAAAAGGATGCATGGATGAGCAAGGAAGATAAAAGGTGAAGCTAATCAACCTCGTTAACAAGGTGGCCAACAGATTGGCATGCTTCAATGGAAGCTTTATCCTTGTTATCAAGGTTCTTTTCAAGGGTACCCAGAGTAACTTGCTTTGCAACCTCAAGATCATTTGCCAATTCATTGAAATTGATCCCGGCGAATTCTTTGACGAGGTTGTGCATGGTCTCCCTCCTCCAGGGCCTTTCCAAACATATCTCGACTCCCTGCATTGAATCATTACACCCGCTTCAACAGATTTGCTATAAATAAAACTTCAAGAGAAGACTGCCATCGCTCATCACAAACCAGCGCAAGAGGATTGTAAAGCAAGCAAAATAATATTAGAAACAAGCTCATCTAATTTGAAGTGCCAATAATAAAGTACGGGGTGATACAATGTAACTTTCCCTAAAAGCCAGAAACTTTAAAAGTTTATATAACTTAGTAATATTGTAAACTATTTTTAATAACATGGTTAAGTTTGATTAAAATATATTTATTTAGATGTAATAATCAGAATCAAGAGCCTTTTCTATGTCAAATTTAATACCAAATAAAACTATTGCAATTATAATTATAATTTACAATATGTAGGTCTCCTACTTAGGTCCTCCCTTGTCACCCAAAGCCCAAAATTTTTGTCTCCCCAAAATGAGGGTTCCTCAAGTAAATCATTAAACAATATAACAATGGGGAGACATGTTTGATTCTGTTCCATTCCTTGCCTTTCCATTCTGTTTTATTATGAGCCATTCTCTTGAATTTCTTCCATCTTTGTCCAGACTCCCAGACATATCATAAACGCAACAAAATGTGTGCCTCCTTGAAGGGTAGCATCTAAACTAGCAAGAGATACTGATCCCTTTTATTTCCTAATCACAGCGCCTTAGGCATCTCGTCTAGTGTCTTAGTTATGTGTAGTAAGAAGAGTGTTTTACCTGGTAATCAATGGTAAGCTTCCCATGAACTGCAAGAGCACACTGAGTGACAATCTCCTCTGCCAAATTCATCATACTATGGTAGTCCGAGTATGCTTCATACATCTAAAGATTAACTAATATCAATACACTTCAAAATACAATGAGAAGCATCAACTACAATAATGCAAATCAAAATATCATACAAACATTGTTAAAACAACTAGCTTAAAAGCTAAAGCCATAACAAGATTAGGGGAAACATCATATATGCCATCCCAAGTACTAAAACTAACTAATTTTCAAGCCACATTTGATATAACAGTAGTTACACCGTGTTGAGATTTGATAAAGTTTTATGATGGTTGTTGGATGCCTGAACAACCCTTTTCTTTTAATTGATCTTGGGACTAGATATGTAGAGCTCCCACCATAATGGGATTCAGAAAAGGGCCAGACCTATTACGAATCTATTGTAGGTAGCTTAACCTTGCATTTGCAAGACGCAGATTCTATGATTCAAATCCATAACCCAGTCACACAGCAACAATTCCAATAGTTGTGCCGTGTGTGATTTCCAAAATAGCAATATCCAATAAAAAACAATGGAAACCTCAATACTTTACCTCCTAAATTTAAACTTCAATTTACCTCTATAGTAGTAAATTCGGGATTGTGACGAGTTGAAATTCCTTCATTTCTAAATATTCGACCAATCTCATATACTTTTTCAAACCCGCCCACCTGCCGTAAAGAGAAACACTAAAATGGCTCACAACTAGACTAAATCAATAACATTGCTTATCTATGCAAACTCAAATTTATAGCATGAGGAAGTCCTCTCGATGCCACGTCATGTCAGAAATATTTTTCAAAAAGTTTGCAGCCAAAATAAATGAATTCTCCTCTAAAGAAAAGACAACAATCTAGTTATTAGCTTGTATATACAGAGAAATATTTCAGGATGCTCCAAGAATTCTAGAAATTTCAGAAAAGAAACAAGATCTTGACTAGTGATCTAATTCCTTTGCACTACACTCAGGGTGAACATTAAACATGTCTTCTTTTTTCTGGGTTACGCATAGCATTAAATCCTTACTATATAAGAAGATATACCTAGGCTATTCCTTAGTATTTCCTTCTGTTGAAAAAAAAAATACACAAAATGTTTTTGTTAGCTCTTCTCTGAATGTATGCTGATCAGGGACTTCACAACTAACAAATATTTAAAATCTCACCAGCATTCTCTTTAGATGCAATTCAGTTGCAATTCTCAGATATAAGTCCCTTTCAAGAGAATTATGGTGTGTAATAAATGGCCTTGCTTCAGCTCCCCCAGCTGCTCCCTAGTCAATGGAATTAATCAGAATAAAAAAATCACTGTGTACAATCAGACGCCTCAATCCCCATATATCATTAAAAAAGATAAAAGAAAACATTTTATTTTATACAGTAATGACATCTTTTATGAGTTATCAGTTGCTACTGAAAGATATGGGTACAATCTATTCACATAAACAACCAAAGCTTTTTCGACCAAGTGGGTAAGCTACATGGATCAAATAACACCAATATGTCCTATTATAATCATATTTAAAGACAAACCATTTAAATCCAAATCCATCTTAATTGTTTGACCAATAGTTTCCAGTCCTCTACCTCTAACTACTAGACTATCATTCATCAAACCTACCCAGATTATTGCTAATTCTACGGGTCTTCTGTGCACATATCCAAACCACCTAAGACAAGACCCATTCATCTTTTCCACGACAAGTGCTCCCAAACTTTGTAATACTTTTATCACAGATCCTATCTTATCTTTTGTAACCACCCAACATTTAATCCATACAACAATGTAGATTATATAGCCGTGTGATAAATTTTCTTTTAAACTTGCACAGTCCTTTTACTCTTAATCACAAATTACACTCAAAGCATAAATTACCTGATACGATATTCTTTTCAGTACAGGTGAAATTGCCTTTAAGAGTGTGAAGTGTATGAGCTTGTGAACTTTAAAGCAGTAGTGTGTGAGTGGGTGTATGAATTTTAAAGCAATATAGTTTATTTACCGATAGTAATACTTTTCAGTTGATAGTATAATACATAAAAATTGATTTTATTGACTTCATTACGAGTTTTTCCCTTCCCAATATCTAATAGACCTGAAAGGCTACTCTCCAGTAGTCTTTTGATACTTTCCAACACTTATTTCATGTTTTATTTTTCTCTCACTCATACTTCATGTTTCTTCTTTCGAGAAAAAAAATGACTGCGCTTTTTTCCTCCATCTTCTAATAACTCTTCCTGCTGGGTTACATTCTCATTCCACTTCTAATTTCATCATCACACAGGAGTTCAGGCCACATTTCATTTTAATCTTTCACTTTTTCGTGGATTGGATGCAGATCGACGGTGGGACCGAATCTGGGAACACTGACACAAAGCATTCCTCCATTTCTTCCACCCTGCTTGAATCATATGCTTTACAAGAAAAAGGGTAACTTGGGTTCTACTTATAACCAAATAGTGCAGTGCATAGATATGGGAATAATCAAACAAGTAGATAATGCCTACCAAGCTGACCAGTTAGAATATTAAAATTAAAATTATTTCAAGCGATTGATATTTCCAGCATTTTATAAATATTAAATAATAAGTCAACATATATCAATTAAATAACTAGCAGAGTTCCCATATGTACTTTTCTAAAATGTAAAAAGGATTATGTAGGTACACTAAAATCAACAAACCTGCAAAACAGGAGTTTCAACCTCAATAAAACCTGAAGAATCCATTGTCCTCCGTATCTCAGATACAACCTATTTGAATGGAATTGATTCGAAAATTAATACAAATAGGAGCTAAATGCGCAGGCATAGATAAATGGAGAAGTATCTCTTATAAAAACTGCTAGACAAGCACAGAATTGAGGCTACAATGATCATATTTCAAATCATATCCATTAAGAACATACACCGAAAAAATATAGGATTACATTAAAACAACTATAGTGGCAATTATAGTGGCAAAAGGATAACACTCAATTATAGTGGCATTGAAACAACTATGAGCAGAACACCAGTGAGAAGCCATAAAAACAACTCAATCTGGCAACAATTATAGTGGCAAAAGGATAACACTCATAGATGCGGGGCAATATCTTCCAATCCAATATACCAATGAACTGCATATACCCCAGTGCCAATTAAAATTCACCCTCCTGGTTTTAACTACAACCATAACATGAGAAACAGCTCCCAATCAAAAGGATACACTCAATAGTCACCCAGGCATATTAAAAAAATTATGCAAAGGTAGCCACACTGAAGTTATAACCCAATTAAGAGGCATCGGAACACAGACACTAGAATTTACAATTAATAATGAACTTTTAACATTAAAACTAAAACAAGTGAGCAATATTTTTTTCATGAGGAAATAAAGTTTAGAATATGAACTACCTTCGCTCTTTTACGGAATACATCAGCTACCTCTGGATTTGCAATCATATCTACATACCTAACAACAAAACCACAACAAACATGAAGAACAAACAATTGGAAACAAGGGCTAGCCAAATTTAGTCCAAGGGTAAAAGGATTAATTAGAGATGCTGTGGAAATAAGAAGGTAAAAGAAATAGTAGTACCTAAAAAAAAGAATAAGAATCGAGTTAAACTTCATAAAAAATGAAACAAATAAAAGTAAAACCATTAACAAGACTGTGACAGATGAAAATATTTACTAGAGACCAGAAAAGGAAAACTCCGGATTTGAATCCTCCTGCAGAAATCGAATAATGCAGAAAGAAGAAAATAGCATATTATAGAAGCATTGTAGCGATAGACAATATCAGTAATAAAATACCAAATGCATTAGTATATAACAGTATTGATAAAAGTAAAAGAGAAACAAACGCAATACTAAAGTATGAGCTTACCTCTGGCGATAACGTATATCTATATCAGTTAGACCATGATATTTGTCAGGCAGTGGAAGCAAAGATTTTGTAAGGATTGCAAAAGATAGCACACACACGGAAAGTTCTCCTGAAGTGAGACAATAAGAAACATTAGAAGGTGGTAAATTAGAAGAAAGAGAAATATTTCCTTTCTGCTGTTGAGCAAGAAAACAAGTATTTTAACAGCTAAACAGACGCATCATAAACTCCTCCAGTAGTTTCTTTTAGCTGTTAAAATGAAATATTTTTCTCCCTAACAATATTTACAACATAATTAATTCAGCTTGTAATCTGCAAGGGAAATGTCATGAATTTTAGTTATTTCAGAGCTTTCCACTCAATATCTGAAATGAAGACATGATTCCCAATTGCTGAATTCTATATTAATATTAATTACACACTAGGGCCCAGAGTCACAGACTTCAGAAAACGTGTTGCAAATGCATGGCATATCAAATTATCAATTTACTGGAAACCCTATTTCCTGCCTAAAAAAGGAGGGAAAAAATCCATTTAAGATGCCAATTACATATACCTTTTTCTGTGCGTTTTATTGTTCCTCTTGCACCTAGTATATCACCAATATCAACATGTGCCTTCAACTCCCCATATTGATCACCTATGAGTCTCTCCTTATCGCAATAGAGCTGAAATCATAGCTTTTAACAACTTCAATTGGCATCTATCTTCAATAACTACCTTTTACATTATCAATGATCAAGAAAAGCTAACCAGGATAGATCATATATACTTAACAAAAGTCCAACATGTTTTCGTTCCAAGTTAAAATACAAGTACAAAGACACAAAAGGTGCAAAAAAAAAAACCTGAATTGTCCCCGAATCGTCTCTTAGTGTCAAAAAGGCAAGCTTTCCAAATGCCCTTCTTGCAACAATTCTTCCCGCGACAGATACATGACCATCCTCACTATTGTTTTCCTCACCATTTCCTAATTCTCTATATATATCTTGCAACTGATTAGCACTGTGTGTTTTCTCCCATTCATAAGCATATGGATTGCGACCCTTGCTTCTCAGTTCTTCAACCTGCAAAATAGCCACAAATTAGGGTTGTATAAAACAATAGACATTGTTCAAAATATATAACATTGTTTAAACTTCAAACCAGCCATAATTGAAGAAATGGGAATCCTATACCAAGCAACCATAGTTGACAACAAAGAAACTTGCATTCAATTTCCATCACGTCCCCTAGGAAAACCAAAATTCAACTAAAATACTCTTGAAAAAGAAAAGAAAAGTAAAAGAAAAAAACAATTGTAATTTCACCCAAAAACAAGCTTCCAAGCTAGAAAATCAAAACAATCAAAGAGAATGGATCAATATAGATCACAAAATTAACTAAAAGACAGTCCTGCATTGAAGTTCAGTGAACAATTGCATATCTAGGAAGTTTCAAATTCAAACCAAATGAGAACTCAACTTCAGTTCAACTCAACACATCAATTCAAAAACACAATGCGAATCAAGACATCTCACTCACAAACAACAAATTGAAACGAAGAGAGTCGTAACGTACCTTCTTCAAGCGAATGGCTCGAATGGCCTCCCTATCGGAGGTCGAAGTGGTGGAGGAAGACGCAGAGCTGCGACGGTTGCGACCTCCAGCAGCGGTGGTGGAAGAAGAAGAGGCGCGAAGAATGAGACCTCGAGGTGTTCGACGAAATGCGTTAGAAGAAGAAGAAGAGTGAAAGTGAAACAAGTGCTTCTTGAGTGGTTGCCATGTTAGATTCCACAGTTTTAGCGCCTCCATTCTCTCTATCTCTCTCGCGCGCACTTCAAGATTAGGTTGAATCAAACAAACGCTTATTTATCTACCTTTTGATTTAATTGGCCAATAAACCCGAGCTAAAACACTGGTTTTGGTAGTGGGTAAATAGTTATTTTGGTCCCTAAAAGTGTAACTCGCTGTCAATTTGGTCATTAAATCGAGCAAAAATGCAAAATGGTCCCTGAAAGTGTAATCCGTCCATCACATTAGTCCCTCACATTAATGTGCGTCATTAACTTCATTAATCCGTCATTATTGTCGGTTTAGTAAGGAAAGATGTCAACTACTTCATCGGTTTGGTCTTTGAAACATATACGAGAATTCATTTTAGTCCCTCGAATCTTAAGTTACTTCAACAAAATTTTAAACCAGAATTTACTAGCTTTGGCTCAATTTGTGTCTTGGCTTTCTTTGAAATTTAGATTAACGAGGCCTTGCTGGTATATATCATATTCTTTTTACTTTGATTTGTCACCTTCATTAATCTTTAGGAGTGTTTATTGATTCAATCTGAATCAAATCACTTCATGTGTTGAATATCCTAAAATCGATTTCTAAAATCAAAATCCCTCCCTAATTTGTCAAAACTAAATCTGATGTGGAGTTTTATTAACTTATGTGCAAGCCACATTGGAATGCCACATGGCTTTTATATTTTAAAAATATTATTTTAATCTATGAAATAAATAAAATAAAATTCATTGTAAACAAAGAGGAGTTAGAATTAATAACCATAATTTATTAAGTTAGTGTGGTGGAAGTTTTGAATTAACATCAAAAATTACAATTGCTATCTGATTTCAAAATAGATCAATGATTATACAAAGTTATGCTGCTTGATTTTCTTGGAGCAAATAAGGTCACCCTTAACCATCAATTTTCCAATTACAATAGATCTGTGTAACCCATGAGTCTATTGGCGTCCTTAATTAGTCATTTTAAAATTTTGCTGAAGTAACTTAAGATTCGAGGGATTAAAACAAATTCACGTATATGTTTCAGAAACTAAACTGACAGTAAGTGACATCTTTCAGGGACTAAACTGAAAGTAACTGATGGATTAACAGAGTTAACGACACACATTAACGGGAGGGACTAACGTGACGAGACGGATTACACTTTCAGGGATCATTTTGCAGTTTCGCTTGATTCAGGGACAAAGTTGACAGCGAGTTACACTTCCAGGTACCAAATGACTATTTCCCCTTTTGGTAGTTCTAAGGCTGTTTGGCAAAAAATAGCGAATAACGGATAAGCTAGTGGATAGCGGATAAGCTAGCTTATAACAGATAAACTAGTGGATAGCGGATAAGCTAGCTTATAACAGATAAACAAACGCTTATAACAGATAAGCTAGCGGATTGAATTTAAAGTGTTTGGTAAAATTAGCGATTGAAAAAGCTTATAAAATTAAAATGACGTAAATAGACATTTGTAATTAATACTTAAAAGTGAGAGAGAAATTCATTTAATGGAGGTAAATTAGGAATTTAATTAAAGTAATGAGGGTAAAATTGAGAGAAAAAATGAAACGCTATAACATATAAGCTCAAACACTATAAGCTAGTGGAAAAACGATAAAAGCTAGTTGTGTCAAACATTACAACTATCGGATCCGCTATAAGCTAGTAGATCGGCTTTGCCAAGTAGAGTTTAAATATTTTAGGCCATTTAGATCGACTTATTTGGGCTTAGCTATTAGTATAAGTATTTGTGAGATTGTTTGGGAGATGTTATGGAAATAGTGTATATGACATGTTCATAAACTATTTTTAGCTAATTTCTACAGGCTTCACAAGATAGTTTATGAAAAAAAAACTTAAACACAGTTTAACATTATTTTATCTTTTATTATCATTGTATAAATTATTGTTAAATATTTAAATTATACATATTTCATATATTTTTTTAAAAAATACTTGTATAAAGTATAAACTAATTGTAAGTTGCATGGGGTTATATTATATATTATATCTAATACATTTTTCCTAAATCTAACGTAAATAACCTAACTCATTTTTTATTTGTTATTGTACCACAAAATGAGTAAAAAATGGGAAAATATTCATTTTCTACTTTTAGCTCTTTCCTCTTTATCTCTTTCCTTCATAACATCATAGAGTGGATATTTCTTCCTTTTTGTTGAACGAAATGATTAATCAGTAATAAGATATAAACTCATTTTCTTGTGGGACATGATTAAATTCTTACCAACTAGATTGACAAGTACCGGGAGTAGGGGTCAAAAACACGTCAGACCAGACTAGGCCAGTTTTTTAAAATAGTTAAGGCTTAGGTTTTTTTAAAAGTATATTTAGCTAAAAAGGGAAAACTATAGGCCATTTGAAAAGTCTTTTAGGCCACCAAGACCGGCCTATTTAAGTAAACATAAGTAATATTATTATATTAAATTTTATACTTCGTGTTAAATGATAAATTTGCTAATATTTTTTGTAAATTTAAACATATTGACCTACATCTATTTTTGGCATATTTAAACTTATTATTGTAAAATCAATTTAAACTGGATATCATATAAAATAGAAATTAATCTCACAAATCTATTAGCTTATCAGTCTATTCACAAAAGCATACATCAGTTAGAGATGGTTGGTTTTTGTAATTTTTTTTATTTTATCAAATAGGGTTTTAAACAAACTTTCAGACTTTGTCAGGCTTTCACAAATGTCAGTCGGGCCTAAAAGTTGGGTCTATAATAAGCCACAAGTCGAGCTCCGGACCTAACACTTTTACTTATGAGACTGTGTCAAAGTCATGCAAAGTCTAGTTCGGTCCAGTTTATTCCCACTCCTAATTAGGAGGACAAAATACATAGAATCTTACAAGTACAAGTAAAAATATTTTTGAATTACTAAAAAACCCTCCCCTTCGTTTTTCTCTCCATCTCAATTTAAGTGTTTTGCTCTTTTCTTTTTCGTGCAACTGTTTTGCTCTTCGATTCAATCAATTTATAGAAATCGATTAAAAATCATTAAATAAGTCAAATAAAAACATTAATAGAAAGATTATTTTCTAATGTGAACTCTTAGTTATTAGTTGTTATTATTATAAGATTAATTAATGACAATTATCATGTGATTTTTTAATTTTTACTAAGCGTGAACTTTAGTTAAACATACTAATTTATAGTAATTAGATTGAAATTAATAGTTCATGTTCTACTATCAATTACAATTCTCATGTCATCATGAGAATTATAATGAACTAGTTTGCATCATCCGTGCCAGCACGGGTAGACATTTTTTTATGACAAAAAATATTATGATGTTGTCATAATAGTTTCGAAAACATTATGAGATGTAATCAGCAGCTGCACATTACGGGTTGGTTCTTTTAGTTTTATTTAAATATAAGAATACGGTAACACTAATTATGCATTCAACAAAATAAAATTAATATTAGGAAATAAGTTGAGAAAAAAATCTGTTCCATGGAAATTTTGGTAGTAAGTTGATGTGATGTTAGGTAATAAGTTGACAATTCACTTGTGGTTCCATTTGACGTGACAACATCTTCTACATATATTAGGTAATAAGTTGACAAATCACTTGTGACTCCATTTGACGTGACAACATCTTCTACATATATTCTCATTTGTACCACTTAATATAACAAAGGCATGTGTGGTTTCCAGTGGTTCTAATTAAGACATACAATTTTAGTCATTTAAGACATGTACATCCACATCAATTTCATATACAATTTAGTACTTAGGCATGTCAACGATTTTCTTTCATGGTTGATCCAATTGATCTAGTGTGTTAGAAAATTAGAATTTGTAAGCATTAAACTTAAGACCAAGAAGATAACAGCAACCCTTGTAAGTAAATTTGGGGCAATAAAGTAATAACACATGTTAAAAAAGACCGCTAAAAAATGTAGTCTTGAAACATGTGCTCCTACATTAATAAGTCGTGCCGAAAATCCTTCAAAACCGGAAAAAGTATTTTATATTGACAGATAAAAGTACTTTATATAGAATTCAATGTTCAACTCAAAATATACATAGTGTTTAAAAAAATATAATTGAACCCCCGTAGCAATCACCGTCATCGCAGCTCTCTATTGTTGTTTCCTGTTTCCGCCCCATCGCCGCTTCCTGTTTCCGCCCCGTCGTTTCAATCTTGATTTTAAAAAGCATCGGATTAAAGAGAATTCAAAAACTCAACATGTATAAGAAGTATTATTTTAATGATTATTATCTGAGCTTATTTTAACAATTCAAAAACTCAACATGTATTATCCAACATTTTTTAAAAGAATTCACCCTTTGTAGAATAATAATTTAAAAACTGTAGATAATTTAAGAAAAAAGTGGCAACATACCATTAAAGTGAATCTTGTCCCAATCACCGCGATCGTTGTCCCCCGTTGCCGCTCCCGTCGTCGTCGCCTCTTCCAGTGCCTCAATCTTGATTTTAAAATCTATCTGTCATGTAGATCATTTACAAATCTATTAAATTCACAACATTGTTCAATCAACATTACTCTATCAGATTAAAAAAATAATAAGTAATATTTGAATCACTATTATTTGAGTTAATTTCAACAAAATAAAAAACTAAGCATGTTTTGTCAAAGTAAAATAACTGGAACTCATCCAGAATTAAATATAATTATCTAAAGGAAATTGAAATGCACCTATCAAGTTAATATACAACTAAAAATCACCGAGGTTATAAATCTAAATAGTCAGGGCAAAAAATACAACACGAATGTTGGCAACTTGTGATATATGAATCAAAGTTCAATTTAGTTTCATTTGAAACATCATTTTTATAATTGTTATCACATCTTCTTATTTCATAATTTAAAAGTACCACAATTGAATATGAAAACGCATCCAAATTTGTTACTTTGGGATGGAAAGTAAGAAAACCCATAAGACGTTGTGAATTAACCTTATGCGTTTGCTGTTATTTCCAAGCTTTGTTGCAACTCGGCCTTTAGTGCCAGCTGCACAACAAACCAATTCAAGAATTAAGCAATGATGAGTGAGTAACTAAAATATAATGCACAAAATGAAGCAAACAAAATCCCATTGCACAAATCAAACGTAACCAACTGAAATTTCCTTAAATTCACAAAACACCTTACATCAGCAGATTTAATGTTGAAATTCACTAATCACCTAACGGGTATAACTCCCACACAAAAAAACCCAATTTTTTCATACATGCACATATTTGCATATTCAATGCTTTAGAACCATAATGATGACATTGCCATGTACTTGCAAACACTATGTACAGTGCTGAACAATTAGTTAGTTCAAAAGATTTCTCTAGTCTTTAAGAAATAAAGTAAGCAAACAAAATAAATCAGAAAGTCGCCACAATAAAGTTAAACTAATGTGTGACAAAGCTGACATTGAACATAACTATAATTATCATAGTGTTTGACCCTAACAGAATCATGGGTACAAAGTTTCAAGTGGTTACTTGATCTTCTTGAGCATTCCAATCAATTCCATTTTCATGTCTTCAATACTACCAATTGGTAGTATACATTCATCAATATGGGTTATACGAATTAAAAAGTAAATGCTCACTTGAAATCAAACTTCTTTATTGGAGCAAGAATCCTAATAACAGCTACACCACAAATGGCCGTAAGTTCTTCATGTGTTTTTGTTTTGTCTTCTCTTGTTGTTGGCGCCCCAATTTTCTTTCCTGACAAAAATTCACTTCAAATGTAAGCTTGAATAGAAAAAGACACCAATATAAACCCAATTCATGAGAAAAAGATTTAATTAGTCAAGTAATGCACTTCACTCTAAATGAACAATAACACAACTTCAAAAAAAAAAAACTTATCCAATATGGCAGGAGAAAATATAAGCATGAAAAATGGAACTTTGGATAAGATCTACAAAAGCATGATTAATAATGAGTAAAAGAACTATATGCACATAAGAAATAATATAACCATAAAAGGGAAAGCTAGAAAGCAAAGTACACTTTTCTTACCAAGAGCTCACGTGTATGCATTTTTTTCTTCTCTTTCAAATGAAAGAACCCCCAAAATGCAACAAAAGCTAAAAACTACATTTAAGGTGAAGTTAATTTGTTCAATAGCAATAAAGGTGCATATGAAACATAATACGCTTACATGATTTAACTCAGCACCATGTACTCCGTCTTTGTTCCTTTTTGTCTTCTCTTATAAGATTCTTAATTATTGCTGCAATGTATCAACTTCATATCACCTACTTCAAAAATAAATAAAAAGAATTAGAGACACTATCCTTCAAGTGTTCTTTCAGTGATCCAATGATATGAATGGCATGCACTTGAACATGCCAAAACTTATCCCTGGATCATGTGTACATTCTCTCAACCATTTAAAAAACTATAATAACAAATTCAAACACGACAGAAAACAGTAGATAAATTAAGGAAAAATTTAAGAATTTAAAGGCTGCATATAAATTAAGGAAAAAATGGGAACATACCATGTGAATCCCCATCGCAATCACTGCTCTTTGTCTCCGCTTATGTTTGCCACCCTGTCGGTGTCTCCTATCGCCACTTCCCCGTCGCCTCAATCTTGATTTTTAAATCTACCTATCATGCAAATCATTTATATCTATCAAATATCCAACATTGTTCAATCACCATTATTCCATCTGATTAAAGAAATTATTCTACCTTGTTTTTCTAAGATAAGGTTTCTAAATAACTATAAGATAAGGTTTCTAAGAAATTATTCTACCTTGTTTTTCTAAGATAAGGTTTCTAAATTATACTTAAGATTACTTTAAATTATTCGACCATTATTCTATAATTTACGCTTGATTTAAAAATAACTATAAGATAAGGTTTCTAAAAAGATAAGAAATTTTATTCTACCTTATCTTCTTCCCTCATGAGATGATGCTTTCAAGAGAGATCGAAAAACCCCATTGTTGAAATGGAAACTTGATTTCAAGAGTCTTGTGTGATATGTGCAAAAATAAGAAAATAAGAGCAAGAAAATATTAGGAAAATTTTAAGAACTTATCTTCAGACCTTGGTGTGTTTGCTTTGAAGGAAAATCCCAAGATTTAGAAAATGAAGGTTAGAGTTTAAATCCATCGAATAAAAGGCTTGATAGTGATACATGTGGGACCACCATTATTAAAATTTCATAATGAATAATTAAACCTACAATCAAAACGGGAATCATTTTATTTTAAAAATAATCTCATTTCACCGAACTGTGGCCGTTGGATCCAAACATCCATCATCAAATAAATTAATACCAAGGTTTTTAAATACATGAATTCCATGATTCGATCAATGCCTTAAATATATGGATCCTAAAATTTCAACGTTTTTAATCCCATGATTTATGGTCCTGTGATAATTGATTTAATTACACCTATTAATCCGTTTTCAATGTCACAGCCGAAATTTTATGCAATATTGACCGTTGATCGTAACCATTGTCCTCAAAGCTACGTATCAATCGTTGATAAGTAATTGATTTAATTACATGCGGTATACATCAACCTTAAGCAGAACCGTCGGATCAAGCAGCTGGACTATTTTCTTAACCGTTAGATTATATGGTAAAATGAGGTGTCTGCCACCTATTTTGCATCCCTATTGCGTGGCATTTTTTAATGATGATGTGTCAAGCCTATGTGGATTTTTTTATTGCTTGCGTGGCTTTTTTCATTGACAGCGTGACTTTATTTTTTGAAAAACTCTTATTTAAATATAATAAAGATGGCGTAATTTTTTCAAAAAAATAATATTTAATCTAAATCATTATTTTTAATACGATGTTTGTAATTAAGTCTACTCCTCTATTTCTCAAATTGCAATGTATTTTTTTAGATACGGTTGCAAGTAGATTTATATTAATCTTAGTTACATGTTTGGCTTGATCACTCTTTGTATGCAAGATAATAATTAATTAATTAATTGATCAACTATCCTATTACAATTAATTTGTGGTTCTATAAGGTAAAATAGGGCAAAATTAATGTGACTAATCAAACACTAGTTATGGTCTTCCATTATATTATTCCTTTACTCTTTATGCTTTCTTTAGATTTAGAAAATTCTCTAAATGAGCTCTTCTTTTTGTTATTTTGTTATTATTTGGATCCTTCTCTAAATTCTTTTTGTTAATTAGATTTAGAAAATAACATGTTTTTACAATTTTGTTTTTTTCTTATTATTTGGATCCTTCCAATGAGCTCTTCTTTTTGTTTTTTCATTTAAAAATAACATTTAATAATTTAAAATTTTAATTTTTAATTTTTAAATAAAAGCTGACTTCGCATGGTAATGTGGCAGCTGACTAAGCAAATAGGCATGCCACATCATTTAATGAGGTGACACATAAGATTTTTGTTGACCAATTTTGACTCGGAGGCAAACATTAAACAAATTGGAAAAATAGGGAGATCAAAATCGTGGAAAACAAGTTAGAAACTAAAATCGTGGATGAGTGATTTTAGGGAAACCAAAATTGTAATTAAGCCAATTGATTTTGTGAAGGAGAGAATTCGAACCTGAGTCACAATAAAAAACCTCGGACTCAATTATCCGTGAACGTAAAAGCTACTCTCACTAGCTTCAAATTGAGTATAGAGTCATAATCAAGTCCATTGAAATAGAGCCAAACAAACATTCATTCAAACTACTATAAATATTCGTATAAATTATTGTTACATATTTACATTATACATGTTTCATGAGTCTAGTTTAGGTAACTACATAGTATATGTAGTGACCATCACTAAAAGGGTATTATGGTCTACCAGAAATTAATAAAATTACAAACATTAGTAATTTAATATATTTTTTATATCCTAATTTATTTGCATTAAATATGGGATCAATAAAAAAAAAAATTGGGCTGAAAGAGTGCCCCAAAAATAGGAAATTTATAAAACTAAATTGGATGCAATTAAAATTTGTAACGGCTGAATGAGAACGGAAGAAAGGGAAAGGGCATAAACCCAGAAAACCATCGCTGGCTATATTCTCTGCAACCTAGTGAACTTCAACCCAGAAAACCAAAACGATTACCTCCCACTCCCTCTTCCCTAACCAAAATCGATCATAATCCAGCAACAATCGATCACTGCTTCTCTCTCAAATATCGATCATAATCCTCTGATCGCTGCTTCTCTCTCCACAAATCCAAAGAACAATCGATCATCGCTTCTCTCAAAGACGCACAGAATCTCGGTAGCCATGGCGATCACCAAGTCGAGCAAGCAAAACGCGTTCATCAAGCGAGGAGAGAATGAAAGCGAAACAAACACCGAAAAACCCTCTTCCATCTAAAACCACTACCACAAGTAAAACCAGCGACATCTTACGGTACCAAATCGAAAATCATCACCCCAATCCAAAACCTAACAAACGCCGAACCAACCACGGTGCGAGACCCACACGCCCAGTGAAACCCACTACTACCGATGGCGTCGAGCGATTCGGGCGAAGAGTGTTGTCGATAACTCAGCGCGCACAAGGGCAACATGCGGCGAGGTAAATACCGCGCGTGAACGAAACACGCATAGAGCCCAAGTGACGGACGATCGGAAGAAGCCTACGGAAAGAAGAAAACGAGTTTGTAAGTTACTTCTACAAAACCCCACTTTTCTGAATCCGTTCCACCACATTTGTGTGTTTTTTGTGTAGTTTGTGGTTGATTTTTGTACCTATTAACGAAATTTGGCAGTTCACGGAATAACCACATTGTCATATGGTTGCGGTTAGTTTTTAGACAACATCTGTTAGCTGATATAGTTGCTAGAGCTCTGTAAAAAATGATTTGAATTGGTTGTTCATTATTTTAGTATGCAACACCAAAACAAACACTTAGACATAATGGCTAGATTGGCAGTAACCCCTGTTTCCCACATTTACACAAGTAACCAAAATTCTGGTATCTATGGCTAGTCTCACGAATAACCAATATCCGGATGTTTGACGGTTAGTCATGTTGTATTCACTCATTAGGCATATAATGGTTAGCGAACCTTCCGTCACGAACACGATTTGATTTACATTGCTAAAATTAGTGTTTATTAGGAGTAATTATGTGTGTTTTATATAGCTGGCTATCTAGGCAGCACCGCCTGTTTCCTTCGTTTAAATCAGTAACCAATCATCATGATCTTTTGGCTAGTCTATGAATAACCAATATCCAGATGTTTGACGGTTAGTCATTTTGTATTCACTCATTAGGCATATAATGGCTAGCGATCCATCCGTCACGAACACGATTTGATTTACATTTTTGTATGCTCCAAAGATGTTTTTTATTCTAGAGTATTTATTAGGGACTTTTTTGTAAGTAAACTTGGTGCACTTATCTGTACACAAGAATCTCTCCTTTTTTGATTCATCAATGGGAGTTCAGATGTTATAATTAAAATGCTGCCTAATTTAAAATTGTTTCCTGAAAAGGGTTTTGCTCTTATTAATAACACTAGCAGCATTACTGCTATATATATAAACTGCACTGGAGTAAATAAAATATTTTAAATAGTCTTATTTTCCTGAGCCTCATCACATTTTAAGGAAAAGCGCACACATATATATTACTTATATGAGACTAATGAATGATGGAAACGGATTTGCTTGATCACACAATCACACTGATGCGGATTGAATCGATGATCATTTCGACTTTGTGTTTTACACTGTTTTGCAAAGTTGGAAATTAAAATCGAGCGGCCAAAGGTCTTTGGACAATCAAGGCCGGTTATAGTATAGGCCGCAACTAAACAAGGACAAGTAGTATTTTTCTTTTTTCAAGTAAAAGTAGAAGTCTCGTTAAAACATTTTGATGTGAACCCTCTTTAGGAACAAGTAATTCAATTGCAAGGTAGAGATAACCTATACATTTAATTGAAATGATAAACTGAAATATAACAGTGAATCATTCTCAATGTTGGCATTGCACATGAGGATACAGAAAACTGGAGTATTACAAAACTTCGGATACAGAACAAACTAAAACTAAGACTATTTGGTTGAGGAAGCAATTATGTTCAAAGATCGATTTTGGTTTACATTGCTAAAATTAGTGTTTATTAGGAGTAATTATGTGTGTTTTATATAGTCATTTTGTATTCACTCATTAGGCATATAATGGCTAGCGATCCATCCGTCACGAACACGATTTGATTTACATTGCTAAAATTAGTGTTTATAAGGAGTAATTATGTGTGTTTTATATAGCTGACCATCTCGGCAGCACCGCCTGTTTCCTTCATTTAAATCAGTAACCAATCATCATGATCTTTTGGCTAGTCTATGAATAACCAATATCCAGATTTATTATGGCTGGTCAACTAATATACAATCATTAGTCAATCGTAATTATGTCTGTTTTTTATGTGTTTTCTGATGCATCTTATTTTCAGTGAGGATGGATAATGGAAAGAAGAAGGAGCGTGGGATTAATGAGAGGGCAAATGCTCCGAGGTTTAGACACAAGTGTAAACCAAAAAAGGTGTTCGAAATGCTGAATGGAATCGAAGGAACGAGGAAAGAACTGCTACAGTCAACCGGGTTTGGATCCCTGTTGCTTATCTCCAAATGGACCCGGATTCCAGGGGAGTTCGTAAAATGGGTTTCCGAACACTTTGAACCCGAACACAGCCAACTGCGTCTCAGTAATTATGAAGCACTACCAATAGTGTTGGAAGACGTGCAACGGGTCTATTGTCTTCCCAACGATGGGAAACCCGTCCAACCGCGTTGCGGTGCAATTGCGGGAAAGGTTCAATTGTGAAGTTGCGTAGGGAGCTTGGGCCGAAATCGAAGTCCCAAACATTGACCGTGTTTCGAGAAAGAACTTGAGGTCGCAATATCAGCGGTCCAAAGCGGCGAGGCTTGGTGCGAGGAGTGCTCTGTACATATTAGGTTGTTTGCTATGCCCGGATCACAATGAGGGTGTTTCATTGAAATACGCCGAGGTAGTCAAAGACCTTAGCATGGTGTCAAAATACCAATGGTCGAACTATGTTTTGGACCACCTACGGGCGGCACAAAGGGGGTATAAATATCCTAAATCCGACCTCCATTTCTTCATGGTTAGTTAATAGAGCTTTACGTATTCATTTTTTCCTCTATATTGCTAGTTATATACCAACATGGTTATTGCTATTTACGTATTTTTATTGAAAATGTTTTGGATACACTATTTAGAGAGATTGGGTCCGAATAGTCCCTATTCCGGAGGTTCATGCACTCCTCCAACCTTGAAAAATTGGGACACCATGAGTGAGTTAGGAAAATTGGAAGAGGTGCACAAACCGTGTGGTTTTGGTCGGGGATAACGGTGGATATGAACTAAGGCCGTTGTGGTGCTTTTAGTCGGGTTCTTCCATCTCACTCATACCTTTCGATCCAAAAACGCGTGCGCAAATACAAAGGTATCCATATATCTAACTAAAAAATCGTCTTAATGTACGGGCTAAATACCAAATAAAAAATGTTATAAAACATATCTCTATCCACTCTCAGTTTTCTCTATTAACCAACCAAGAACTTTGTTAGAGGTTGGTTATGAATGTTAGATTTATAAAATGTTTGAAAGTTTTGGTCTTAGCCAACCACAAAGATGAATATCCGTGGTTAGATACCATACTGACGGTATCCATGTATAACTAAAAATGTGTATGTATGTATGTTGATGCGAGTCACATGAACTTGAAATTTTGCGAGTACCATCTTGAGCAATTCAAGGAATGCATCGGTATTTTGAATGAAAGGGCCAAGGAAAATACTTGTGAAGGAAGAGGAGGCGTGTCCGGTGGATTCAAGTGAAGAAAGCGCGATGAAAAGACGATGGTGAAAATGATTACGTACCATCGTTTGGTGAAGAAGCTAATGCCCCAACACCGGACGGAGGAGGAGGCGGGTGTGGCTTGGCGAGAAGATAGTACTAAAAGCGTCATGGAATTGCTTGAAAACACAACAACCATGTGGCAAGATGGTCATGGTATTGATGATAACGAATTCGATAGGCGATGTGGAAATCACAAATGGCGTCGGTCGCGGCTAGTATTAAATGTTTAGCGATTCTTTGCCACGATGCTACTGATAATGATGATAGGTACAAATTTAATATAGTCTGCCATCGTTAAGTTGTACAATACAATTAACTTACGTCGATTAACGACACCTGTAGGGGGAGACAACAGGAGTTCGGGTGAACAATAAAGACAAAGTAGACGACAGCATGCCCAGTTTTAATATGTAAGTGCGCAAGTTTAGAATTTTTATTATCCTTATACCATGATAGACTCGCTTTAAATTTTGTGGTTGGTTGTTTTTTGCCTCTATATTACCCTTAGATTTGGCTTAATAATGCCATCAGTCGTGATTTTGTAACTGTCTAAATCATGCTTAAATTACAGTTTTTCTCAAACTCCTCCTATGGTCGGACCGGGGGTAGCCACGGATGTCCCTATCGACGAAGCAAGGTATTTATTTAATATACATTAAATGAGTAGAGGCTCCAATTATCTTATTAATAATTTACATGAAATGACAGATAACTAAGTGTGCTTTTGTTATTTAATCAAACTAGTGGGGATAAGCAATGCGAGACTCTAGTTAACAAGTGTGTCAATGCGGACTACACACCTCCCAGTTTTAAACTGTAAGTGACAATGTTGAGACTATTTTTCAAGTTTATTGTGGTATCTATACAGGGGCACTTTAACTAAACAGGAAACTTTTCGCTGTCATGTTAGTTTGATAGTTCATCTTGTTTGTTTTAACCATACAACGCACTTGATTTTGATGTTGTATACTGCTGGGAAATTTTACAGTTTGACCGATACTCCTCCGGATGTTAATAGGAATCTAGCCAGAAGATTTTAAACATCGACATCGATCCTGGAACAATCGTTAAAGAAAGTATGGAATACGTCAAAGCTAACATTAAAGAGTTCTATGGGGATTCACCGGAGTTGAAGTTGCGAGTCCAAACTACAGAGTATTAATTCTGACCTCCGTGGCTTTAACTGGCAATTTGATTTTATAGATCAGACGTAATTTACAACAACAACAAACTGACTTGTTGATTTCAGGGCAATACCGTTACGGACGGTAACAGTGGATATGCAAGAAGCTAATAAGGAGGTGAGCAGCCCGGAAAAGTACATCCGTAAGAGGAAGAGGATTCCAAAGCCATCGAAATACTTGCAGGGCCTGTACGATAACCACGTTGCTCAGACAGAAGCATTAGCGAAGGAAAAGAACCTTGTCACGTATATCTGGTCACCAGACCAACCGTAGTAAGTGTGGTTATATTTAATGTAAACTCAAAGTTACTAGATAACCAATAGGCCTAACTGATCTGGTGATAGACCAACTATCGAATAATGTGCTTATTTCAGTGGGTAGTTATGTGCTGCATAGGTGCTTCTTATTTATAGATAGTTGTTTATTTATAGATCTGGTGACATAACCATTATAATAGTTATGTGCTGCATAGGTGCTTATTTATGTGTTGCATAGATAGTTGTTTATTTATAGATCTCGTGACATAACCATTATAATAGTTATGTGCTGCATAGGTGCTTATTTATAGATAGTTGTTTTACGTGCATCGGATACTCCACATAAGTCCTCGTGTATATATATATATATATATATATATATATATATATATATATATATATATATATATATATATATATATATATATATATATATATATAACGATAGTTGCTTTGGTCACCTCATTGCAGTTTCCAAAACATGTATCAAGACAAATTAGATGAAAGGTTCAACCTTAGGAGGCGGGAATTGTGGACGACTGCGGAGATTTGTGAATGGGTGGACTGACCTCGTCATAGATACGTGGACTAACATTACGAATCTCGATCGGGGTTAAAGATGAAAAGGCGGTATTGACCACACGAGCCTCGGTAAGTTCGTCACCTATAATTATCGGCATTGTCTTATAAACATGTATTTGTAGATATTGTCGACACCTCTAGTTTATATATATTATGTATTTAGAATGCATTTATAGGAAGGTTAGCAAATTCATTACAATCTGTTGAATCAATATATTGTGTATTGTAGACATAAGGTATAGTTTTATTGTTATTAATAGGTATAGTTTATTGTTATTAATAGTTGTTTATTGTTATTCATGGCTTTCTCGATTGCTGAATTTCCAAACACAGATAGCAACCTTAGGTGAAGTTTCACGTGTAAATCGTGTGGACCATAGAGACCAGCGAATGGCGGCTGAAGCTTTCAAAACAAAGCACAGCATATTCGACAACTTTTTAGAGCAGCTGGATATCACAGGGCTTGAATATGTAAGTTATCATTGGTTGTCTTTAGTTTTGGTTAATGAATGCATGTTCAATGATTAATTGGTAATCATTTGTCTTACCTAAATGGCAGATACTCATGCCAGCAATTGCTAGAAAGCACTTCGTGACATACGTGCTAAACTTGAAGATGGGGCGGTATGAATTTCTATCTAGCCATGAAGGTTTCACAAGAAGGAACAAAAGTGGGACATTTTCTGAGTTTGAGTCTATAGGCGATGTGATTGATGAGCGAGGCACGGAGCTTTGTTGCGAGCGATACAACATCATAGGCAAGCGTTGCCCTTACCAATGGGAAGAATTCGTGTGGTATGAACCAAAAATGCCATGCCAGCAAGATGGCGCAAGCTGTGGTGTCTTCACCATGTTGTTTCTCAAAGAATGGAATGGCAAAGAAAATGATCTTGAGTCTTTTAGGACGTGGGAAATATCTAAACCAAAAGAAAAAAAGCTTTCCAATATGATAAACCGCATATCAACGTGTTGTGGAATCATGAACCACCCGTCCAACTCACTTCGTGGGGCTATCCAGTTCGAGGCAAACATCTTCTGTGCACAATTGGAAAAAGATATCTTGGCTAAAGGATGTGCACAAATGCCTAGTGCGACAAAGCGTAGGAAGTAGTCTAGTCAGTTAGTTTTTTGCAGCAACACAATATTTATGTTTAGATTTTTGTTTTCAAACCATGTTTCCACGACATTACTATAATTGCACTTGCTTATAAGTTCAACATTTAACAGGAATCTATGCTCGTAAAATATCTTGAACGTCTATAGGATTTTGTGTTTAATCGGGAAAGCAGGTGTTCCTATACGTAGAGAAATATATATCTATGTAAATATAAATAAATCATGACAAAATATCAAGACAGAAATATATCATGGTTGGGCAGCCTAAAATATGTATAACCATCAATGTGCATGGTTGTGGCTAAATATAACTCTAAATCTAATGTGCAGGATCAAATGTTTGTGATCTACAATTGAGTTTTGTTTAAGCATATGGGATTGGCTTGTGCTCAACAAAAATTTAGGAAAACTATATGAACGACATTACGACGACGAGACATCATTCTAAGTTCCTAACCAAGTCTACGATGAGATGTGGTTAGCCACAAGCTACCCAATTCTGTGGCCAAAGTGGACTGTACGAATCTAGCCATATATTTGTTGTAGCTAGACGCCAAAGCAATATTAGGTTGTTTCACAAATAACAAGAAATGGTTTTTCCTTGAGATGTATTAAAACATAACTATGTTTAGACAACGTTTTTCCACATTTGCGTTCTGTTGTAGCATATGTGTTGTGTTTATGATTCCAACAAATACCGGAAAATCTATATCAACCACATTAAGACGAAAATATTTAGTTAAGCACCCGTAATTTGCTAACCTAGTATAAGACGTGAAGTGGTTATGCGCAAGCTAACCAAGTATGTGGTTAGAACGGAGCTACCCATATTTTTGATGTAGCTAGACGCCAGCGCCATATGAGATTGTTTAACAAGAACATAAAATACTTTTTCAGTAAGATATATCAAAACATAACTATGTTTAGACGTTTTTCTACATAGTGACAAAACACCTAACTAGCACGGTTGTTTTGTGACATCTTCTCCAACTCCATTGCATTGTTGCGCTTTTGTTTCCTAATCAACTGTCTCTTCTCCGATTCGGACATCAATCTGACCTTGCTCTTACATGGGTTCTGGCGTAATTTTATCCTCGTAGCCGGGAAATCTTGATCAGACTCTACTGCCATACCCAACAACCACAACGTACATGAGATATCACAAAAAACAGCAACATGTAGTTAGGGACATAAAAAGTAAAAAAATATAAATAGAGTACAAAATACCTGGTAAAGTTGAGCATGATGCACGTGAAGGTTCGGTCCTTTCAGGCGCCGAATGCATTAACCGCTCAGCTTCTTTAATTCCATCATTAACATGGCGTATAAACACATTAAATGCAGCCTCGTTATAGCATATCCGTGAACCAGCTCCAGCTACTATATTAGTGACATATTGGTACCTCTCACCATAATTTGCAAGAGGATTGGTTTTATGTAGCTCAGCGGCAACAAAACCAAATGACTCCTTGTAATCTCTGCACCATCTTTTTTTAATAAATTTAGAAGGGATGCTATGGAAAAAAGGCTTTCGTAACGCAGAATAAGCAGCCAGAACTCTCAATGTGTGTCGACAAATTAATCCCCAGTTCTCCCAGAAACGACAACTGCAACTAACATAACCTTGGACCAAAATCAATTGAACAGATTCAGTTTCTACCAATTGTTCGTCCTCGGTAAATTGATTATCCCATCTCTCAACTTGTATGTCATATATGGAGTCTGGTTTCAGGTCTGGCATATGCTGCAAAGTACATATACAACCAAAAGGCATAAAAAATATCAGAAAAATATATTATAATAACAAAGGGTAGAAAAACAAGACATATGGTCAATATGTCTGGTTACCGAGATTGTGTATGACTGTGATGCTTCAAACTCCTTCTGGATTATGTCAAACATGGAAGGAGTGAACAATTTATGACATGACACATCAACCGACTATTGGGGTGCTGTTGTCAACAACGTGTGTCTGCATTTTAAAATCGGACATTAACTCATTATGTCGCAGATCATCCAGGAGATCTTGAAACGAAGCGTAACAATTGAATGATTGAGTGTTCGGCCGAGATAGAAACGAGCAAATCGCGTTGAATTGCTCACTAAATTTGTGTGGTCTTCTTCCCAAAGCAGTTGAATGCATTCTTCACCCAAGCGGAAGACCATTTGCTTCTGCTATTGTAAATAAAATTTAACCAATTCATTTCGAGATCCATGTGCATTATGGAAGCATTCGTTGATCATGTGCTTCCGTGAGTACTCAAACCGCTCCTCATTATCAACATGCTTTATAATTCGCTTGAATTCATCGAAAAATGCAGCCGTTGCCACGCCCCGAAGTTTCTTTGTTGCATTTTGTTTGATGTGCGTGTACATAAGGCATGGAAGACATCAGGGAAAACCTCGCGGACGCCCGCAACAATGGCAGGTGCTTGGTCCGTCATAATGGTCTCTGGTTTCTTTCCGGTCATGCATTTCAGGAATGTCTCGAACAACCACTTGAATGTGGCGGCGGTCTCATCATACAACAAAGCCCCACCAAACACGCACGTACCCTTGTGGTGATTAAATCCAACAAAAATCCCTGCAAATATGTAGGAGAGATAATTAGTCCACACACAATGCTTATAAGTTAGTAACGACAAACTACAAGACGAGGCTATAGGATGAAGGTAACCGCTACACCGTGCATAAAGGGGTAGATTTTGTTATGCAAATGAGCAAACATAGTTAGTAATAATTAACGATAAGACAAGGCAACTAGAGAAAATAAAGGTGAAAAAAATAGTTAGCTGCAATCTGTCATACCCCAATTTTGTCCGACTAGCTGAAAATAATAAAATGTATTCTTGTGGGCGCCCAATTTTAATGGGTATTTTTCTCGTTTTAAAAAAAAGGGGCTCAAAAATATGTTTCGTTGTGCTCACACATTATCTCTAATCCCGAAGGAGTTGTTACTTCCCGAAGGAGTTATCTCAAAAATGGGGCCGTTACTGGGGCTATCGCTGTTGTAAATCCCGAAGGAGTTGTTACTTCCGTTTCTTCTCCGGTATCCATTGAAGTTACAACTACCCCATTTCTCATGGACAAGGAGACAATTACTTCACCCATCATCCAGGGGTAGATAGACAGAGTTATCTGAAGATTAAAGCGGTCCCTGTGGGGTCAAGTCAACTTGTCACGGTTACACCTAGAGGAGTTGCTCTTTGGACCACAAATTCATACTCCACGGTCACGGTATTATCTTTGCCAAGAAGTTCATCTAGTCCTACCGGGAATTGTTGTGAATCCCGTAAAGTAGTTTATCACGTGGAAAACCCCCGCTCGGTATGGGGGTGTTACCACGATCAAGAGAAAGCACCACTCCCATTTCCGAAGCGGAAGAAAGGGAAAGCGAATGTAATCTCGTAAGGAAATCGGCCTTTGGTACTCCTCCACAAAGAAGCGGTTCCATCCGCTATTATTCTGTGCCGAATCGGCAGGCAATGACGGCCGAGGGCTCTCGAGTTATCGGTCTGAGGGCAAATTAACTTTGATCCAACATCGATGACATACGATGAATTGTTCAATCATCCGCTTCCGAAACTTGATCAACACTCGGCCAATGAAAGCCCGTCACCGCCATTTCCCGTGGTTACAACGCTAATGCCACCTGCAGTTTTCATGAAGGCGGGGTTGGTCATACTGTAGGAGAGTGCAGAGTCTTCAAGCAGGTGGTGAAAGACCTGGTAGATGCTGGCTGGATCTCGAATGGTCCGAATACAACAATCAATTCACCTTTGCCAGCCACGAAAAAGACAATCACTAAGGCGGTGAGATCCCCGGTGGGCAATTGGTAAGAAAGGTTGGGAAGGTTAAGACTCCCTTAGAGGTTATTCATGCAGAGATGTGCAAATTCGGAGTCATCAAGAGGGGTTGCACTCAGGAAGGGGTGTTGTGCTCGCACATTATTTCTAATCGCGTACGCGTGTTTAGTTTTAATAATCTTGCACTATTCTCGTAAAAAAGCGCGTGTTATTTTTAACCGCAAACACACGTTCCTTTTAATGATCTCGCACCGTTTTGTTCTCACGCGCGTGTGTTCGTTCTAATTGTGTACGTGTGTTTATTTTGGTACTCTTTTTTTATTGTTTGTTAATAATAGAGTTCTTTTGTGTTTCCATAAGAGCTTTATAATGTGACAAGTTTTGGATCATCAGTTGAGTTATTAGAGTTCTTTTATGTACCGTGTCCTCTTTACTAACTATATTGTTGCTTTATAATTGAAGAGAAGAAGGATGCAACACATATTTTAATTAGTATTGATAAAATGTAATTCCAAAAAGGGTATGCACAGTATGTGTACGTAAGTTTGCTTTTGAAAGGAGACATATTACATATAAGAAGAAAAATCAAGCAAGCATAGACAAAAGGTAGAAGACAAAGTATGTGGCAGCATCTAGACTTCAAGAAATAGGCTTCATATCTACTCCAAAGCTTCAAATAGGTAGAGTTATCTCCCCAAAAGAACTGTACATTTGTTTCCCATACAAAAATAAAAATCAGATTCAGTATTTTAGTCAAATATCCCAAATGGTGAATACAATAGAGTCTTGAGGGGAGAGGAAAAGTTGCTCAGAAAGTTAAGCATTAAAACATGAAAAATATTGAAGAAATACAAACCAAAATTGACATTACACAACAGCTACCTATGTAATGTTGGCTATAAATTCAGCTTCAATATAGTGAACTAAGGGAAGAGAGGATAGACACTGAGAACAACACACAACACAGAGCAAACAAAATACACCATAAGCGAGAACAATGAAATATTTAGGAAGAAGAAGGAAAAAAAAACCACAACTCTCTCTCCAACACCATAACTTCCATCTCACCACACCACCACATTCCTCCTTCTCTTTCTCTAAACTCACTTTCCTCAACCTCACCTTCATTTATCCATTCACAGATTGTAAGAAAATAGATTAAGAGAATAGGGGAGAATAAGGGTACCAGAAACTAGAAGCGTGATACACTTGCGTTCTCCTCTCCGAAGCACCGCGCCGCGGCGTCGCCACCACACACCTCCGCTACCACGCCGCACAAACCTCCACCGCGAACAACCAAAGCACCACCAGTAAATCACCATTAAAACAACCACCACATCACCACCAAACTTTCACCATCACCGTCGGCTTCTCCGTGAAACCACCGCCGCCACCACCCAAACACCAAACGCAAAAGCGGTGTTTCCGCAAATCACACAGGGCCACGCTACTAGCACCGCCAACATCTTCCTCCGACAGCGTTCCTCTCTCTCGCAGTCCTCCTCCTCCTCTCTCTCTCTCTCTCTTTCTCTCTCTTGAAAATCTTTCTTTTTCGGAAATGGGGGAAGCAGCGTAGTGGAGAAGAAGAAAGGAGTATTTGGGTTCTTTGTTTTTGATATTTGACTTAAGTATATGTGTTCATGGGCTTTTTTTTTTCTTTTGTTAAGTTTTAAACATCATATTACTAACAACACCCTCCAGTTAATAATACAACCCCTGTAATTAGTTATACCCTTTTACTATCCCACACCCTTTTCCCAAAAATCTTTCAAACTCTTTTCTAATTAATGCAAGTCATTAGTGACTATCACCCAAAGCCTTGGCTTGTTTGATTGTCATGAACACTATCAAGAGTTATTAGTAATGATCACTCAAAGTCTCTGCTTGCTTGGTCATTATGAAAACTCTTCCCCTTTCCAAAACCTTTTCAAAAACATTTTCAAAATTAGAACTACGTCGCTTTGATTCCCGTTCGGGATACGTAGGAGCGAGCCATGTTCTCGTCAAGCGCACTAAATAAAAATCTTTTTTCGCAATCATAAACATTATCATTTTTCGCAACGAATAAAATCATTTTCGCAACCGTAAACATTAATATTTTCCATAACAACAAATCGTTTTCAAACCCATTGTTGCTAGTGGCTAATCAGAACCTTTGTTCGTCTAGCCATCGGCGACAATGCCTTTTTCCAAAGAACAGTAAGCGATGATCACCCATAACTATGGTTAGTTTGATCATTCGTGTCAATTAATCTCTTTCGAAAACCATTTTCAAAAGATCAAATAAAAACGAAGTTGCTACTAACGATCAATCGTAACCTTTGTTAAATCGACTAGTGGTAGTGACTCATATTTTCAAGAGTACTTAGCGGTGATTACCCATAACCTCTGTTAGTTTAATCATTCGCTGAATACTCGTCGTATTTCGAAAACTCACTAAAAAAGATAAAAAACAAAAACCTTTTCACGACAAACGAGAACTACGTAGCTTTGAATTCTCCATCGCACCCGGAGATACGTAGGAGCGAGAAGTCAATTCTCGTCAAGCGCCAAAAATAATAATTTTCATTAAGTTTTCCCATTTATCTTCAAATAAGAAATAAATAGGCAAATCTAGGTATTTTTCAAATCAAACGTTAAAATCACACACTTAATTAAAGGTTCCTCTCAAGAGAGAGAGGGCGAGGGGTGCTAACACCTTCCCCGCGCGTAATCGACCCCCGAACCATATCTCTAGTTTTCGAAAGACCATCCGCCTTGTTCAAAAGACCTTTTTTCAATGTTTTGGTCTAAAAATTAAAATATTGGTGGCGGCTTCAAAATTTTCCACGTTGTACATTGAGAAACCCAAACCGGATTTTTCGGGGTGCAACACAATCAGAAAGTATTACAACAAGTGTGGGAGGAACATACCGAGGGGCCTATAGTTCTTGTTCGTTCTATACGTCGTGTCAAAGCTGACGAAATCACCAAACATTGCGTAGTCAGCACGCATGACCGGATCAGCCCAGAATATTGAAGCATTGCTCGGTCCCGATCGACTTCAATGTCGTAGAAAAACCGGGCCTTCCATATGCCTCGCTCTCGAACCATGATTGCGGGACAAATGCTTCCCAGGTTGTAAAGCCTTTGCCTTAGTAAACGCAAATGATTCTTCAAATCACTGCGAAGAAACCCCTAGATTACGAACACCACCAGCAGATCGAGCCATTATGTCAAATGTGGGTTCTAGCGGATATCCGGAAGCCACATTATTTGATATTATAAGTGCCTGTTGTTCCGTGATAGCTCTATTAGATGGTAGAAAATGTCTCTTGTCAGCATCGATTAATGGGTGGTTATGGGAATCAGTCCACATGGTAATGACGTAACCTCCCTTGTCAGCGATCATCTTTAGCCTCATTTCACTGCATAACTTTGTCCTCGTATCTTTCCGTGTATGGGTAGAACTTGACGGCTTATCTTTCTTCTGCCTCTTGAAACCTTCTTTATGGCACATGTATGTCAAATAGAAAGGGATGTCTGTAGTCTTTCCCTTAGAATCGCGATACACATGAGATCGCTGATTGAAAAACCCACTGAATTGGCGTAGGAACTATAAAACTCACTTGCATCGGACTCTGTGTGGAACACGATCGTTTCAAGCCCTATCATTCGCAGGGGCAATGTTTAACACTGATTTGCAAAATAGAAATTATTAATACCACACGGTGGAAAACATCAAAAATAAATAAACTAAATTATTGAAAAAGTTTTCCAAACCTGCCACCACGACACCATCGGTTTTGTCGTCATCACGGCACACATTAGTATCTGAACGCAAATCATCGCCGTTTATATCATCGATAGCAAATCCAGCTGTATCTGAAAACAAAATATATATGATCATTGATATGAGTATTTTTTTTTTACACAAAACACGGTCAGACATCATAAAGTATGGTCAGTTTGACGCATGCAATGGGGTTAAGAATCCTTGTTAGTGATGACAATGACTAACCAGAGTATAATTCATCACAAAAATAGAATAGAAAAAAATACAAATCAACATTAATTGCTCAATTCAGTCTAGCATGCGCAGGTGATGCTGAATAAATCTAGAAAGGGGTGTAGGAAGTTCTTGAATGCTGCATTTTCTTTTAGTCAACTAACCACAACATCATAAAACTGCGGCTAGCATAATGCTGGCCATGGGGATAAATAGTCCTGGTTATTGCGTTGTCAAACCAATACATAGAAAACCATAAAGAAAAACTTTGCAAAATACAAACCAAAAAGAAAAATTAGCACCTGTTCCAATGACATCGGAATGCTCCTTGTCGTGATCCCGATGCTCATGTGTTGTATTATCGTCACATATATTACTAAATTCTGCAACGACAAGTGGATGCAAGCAATGGTTGTTAATTATATAGTGGAAAACCAATACAAAGCAGAATGCACGATTAATATGAAAAATAGGATGAGAAAGGGTAATAAGAAGTTATTGACTTTTGGGTTATCTTTTAATATACTAACCACGACATTGAAAAAAGTGTGGCTAGGTTGAGAGCTATCCATGGATCTCTGATTCTCGGTTAGTGACGTCTAATAAAAGTGTAAGGGTTGATTGCGTTGTGAAACCGGACATAGTAAATCCGAAAGACATACTTGGTAAAATACAAATGAAAACAAAAATTAGCTTTGCTCCATTGACGTCGGATTGTTCCTTATCGTGATCCCGATTATCATGTGTTGTATCATAAATGCGGCGTGGTGCTAAATTCTCGCAACGACAATTGAATGCAAGCAATGGTTGTTTATTATATAGTGGAAAACCAATTGAAAACAGCATGCACAGTTAATATGAAAAAAAATCCAGAAAGGGTCGTAATAAGTTGTTGACTTATGGGTTATCTTTTTTAAAATACTAACCACAGCATTGAAAAACTGTGGCTAGGTTGAAGCTACCCATGGATCTACATAGTCCTGGTTAGTGACGTCTATTAAACCAGAGTAGACTACACCATAAACACAGATTTAGAAAAATACAACTAACAGAAATTTGAGCATAGGGACATAAACCTATGCTCTAGAATATAGAAAGCTATAATCACGGGTGATATTAACTAAGATTACAGTCAATAATAACTACCTGAAACAATGACGTCAGTTTGCACATGATCAGTATGCCGATTTGCTGGTGTTATTTGGCCGCCAGGTATGTTACTAAATTCTGCATCGCAAACAGAAATCACTCTATAGTTAGTCATTGTGCATGGTCAATATCAAACTACGAAAGTGTGGAGACTTACGAGCGAGTAACTGTGTAAAGCTAACTTTCTTTTGATCATGTTCATCAAATCCGGTTTGAGCCATTGTCGTTTATTTTGATATGAAGATGGTTATGCAATATGTTTAGGAGGAAGAAGGAAGAAGGAGTACGTGATAGAAGATTTCGAAATTCTTAAAACATTGTTACGGTTATCAAATTAAACGTGAGAGAATATTACCAAATTCCTAAAAAATTGTCTTGATAATGAAGAAGAAGCTGAGACGTGTTTGGAATGGATAATGAAGAAGGAAGAAGGAGATGAAGATTAAAACGTGTGAACGGTTGATGATTTTTTTTTTCCGCAAAAATTGGTTAATTAATAAATGTAATTAATTCAAAAAAATTAATGGGATTTGATATGCCAAAATCGTTAGAGAACAAGATGCCATGATAATAGGCTTAATAATGAATCTGTTATAAATATATAATTATTTAAATTGGCTTAATAGAAATGTGAGCATCCAGTTTTACCCCTGAATGTATCAACCATTGGATTAGTTATAAGCCACAACGCAACAATCCAATGGCCTCAACTATTTTAGTTACCATCACTAAACAATGAGTTTAGTGATGCAATCCGTTGCCATGTTTCATCTATATTTTTTAAATACTTGTATAAAGTATAAACTAATTGCTAGTTATGGTCTTCCAATATTATATATCTAGTATGTACATTATCCCTAAAACTAACGTAAATAACTCTGACTCATTTTTTTATTTGTTATATATTATTGTACCACAAAATGAGTAAAAAAAAAGGGAAATGGGACTTTGATATTCATTTTTTGCTTTTAGCACTTCCTTCTTTAACTCTTTTCTTCATTTCACGATCCACTGGATGTTTCTTCCTTCTTGTTGAAGAGGAAGAGCTCCCTTCTTGTTGATTAGGAGGAATAGGGAGTCTTTTTTCTGTCTTTGGTTCTACAAATATCTCTCTTATCTCTTCTTCCTGAGGAATAGAATTATCTTCTTCCTCAGAAATAGTATCTAAAGGTTGCTCTACTAAAGGATGTTGTCGTCGTCCCTCGTTTTGAGGTTGCTCTACGAAAGAGCTCTCTTCGGTTGAATGATTATTTTTCTTTTGAGGTCCGAAACATTTAATAAACCAACTCATTTTGTTCTTGAGACAATCTCCCTCAAATTTGAATTCAATTCTCTTTTTTTATCAGCTTCCTCTTGATCATCAATTTCTGCATTAATCAAATTCAATGGTTTATTAATATAAAAAATAGAAAATAATACATTTTTTATTCAATTAGTTTATCACTCAATGATTTCATTAAAACAAAGAGTAACTATAATTGCTTTATTTTAAAAATAAATAAAAAATTGACACTTGTGAATTCTTAGGTCCCGTTTAATTAGAGTGATTTTCTGTTTTGAAATTTTCAAAAACCAAATCAGTTTCTATTTTGAGTTTTAAGAATTTCAAAAACCAAACCAAATTCAGTTTTCAGTTATGAAATTTTCAAAAATCAAAATCACTTACAAACATAAATGTAAAAATAAATATGTATCATACACTTATCTTAATCAAAACAATATATAAAATTAGGTTTGAAAAAATTAAATATTACAACTGTGTAATGTATTTATAGTAATAATTTGAATAATAAAGTTTGAAAGTAGTCGTTGTCGACAGACGCTTGTTAGAGTGGTGATCAGTGGTGGTGGTGGTCGTCGTCGTCGTAGTGCTAACTAATGGTGGGGAACAGTGGTGGTGGTGACTGGTGGTGGTTAAAGTGGTTGTTGGTGGTGGTCAATGTGGTGGTTGACAGTGGTCAAATTGGTGGTCAGTGGTGGTTAGAGTGGTGGTTAGCGATGGTTATAGTGGTGGTTGGTGATGATTGATGATGGTTAAAGTGGTGGTTGGTGATAACTCTATTTTATATAGAGTTATTCATATGTTTAAACTTTGTAAATTGCTCTCTTTCAAGTAAAGGTAAGGAGTTTATATAGTATTTTGTGTGATATATGATAACTTGAGTGTTTAACATGGTTAAAGTTGTTAACTAGGCTATTTTGGATATATTGTGGTATGTTTGATGAGTTTGTTTAGTGCAGCCTACAGATGCACTTGCATTACAATGCTCCTGCACTGCATCTGCATTACACCAGCTTGCTTGAAGCGACATTGGAAGCACCTCAAATTTCACCAAATCACCTCTATGACATCATGCTTAGTCATGGATCACATGGAGGAACATGCCCACTTGCTAAAGGAGGCGCTACCATAGCCCACCATAGAAGACTAGTTTTGAAGAGTCATTTACTTATGGACATGTGGTCATTCATTATTGGACCTCTCTATACACTTGAGTGTATGCTTCAACTTGTGAGATAACTTCTGAAAAGTAACCATGGTTACACCTCTAGTTTATTTCAACTACAAGGAAGGAAACCCTCTCATGAAGAAAGCTCAAAGCCTATATAAAGACCTTCACTCTTCACTTGGAAAATCATCTCTCAAGAGATAAAGATCTCTCATATCATCTCATACACTTCAATTTACGTTTATAGTAATGTAGTTTTAGTTAGTTCTTAGATTGTAAGAAGGTAAGGGAGGATTTGACAACTTCTTCCTCCACTTCTTCATAGAGGTAGCTTAGTGCAGTGAAGTAGTGCACCCGCATCACTTGGCAAGTTCATGCAAAGGAAACTACAACCGTGTAACTTCTATCTTATTGTTTCCTTTTGTTATTTCAATTATATGAATATGACTTGTTCTATTTATATAAGCCTTGTGGTGTCTAGCATGAACTAAACTATTTTGGTTGAGATGTTCTAACCTTATAATGATCTTTTAAGTACGTTATTGTGTTCATATGTGATGTTTGCATTTTAGTTCTTGTATGATAACTCTTTCATATTCATATTTAGAATTGGCCAACTAAAAGTGAATGCAAATCATAAATACAGACATGGTTTATGATTAGAACTCAAAACTAATAGGGATAAGTGTTTAATAAAGAAAACTTTGTTAATTACATGCTAAAACCTAGACATAGGATAGCATAGTCCTTAGAATGATGCAAATACAAGAGTGAACTTATTTAGCAACTTGGATCATTGTTAGGAGGCAAGAGAGGAATTGACAACTCTTTTCTTTACTGCAAAAAGCAAAGATCATAAGAGCTTGTAATGAAACTCTAAAGAAAGTGGTGAAAAGCACATACCGATGCATGCATGCATCGGTGCACCTAACATCACATATAACACAAAACTCTTAAAAGTGACTTATTTGGTGAAGACATCTCAACTATCATTCTCCACCGATTTCTTACATCTTTTATTGCTTATTTACATTACGTTTGTTTATCAACATCCCTATTTGTGAGTAGGATAGTGGTTACCTTTTCACTAGTGAACTATTTAATTTAAACTTGTAAATTAATCCAATCCTCGTGGGAACGATCTCTACTTTCACTTTACTTGTTTCAGAAAAAAAACCTAAATATATCGAAGTTTCGTGTGAAGTACCGATTGAAGCTACAGTACTCGCATATAACATAAACACCAATTTAAGTATGTTTTTAATACCAATTGGTCCAGAATAAATAAAAGCCATAAAGAAAAAATGTGCTAGTAGTAAATTAATTCTGTACTAATTAAAAAGGAAAAAATAAAAATAAAATCATTTAAAATAACATTAAAATATAAAAAAATGATTAAAAAACGAAAAGTGAAAAAAAAACAAAAAAAGTGAGCATTGGCGCAGAACCGCGACTGCAGGGTGACTACAACACAATATCCGCATATAAAATCAATCAAAAACACATGACTCTACTAAGTGGTAACACTATGTATAGAGTATGACACCAAGGAGAGAGAGTTAAAGAAGCTTTACAATGTTATAAAGAACTTCGGGATATTATAGCTATCATTGGGGTTGGACGAATTATCCGAATGAGGATCGCCTAATCGTTCTTTTTAATTTTAAGCAAAAATAATAATATATTTTATTTTAAAACCCAATTTGATAGTACAACGTGTCATTTCAGGTAGAAATAGTGAGTGATAAATTAGCAAAATGTTAACAACTATTGACAAAAAAAATTAGCAAAATGTTGAACCAAATTAGCGAGGGAACATATTGTAAAAACTGGAAAAATAGCATACTAAATTTATAGATAAAAAATTGTAGACTAAATTTATAGATAAAAAGTATAATTAAGGGTTATTAAAAATGTTTGTAAAAAATACTTGTAATAGTAACCTTATCAATATTTTTTGTAAAAAAAAAAACTCATCAATTTTTTTTTTGTCAAAAAACCCCCATCAGATTCACTTCTTCTCAACCTAACGTTAATAATGTAACCAAAAAAAACTAACGTTAATAAATGAAATATTGATTTGGTCAAAAAAAATATTGATGAGGTTTCACTTACTGAGGTTTTAAGCATTCCAAAATCTAAAGTTCATTTATTCTCAATGAAAAAATATTTTGGAAATCTAAATTAATTATTATTTTCTCTTTTTTTTTTTACAAAATTAAATACTCTTTTGTCTTTTCAATTCATTTTACGCCTTCCAAAGTATTTCGTCTACTTCTTCTCATCTTCCACGGTGAACAATTCTCCCTTATCACATTCTCACTTTCAAAAAATAGAAAATACAGAGCCTCCAACAACACCCATATTTTAGGCTCTAAAACATCCCTTAACACATAAAAAGAAAAATTAAAAAAGAAAAAAACATCGAAGTTTGGCGCGAAGTACCAATTGAAGGCACAATACTCACATATAATATAAACACTAATTTAAGTATGCTATTAATATCAATTGGTCAAAAGAATTTAATAGTAACAAATTAATAATACAGTAATTTAAAAAGGAAAAAATTAATTATTTAAAAAAACAATGAAATATATTAAAAGTTAAAAATTGATTAAAAATAAAAATAAAAAAAAAAACTAAAAAGGTTGGCGCGCATCCGCGACTGCAGAATGACTGCAGCGCGGTATGCGCATGATAAATAGAGATATTTTTATATTACCCACCAACAAAATTATTACATCATCAACAAGATTTAAACTAATTTCCTTGTAGAATCATACAAGCAAAAGTAATAATACCTTTGAATTAGTAAAGATCTTCCCCCTCGTTTTTCTCTCTATCTCGATTTAAGTGTTTTTGCTCTCTTCTTTGTCGTGCAATTGTTTTGCTCTTCGATTCAATCAATTTATAGCAATTGATTAAAAAAACATTAAATGAGTCAAATAAAAACATTAATAGAAAGATTATTTTCTAATGTGAATTCTTAGTTATTAGTTATTATTATAAGATTAATTAATTACAATTATCATGTGATTTTTTAATTTTTACTAAGCGTGAACTTTAGTTAAACATACTTATTTATAATAATTAGATTGAAATTAATAGTTCATGTTCTACTATCAATTATAATGAATGACGTAATTTTTTCAAAAAAAAATACTATTTAATCTAAATCGTTATTTTAATACAATGTTTGTAATTAAGTCTATTCCTCTATTTCTCAAATTGCAATGTATTTTTTTAGATACGGTTGCAAGTAGATTTATATTCATCTTAGTTACATGTTTGGCTTGATCACTCTTTGTATGCAAGCTAATAATTAATTAATTGATCAACAATCCTATTACAATTAATTGGTGGATCTATAAGGTAAAATAGGGCAAAATTAATGTGACTAATCAAACACTAGTTATGGTCTTCCATTATATTCCTGTACTCTTTATGCTTTCTTTAGATTAGAAAATTCTCTAAATGATAGCAAAGAGTCAATTTGGAAAAAATATTCGATATCACTACAACATTTTTGACTTTAGGTCACGCCTCTCACTGCCACGGCTAAAAAACTGTGGCCTGAACACGAAATAGGCCACAGGTTATCAAGTGTGGATAAGGAGATAGATATTAGACAACGGTTTCAATAATTTGTTGTTAGGCCACGTTTTAAAATTGTATAGGCGACGGTTAAAAAGTGTGGTACCTAAGACCACATTTTGTCCATCGGTTGTCTTTAAAAATTTATTAGACAAAGACATAAAACCGTGGTCTGGAAAAGAGAGTGAGTTATTTTTGTCTATAGACCATACTTAAAAACCCGTGGACTAAAACTAAGTATGATTCAAAAAACAGTGGACTAAAACATATCTAAATTTACCCTTTGAGTTAAAAAAAAACAGTGGACTTAGCTATCTTTATCTTTATATTAATTCCTAATATATGTCTCCAAATTCCAAAATAGTAGGTATCTCCCCACCCACCCGCCCTTCTACAATACAAATCATCTATATCTAATCCCAAAGCGTAGGTATCTCCCTACACGGCGCCCCTACAAACCATGCAAATTTAACAATTCCATCAAGAACTTTTTTTTTGAGATTAATTCCAAAACTGGATAAAAGCGGTCATTCTTTTTTCCAAAAATAAAAAACCGAGCTAAGCCATCAATTACCTAAGTGATCTAAAAAAAACCTTTTTCACTCGCGTATGGGAGATACCTACAGTTTGTCATTACATATAGATGGTTTGTATGTAGGGGCCGACCGGGTGGGGGAGATACCTAAAGTTTTTTAACTCAAAGGGTAAATTTAGATTTGTTTTAGTCCACTATTTTTTTAGTCATACTTTAGTTTTAGTTCATGGTTTTTTAAGTATGGTCTATAGACTAAGACAACCCACTCACTTTTTCAGACCACAGTTTTGTCTGTTGCCTAGTAAATTTTTAAAGACAACAGGCAGACAAATGTGGTCTTAGGTATCCACACTCTTTTAACTGTCGCCTGTACAATTTCAAAATGTGGCCAAACAACAAGTTATCGAAACTGTGGCCTAATATCTATCACATTATCCACACTTGTTAACATGTGGCCTAATTCGTGTTCACGCCACGGTTTTTTAACCGTGGCAATGAGAGTCGTGGCCTATAGTAAAAAATGTTGTAGTGGTAGTATTTATAGGGAGGGGATCCATTGAACTTTTCACTTGGAATTGGATTATAGTGTATACCAACTCGTCTTTGAACGTGAAATTTGGAATCAAAATTTGGAATTGGATTAAATGAAAAAAAGGGATTTTTTTTTTAGATCACTTAGGTAGGTGGTGGCTTAGCTCAATTTTATTTTTGGAAAAAAGAATGACCGCCTTTATCCAAGTTTTGGAATTAATCTCAAAACAAAAAGTTGTTGAAGGAATTGTTAAATTTGCATGGTTTGTAGGGGGCGGCCGCGTACGGGAGATACCTACAGATTTGTATATTGTAGGGGGCGGCTAAAAGGGAGAGATACCTATAGTTTTGGAATTGGGAGACATATATATTAGGATAAATTAATATAAAGATAAAGATAGCTAAGTCCAAAGCGTGTTCTTTTAAGGAATCACTTTTCCGAATGGATAAGGCATCCTAAATGGTGATCATCAGTTTACTTATGTTTTTCTTAGGTTAATACAATAGTTCTCATTCATCAAATCCCTTAGGCTTAACACTCTTTCGCGTCCCATAGTACTCAACTTTTTTATGAGTAATAAAAAATAATTTTTATTGATTTTTTCTGATTAAAGCCCAATTTTTTGACTCACCAATAATTTTGCCTTGACTCGAATGAAATTAGTAAAGGATTAAAAGAGTAGAGACTTTAATCTACCCTCCAACTCCCTAATTAAAAGAATTAACAAAGTAAATGCGAACTACTTCAAAATTACTTTGTAGCTAGGTTCGAACAACTTCAAATTTAACGTGTATATAGGGGCAAATAAAGAATGTCATTTTTTTGGTCTACAGACAGAGTGACAAATACCCTTCATGAACTCACACACACAAAGTGGATCAGATCCCAGATTTGAACTAGGTAGTAACGAAAAACATCCAGCCTAACAATCAATACTGTTAGGCCTTACAGATGGATAAAATGACGTATATTAGCCGATAAATAGATATATACATGAATTGTTTGTTTTATAAACAACTAACAACCCTTGAAACAAACACTCAAAAACATCATTAGTACATCACAATATCCCTCATGAAAAAGTGTCCCAACTAATTATTAATACAAATTGATTATTGAAATAAAAATCATTTAGAAAGAGGTAAAACATTCATGTTCAGATGATTTTGAGTCTTCACAAGGAGAGTGATTGTGTCTTCCTTCGTAAGTTGTTATCACCATACGACAATCTTCTGAGAGTCGTTCAACTCTTTTTTTCACCCGACAATTGTTATGTGTGCACCGGTAATAACTTCTGCATATCTCAAAATTGAGATGTAGGATAAGAATAGTATATGAAGAGTTTAATTGGTAGGTAATTGTATATACTTTTTACATCGTCAACCAATAAGAAATTATGATATGTGTGACTTTCAAGAAGAATGAGATAAAAGTCAAACATTTTTACTATGTATTGGCTTCTGATTGGTTGACGTTATGAAATGTTTGTACATTAAGGATGCATATGCACGGTCAGTATAATTTCTTATGGGACAAATTTGTCTCTCACAATTTTTTAAGGACTTATTAGTTTCCGACATTTTTAAAAGGGACACATTAACCCCCTAAGTCCATCCAAAGTTTACAACTTCGGCTAACGTCGCATACGTGTATCAACAAAAATGTATTTTTTCAGTTAACTGACCAATGACATGTTAAGTGATCCATAATGTCCTTTTTCGGTCCAAATTAGTCTCTCATTAAAGTTTTCTGAAAATTCAAAACAAAGGAACATTTTAATCGTTGCACATTTGGGAAACATTAGTCCCTAGCTAGTGTATCAACAAAAATAGTTCCTGGAAACCAGAAAACGAAGGAACCCACACAACATAAGAAGAAACAGAGAGAACGAGAAGAAAAATAGCAAGGAAGAGAAGGAGAGCGATATGCACACACCTATATACAATATTGTCTTTGATTACATTATATGCGCAATCCCATTTTCAAATTTTTATATCTTGCAATGATTTGTATATATTCAATGGATTCTTTCCATTCAAGATTTCATTTAAAAGTGTCAAGTGTTAAATCTCAACTATTCATTACGCATTCTCCCTTTTTTCATAAGTTAAAGTTTCTCTCTCTTACTTTTTAATCAATTGTTGAGATTTCACGTCACCATAATGTCATAGAGAGAATCCATTCCTAATAATGTTTCTATATTTTCGTTATAAGCTCTGCGACCTGAGTAGTGGTAATTACATTTGATTCATGAGGTGTTCGATTTCATGACCGCATGGATTCCTCCTATCATGATTTCACATTTCCTATCAATTTAGGAGTGTAGATCCTACTCATTCTTTTACTCTTGTTTTTCCTTCTCATTCTCTCTGGGTTCTCTTTTGTGTTCTCTACATTTCTTCGTTGTTCGAATTCTGGTTTTTAGAAAACACTTTTGTTGATATGCTCAGACTAATGTGTCCCAAAAATGCAGGCAGTTATACGTCTCTTTTTTTAAATTAAAAAAAAAAACTGAAAAAAGTAATGAGAGATCCATTCCAATGCACTATCAATAATTTTTCTTTATTTAAACAATTTTTCTATCTATTCTTAGGTGTTTTCACACAATCGTGGCTTAAGGTTACATTTTACTGGTTGTGTTCGGTCATTAGTTTCAATTCTCTTAGGCGTGATTTTTCTAGGAGGTTTCCATTATTTCCTCTGAGAGGATTAGACGTATAGTAGTAAGTGTTCGTGACTTTTGTTCTATATGGCTTGTAGTTTGCTCTTCGTCGAACCATTTGGTTAGATTGTTTCAATAAATTTCTAATTACCGAAGAAAAAAGTAACGAGAGACTAATTTGAGCTGGAAAACCGACATTAGCGTCACTTAACTTGTTAACGTACTACGCTGGCGATGTTGATTAGGGATTTAAAGTCTTTGGATGGTCAAAAAGACTAATAACATATCCCTTAACATGTTACGTGGGCAGTTAACGTGTCACATACGCGATGTTGACTAAGGATTTAAACTTTTGATGGACGGAGAGATCGATTAATAACACACCCTTTTTTAAAAATATCAAGGACTAATGTGTCCCTAAAAATTGTAATAGGCCTATTTATCCCTAATGAAATTATAAAAGACCAATATATGGAACTTTTTTCTCAAATAAAAATCATAAACACAGGACAATTTTTTCATTCAACTATGTTCGTTATCTTAGTTATTATGAACATACTACTTGAAATGAGACAAATATTTCTTGTCGTTGGACTCTAGCTTATCCCACTTTATTTCCTTTTTACTCTTTCAACTACCTGTCCAGTTAATTAATGTTCCTAAGTTCCTATATTATAGTGATATATGAATAATTTTTTTTTAATCTTTCCTAACTCCACTTCTAACTAAGTACATATCTTTAAGTACAATGTAGTGATGGTCTAGAACTGAAGCAAGTTTACCAGAATTTCTTGGTATTAATAATGATAATAAGGGATATACCATTAACTAACCACTTTATAATGGTTCATAAGTTAAACTATTAAACTTTCTTCCATGCACGCAACAACATCAACACAAACAAAAGGTTTGTAATAAACTCTTGGTGACTAACATACTCTCTTTGTAATAAAATATAGGCAAAATTACGGCAGATGACCTTTGAGTTATTTATTTGTAACAAGTTGGCCCTTTAAATTTTTTTTTTTGTAACACACAAGCCTTTTAAGTTACCTAACATTGATACCGTTGGTCCTTTTAGTAAAATGTCATATCGTTGATTACATCAAAAAACACCAAAATATGTTTGGTTGCATCAAAATACATAAGCTAGAGTAATCACAATATATAAAGTAGCATTACATCAAAATATATAAGCTAGAGTAAGGGTCTATTTGTTACAAAAAAAATTTAAAGGGCCAACTTGTTACAAATAAATAACTTAAAGGTCCCCTGGTGTAATTTTGCCTAAAATATAAGTAAAAACAGGTCCATGAAAATTGATGTATTTAGTCCAAAATATAAGTAAAAAGGAGTCAACAAAAGTTGATGGATTCCCGTTTTTACTTATATTCTATTACAGAGTATTTGTTTTTCTTTCTCTAATTAAATTATTAATTAGTTCTTTCAGTCTAATTAAGTAACTTTTTCATCATGGTGCATATGTTTGTTTTACTCAAATATTAAGTCGTCGTGGATGATGCTCTTCTTTATCATGTATTTAATTGATCAGTTTGTATGAAATGACAAATAAATATCACGCACACACAGTCATATTCGGGTTTAAACTAAAAAATTGACATCTTCAAGTCGTTGAAATTGTCAACGTAACCAACAATGATAACTTTATCTATAATTTGCTATAACATCTGTGTAATACACTATTTTGACAAGAAAAAATATATGTTATTCTTGTTATTTTGTTTGGAACTCATGTAGAGCAAATCTTACTCATTGCTTCTACTCACAATAGTATAAACACACTCTTATTGTTTTAATTTGAAAAGTAAAACTCTTTAGTTGCTCTAAATTTTTTCTAATCAAAATTTGTTACTTAAAAATTAAAGTATCACTACAATAATTTTTTGAACTAATTTCTTCTCTCAAATAAATATTTAAACTGACATACCATTCATTCATTGTCCTAAAATAGTAACATAAAAATACAATTTGGTAAAAAAAAATTATTTTAAATAAATAACTTTATAAATTATTTAAAGTTTATTTTGAGAATCGAGTTAAAATTTATTCTAACTTGAAAAATAAATTCTGTAATAATGCTTACCTTATACAAAAAGTAAGTTTGATTTTTGACTTATAAAAAAAAACTAAGTTTGATATTAATTAAAAGAATAAAAAATGTGAAAGAAACCATCAAAACATGATTAATTAGAAGGCTATCTAGAGTCCAAAAAAAAAAATCAATGACAAAATTGGGTTGGAAAAATTTGGAAAATGTAAATTGAGAAGAAAATCTCTTTAGGGTACCCAAAAAAAAGAAAAAATTAGGTTCAAGTGAAGGGCTTTTTTTTTGAAATTTCAAGTGAAGGGTTTTAAGTACATGGAAGAATGGGTGAAAGAAGTAGGGTGTTTTGGGGACAGAAGACAAAGGAGGAGGGGACCCTATAGTGTGCTCTATTGTCAAAACTCTAATAACAATATTCCACTAGCTCATATATATATATATATATATATATATATATATATACACCAATATATTTTTATTTTCTCCAATCAATATTTTTTGTCTGAAAAATAAGCACAAGACTCAGGTATTATAGTCAGAAGTCTATTGAAAGTAAACATCTTGATCATTAGTATTATTCCTTCAGTTTTAGCTGAAGATTCTCTTTCTCTCATTCTCTCTGAGTGTTTTTAGTTTCAAACAAATATAAGATAATTAATTAAGACATGTTTATTATGAAGAATATTCATTCAGTTTAATTATATAAAAAAAATAAGAATATTCATTTAGTTTTTTTTTTTTGACAATAAGAATATTCATTTAGTTGTTTACAACCGACACCTTCTTTTTTTCCCTTCTAAAAAAGAAATTTTACCTATAGTTATATTTATCCAGATTTTAGCTCTTTTTTGGCATTGATTAATTCCAAGCTAAGAGTAATTATCCATATTATTTATTTTACGAATGACTTGTGAATCCTATTGTTTGTATTTCTAAGGGGTAGTTCTTTTTTTGTTGTTGTGCTTCTCTTTGGAGATGAACCATTCATACTCAACTATTTATATATCATGATATATTTGCCTTTAAAAGAATATGCCTATGACGTAGCCAGTGTAATCAATTAAAGATTAAAACATTTGCATTTGAAAATGCTTTTAATGAAACGCCAAAATTTGGAAGAAAAATCTCATATCGATAAATGTAATCTAAACTACTATTTATAATAATTATTTATTTTTCCTTATAAACATAAGACAATTTAAAAAAAAAAACTCTATCTTCACTGTTAATTGTAGTGGCAGATCTAGGACCCAGAGTCAGTGAGTTCAAAATTTTTAAAAACATGAATCACTAAAAATATAGTTAAAATAATTTTAATATATTAAAATAAATAAATTATACATTATGATTGGCTTAGTGACGTGCTTGTGTGAGGTATTTTGTTGCAATTGGACGCAAAGTTAGAGATCTTAGTGCTTTTTTTGGTCTAATGATCGGATTGACAAGTGTCAGGACCTAACGCACACACACAAATGGAAAACCATGGTTCGACACTCGGACGGGATCGAACCCGACAACCGGGTGTCCATAAACAATATTTCTACTGCTACGACGAATTAGCCTCGAACAGGGATCGTAATGCAAAATTATAATTTCAGGAGGTTCAATGTTTTTTATATAGAGGACTTCAATCCTCTCTCCTTCCCACTATCATACTTCTCCTTCCATCCTCTCTATCTCTCTCTTAAATTTACTCTCTCTCGTCATTATTTATAATTCTTTAATCATATTCTCTCTCCGACCACCCTTATATATTTTGTGATGGAGAGGAATGAGGGGAGGTGAGGATCCAAACAAGGGATAAATAGATAAAAATATTTTTATATAAGAGATAAATGAATATATTGTTTTTTCAGGGGGTTTAAGTGAACTAGGAGAGGATCCAAACACGGGATAAACAGATAAAAATATCTTTATATAAGAGATAAATGAATATATTATTTTTTCAGGAGGTTTAAATGAACCCCCTACTATAACTTAGGTCCGCCTCTGGCCAATTGCATTGACAATTTCAACAATATGAACACGCCGACTCCCACATTTGAATCAGGTGTAGCTATGTGATATATAGTGTGTGTAGTGTTTATTTATCATTTTGTTTAAGATAAAAAAAACTCTGTAAAATAAAATATAAAAGAAAGCAAGGAAGGGATAAGTAATTAAGGTAAGAAGTACCTTGGATGAAGGCTATTTTTGACAACTTTTTGACCATACTTCCTCCATTTGTAACCATCATCAAGCACATCTACATCACTTCTTGTTTGAAAACAAAATCTTGGCTCTCTTAGCTTCCTCCTCACTTTCACCTTGTTTTTCTCTCCACCTCCACTCCTCCACCTACCATCATAATCATAATTACATACAATATTACTAGTATTTTTTTTTTTTGGTAGAAATACAATATTAGTAGTACATATTTTTTTGGTTACAAAAAATACTAGTATATTAACATGTACTTTTGATGAAAAATAAATAATTAGGATTGGTTTGGTTTTTCTTTTGAAAAACAGTTTTTATTTTTCAAAAATTTTAAAACAAGTTTGTTCTTGGTTAAATTTTATAAAATACAAAACAATTTTTAAAAACCAAATCAATCAAACCCTTAATACCTTACAAGTATATATTTTTTTCTTATAAAAAAAAATAAAAAAATAAAAGTATTTTTTTATAGACAAACGTTACCCAGAATTTCAACCTTAAACCTGATCATTATTCTTTCTTCTTTCTTCATAAGTCCCAAGTTTCAAGTATATTAATCTTCCAGATATAAACCACTTTTTCTTAAGGCTTGTGATAAAAAAATATGTACCAATATTTTTTGAAAAAAAAAAATAGGTGTGATAAAAAAGAATATATGAAGTTTGTGATGGAGAAATGAATGAAATGATAGTGGATTCTAGTATCAATGAGAATCAAGACTTTTGAATCCCAAAACTGTTGCTTATCATAACTTTAGAGTACAAAAGCAAACTCAGAAGAAAAAAGAAGCAGTCCCTTCCATCTACCTTCAGATTTCTTGCAGAAGCTTAAAGAATATTTTCTTGGATATCTAAATGAATATATTTACATGCATGCACTTTTAGAGATCTAGAGAGAGAACATAAGAAGAATATACCATGTGTTATTTCCATCACTAGTATTTCCAGTGCAATTTTCATCACTGACAGCTTTGGGATCTAGAGTTCTAACCTGAAAAATAAAGATTCATAGTATCATTATATAAAGCAAATCATCATCATGATTTTATATATATATATATATATATAAGAGAATAATATAGAGATGAAAAGAATACCCTAACATTGAAAAGGACATAACAACACAACACACAAATAACTAAATAGTTACACTACACCAAAAAGAATCAAAATTAATAAAATTGATCATCATAAGTTTTGAAGATTATATCGTTTATAACTTCAATTTATGTTTTGCATATATAGATCGAGATATATAGATATGTATACTAACAAAAGCAATAAATTCAAAAACCACCTGTTCGTTATTCCAAGGAGTGTGGTTGAATCCGGTGGTGGTGGTGGTCGAAGTGGTTGCGCCTGTGGCAGAGGCAATACTGCCTCCACCACCGGTGTTTAGAGATTGAGAAAGGTGGGAACGTTGAGATTGTGTGGTAGAGGGTGCTAAGAAGCTAAGAACATGATTTTCTTCAAATTGAACAAAACCCATTTCATTAATGGTTTGAGGGGTGTTTGTGAATGAAACTTGAAGATCATAATTGGGAACATGATCTCTTTCTCCTTCCATGTCCTCTTTTTATTGGGAAAAAAAAATCAAATAGATTTGGAATCACTTTGATAGCTTTTGGTTTTCTCTTCTTGATACCTAGTTAGAGATCGATCGATCGATCTTCCAATATATAGCACACAAGTTTTCTAGGTCATATGAGGTTTTTGTGTGTGTAGTTTGGTCAACTAGGAGGATTTTGTGGTTGCAAAATAAATTGTGAAAGTGAAGGGAATGTTTCTTGAAGGTTATGTTTTCCCATCTTCTTAAGAAGTCATCAAGTATTGTACACACACACACACATTTTCTCTCTCTTTATTACACGTGCATTGTCCTAAGTGTGTTTTTCATAATGGAATATTGTGAGAACAAATGAAACTAACTAGCTATATATATGTGTTGTCATTTTTGTATGATTTTTTTAATAAGCAATTTTATTCAAGTGAGTACAAGTAGGCATGACAATGCAAACCAAATTCGCGGGTATCCACCCTACTCGACTATAGTTTGATGGCAAAAACCCGCTTTGAACGGAGACGAGGACAGGTTTGGAGATGTCGATATATATACCCGCCTCGTCTCCATCCTAAATCCGATTGACAAAACATTGATGATTTATTTTATTTTAAGCATATACTAGTATACTCATTAATTCCTTATAAGTCTAAGACACTTTTGTGCTAGTTATGGCTTCGTGAGTTGTAGCTTTTTTGGTTTTATTGTTGATCGGTATATTAGTTTTTGTATTCCATGAAAACACACACTATATTTAATAATTATATTTTGATGTTCAAATTTTTTTTACATGATTGGACTATGATATTTATTAATAATTAATTATTGAAAGTTTGGGCTACACACGTCGTAGTAAGTTATTCAAAGTTTCATCTATTAAATGAAGTATCAAAATATAAATCTAACTGGTTCATCTATTATTCAAAGTTCTTCTTTTAACTCTTAGTCTTTTTTTCTTTTTTTTTTATACAGTGAAGAAAGTTGCAAAATTGCATCTCAACACAAATGTTGATATAACCCATTTAACAATCCAAAGTTGAAGTGCAACATCTTGTCAAATTGGTCTTGTGATTTTTATTTTTCATTGTGTGTTTTATATTAATGTATGTCTTTCAATAGAAATGTTAATGTATATATGCATGCCATATTAAATATTACAGTCTGATAGTTGTACTTTTTTTTTAACAATAATATATTAGTGTAAAGTAATAAATTAATGATCGAATATTTTATTTTAAAAAACATTTAGTGGCAGTTCTAAACCAATGCTAAGTTTTTTTTAAATAAGTAACTAAGAGATCGCGACGGTTATAACCGCCACTATATAGCGCCTAATATTGAAAACAGCAAGGGGAGTTGCGGCGATTTTGAACCACCGTTAAGTCGACTAGCGTCGCTAGATTTGGAGGCAGTTCTGTAGCCGATGGAAATATGACTAGCGACAGTTCAAACCGCCACTAAACACCATTTTGATTGCTGCTAAATCCCAGCTCTGTTGCATGGCTGGCTTTTCAAGAGTCAACCCATGTATATAATTTCTTTTATACCGACACTAAGAGCCCAATAATATTGTAATTGGAAAATCATATCCAACATTTACCTAATATGGATTCATTAAAATCAAAATGTTATAAATATTTTCTTCTTATAGATAGCTTAAAATGTGTGCTCCCTCCAATCTCACAATGAAATGTTTGTCCAAATGAAGTTGCAAATTTTAATGGCGCATAGTAGATAGACGCACTACACTCATAAAATTCTCCAAAAGAATTATTGAATAAACATTGATCAATCATATGAAAAGGACTTATTACATTATAATCAATTGTGTACCTAAGTACTCATCTTTTAACGCATCATATTTTCATTCATTCATTCATTTTAAGTAAACATAATTAGGGTTACATCATGATTGCTTTACAAAATGTGGGATATAGTCACAAACACTGGCAATAGCATTTTGCTAATAGGTAAATAGGGAGTCTAATTTCCATTATCAAAAGTCATTATTTGTTACCATTGATTTTCTCCCCCCTCCAACAAAGGAGAATTATTTTGTGCTAATTGCTGTTTTTTCCCAACTAATTAAAATAATTTAGGATCCACTTATTTACAAATAGGTAAGTACCGGATTGGACATTCTGATTACCTGAGAAGACAATATTGTAACATTTTTTTTTGTGTCATACACTGTTTGGTGAACAATGAAGCACACAAGCAAAAACTATATAAAATCTACTATAATTACCTTTATGATGTATGAAATAATTTTTTATAAGATATATTATAATACGATTTTATAAAGAAAAATGGGAAAGAAGAGATGGAGAATATAGGAAAGCGAGAGAGATGGGGGAGTGACAGTTTAGGAGATGAGTAAAGAGAGAGAGGGAGAGAGAAAATTATTGACTTGAAAATAAAAATTGTATTTTGATATTGTTTTGGACAGAAAGTTATTTTGTAGGATAAAAAGTTGTATCGTAATTTTGTGAGACAAAAATTTGTGTTTTTGTCGAGTCATTTGCCCCCATTTTTATTCAGTATCATGACGCGTTTAATCAAACAGAGTACGATTGAAGTTGTCCAGTCTCGTGTTTTTTTAACAAATCAAACACACTATTTGTCAATGTCACGCTAAGGCGTGCTAGTTCTTCGACGCATGCTTTTGCGCGCCAATGTTACTCAAAAAGTCTAAAGTCATCAAAAGTATACACAACTATTGGGTATGACTCATATATATGTACTATCACCCCACCCCATGGCGAGAGAAAAAATAATTGAAGAGAAATATAGACACAAAATAGGTTAAAATAATCATGTCTTCACTGCCTCAAAGATAAAGAATTCCTCCACAAAAAATGACATAGTAGACTCGTGTCTAGATAAGAGTTATTATTGGGCAGTTGCGGATCTGTGTGTATTTCAGGAGGTTCAATTGAACCCCTTGAAAAATAAAGTTGTAGGCTAATACCCCTCTAGAATTTTTAATTTGAACCTCTGTGGGTAGTTTTGCACCTAAACATCTCTGTTCTTTTAGTTTTGATAGTTAAATAAAGACTAAACTCTTATTTTAGTTTCTAAACTTACATATGTCTTCTACTTGTGATCCCTAAATCATATAAAATAATTAGTCTCAATAGTTTTTTTTTTTGGTATAAATCAGGTATCCTCTGCGCGCAACTGCTGAGACTAATCCCTCGAGTCGGTTAATTTTCTGAACTCTATCAACTTAGTTTCTAAAATTTAGGAAACTTGTCTCATTAGTTTCCTTAAGAGACTACTTATAAAACTTTGAGAATTGATTTGACAAACGCCATATGCTTTAGGACTATTTCTTATTTTCATATACTAAATATAGGAGAATAAATATAAATTTAGAGTCTAAATTTTGGATTTACTTTTAAAAAAGTTCAAAGTTAAATAATCCACTTTGATTTGAAAAGATGACTTTCAAAAATCTGGAAGGAGAGGATCCAAACACTTAATTCAGGGTCCTGCGTTTGCCACTGCTGGTGATGTGAAGTAGAAGTCTAAAGAACAATAAGTGTTGGGGTGGGGTAGATGTCAAACATGTCTGTGACAGGTGAAGAAAGAATGAAGAACAAAAAACACAGCCTTTCAAATCCTTGCCAAATCATATTCCAATACGTACACACATGTGTCCACTCAGAAGAACAACCATTTTCTCTGAAAAAGGAAAGAAAATTAAACATGTAATTATATAATTACATTCTCTTCTAATCCTCTCCACTTGCTCTCCCACTAGTAACTTCATCTACAGTCATGAAAAGACCTTCCCAACTCCCTCCACACATTAATTCTTTTTTATAAATTAGATATCCTCTAAATGCAACTACAAAGATTAATCAGTCGAGCCGAGTAGAATCACAATAGGCAGTAAAGCTCTCCCTCAAGAGATTTAACACTATTGCATGTTCAATCTTGGATTCGATTCAAGACCTTAGTTGTTTGGAAGAGAAGTCCTATCATCTCATTCAAATGATTTTGGGTACATTAATTTGCATATTCTTCATTTCTCCTTTCTTTACCCCCAACACTTTGTGTTCTTCCTCTGACTCATAGAATCCTTAGCAGAAAGGATATTGTTTCCAAAAAGTGAAATACATTTTTCATTTCCCTTTGCCAAGCCTAGCCTTTAAAAAACTAACTAGTACCTTGACTCGGGTGTCGAACAGGGTAAAAGTTCTGGTAAATACAGAATTGTGAAAGTATAAAAATTTATTGGCTAAATTACAATATGAAAAAGTCTTGAATATAGAAACAAAAAAGGCGTACAAAAAAAGAATATAAAATAGAAAAAACAATTGCGAGTTTAAGAACAAACTGAAATGACCTAAGTGGTACGGAAAAAAACTTATAGGACAAACTTGTTATAACTAAATAACTTAGAAGACTTAAGTGATACGAAAAAGAAAACTTAAAAGACAAATTAATTACAATTAAATAACTTAAGTAACCTCTCAAGTGTTATGTCTAACTATGTACACAGGTTGCTCTCAACTCTCACTATCTCTATGTTTTCCTATGATCTTTCATTCGTTGTTTTGTCCCCAAGGAATGTATGTAATGAATGAAGAATCTTGGTGGATGTAATTGGAGGATGTGACTTAAGCATCGTCTCTTTGTGCATCAGAGTGCTTGTATCACTACTGCGACGATCTCGACCACGGAGGACCAATTCCAGCACGGAGGACCACCGTCGACTTAGTCGAGCCACCACCTTCAACTACCTCAAAGCAGATTTTCAAGCCGACCTAGGTACGAACAGATTTGTCCCCAAGGAATATATGTAATGAATGAAGAATCTTCGTGGATGTATATGTAATTGGTCGGTTCAAGCATATATTCTTTTTTTTCCTTATCTTTTGCATAATATGATTGTCTTAAAGGTGGTGTATTAAATCTATTTTTCTTCACCCTTTTGATTATTGTCAAGGTGACGGGATAAGGTGGAATTGTTGTTATATATCATGTTCTACCAACAAGAATTCACGTTTGAACATGAAATTTTAACATTAATTTCATTACTTATACTATTCAAAAAAATGCTAAGCTTTAAGTAGGCCAGTAGTTCTTGAAAAGCTAGCAACCATAAAACAACCAAAGAAAAGGGGTGCATAGTTAATTATGGCAAGAAAATATAATAATTGAATAAAAACAAAAAACACAATTGGCCTGTTTTGGTTTAAATTGGGAAAGATAATTGTTTTTTTCTTATTAAAAAAATATTCATCATTCAAATGGATACGTCGATGATAATACAAACTCAAAATTGCTAAAAACACAAAGATGAATCTGCGAACAAAGTCACAACACCCAAGTTAATTAATAGCGTAAAATGACAAAATGTCTACAAATGTGACAAAATAAAAGTCACTGAAGTACTCATGCCTCTAGATTTGTAACTTTGAGACGCTAGTCATTGGTTGAATCTGCAAAAGGTTGAAGTTGATCTGCCGATTTGAATGAAATTAACAAACACCGCAACAAAACGGGAAATACAAATTGCCGAAACAAGACAGGAAATAAAAAATGCCGCACCAAGACGACGAACAACAATAACATCGCACCCAAGAGCCGACAAAATCTTGAAAAAAGACAAAATAGAAACGAAATCTATGTAATAACCACTTATTTAGATAAAAAGAAAGAAAAACGATACAAATGGGTGATTCTAGGTCAAAAACTGATTTAAAACCACCCTCTTTGGTGGTGATCTAAAAAAAGAGAAGAATGAGAGAAAATTGAGGGAAATCAACCCTCTATCGGTTTAATATGCAATATTTTCTAACCGCGCGTTGTGTGTTTTTTCAAGAATGTGTTGTTATGTCATTTTCTAACCGCGCGTTGTGTGATTTTTCAAGTTCAATAATCAAACATAAATCATGTAAAATGAAGTCAAGTAGAGTACATTGGTGTTTGTACTGCTTTACCTAGCTTGTTAGCTAGTTTTTTCAATCAAAATTCACTTATTAAAAAAATATATAAAGTGAAATAAAAATACTAATGTGATTTGAAGCAATTTGTGAATTGTGAGTGTACATGTGAAATGAAGAAAGGATCTATCTATAGAAGAGAAGAAGAGTACTACTACTGTATGTGCTGAATTCCATGGAGCAATTATATATGTCTCCCATTCAATTTCCAAATTCTCATGATGGTAGAGTGAAGCATCATATATTTCATGGGTCCCTTTGTCTCTAAAACCCTTTTTTCATCAACTCCCTTTCATGAAAAAAAAAACTTCTCTTCATGTTCTTTGTTGTAGGTATAAATATGAGTTTATTTGTATGTCTCGACAGTGTAAACATTTTTTTTACATTGTCAATAAATAATTTTTTTTCGTAGATGTGGCTTTCAAGATGAACAGAATAAAAGTCAAATATTTTATAATGTGTTAATTTCTGATTAATTAATATTGTAAGATATCTATACATTGTCTATGTATACTAATTTTTTTTGACCAAATGTATACTAATTAAATCTTTAATATTTTGTTTGATGTTGAGAATTTTTTTTTGACCAGATTTTAAGGAAAAAAAACTACAAATACCTTTTTATTCTTTTTTTTTTGATAGAAAAAAATACTTTTTACTCAAGGTCACTGTTTTTCCCACACCCCCTCATACTCAGAAAATACCCTATAATTCTGCGAAAAGACCAAAAGGTCATTAATGAAATGGGTGAAGCGTTTTTTTTTTTCAAAAAATTTTACCGGATCAGACGCGGGCATTCGAACCAGATCGGCCAGAATGGACTGAGTGGTGTGATTTTTGACACACACCCTCCTATGTGAAATTAAATTTGGTTCAGATGGAACCAACCGAACCGGTTCGATTTATGTCTTTTGAACAAAACTTATTTATGTTTGTGGAGAAGCTTGTTTTTCCTTTTTTAAAATCTTAAAAAATGATCGTGCTGTGTAGAAGCTTAAAGATGATCTAAATGATTAAAAAAGATGATCAAAATGATTAAAAACCTGCAATGTTTGTGTTGTCAGAATCTTAAAAATCTCAAAACCAATAGATGATATTAAAAATGATTAAATCTTAAAGATGATCTAAAATCTCTTAACAGAATTTCAGAAACTGGAAAATTGTATTTCTCAGAAATAATGATTTTGTACATATACTTAGCAGGTTGCACTTAAATAAAAATTGACTATGGTTAAGTTACTAACTAACTAAAACAAGTGGCTTAACCAATCTCTTAACTAAAATGTGTAACTCTGTACAATTAACTTAATCAATATCTGACTTAACCAATCTCTTACCTAAATGTGTAACTTAATACAAATGACTTAACCAATCTAGAACAAATGTTTGTGCAAAAGCTTGTTTCCCATAATTACATAAATGCAGAATTCTACACGTTCGGACGCGGGCATCCAAACTAGATCGCCCAGAATGAACCGAGTGTTGTAATTTTTGACAGACACCCTCTTGTGTGAAATTGAACTGGTTCGCCCAGAATGCCCTTTGTAATCTTTTTTTTTTTTAAAAAGACGCATCGTATATATGCCCTGAAGAAGTATATACGATTGGTGGTTACACCCACCAATCGTATATACTTCTTCGAAGGCATATATACGATCTTGTTAACTTCACACATCGTATATATGTCCCAAATGACATATATACGATGCGTCTTAAATTTTTTTTTTTTTTTTAAAATTGTAAAAAAATTTACTTGGTCATGATTTCGCTTTCAAAGTTGATCAACGGTGTAGATTGCACGCCAAAATCAACGGTTGATAATCTTTTACCTCATCTATAAATACTCACTCCCACCATCACTATTTTCACACCAAAAATTCAACTTCCTCCTTCTCTCACACATCACAAGTGAACATCATGCAGGCTTCGCTAATGTCATACTACGAGCCTTCTTCCCTCACTATCGTTCATTCTAATATGGGGTTTGTTGATCATCAGGGCATCATCTTGAAAGATGATGGTATAAGTTTCGATGGGAGAGATGTTGTTTCGTGTAGGTTAAAACACGATATATCATTTTTCGCTCTTAGCGAAACTACTGCGATTTGTTCAACCAGAGAACGACGAGCATGAGATAATTCGTATCGTTTATCGGAAACCGGAATGGACTGATGGAGGTCTTCACTTTTCTGCCGTGGATGTCAACACCGAGGATGACCTCCGACAGATGATGTCAAATCATATTATGTTTAAATGGAAGAGTTACATTCATGTGTATGTTGAAACCAGAAGGACCGTCGCTGAGATCCTTCGTCGATTAACTCCACCAACTCAGTAGTTTCTATTGTATTTTCTTTTTATCTGTCTATTTTTATTCTAGTTGTTTATGTTTTATCGCTTGTGTAACTTTGTTTTATCGAATCAATGAAATTTAAAATTAATGGAAACTCGTAAAATAAATAAAACATCCGAAAAAAGTTAATAATAAAGTGTCAAAATAATATCAAATACATCAAAAAACAAATAAAAATCCCTAACGGCGCCCCCTCGACCTCGCCCCCCGTCGCCTAAGCTCTCCGACCACGTCATCCGGTCTTTGCCATCCCCACCATCCTATGGAGTGTCCGATACGCCGGACTGCCATGCGCGATGTCGCCGTCACGAATCCCCTCTCTACAAGCCCTCACAAGCTCCCTAATCCAGTCATGATCGTCGTAGCCCTCACAAAAATAAATAACATATTTAATTCACAAAAATTTACCAAAAGTCGGTGCGATTTAACAAAAATACAAGAAGTTAAAATGTATACGAAATAGGTGGCATACCCTCCACGCTTTGCGTAGTCCTCAAAGACGCAGTGTTCAAGGACTCATACATGGCGCTAGTGCACTGCACACCCATGCATAGCCTCCAAGAACCTCCGGACTCGGATCATCCGGGTAGATCAACCACTTAGCCTCACTGTCTCCGGTCTTCGTGGTGAAGATAATCGAGGTCGGAAGGCGAAGCGAGATAAGCCACGGCGACAAAGAATCGTGATGTCACCCCCTCCTCCAAGTTACGCTCATAAACCTGCTCAAACCATTTGAAGTCATAATATGGACCCCACGGGTGTTGTTAGCGATCTCAACCCGTGACACACCCAAATATGTCTCGCCAAGAAGCCGTGTGGCAAACTCCGAGCTAACGGTGAGGCGGGAGGTGTGGCATAGTTCCCCGGATGGGAAGGTGCGTGAGCAAGAGGCGTCATCAGAGTGATCGTCATCTCACCAAATGGCAAGTGAAATGGCGAAGTGTCCGAGTGCCATCTCTCAATAAAAGCCGACAAAGCAACTCATGGTCTCTCGTGGCGTGGCGATGCCCGGAGAAGTGGGGCCAATCCGGAGTCCACGACCCGCGGTGGTGCGTTGTAGTAGGTCGGGGTAATGAAGATGGAGTCTAGTATGGACTTTGTTGCCATGAGCCCATACTTTGACAACACACGATACTCCGAAATAAAAATAAATAAATAATGTAAGCAAAAAGTGCATACTATGTGACTTAAATAAATTATTTAAGCAAAAATGCAAAACTTACGGGGTCGTGAGTATAGAAGCTGCAGACATGATCCGCCAAGTCGGTGAAAAGAGAGAGGAGTGAGGCTCCTCCCGAGGCTCCTCACGATCATCGCGAGGCTCCTCCCGATCTTCTTTGAGGCACCTCATGATACTCGGACATGGGTGGTGCGAGTAATAAGCATCACTGGAACTGCTGCTGCGATACTCGGGAGGTGGGGATGGTAATGAAGAGGTTGGGGATCATCCGGGGATCTGTGGATGATATCGAGGAGTAAAGTGGGAATGATCGAGAAACCGGCCTCCCCTATGCCAATCCTCCTGTTGCGTCTGCTGCAGTAATCCCCGAGATAGAAAGCTCCACGGTGGCCGACATCGGTGGCTCAGCCGACACTCACCGCCTCAGCTCATACTCGGTGGCTCAGCCGTGTGCTGCTCTGTCTCGTCTCCGTCTTTGAAGCATGGAGTGATTATGCCTCCGAGTCCTCGTACTCGAGCGATGAGATGACTCCCTATCTCTCGATCGGAGAGACCTCACGTCTCCTCTATGCCCTACCAGGACACCGCAAGCGAAGAAAAAATTAGTAAAAAAATAAAATAAAATTGCTCATCGTATTTACATCAAAACAGGTGTATATACGATGCTTACTTTTTCTTCGTCGTATATAGGGTCTGCTGGCGTATTTACGAGTGGATGAATTTCTGCTAATCGTATATACGCTGAATAGGGTATATACGGTGAGTAAAAGTGTTAAATCGTATATATAGAGTGCAGTGGGGTATATACGATTGGTTGATTTCGATCGATCGTATATACGTCGAAGTCGGGCGTATATGCGAGTGAAGGTGGTCAAACGTAGGTATGACCAATTGTGTGAAGAAATTGTGATTTTGTAAAGAGTCGAGGGTATTTTGGTATTTTCACACGGTGGGTGGGGGTGTTAGGGGAATGGGTGGGGGTACCAAAAAAAAACCCTACTATTAAATGGTCTTGGGAAGTCAGCCAAAAAAGATCTATTCCGGGTTGCTTTTTGCAGCTCCCATTATTGTTTATACGCCCCTCTCCAGGAAATACTTTTATTAAAAAAACATTTTTTTTGGGAACGTACTAGTATTTCTGGAACCTAGTTACCATCGATTTCAGAATATATTTTTTTTACTTTACTTAACACAAAGATATGCACTCCAAATTTTTTTAAAAAAATCTTAAAGTTAAAATACTTTTTTGTACCAACAACCACTAATAAATCATAATATGAATAACTTTTAAAGTAGTTAAGAAAAAAAACTTCATGTTTAGTGATATAACAACTGTGTTTGGTTGGCCGTGTAAAATATATTAACAATGCATGCATCAACTCAATCCTATCAACAATTCTTTAATTATAGATTTAATTTATATATACACCAACGATAAAAGAGGTTTTTAATACATTTTAAACATGAAATAACACATACTAGTATGCAACCCGTGCGATGCACGGGTAAAACATTTGTGTGCAGAATGATATTTTACTAAAAAAGTAGAGCATCTCCAAAGTAATTTGTAATATTTGATAAAATAGTTAATGAGTTGTTGTTTGGATTATTGGATACTAAATAGTTAATGATTTGTAATATTTGATTAAAATTTTTTGGAGCAAAAGTTATCTTATAGAAAAGAGAATTGCTATTTATAACAACAACAACTTTTAGCAAAAACCACCCACGAATTTCGTGAAGGCATCTTAAAAAATCTAAAAGAAAATTGGCTGACTAACACTACATGGGATTCTGTCACCACATAGTACTACATCAATAGTGAATCGCATCATTCGTGGGAGTGTTCACAAATTTTTTATCGTGATGTTTAGCATTTCTCTTTAGAAAAATATAGAGTTTTGATAAATTATTTATTATTGAAAAATGAAAACAATACTCAATAGTGGTTAAACATCAAGATAAGTGTTCCCCAAATCTACTTTATTATAATTATAATTATAATAAACAAAGTTCATAATTAATAAGAAATATACATATAAAATAGGATACATTCCAAAATTCAAAAAAGTCAACAAAAGCATGGGGCACATGAAACCAAGATCCATGAGAAGAAAGAAAAAGTGATAAAGAAGATTAAACTATTTTTTTTTTTCTTTAAGAATTTCATGTAAAGCTTAGACAAAGATTCTCATCATAAGAATATTCGATTTTGTTTAAAGTTAACATAAAGAATAATAAAATTAAATTAGATCCAAACATAAAGATAACCATGTTATCTTGATTAATTGTGTTCTATATAGAACAAAATTGATTCAAACCACCGCATACATATTTATGTGGAGTTACATGCAATGTGTATAGCACGTTGGTTTATGCGTCTTGTAGAGGCTTGTGGATGCTTCAATAGTTTAAAATATAACGTAAGGAGAAAATTATATGCTTACTATTTATCTTAGAGTTTTATGTAATTGATTCGATCCTTTAATAGTGAGTTGTTAAGTTACACTTTGTGTAATGCTTTGGCCTTTTGCCAATCATGAATGAAGATGTGCACTTTTGACAATTTGACATGAAGAAAACAAATTTGATAAAATAAAATTGAATATCCAAAACCCTAAATATCTCTATCCCTACTATAATTAGTAAGATTCAAATGAAGAAACCAAGTAATGTTCAGGACTAACTCCCTATAACGTAAAAAATAATACTTATTTATTTGCACAAACTGTTTGTTCGTAGTGATTATCCAAGTCCTAAAACATTTTTATATATAGCACTCATACTTATATAGTGTCTTAACACTTTGCATTCATACTTATAGATAACATTGTCAAAGGATCAATATGAAAAAGTGTGATAATGTTGCAGATGGAAAGGCATAGGATGAAAGTTAGTCAAATGATTCTAATATATTTAATATTAGTTTGTTCCATTCTAATAATGTAAACAAATATTAAATTAGACTTCAACTTGATAATGCACACAAGCTGAAGCTCACAAAAGTGAGAGGAAATTAGAAGAGGAGAAGCAATTGCTTCTTCGAGTAATCATTGGGTCTGAGACTCCCTCCCAAATAAAGGCCTTGGTTGGGATCCATGTAATTACTCTCTTGAAACCATTGAAATTTTCTGCCTAAGACTAATCACTCTCTTGCACCATGTGTTTTTCCTTCCTGCCATGTTAGTATGAACGTGACTATGCACAAAGAACAAAACAAAAACACTAAAAATATAATCCTAACTAAATAAAATGAGGAAAAGTGGTCCAGTTATTACCAACCATCATAATTGAATGCTAGAGAGAAATATTATCATTTCATTCCAACATTTTAAAAAAAACACGAAATATATGTCGGGCTTGAAACATCCCCTGTGAAGAAACATTGGATACTGTTACTTAAGAATTACATTGTTATAGTTAAAAGAAGTTATGTAAATAACAATAAGATGGAATTAGTGTTACAGGAAGAACAGGAATAAAGGGGGTAGAAGGTTTAAGGATGAAATGTGCTCTTACAGTTGCCTCATTTTTCTTCACAATTTAGGAAAAACTCTTTCAAATCCTCTCATTCTTTGAGTTCTCATGTTTCTGTAGAAACAAAGGTAAAGGCATTCAAGCTCACGTTGAAGTTTATATATAGTATCTCTTTATTTGACTCTTGAAATGTAGCAAGTAGCATACTTGCATAATTTCAAATTTAAGTATTTTCCATAGATGCGCTACTATTCAATATTAATGCTGAAAACATTGATATGAAAAGGTGAAATATTATAAAGAACTTACATAGCTCCTAAGGTGGTTAGAGGATCACACATGCTCTTGTTTCTATTCCTAATGGTGAGATCAATTCTGGGAAGTTAAGAGAGTGAATTAGGATATGAGATATGAAGGAGATGAGAGGGTGTAACATGATGAATTGATTATATATAGCTGCAATAGAGAATTGAATACACAAACATGTGGAGACTCTTATGAGGTTTGCTTAGAAATATGATATGGTATACAAAAAAATAATAATTAGCAGTTAGAAATCAAGCAACACAAAAAGGTTATAATTAAAAACATCATAAGAAGTAAGCCTACAAATCTACATGTATAATAGGCCTGTAGAGAAGGCTTGTTAATATCTTATATCTTTCTAATTCAAAATAATGTATAGCCAGGTAAATCTTACAGGAGAGCAAGCATTTACCGGATCATGTTGCTATGTCAGCTGCTCTAATACAAATGATTCAATACCTGGGACAGTTCTTGCAGCCTCATAAGAAATTGGACTATCTTTATCAGCACCAAAATACCAATATTCTTGGGAATCCTGAATATTGAACTTGCTCTTTAGAGATGGAAAAAACATGTCATATTAATATAAGTTGAAGACCGGATTAAATAAGTAACAATACATCTAAGTGTCTTGCCCTCTTCCAAAAGTAAAAATAAATAAATTGAAAGAGCACAAAAATCCTGTTGCTATTCCATTTAATCGTTCCTTAAAATCTACACTTGATTCCTCAAGGGATTCACCATTTGCATGCAACACAAAATCCTTAAGGGGAGGTAACCTCTTTGAGATGTGAAAGAGTAAGCCAGAAGGAAACCATAACATGAGAAAGAAAATCTAAAAGAGCAACACATTACCTTAAAGAGGAGTTCATGACGGTGATTGTTTGTTGAAGTTTCTTCTGCCTTCATAAGCCAGCGGCTAAATCAGTGATGGAGAGAGAGAGAGAGAGAGTGAGAGTGAGAGAGAGAGAGAGAGATCAAGAACCTATGTTTCTTTCTTGTCTTTCTCCTTTGTTGAAGAAAATAGAAGTATCATAAAAAATAAGAACAATACTATAGAGAAATGAGAGAGAGACAGAGAGAGAGATATGAAAACTTATATGTTCTAGAATCAATGGCTGCACCCTTACGGACACAATTTGCCCATGGTGTGATTCTAGCATAGGTATAAGGTTTTTTTATTTAAAAAAATCACTATTTTACTTTACATAAAATCCAAAATAAATAAAAGGCTTCAAACATTTTTTTTTAATTTAGAACATTATGAGAATTAAAACGTATAACCGAAAGTAATGAATATGACAAATTTATACACTATTGATTTGTGATATTTGCTTAAAAAAATTGATTGTAATATATGAATTTATACAATTAAAATTTAAATTTAAATACTTGACAGTTATAGATAAACTTATCATTTATTTGGATGTAAAAAAAACGTAACATTTATTTTTTGGTCTAAAAAATGTATTACTTGGATGTTTACATTCATGAAAAATAAATCATAAATTTGTAACACACAATTGAATGTCTGGTTAAATGTGACAACCATAATCAAATTCAAATGTGATCACCTAAATATGGGATGCCACGTGAGACATGACTGGTATTTTTTTTACCAAGGTGGCAAGTATTATTAATTAGTCCTATGTGGATAGTCTTAGAAGTTGACACCTCAGATTAGCTTTGAGGAGCCTATATAAATGTATTATTAATAGATTCAAAAATGGTTGTCTTTATCTCCACTACCTTAAAAGTCATTAGTACCATGATTTTTGATTAGTTGGTAGTGTACAAATTTTACACTAATAGTGCATACGAATTAAACTCTTTAATTATTGAAAAATCTAAATGATTTAATTTATATACACTTTTAGTGCAAAACTTGCCACTATCAACCAATTATATTTTTCTACTTTTAGTCTAAATTAATAATTAAGAAAAAAGTTTTTTTTATAGATTTAGTTTATATATACTATTGTTATAATTTTTTTTACGCAGTCAACCAATCACAATTCAATACATCATTAAAAATGACCACTAATACATGGAAGGTTATCCGAGTCATGATTTGTGATTGATTGTAAATGAAAAATCTTTTACATTGAAAATGCATAACATTTAAACCCTCTTTTTTATTTAGAAAAGAAATTTTTTTACTAATTATTTCAAAGTTCATAATCCATTATTCATGAGTAAAAAAGAGAGAAAGTAGAAAAATCAAAAAATTTGTCAAAAAAAAAAGAAAGAAAAACTAGAAAAAATAATATTGAAGTCTAAGAAAAAAATACAAAATTTGGGAAAAAAAAATTGGTGAAACAAAATTTGGAATTTACTCCTCGTTATAAAAATAATTAAGGTTAAATTACACCAAATGTCCTTTAAGTTATTTAACTAAAACATGTTGGTCTTTTAAGTTTTTTTCGTGCCACTTAGGTCATTTGAGTTATTTAATTTTAACTTTTAAAGACCGGATAACTTATATTTCTCAGAGCTGAAATTCCCCAATTTTTTTTAATTAAATAATTTAAATGACATATGTGGTACTGTTGTCGTTAAACACTTCAATCCTAGCCGCGATATCGACCAGAGGTTTGGACAATGGTGATTCCTCTGTTTCTTCAAGCAATGGTGATTCTTTCAAAGAGTGCTAGGTTGGGTTAGAGAGACATGAGACTTGGATTATCATCTGATTAAGTGCATAAAGTAAAGAGAAAAGTGATAATTGTAAAGTAAATTGCGGGAAAAATTAGTATATTTTTATTGATTGATGTGTTTTTAATTCAGTACAAATGCTACTACACACACACGCATAGACATTTGTCGGCCACTATTTGAGCCTACAACTGCCTGCCGTTGGATTAATCAATATCGACGAATCTAATTATTCCCAGGCCCAAGAAAATCGGAGGCAAGACTTCACGACCTCACTAGCACAAGTTAGTGGGGTAAAATCCCTCGCTCCTCTTTCCACGACTCTCTTTCTTCACATGTTCTCAATCGCTCCAACGCTTTGTCCACAGTCATTGAATAATTGCGCTCTAAGCAAGTATCCTCCAGCTCGGCTATAATACTCCTTGACCAGGCCTCACTCTTAGCCCTTGATCGTTCATTGATGCAACCGAGTTACCTTATGATCGAAGTACCCTCCAAACCAAGCCTTACCTTGCCTCTAGTACTCCTTTGGGCTAAACTCTTTCCTATAGCTATGTATTTGGCAAATATTCTAATCCAAAATGTCCTCAGGGCCTACCTCGACCCCATCAATTTCTTTAGGCATCCCATTTTTCCTCGGCCAATCGACTTAATTTATTTTGGGTGTTAGCACTTAGCAGGTACGAAAAAAATTAAAAAACCAACTTGTTATGATTAAATAACTTAAAAACCCTATTGTGTAATTTAGGCTAAAAATAAAAAATATAGAAAAAAAACGATTCCTTTTTTTAGATAATCAATTATTAGTAGGGATGAGAGAAATGTTAGTTTCCGGGATTTGAACCGGGGACCTTCTTCTTACACTCTTTTGGTGCACTACTTAAATATCATTTAGCTCGCCAACTGAGCTACCTACTTTGGATAAAAAAACGATTCCTTAACATCATGATCATGGGTCATGACATTGACCGAACCGAATATTCGTTTACGAAATTAGGGTTAGGTTTCATCTGCAGCCATATATAAATCCCACTTCTCCCACACTTTGCTTTTCACTCTTTCTCACACAAACACAGTAACTGAAATCAATTGTAAGAGAGAGCAAGATGGCCGAGCAAACTTTCATCATGATCAAGCCCGATGGTGTTCAAAGAGGACTCGTATGTTTCTTGTTGAATTCTCTTTTTATTTGTTGAATTTTAGGATTGATGCTTAAATTTCGATTTTATTCTCCGTATCTTGTGTTCCTTTATCGAAATTTATAATCTTTTTTCCTCGTAATTTCTTGTGGTCCTTTGTTGAATTTTAGGATTGATGCTGAATTTTCGATTTTATTCTCCGTATCTTTTTTCCTCGAAATTTCGAAATATATTGTGGTCCTTTTTCGATTTTTTGCTTTTTCTCTTTTTTCTAATCATGTGCTTTGAATCTAAAGGTTGGTTCATGCTTTACACTGAAAATTTATTAATGTTTTTGTTTTGTTTTTTTTTTATTTTTAAATTTCAGGTTGGTGATGTTATTAGCAGATTTGAGAAGAAGGGTTTCTACTTGAAAGGTAATTTTTGATTTGTAGCAATGAGAACATGCTCGGTTTAAATTCTGTTGTGCTATTTCTGATTGATAAAAAAAAATATTGGCTTCTATAGTTCTATTTGGGAGGTGTTTGATATATTAGGAATTCTTAGACTTGTTATTTCAATATTGAGGCCTTCTATTGTTAATTTGTTATTAAGGGCCCGTTTGGATCGGCGTATTTAGGCTTATCTAATGACGTAAGTAAACACTTGTGAGACTGTTTGGGAGAGCTTATGAAAATAGCTTATGACATGTTCATAAGCCGTTTGCAGCCAATTTCTATAAGTTCCTCAGGATAGTTTATGAAAACAACTTATAGCTTATAGAAAAATAATTTAACATTATTTTATCTTTTATTATAAAAACATTTTATGCATAAGTGCTTATACGATAAGCACTTGTGCCATAAGCACTGAATTAAGCTGTTTATCCAAACGGGCCTTGAGTATTAAAATTTTGGATTTTCTGCTCTTTAAATCGCATGGACACAAATTGTGATCAGTTTTTTATATCTTGAATTTGTGTTGAGGCATGGATATAATAGAATTTCTTAGACTGGTTAATTCAAACCTTTCTTAATGAGTTTTTGTTGTAATAACTTTATTTCAGGTTTGAAACTCCAAAATGTGGAGCGTGCTTTTGCTGAGAAGCACTATGCAGATTTGTCTGCAAAGCCTTTCTTTGGTGGATTGGTGGAATACATTGTCTCTGGACCTGTTGTTGCTATGATTTGGGAGGGAAAGAATGTTGTGACCACTGGCCGAAAGATCATTGGAGCCACTAACCCTGCTCAATCCGAGCCCGGAACTATTCGTGGTGACTTCGCTATTGATATTGGGAGGTATAGACATGTTAACATAATCTCATTCTTGAAGCAAGTTGTTATTCTTTAATCATCTTTTGAACTGCATGAAGGTGTTTCCATTGTTCTTATCTTTCGAATCAGTAAAGTGAATTGTAGGTTGACAAAGTCGAAAACCCTATTTTAAATGATTGATATTGGATCTTTGTTTTATGAACCTGGTTTAAATTTGTGTCATGGCATGTAATCAAGTTACTTCTGGTGCAGGAATGTCATTCATGGAAGTGATTCTGTTGAAAGTGCTAACAAGGAAATTGCATTGTGGTTCCCTGAGGGTCCTGCTAACTGGCAAAGCAGCCTCCACAGCTGGATCTATGAGTAAAAGATATCAGCCTCAGTTGATATTGAATTATCCTTAGTTTGATCCATTGCTGGAACCTTTTGAGTGTGGTGCCTTGGTTTGGATATTAAGTCTATTTATGTTGTTTGTGTTGAGACATTTTCAGTCTGATAAATCAAATCCGAAACTAGTTTTGGTTCCCCGTATTTTTCATTGATGTTTTTTTTTTGACAGCAATTCATGAGATTGTGTTGCAATGTTTTATCATATAATTTTTATGTTGCAATGTTTTATCATAAAATTTTTATTTGACGATTTGGAATCGATTGCTTAAAGAGAAATACACTTGAAGGAAAAATTGGTACCAAATGGACTCAATTATAAAGAAAAACTGCCTGAATTTTGTGATCTCAAATGCAATCAGTTGTCGATTAATCTATTATATTTAATGTTATTATTATTATTGTTATTATTGTTCTAAAAATGTCTTTAAATTATACCAATTATTGGGTGGTTCTATGGTGAAGGATCAATTAAGTCCTCATTGATGTACTGCTAAAATTGATAGTTAGATATAGTATAAAATATTATGAGTGGTTAAAAAAAATACTAGTTGTGATGATTGAATTAATCAGTTTCAAATTTGAACCATTGACAAAATATTATACTATATCTGACGGTTAATTTTAGTGGTTCATCGATAAGGTACTTATTTCTTTTAGTTGATCCCTCACTCTAAAAGTCACTTTAATTCTTTGTTTGTGAGTACGTTGGCTAGTCCACTCGCCAACCTATTGTGGGACAGGGTCTTGCTTTGCCATCTTTTTTTTGGTCAACTGAAAGGTTTCATTAATTGGGCCAAGTCTCAAAATCAATACATCAAGAGAGAGAAGGCCACAAACTTAACCAAGTCCAAATTAAACAACAAAAGCGACTAAAAGGGTATCAATAGCGATTGTGGGGGTGCCAAAACAAATGGTTGGGCAGAGAAACCCTGCTCATTAGCCTTGAGACCTCACAACCCGACCAAAACTAGACAACGACATATCAACTTAGAGAGAGAACGAATAAACACCACACAATTGACAAAAGCAGAAAGAAAGAAACGACACAGTGTCTCTCGTTGGTTTCGCAAACCCTAATTCAGCAAACCCAATTATTCACCTTCCCTCGATTATTAGTGAAATCGCGATCAAAACACCACAAAATCACCGATCGCAAGCTCGATTAGGATCGAAGCGAGCGATCCACCGATAAGAGCACCTCACGACGACAAAAGGGAAGAGATCGAAAAGGTGGAACGAGGTGAATCAAGTAACGAAAGGCGACGTTGGAGCTGCGCTACCATAGATCATCCACACTCTGATTCCATCTTTTCTGAGTCTAAAAGAGTAGAGAGGACCGGGGGAGGGTTAAGGACCCAACTTTGAAGGAGTTGACCATGCATCGCTAGGTTAGCAACCAGATCTGCCACTGAGTTTGCTTCTTGAGGAATCCATTTGAAGACTATTGAGGTAAATTTCTCAACAATATCCCAAATGTCCTTCAAGATACAATCTATTTTCATTCTTCTAATCTTCTTGTTACATGCATGAACGAGGAGCTTGGAGTCTGATTCAACTATTACAAACTTGAAGTTCAACAAGGCCACTAGAGACAGACCTTCACGGGCTGCTATGAAGAAACATATCCGATGAAAGGTTTTTTCATGGCAAGAGCAACCAAAACCCTTGAGAAGTTTCGTTTCGTCATCAGACTCACCTTGTTGAAACCTCCTTAAAGTCTCCCCTAAGAATTGAATTGATTTGTTGGTAAGGGATGGCTTGAACTTGCGACCCACGTTTTGAATGAATAGTGGTAAGTTGGCCTCTTTTCTATAAAATGAAAAAGCTAATTGCCAATTGAGAAAAGGACAGGAAAAAGAGAAAGAAAAAGGGCCCTATATGCTCTCTTTCTAAAATAAATTAAAAGATTGCATTTTCTCAACGGTGGGCGGTGAGAACCACACTGAATGGCGAGTGGCGACACTAGGTATACATGGTCAGTCAGGTTTTTCAACGTAAATTAGTCATCGAGAAAATAGATGGATACCACGCATCAATAAAACGGTAACAAAAAATGCAACCACAAAGCAAAAAATATTTGAGAAATAAAATACAACATTGATTCTTGGAGTGAAAAGTAACAGAACTGAAACTATTCAGAGAATGAAACTGATACCGTATCAAGAGCTCAATAAAGCTTCTACAATGGTGGAATTCAGAAAATACCAATAAAGTAATTGTTCTAGACATTTCAAATAACCTAGGTCCCTCAAATTCTAATTCCAACTCCAGCCTGTCTATTCCATTCCCTCACTCTCACTTTTATAGTGCTCATTATACTCACATATCACTTCCCTCCCAATTGTCAATTCAGCAATTGGTTACAACTAAATCACCCAATTTCCATTCCCTTACTCTCATTTTTATAGTGCTCTCTATACTCACATATCCCTTCTCTCCCAATTGTCAAATCAACAATTGGTTACAACTAAATCACCCAATTTACTCCTCAGGCTATGATCCCCTACATCACACACTCCCACTATCCCTACCATAACAGTAACAGATTGATTGAATAACATTTTTTATGCATTACAATAGATATAATAGATGGATTGGAAATAATCTATTAATCTATTTATCATCCAATAAAAATTTAATAGGTCTAATGATTAGTAACCGCAATTTAAATGTGAAAGTTGGCATTTGAAATTGAAACTAATACACTGCGTTGCAAATCCTCAGCCTTAAAATTGTTGCCATATATGCTTCTATTACATGAACAAATATGCCGTATATTAAATCCTTTTTACTAGCAAGATAGGGAAAGATCAGATGTAGTCAACTTGGAATACAACTGTGGCAGATGTGGTAAACCACAATGCATTAAAAATCTGATACCAAGCAAATTTACATTTCAGACTCCTTGTCAGAATGTGTGCCCAACAATGTCATCCTCCAACTACACTAAAAGCTGCATCTCAAACCTTGTTGACATCTCTTCATGGCAAATTTTCATCGTTTACGGTTTTAAGCTCCACATTAGTGTTACAAGTTTTGACGCGGTCTTGCTGAAAAGTTATTACATGCTGAATGCTAGGAATGGAAATTTAATAGAAGCACTCACTTCATGTACAAAGGCCTTCTTAACCAAAACTATGATATTGACAGGTTTCTTCAAACTGATTTCTATCGTGAAAGTAGTTTGTACGAGGGTAAATCTTCGAGCCGCGTTATTCCTTCAACGAGAAGCTCTTTCTCTAGCTGACTACGTGTAGATTTCATCACTGTCTGCCAGAACATTAGAGGAAGTACAGGTCAGCTGCTAAGAAACAAGATCAGGATCACCTCCAAGACAATATCTCATTTAAATGATGATACAGATTATTTCTTGATTAAAATATATTAGTGATCCCTATACATGACACTCATTTTCAATTTAGTCCCTATATATACTTATATAGGTACTGTTACCCAATAAAGTGCCCAATTGCTGATTGTTTTTAGTTTTTTATTTTAAATTAAAAAAGGACGACCATGGTGGTCGGTTACCCAATAAAATGCCCATGTCTAGCACTTTCCTCTTGGCTTGAACATTTTAAAACCTCTTTATTGTAAAAATATTCCCTCCTTATCAATTTATCAAGGGATGCATATTTTCTAATCCATATTTTTTGCATGCTTTCTCCTTCTGGCCATCCTTTTAACAAACGTATACACTCAGTTAAATTTGGTAGTGCCATAATCTTCTATTTTACAGAAAGCTGAGACAGAATACATACATTAAAATCCATGTACGAGGCCCGCATAGAAAGCCATTGATGATCCATCAGCTTGAAAGCTATGCAATAGAGAAGATCAAAAGCTGATTCATTTTCTGCCAGAAAAACATGAACAGATTTAGTTACGTAAAATTGCTAGCTAAGACTGCTACTTGCAAGTAACCTATAATATTGTAAATTCAAGTTTTTCATTGGGAGGGGAGGGGGGAATCAGGAGGAATTCAGGCTACCTGCGAGAAATTTTAGGAAAGTTGCTCCCACCAGTGTGCGTGGCTTGACTGTAAATACAGAGCACATTATTATTAGATAACTGTATTGATACTGATTCAATTTATTACAATATGGCACACCATAAATGATCCAGGGGGTGATTTGATGGGGACCTTTCTGTGCTGATTTATGCAATAAACGGAACCTCAAATTTAAAGCAGTTTCAACTAGCCGACTCTATAAAATCGAGATAACAATAATAATAAAAATGAAAGTACTCCTATATACAGGCAGAAAATCATTCATTTTAGAAAAAATAAGTACCGAGAATAAAAAAGTTATAATAACAGGATTACATGAGAAGAAACAAACCTGCTTCAAGATCAAGCATCTGGATCAGCATGAATGTGATGTTAACACCAGCAACAGCAAATGGATATTCCCAATCTGATCGATCTCCTTCCCGCTTTCTTAAAAGATCCTGGAAGGACTTCTACAAAATATAATGTATAGGGTATTATGAGAAAGAGACCTGAAAGGCAACTGATTAGATTTAAGGATGGTCGGAAATTAAACCAACACATGATAAACAAAGACAAACTACAAACTACAAACCAATCGGGTAACAAGGATCTCGGTAGTTTCAATTATCTATTTAAGAAAGCTAACTACACTAATGTTAAGTGGCGAAAGCTCATTCACCTAATTAAAACTGTTATCCTGCCTTTTATCCTTCTTGGAGGTGTTGTGCACATGTGAATCACGGCTATCTCTAACTAGTCTTTTTTTCAAAAAGGTTTGCTACTATGCAAGGCTGAAAAGAATCTAGAGGCTCCAAATTGCTGATTTTTCAGTGTGTGTAGAGCTTTTTCTTTTAACATTAAAAACTAAACAGTCTTCTTTTGGAATAAATGCTAATATAATATAATTTACTAGGGTCTAGCGCAAGTGGTGGATGCGCAGGGCGTGTGTTGTAAACCCCAAAGTACCAAGTTCTATTCCATTGATACAAAAAAGTTAATATAATTGCCTACGTACTTTTCCAGTCAATAAATCAGCTGTCATCTATAACATAAGGCTTTCCATCCTAAACCTCAACTTTCGTCAACCTAAGCAATATCAGATAAGAGTGAACAAACCAATAAATAGAACATACCGGGAAATTTCTCGCAAAGAATAGAAAATTCTCCAATGATATAAAACCACCACCCCTGGCAAACACATACAAATAAAAATCGTCAGCAACAATGACTTCAAATGAACACAAGCTCTGGCAGTGAAAAAAGAAAGACCAATATCTACCTAAAATCTGTTGATGGATCCTTCCCTTGCCAGCCCATTTCCTTCCACTGTTCAGATATCAAGCCGCGGAGTTCTTCTTCAGGAAATGCAACACACCATAAAGCCCTAAGGGCCTCCTATAATACGTAGATTACACTATCAATACATTAAAGATTGCAAATACGGTAATAAGCCGTGGACAGAAACATCAAGCTATGAGTACATAGGTTTAAGCCTTTGATGTACATCATAATTGTTGCCATATTGCTTACATAGACCTGAAAACATTCACAGAAAGGATACCTGATGCTCAATTATAGAACTATCATATGGAACATCTATACGTCTCTGTAGCCTCTGCAAGCATTCCTCCTAAGGATTGGAAACTCAACATTATGGACACTTGTCGTGGCAAAATTGAAAACAGCAATATTTTAATAAAAAAATAAGTGTTGTTGAAGGAAGGAAAAAAGGTAAGCGCATAGGACATAGAGGAAAGAAAGCTCAAGTATAGTGGCACCACTAAACACAATGATTAGCAATTGGTAGTCAAGATTCTGTCCAACAGCTATATTTTATGGCATCCACTAAACCACACACAGGATATGGATGAAAAACAAGAAAAAGAGGACATAACCAGAAATACAGTAGATTGGATAGAACATTAGTTTTATTATTTGGTAAGGACTAAGGAGACAGATATTTCAATATAAATCTAGATTGCAAAATGTTCCTAATGCATTACAGCTTAGAACATGCTCGTTGTTTTTAAAATATGAAGCATTCTTAGTTTCATAATATATATCACATGCTCTAAAAAAAATACACAAAAAGCATTCTTAGTTATTGCTACAAGATTCCAATAGCAAAATTATTAACAGAAATACTCAACAAAAACTAAATGATGCTTCAGTTATCAATATTACCTCAGCTAGAGTTATATCGAAAGTGCTAGAAGCATCGCTATCTCTTCTCTGTGCACACACACAAGACAGACCTCTACCAAGCCATGCTGTTGATCCTGCCACAACCTCAGCTGCAATAAAACAAAATTAGCCATCAATGAAGACTGTAAGAACTCTTATGCGACAAATTTCTTTCTAAGATGATGGACAAGCAAGTTTTGTTTCAATTAGTATTTATTTCATCCTCAGCACATGGTAGTCTTTATTCAATTCGGTGTCTCACGTAAAAAAAACAGAATTATTCAGTTTATTTGGACCACATCCACATGAAAAAAATGCAATAATGACACAAACTGACAATCATTTTGTAAGATTTACCAAGTAATTTCTGTGGTCAGCAAACTACGGCTATATCTCAAAGACAATGCGTGAGGAGCATTTGACAAGAAATAATATACGTAGGGGTGAATTTCAAGAACGCTAGATCTACCGAGACAACACAACTCCCATCTTTGAAAAAAAAAAACTGGAAATAGCTTTAATCTCAATTGAAAGAAAACATGGACGTCACAAAGTAACATCCTCTTATATAGTGAAATCTTAGAAGCTAATCAACACAATAAGGGCGATATAGACAGGGAGATTCTGAATTTGTATCCGTGAAAAATGAAAATCATGCTAAAAAAAATTTATTAAATAAATAAGCAGTATCTAAGAAAGTTCACACACCAATGCAACTTAGAATATCCGCAATCATCAGGCAACTAAAAATAGAAGAAAGTATATTCGGTTTATCATCAGGCCTATGACATGTTTGGTTCGACTAGATCTCGATCCTCTCTCTCTCTCTCTCTCTCTATATATATATATATATAGAGAGAGAGAGAGAGAGAGAGAGTTAAAAAGGTAGACTGCGAGAGAGAAATTACGAAAATGACGAGGAAAAAATAAAATAAATGAGAAAAGTCGCAGCAAATTATTATGGAATATTACCAGAATTTGAATGGCAAGTTTCTCCTTGCGGAGTCCTTCTAACAGCGACGAATGAGCCAATTCTATCATCCATTTCTTATTCTTTTTCTACTACTGCGACAACATCATCCACCTGGAATCTCTCATTTTCCTGGAAATCGAATCGTAAAGCGGATCAAACTCGAAAAGCTTTCTCAAAGCACGAAACTACAACCTCAAATACTGCTGAGCTTGATTCTGATTAACGTATGTGATGAGAAATGTTCAGAAGAAATTTTCTCGGGAAACAAATAAGATAGAGTGAGAGTGGCGCCGAAAACGAAGAACAAAATGGATGAAAAATTGCAGTGAGAAGGTGTGGGAGCGGAAGCCGGTGAGAAAAGAGAAGAAATCGGAGAAATGGAAGAAGATTTCGGAAGCCAATAGCAACAGGATTAGGGTTTAGCGAGATCTGGGAGAAGAAGAAGAAGAAGAAGAAGAAAAAACGGTTACAGAGTTGCAGACTCTGTCTCTGCTTCTTCGTTATGGCCTTGGCGTGTTTAATTTTACACTCACAGTGAATGTGTCTAGTGTCTATATAATCAATTTTAAATTTAATTATTTTTAAAATAAAACAATTATATTTTTGGATTTCATTTATATACACAATTATTATAAGTCTTTTACACTATTTACTAATCAGAGGTTGACACATCATTAAAAAGAAATTGATCAACTGATAATAACCAATTAGTCAATTGGTAACCAACCACTTCATGAATTGTGATTACGATGGTTGTATTGAGAAAATATTTATAATTTGTTAGTACGAAAGAAGGTAATTCCTTCAGTTTATTGAGAAAATATTTATTATTTGTTAGTGGTTGGCGTATGAAGATAGTCACAAAGTGGTGCCGAATGAAGATAGTCACTTTGAATATGAGAGGATGGGGAAACGCCGGCAAAAGAAGGCATTTTGCGTCAATTTCTAGTCTCGGGTAACTTTGATTGTTGTTCGACTCAAGAAACAAAGCGTTCTTTTTTATCTATTAGATCAATTTGTAGCACCTGGGGAAGCGATGGGTGTGATTGAATGGTAAAGAAATCTGTAGGCTTATTAGGTGGTCTCTTATGTGTTTGGAAGGTTGACCTATTTGAGGTGCAGCTTACCTTTTCTAGGGATCACTTAATATGTGTGTATGAATCGATTGGCAGACAACTATTAGGTCATTATACTCGTCGCGTAATCTTGCGGGTAAACAAGCATTGTGGCAAGGCTTGTTGAGTTTGCAAAATAAGGCGCAAGTTGGTGATTGGTGAACAAAGGAGATTTTAATGTTGTGACATTAAGAAGGAAAGAAAAGGTGATTCTTTGATCTCCAACAAGATCTTGAAAGAAGGTCCTTGGTTTATTGAGGCAATGGAATTGATATATCCCCCGGTATTAGGAAAACAATTCTCTTGGTTTTTCCCCGATGGGAAAAGTATGAGTAGACTTGACAGATGCCTTCTCAGAAAGAATTTGATTACATGATGGAACATTTTTGCCCAATGGATCGGCGGTACGGATTTCTTGGATCATTACCCAATATGGTTGGTGGGGGCTGACTCGATCTGGGAACTAAAATCGTTTAAGTCCAATAATTGCTGGCTAGAATATGAGAATTGAAATTTTGAAGCTAACCAAGTTGGTGAATAAATATCTGTTGCCAATGGTTGTTCTCTACTGCACTTTATTGGGTTAGACTTAGAGTACCCTTTATACGCCCTTCAATTTTGTGTGCGTTTTGAAGTTAACCAAGTTGGTGAATGGACACCTGTTGCCAATGGTTGTACTCTAGTGTACTTTATTGGGTTAGACTTAGAGTACCATTTATACTCCATTCAATATATTTATTGCTTATTAAAAAATAGTTATTTTGTTTTAATAATACTAACATCTATCATTAAATAATACAGTTATTATTATCTTTTGGTGACAACTCTTACGAACGTTTTTTTTTTTGGTCAAGATTGTATATGATTTCATTAACAAATGGGCAAGGCCCAAACCATTACAATCAGAGATTAGCCCAATAGTCCAAAGACTACCACCAGCACAACACAAGTGAAACATGGGCTTGGTATAGCAACAGACCCACATCAAAGCAAAACAAAAACAACCGGGATAACAAGCCAATAAGAGACCCGAACCCAACAAGCTAAACCACAATTAATTCCCAAATAAGCATATCCAGAAACAAAAGAGAGAGGAAAGCTCGAAGAAGTCAAAAAGGACCCTAAATTGGCAAAAGATCAATAATGCACACAACCACTCCAATGAACGTTGAATGTGGAATGTTGGCATATCTCTTGATTTAAAATGGATACAACATCAAAAAGTCATTGGTCCAATCCAATCATACGAAATAAAGAGTCACAATTTTTAATTGAGTTTCAATCCAAAACAACTAGATATACTTTTAAGAGTCCCACATCAGATGAGATATGACCTGAAAAAGAGTTTATAAGTGGATGGCATCTCTCACCTTATAAGTCAGTTTTGTGAGGTTGAGTTAAGCCTAAAATCACATTTTAAGATGGTATCGAGCCAACCCAAGATCCGTTGGGCCACTCGCTATTGGGCCACTCGGGTCACTTCTAGTTGTCGATCCTGGCGTGAGGGTGTGTGTTAAGAGTCCCACATCGGATGGAATATGACGCGAAAAAGAGAGTTTATAAGTGGGTGACATCCCTCACCTTACAAACTGATTTTGTGGGGTTGAGTTAAGCCTAAAACCACATTCTAAGATATACACATTTATTAGTCCAACATTATTACTCCACAAAAATTTGATACATTCAAGTTTTATTCATCTAACAATTGATGATTGAGCAAGCTATGTACAACAAGGAAGGGTGGGTATGAGGAGAACCGACATGTGTGAGAGAGAGAAACATGGGCTGTTTTTGCTTGTTTTGAGAATCTCTTGCTAGAACCAAATAATTTGAAGCCAAGGTCAAGAGACAGGAGAAGTGATCCTCCTGTCAAAGTGTTTGATATTTTTCTTACTTTTTTTTATTAGCAAAAGTGACTCGAGGTGAGAGAATATTAGTTTTTGGAGTTTATGTTCTTTAACTCGCCAATTGAATTACCTTCTTGGGACATATTTTTCCTTTCTCTAATTTAGTTTCACGAAACGATTTCTAAGCGAAGCAAGTTTGAATCTTTTTCTATACAGTACCACCAGCCCACTTTATAAGAGAAAAATCCTAAATTTCTTTAATAACTCATGTAATTCAATAAACTTTAAACTATATTTTTCTCTTATAAAATCGATCAGAGATAGTATTAATATAAATTTAAATATAATTAAGAAATGCTCTTTCTTGTGGTATAGGGTTAAGAGGAGGTTGACTTTTAGATACCATTAATTAATTAAGGATCTTTAATCTACCTTTCACAATTTTAAGAGACATGACACCTTAATCAAATTAAGATGTTGCTTAAACTGATCACCAACCATAGTGTTGAAGACACTTGATTGGAGATATTTTCCCTATAGTTATTAAATTTTAGTCCCTCCGTTACAGAATATAGACAAAAATTGGTTAACAGAACTGGATTATAACATTTGCGACAATAAAGTATTATCCAATTCTAAAATTATGTAACACAAACGTACACGGCTTTTTTTTTTGACAAATAGAAACTCATCTCATTTCATTGATAATTAGTGATTCAATACAGGTTGGGATATACTCATAAACTTTGGAGCTAGCATGTAATCGCGAGGCCCTAGCTAAAGTGTGAGCCACACGATTTGCTTGTCTCCTAACATGGCTTACCTTAAAGCTGTGAAAAGTAGATAAAAAGTTTTTACAATAGGAGATTAGTGTCCCAAATTCAGTGTTAGTATTTGTGTCTTGCTGCACTCCATTAACCACTGGTAAACAGTCCAGTTCTATAGAGACGAGAGAAAGACCCAAATCCCTTAGCCAAAGAAGAGCTTGCCAAAGTCCCATTGCTTCCGCTTCTTGAGGAGAAGGAGTACCATCATAACAAATTGTCTTGCCACTGTAGAACTCACCCAAAGCGTTCCGAACACAAATGCCAATACCATATTTGTTCTCGGCCTCGAATAAAGTTGCATCTATATTGCATTTAAAAGAACCAGCAGCCGGTTTGCTCCATGTATGCACCGCGGCCTGCACAACATACTCGTTGTTGCGCTTGTGTAATAGTGTGGTTTTTCGCAATTATAGTGCAAGTATACACATCGTACAAGTAATAAAGTGGATGAGAGTAAGAGATCGTTCCCACGAGGATTGATAAGTTTTCAAAGTTCAAGTTTCAAAACACAAGAGAAGTAAGTAACAAATCAGCAATAAGAGTTGATTTTAGAACTAAAGATGTAAATAAAACAAGTAAACAAAAGTTGGTTGTGAATATGGATGAGAGATGAGTTGAGTTGTTGTATGCAAGTAAATCCTTCCTAGCTAGACGTTATAACGTTTACACGTTATGACGTTCAAATGTTATTCGTATGGGCGTGGCCACGTTTGAACATTTGTTTGTAAAAGAGCTATGCTTTTCAAAGACAAAACGCCGAGTTTCAAGTATAAGAGGTCCTATGTCTAGGTTCTAAATAGGCCCACTCCTGTATTTTAAGTACCCACAGCAATGTTCTATGAACTATTATCCATTCTATGTCTAGACTTAGATAAAGATGCCTAAATGTCTTTAGTGCATTGTTCATTCATATAAATCTTTGATTTCTTTTCATAGACCATGTATCTGTACTATGAATCTACCCATTTTAAGAGGCCAACCTCAAAACAAGTTTGGAAATATTTTTACACAAAGATTTAAAGCAAACAACGACAATACTTCATAACATTAACTAGAAATTCATTATAAGCAAAACAACAACTCAACTACAAAGTGCTTAGCTCATGTTGAGCATCTTTCTGAGAATGAAAAGGACTTAACATCCAAATACCATACATAACAGAAAAAGAACGAAGTGCAAAAGATACACCTAAGTAACTTTTTAGCATGTATTTATATAGACGTTACAACGTCGAGATTTACAACAATGCACGAGAAAATAAAACTAAGTTCAGACAAGCAAAATATAGAAGTCTGTTTCCAGATCTTCTTTACAAAACTACTTCTGAATTTAATGGAGGGATGGTGAGGGGATGAAGATGAAGTGATTCTGAAGATGTGTAAAAAAAAGATGATAAGATGATTCCTTGAGAGAGAGCTGAGCCTTCCTTAAATAGCCACCTTGCTTACGCGTGCTGATGTCACTTGCCCACCTACCAGATCTGTTTCCTCTCTTCTGCCTGACACTGTTCAGAGCTACAGTGTTTCTGTGCGTCAGCTCATGGGGAATAGAAGATCTTCTGACTTTTATATCTTTGACTATCATTGCTTAGCGCGCCAAAATTAAGATCTTTCACCCTTTCTCTGCTGCACTTTAGTAGACGTGGTGAGGGACGTGGTAACGTTCAGCACTAATTTCCTGCACAAGCACAAAAAGCATCAAAACGCTCTCTAGGGCACCACTTGGTGCCTAAATGCACAGATTTATCACTTTATCCATTTATTTGCTAAGAACTCAGAAATTACATAAAACTACTTTAATAAACCTTGTATTGCTAGAGACTTTGCATGACTTATTCTTTGAATGAGTATAAATAACTCATATAAATATGAGTTATCACTCGTGCCCAGCAGCAGTGTTTTCACACGATCTAGCTGCTTTCCAGTCCGCCAAGAACTCCATCGCCCTGCTGAGAACGAATTCCAAAGGTTGCACCGTCCCCTCCCAAACCCGGTCATTAAGCGTTTCCACAAAGCCCAAAAACCATAGTTTGAATCGACCGTGGATCGCTCATCAAGAGTATTCATCAAGATAAAAAAACACTCCTTAAAAGATTCAGCATTATCCATTGCTTGATGAATGTGAGTAAGCAATCCCGCATGACTCCAAATTTGTTCATTATGTGGGCAAGCGAAAAAGATATGCCACTCATTTTAGGGTTGCGCTCACAAAGCGGATGTAACACCACTTATCTACCCCCTTAATTTCCAAGCGGCATTATCGGAGTATTCCACTATTCAAAATATTAATTAAGTAGTAGAAAGAAATGTTACGTCTTCATTAAATTAAACTCATCGTAAGCACCATTAATTTTGTGCAACAACACATACATCATAAAGTTAAAACTTCAAAAATCATCTTATCACAATGAAATAAATCTTGACTCACTAGTCCACTCAAACACGCCTCATAATCCTCAAATAAACCTCATACGATTAAGTAATTTAACATCAAATCCCAAAAATACGCCCCTAGGTGCTACGGTATCGAGAGAGCGACACAAGCAGACTTCCCGACGACTAACAAGAAAGCAACTAGACCTTCACTCATGGTTACTGCAGCGTTGCCACCATAGAGCAACATTCCAAGCGAAGGGTGAGAATTTCAATAAAACATAATCGGATACATAATAGAGAAATGAGAGCGAGCAATCACACAAGTATCATCATCATCACCACTTCATGATCACACAACAACAAACTCCAATCACAAACAAAGGCCACAGTTCACGATTATAATTATGTATGAAAGTGCAACCCCACAGGGCATAATGCATGATGGTACCATATTGATCACAATTAAGAGGCCAAGCCTATTCTTCTTTGGAGGCCAAGCCTATTATTCTTCGCAAGAGGCGAAGCCTATTCTTCACAATTATTCACATGCCATGAGATTCTATATACACATGTGCATTTCATCAAAATACTCACCGGAGTACTCATCATCATCATCATAAAACACTCATAGAGTGTATTAAATCATGATTCATCACAATCACACAACAACATTATTAAAATCATACTCATAGAGTATATTCTTCACAAAACATCACAAGTCATATCACAACATCATAATCACTCATAGAGTGAACTCATCACTTTTCACACAGTTCATACTACAACACCATCATAATTATACTCATAGAGAACATTTACCGCAACTCATCAAAACCATACACACCAACATCATTATAGTATATATATATATATATATATATATATATATATATATATATATATATATATATTTTTGATTATCTTTTGGTTTAGTGGTTATAAAATAGTGAACTGATTGACTATGGGATTACTCAGTGTAATCGATACTACTTGCAACAGCATTGGCCACCTTTGCAAGACTCTCAAGTGATGCCCTTGTAAATACACGGTGAAAGAAATTTCGCCTTAGTGGTAAACCACAATCTAGCCATAGTCAATTAGCACACTAATAGTATAACATTTCATTCTTATATCCACTACCACAAAACAGTTTATTTTGCCTTAAAAGTAGAATATTCAGTCAGGCCTCTGAATAAGCTTTCCAACGCATCTTAGAACACCTCAATCGGGTTCCCGATTCGCAAGATATGAATTTTTCAAAAACGCGTAAAAAAAGCGATGCAAAGCAGTGACCCGCGCGCGCGAGCGAAGTCGAGCGCAAGCGCGCGCGCGGATTGGTAAACATCGAGTTCTGCGCAGCTCACTCACTTGCGTGCAACGCCACTCCAGTATACAGCGGCGTGATTGTGCGGCTTGACCAATTGTGCAGGAATTTCACGTTTTATTTTTACCAATTCAGTCATCAAACACTCCCCATGCATCAAATTCATCAACCAACACTAAAATCATTCAACAATATATATTCATCCAACTTCATCAAAGATATCATCAAAATTTTGTCAAAGAATTTATTAAAATTCCTCATAGCACTCATCGAATTTCACCCAACAGATCATCCAACAATTCATCAAAGGAACTATCACAGCTCATTCAATAACTCAAATTCATCAACACATCAAAATTTATCAATGACATCAAATTCATCAAAACAACCTCAAAAGTTATTAAAACAACATCAAAACCCCAAAACCCATCATATACCCAATCACGTTAAACCGAAACGCTCACCCTTACCTCGAATTTGAATGTTCCAGAATTAACGATGAAGAAAGTCACGTACAAGAACCACAGCAACACAACGATCTCAGCTCCCTTGGAATTCCCCCCTCCGACTCGCGAAAACCCTATCTTTAGATTTGGGAAGATCCAATTTCGTTCTCACCTCTCCTGGCTTCTAACTCAGGAACTGCTCTCTTATCGAAGCCCTCTGCGTCTGACGAGAAGAACGCAACAAACCGCGTCACAAGCGGAGCTCTAGAGACAAAGTTATGCTCAAAAGAGTGAAAAGCGGCCAAGAAAGAACCCTAGGCTGCAGTAAACTTTGATTAAATAGCGAACCAGCGCGCGCCGAGCGAGCCAGCCGCGCGCGAATGGAGCGCGAAACGGCAGCAACAGCACAACGTAGTTGCGCGTGGAGCGCCACTTGAGCGCGAATGGAGCGCGGATTGGCAGCAACACAGCAGTTTTGCGCAGATCATTTTTTTCCTTTCTTTCTCTTGATTTTTCTCCATTCCCACCACCAAACACCAATTGAAATCAACAATCACACACTCAAAATCACCCCCAAAACACCAAATACATCAAAGGCAACATATTCTCCAATTTCTTCGATCATTCTACCAATTCAACTAAAAATAATTTTGGATAAAATTGGGGCGTTACAACGGACACAGCCATTCACATGGGACATGTTTGCTACGAAGGTTACATCGTGTGGGTAGGCATCCTCGGTTAGCCCTCCATAACAGCAGCTTGATCTTATTTGGAACCTTGAGCTTCCAAATTTTCGGCCAATCACCCTCCACACGCAAGCTAGTATGATCCACTAATTCTTCCATGAAGGCATAATAAGCTGACTTGACCGAATACGTACCGCTTCTACTTCTCCACCACGCGAGGAGTCACGCTCATTTTCAAATAGAATTGGCATTGCTAGGATACACCTAGCTTCCTGTGGTGAGAACAAATTGTAAATTAAGTCTCTATTCCATTCCTTAGTATTAGGCCTCCACAAGTCCTTCACCTTCAACTGTTCACTACCTGCCACCATAGGGGATCTAACATACGCATCCTGTCCTCCCTTAATCCACGGATCATGCCACACTGAAATTTGCTCACCATTTCCAATCTTCCACCTAGCCCCCAACTTGACAACCTCCCGAGAAGCAAAGATACTACGCCACACAAAACTGGGGTTATGACCCAAGCGGGCCCCCATAAAGTCACATTCCGGAAAGTATTTAGCTTTGAAAACCCTCGCCACTATAGTATCTGCATGTGTTGCAATTTTCCATGCTTGCTTCCCTAGCATCGCCATGTTGAAACCGTGAAAATGACGGAAACCCAAGCCTCCATGCTCTTTCCTCATAGTCAGCTTCTGCCACCTCAACCATCTTATCCCCCTATGGTCTCTGTTGTTAGTTCCCCACCAGAATGAGTTTAGCATCCTTTCAAGCTCCTCGCCCAGAGTGGTAGGAAGCATGAAAGCACTCATACAGTAAGTTTGTAACACCCCCTTTCTATAATAAGCTAATTAAGTTAATAAAAATCAGAGTTTTCAAAACCTTTCCACGCACCTCAAAGAGGGTGGTACATTTAACAAAATAATCTCAAAACACCGTTAAAAATCCAAACGCATCAAGTGCGCAAAACACATATCATAGACTTGTGGGTTAAGACCTTCAAACACCTATTTAATGTTTACAATAATCCAGAAAACAGTTTGCAATGCAGCGGAAATAAAACTGAGTTTAACATACTCAAATACATAGTCAAATACATAACATGAATTAGTAGCTCTAAAATCCCATCCCAGGTGTTACTAGATCGAGGCGACACAATATCCCATGAAAGCATGGCACATTCACTCAGAATCACTGTTGGTCGCCAGAGCGAGCAACACACAAAAATGCTAGGGTGAGTCTCTTTACATAAATAATAACAAGTAAGATAAGCCTCATATTAGGAAAACATCTAGCAATAACAGTACACCGTAATCATGATAATTGCCATTCAATTATAATATCCACAAACAGTAAGATTCAGTCATTTAAGCATCAACAAGATTTCTATGAATGTATGAATATAAGCATGTGTGCAATATGCATGTGGATCCATCACCATCACAAAACCCCGTCGGGCAACCACCACCTTTTTGGCCGAAGCCACATCACCATCCTCACCATCGCGTAATGCATATGATTTATGTGACACTATGACAAATGCATCATCACAATCCATCATAATATGTATTAAATCACCTTCGTGGCCGAAGCCCGCGTCATTTATTAACTCACCACCATTGTCAATTATTGACCGTCACCACCTCAATTATTAACCACCACCACCTCAATTATTAATCACCACTTCGTCAATTATTAGATTAAATCTCTCCTAAGGACCAAAACACCTCACAAGGGCCTTCTCTTCACTTTGAGGACCATTTTGACACATCAAGAATTAATTTAGGAACTTAGGAATTTATTTGACACCTTGGGACTAATTAGGCGCTAAGGGATTATTTTGTCACGCCAAGGATTAATTTAATTCTTAGGGACTAATTTGTCACACCAAGGATTAAATTAATTCTTAGGGACTAAACCATCACCTAGACATATTTTAGGTACCTAGCCACCAAGGGGCAGCCAATATGGCGCCCCATAACCAAAACCATCAGCCCACACTCACACACTAGCACAGGGCGCCAAGTTGCTAGTAAACTGGCGCCCCTCCCTGCATCGGTCACCCTTGCACACACACACTGCCACAGGGCGCCAGATTCCTAGGGAATTGGCGCCCCCTCCCTGCCAAACCACCCAGACCGAACACCACCCAGCACAAACTTAGTCATGGGCGCCAACTTGCCTAGCAAATGGCGCCACCCTGCAGCACAACACCACGCAACACTTAGACACTCCCACCAGGCGCCAGAATCCTAGTGATTTGGCGCCCTGCACCCTGTTCCACTCACCTTCCAGCAACCTGGCGCCAAATTGCCCAGCAATTGGCGCCTCCCCTACCAAAGACACACGCACGCCACGATGATGCGTAAAGCAACATGGCGCCAGAATGCTAGGCATTTGGCGCCCCCTTCCAACACCTTCCCCCAAATCATTTCAAAACTAAATTATTCTTCAACAATTCATTTTCCCCACAACAACACACACATAATCATTAATTTATTACCATCAATTCATCATATTCACATACTCATTCTCATATGACCATTTCATCAAACATACACTATGCATAAATCACCACTCATGTTTCCACAACAACAATTAGCATGTTATGACCAACACAAACATTCCAAACATCAAGCAACATGTCATCAACACACAATCACACAACAAGTCATTATTAGAGCCATTCCACCTATAACACATATCATACTAGCTATTATTAACATAAAGGAGAATCCCCTAACCTTGCTTAAGCTTGAACCTTCAAACCAACACCAAGAATCACAAAATGAAGCCTTCCCCCTTCCTTTTCCCATTAAAACCGTGGGCCCCCTTCCTTTGGGTAGAAATGGAGACTTAACAAAAATAGAAATGAAGGGTTAAAGGCTACTACACTAGAAAGAGAGAGAAAAATGGTGATGAAAGGACCAAGCAACTCTACTTACCAAGCAAAAACCAAGAGAAAGTTCCCTCCTTTTCCTTCCTCTCCTTGCGTCGGCTCCCTCCTATTCCTCCTCTCTATCCTTCGTTGCTTTTCTTTCCAAAATGGGGATAATGAGACCTCCCTTAGGTTTTAGGGGTTTTAGGTGATTGGGCTTGGGTCACTAGTTGACTTGGGCCCTTTATTAGCACCTCCTAGATACTCCAACACATCATCCCAATTTCACTAAAATACTTCTCATTTATTTACTACACCTCTCCTTAAATTAATTATTTACCCTTAATTTATTTTTAATATAGCCAACTAAAATACTATCTAATTAAATTAGTCAAATACTCAATCAATTAAATTAATTAATTAATCACCTAAGCAAATACATTAAATAATTCCCCTAATTAATATTTGGGGTGTTACAACTCTCCCCCACTTAGAACATTTTCGTCCTCGAAAATCTAACTATCATTGACATGCCACTTAAACACTTACTACAACAAGTATTAAACTCTAGCAAAACACCCTAATGGAACTCGCACCTCTAAATGTAACCATCACTCCTCAGTAGGCTCAGAACACTTGGTACTAATGTTTCCCATTTCCCCACGGTTGTAACAGACTACATCCTCCTTCTCCCACTTAACAGCTACATGACCTCCCTTATTACTCTTGAAACACTTATCGACCATACAATTTGGACTCTTATGCCCCGACTTACCACATTTGTGACACACAATCCCCGCAGTATCGTCTCCCCCACTTGGCTTTTTGCCCGAACTCTCCTCTCCTTTGCCTTTACCACTCGAAACATCATATGGCTCCTACTACGAGGCGAGAACTTCTCTTTTCCTTCACTATCTTGTATGAACGATTTCTATCCTCCTCGAAAAACCTACGCTAAACTCATGACATCTACATTCACTCTTCTTATCTCTTCTAACTGTTATCACCCAAGTCCTATCATTACGCAATGGATCGGATACCCTCCTCTACTCTCTTACCCTCCCCACGGGTATTCTAACCCGTAGGTTACCAAAATCCTATCCGACTACCCAAACACCATAAAATAGACAACCATAATTATGGCCAGCGGCCCAGCAACACTAACAATCGTAATTATCACACAATACCAATCTCAACAATTAATCATATTTCCAACACCGTTCACATCAACAATTAACACGATCATAACAACAAAGTCCAAGTTCAACCCATTCCACAATTAATCATTTTATTCAACGTTCAAATTAATCCACCTAACTCGGGTGCAGAAAATTCTGTAACTTTGCGCCTACTTTGGCGAATTAATTAAAATAGTAAACGACCTCGGATTTCGACCAATAAATACTTGTTGGAAAGCCACGGATGTGTAGTTTCTGAAGATATCTTTAAAGTTTCAAAACAATGAGTCAATTAATACAGTCTTTAGAAACAACCCAAACAGTTTTCAGACTTGACAGATTCTGTCCTCCTATTTCATTTCACGATAAATCGACTTAAACTTGACCAAGCGAGGCGAAAATTCAGCCCGAATAAACGCATGTGGAATATAGTTTCTAACGGAAAAGAATCGTTCAAAAGCGGAGTTCGTTTGAGGACATAAAACTTTCAAAAACTGAACCTGCCCATAGATTGATTCTAGAAATTTGACTCGACTTTGGAGATTCATAACTGGAGCTACACAACTCCGAATTTAACGAAACCAGTGCCAAAACGACCGGATTTAAGTCTATTTTCGAAAACACTCAGCCACAAAATTTTTGACTCAACCAAACAGTACCAGTTTTCAAAAGACTGAAACAGTGTCCAGATTGTTTTCCAGAATTTTAACCTAACTTGTTTCACCTATAACTTGAGTTCTACAACTCCGAATTCGACCCAATCAGTGGCAAATTAACAAGCATTCAATCAAGTTTTCGAAATGACAAACCACATAATTTTTCAATTGGCCAAACAATACCAGTTTTTAAAAGACTGAAACAGCATCCCGTAACACACAGAAATCATACGCAAGTAAAACTCACCATTTTGTTTCAAAAGATTTTACCTCGTCAAACCATGAAATTATTGTAAGACCTCGTCATTTCCAAACAACCTCAATCCATGACCTAATCGGTCCTAAAGCTAAAATCACGTCACATCTCGTAATAAAATTCTAAACAACTTGGAACAGAATTTAACACAATTCTTGACATTACGTTCATTCCCAAAAACACAGAATTTTCCAAGTACCGTTTCTTTTCGAAAATTTTAGGATTCACAATTTTGTCCAAAAGGAAGAACTATACGCAACCTCAAATCTCTTATAACACGAACACGTTGCCACACAAAACAACCACTTATTATTTTCAAAATTTTAGTTTTCCGACATAAGCTCAGAAGTTAGAAAAGTCAATCATTTCATCTTTGCCAAAAAGGAGCCTATACGCGAATCTTAATCTTAATTGTTATAACCGAGCACCGCATTTCATTTCAGTACATACTTCAAACAATTTAGCACGAATCAAAATTAAACTCACGTGCATTACAGAAAACATCAACCTATAGCAAAACGTCAATCAAAGGTAACAATATTCACAAGCAATCCTTCAAATATTGTCTATCCACTACTCTTAGGCCTATTCACAACTCACTTCATCAACTACACTTAGTCACTTCACCTTTGACTATTACACTTAGGCACACTACACCTAAGAACTCCCTAACCTCGGCCATTACACTTCACAACACCCCGGTACACTCTTTTGGTACCTCGGTTCTCTACACTACGTCACTCTAAGCTCCACTACACTTACTATTCAAAGCGTGCCTAAACCTCGGTACTACATATTTTGACTCCCACATACTACACGTCGCATGCCTATTACATTTCAACACACCTATGGTTAAGCAACTACACCTCGGTTCATATGAAGTCCTATGTACCTAACCTTCCTCTTCCTTCTTTCCTTTGATCTTCATACTATGATCATACTTGAGCCAACTCATTGAACACTTTCCTTCACAACTAGTCCAATACTCATTAAGAATTTCACGAAGGTTACAACACCCTTAGGCATACTTAATCTACACCTTTACTTTGTACCAAAACTCTATTTTGGTCACCAAAGTCTCACTCGATTTATTCCAAACATCATTAATTTATCGCCAGGAACTACGCCATATCAATCATTTAAATACCAATGCTCCTATCTTACGTCAATCCTTATTTTGACATCTCCCTACTATCAAACCCCAATTCAAACTCAAACTTCCATAAGGCACCTATTTTTCTAAAATTAATGGTCAATCAACTTGCACACACCACTCAATCAATCAAGTTGAAATTAGCATATACTCAAAGTTTATAATAATTACGAGTTATTGTCGCCTCTTTCATTGGGGATGAGTGATTGGGGTGATCGATCCCTCTACTCATGCAACCAACTAATTAAGGTCACAAAAACTACTTTCTTTCAATTTATAACTAACGCATTAAAAGATTTTTAACGCAGTCTGGAGTGCGAAGGCATCGTCACGACTTTCACTCCTTTGACTTCGTTAGAACTCTTTTAATCACACCTCTTAATGATACAAACAACAGTCACGAACAGACAAAATCAATGGTATAACTACGGTTACAGTTCGATCACATATACTTCAATAATGCAATATAATTTTCAATCGTAATCTAACACAATTAAGTCACAAGGTACGTCAATTAATGCACAAACCAACAAAATTAACAGTAATAAACAGCAACATAATTATGATTTAAAACGAGTACCAAGACTCGAGGGTTAACAGACTTGACAACTTGGGCGGATTGGACCGAAGCGCTCGATACCACTATTGTAACACCCCTTTCTATAATAAGCTAATTAAGTTAATAAAAATCAGAGTTTTCAAAACCTTTCCACGCACCTCAAAGAGGGTGGTACATTTAACAAAATAATCTCAAAACACCGTTAAAAATCCAAACGCATCAAGTGCGCAAAACACATATCATAGACTTGTGGGTTAAGACCTTCAAACACCTATTTAATGTTTACAATAATCCGAAAAGCTTGATTTGCAATGCGTGGAAATAAAAGCGAGTTTAACATACTCAAATACATAGTCAAATACATAACATGAATTAGTAGCTCTAAAATCCCATCCCCGGTGTTACTAGATCAGAGCTGACACAATATCCCATGAAGGCATGGCACCTTCACTCAGAATCACCTGTTGGTCGCCACGAGAGCAGGCAACACAAAAAATGCTAGGGTGAGTCTCTTTACATAAATAATAACAAGTAAGATAAGCCTCATATTAGGAAAACATCTAGCAATAATAAGATTAATCAGTAATCATGATAATTGTCATTCAATTATAATATCCACAAACAGTGAAGATTCGGTCATTTAAGCATCAACAAGATTTCTATGAATGTATGAATATAAGCATGTGTGCAATATGCATGTGGATCCATCACCATCACAAAACCCCGTCGAAGCAACCACCACCTTTTTGGCGAAGCCACATCACCATCCTCACCATCGCGTAATGCATATGATTTATGTGACACTATGACAAATGCATCATCACAATCCATCATAATATGTATTAAATCACCTTCGTGGCCGAAGCCCGCGTCATTTATTAACTCACCACCATTGTCAATTATTGACCGTCACCACCTCAATTATTAACCACCACCACCTCAATTATTAATCACCACTTCGTCAATTATTAGATTAAATCTCTCCTAAGGACCAAAACACCTCACAAGGGCCTTCTCTTCACTTTGAGGACCATTTTGACACATCAAGAATTAATTTAGGAACTTAGGAATTTATTTGACACCTTGGGACTAATTAGGCGCTAAGGGATTATTTTGTCACGCCAAGGATTAATTTAATTCTTAGGGACTAATTTGTCACACCAAGGATTAAATTAATTCTTAGGGACTAAACCATCACCTAGACATATTTTAGGTACCTAGCCACCAAGGGGCAGCCAATATGGCGCCCCATAACCAAAACCATCAGCCCACACTCACACACTAGCACAGGGCGCCAAGTTGCTAGTAAGCGGCGCCTCCTGCATCGGTCACCCGCACACACACCATTGCCACGGCGCGCAGATTCTAGGGAATTGGCGCCTCCCCGCCAAACCACCGGCATCGAACACCACCCAAAGACAAACTTAGTCATGGGCGCCAACTTGCCTAGCAAATGGCGCCACCTTGCAAAGACAACACCACGCAACACTTAGACACTCCCACCAGCGCTGAATCCTAGTGATTTGGCGCCCGCACTGTTCCACTCACCTTCCAAAGAACTGGCGCCAAATTGCCCAAAGAATTGGCGCCCCCCAAAGACACACGCACGCCACGATGATGATGCAACATGGCGCAGAATGCTAGGCATTTGGCGCCCCTTCCAACACCTTCCCCCCAAATCATTTCAAAACTAAATTATTCTTCAACAATTCATTTTCCCACAACAACACACACATAATCATTAATTTATTACCATCAATTCATCATATTCACATACTCATTCTCATATGACCATTTCATCAAACATACACTATGCATAAATCACCACTCATGTTTCCACAACAACAATTAGCATGTTATGACCAACACAAACATTCCAAACATCAAGCAACATGTCATCAACACACAATCACACAACAAGTCATTATTAGAGCCATTCCACCTATAACACATATCATACTAGCTATTATTAACATAAAGGAGAATCCCAACCTTGCTTAAGCTTGAACCTTCAAACCAACACCAAGAATCACAAAATGAAGCCTTCCCCTTCCTTTTCCAATTAAAACCGTGGGCCCCCTTCCTTTGGGTAGAAATGGAGACTTAACAAAAATAGAAATGAAGGGTTAAAGGCTACTACACTAGAAAGAGAGAAAAATGGTGATGAAAGGACCAAGCAACTCTACTTACCAAGCAAAACCAAGAGAAAGTTCCCTCCTTTTCCTTCCTCTCCTTGCGTCGGCTCCCTCCTATTCCTCCTCTCTATCCTTCGTTGCTTTTCTTTCCAAAATGGGGATAATGAGACCCTCCCTTAGGTTTTAGGGGTTTTAGGTGATTGGGCTTGGGTCACTAGTTGACTTGGGCCCTTTATTAGCACCTCCTAGATACTCCAACACATCATCCCAATTTCACTAAAATACTTCTCATTTATTTACTACACCTCTCCTTAAATTAATTATTTACCCTTAATTTATTTTTAATATAGCCAACTAAAATACTATCTAATTAAATTAGTCAAATACTCAATCAATTAAATTAATTAATTAATCACCTAAGCAAATACATTAAATAATTCCCCTAATTAATATTTGGGGTGTTACAACTCTCCCCCACTTAGAACATTTTCGTCCTCGAAAATCTAACTATCATTGACATGCCACTTAAACACTTACTACAACAAGTATTAAACTCTAGCAAAACACCCTAATGGAACTCGCACCTCTAAATGTAACCATCACTCCTCCGTAGGCTCCGAACACTTGGTACTAATGTTTCCCATTTCCCCACGGTTGTAATGGACTACATCCTCCTTCTCCCACTTAATGTACTACATGACCTCCTTATTACTCTTGAAACACTTATCGACCATACAATTTGGACTCTTATGCCTGGCTTACCACATTTGTGACACACAATCCCCGCAGTATCGTCTCCCCACTTGGCTTTTTGCCCGAACTCTCCTCTCCTTTGCCTTTACCACTCGAAACATCATATGGCTCCCTACGAACTGAGAACTTCTCTTTTCCTTCACTATCTTGTATGAACGATTTCTATCCTCCTCGAAAACCTACGCTAAACTCATGACATCTACATTCACTCTTCTTATCTCTTCTAACTGTTATCACCCAAGTCCTATCGTACACGCAACAGATCAGATACCCTCCTCTACTCTCTTACCCTCCCCACAGGTATTCTAACCCGTAGGTTACCAAAATCCTATCCGACTACCCAAACACCATAAAATAGACAACCATAATTATGGCCAGCGGCCCAGCAACACTAACAATCGTAATTATCACACAATACCAATCTCAACAATTAATCATATTTCCAACACCGTTCACATCAACAATTAACACGATCATAACAACAAAGTCCAAGTTCAACCCATTCCACAATTAATCATTTTATTCAACGTTCAAATTAATCCACCTAAACTCGGGTGCAGAAAATTCTGTAACTTTGCGCCTACTTTGGCGAATTAATTAAAATAGTAAACGACCTCGGATTTCGACCAATAAATACTTGTTGGAAAGCCACGGATGTGTAGTTTCTGAAGATATCTTTAAAGTTTCAAAACAATGAGTCAATTAATACAGTCTTTAGAAACAACCCAAACAGTTTTCAGACTTGACAGATTCTGTCCTCCTATTTCATTTCACGATAAATCGACTTAAACTTGACCAAACGAGGCGAAAATTCAGCCCGAATAAGCGCATGTGGAATATAGTTTCTAACGGAAAAGAATCGTTCAAAAGCGGAGTTCGTTTGAGGACATAAAACTTTCAAAAACTGAACCTGCCCATAGATTGATTCTAGAAATTTGACTCGACTTTGGAGATTCATAACTGGAGCTACACAACTCCGAATTTAACGAAACCAGTGCCAAAAACGACCGGATTTAAGTCTATTTTCGAAAACACTCAGCCACAAAATTTTTGACTCAACCAAACAGTACCAGTTTTCAAAAGACTGAAACAGTGTCCAGATTGTTTTCAGAATTTTAACCTAACTTGTTTCACCTATAACTTGAGTTCTACAACTCCGAATTCGACCCAATCGTGGCAAATTAACAAGCATTCAATCAAGTTTTGAAATGACAAACCACATAATTTTTCAATTGGCCAAACAATACCAGTTTTTAAAAGACTGAAACAGCATCCCGTAACACACGAAATCATACGCAAGCAAGTAAAACTCACCATTTTGTTTCAAAAGATTTTACCTCGTCAAACCATGAAATTATTGTAAGACCTCGTCATTTCCAAACAACCTCAATCCATGACCTAATCGGTCCTAAAGCTAAAATCACGTCACATCTCGTAATAAAATTCTAAACAACTTGGAGCAATTTAACACAATTCTTGACATTACGTTCATTCCCAAAACACACAGAATTTTCCAAGTACCGTTTCTTTTCGAAAATTTTAGGATTCACAATTTTGTCCAAAAGGAAGAACTATACGCAACCTCAAATCTCTTATAACACGAACACGTTGCCACACAAAACAACCACTTATTATTTTCAAAATTTTAGTTTTCCGACATAAGCTCGAAGTTAGAAAAGTCAATCATTTCATCTTTGCCAAAAAGGAGCCTATCGCGAATCTTAATCTTAATTGTTATAACCGAGCACCGCATTTCATTTCAAGTACATACTTCAAACAATTTAGCACGAATCAAAATTAAACTCACGTGCATTACAGAAAACATCAACCTATAGCAAAACGTCAATCAAAGGTAACAATATTCACAAGCAATCCTTCAAATATTGTCTATCCACTACTCTTAGGCCTATTCACAACTCACTTCATCAACTACACTTAGTCACTTCACCTTTGACTATTACACTTAGGCACACTACACCTAAGAACTCCCTAACCTCGGCCATTACACTTCACAACACCCCGGTACACTCTTTTGGTACCTCGGTTCTCTACACTACGTCACTCTAAGCTCCACTACACTTACTATTCAAACGTACCTAAACCTCGGTACTACATATTTTGACTCCCACATACTACGTCGCATGCCTATTACATTTCAACACACCTATGGTTAAGCAACTACACCTCAGTTCATATGAAGTCCTATGTACCTAACCTTCCTCTTCCTTCTTTCCTTTGATCTTCATACTATGATCATACTTGAGCCAACTACTGAACACTTTCCTCACAACTAGTCCAATACTCATTAAGAATTTCACGAAGGTTACAACACCCTTAGGCATACTTAATCTACACCTTTACTTTGTACCAAAACTCTATTTTCAGGTCACCAAAGTCTCACTCGATTTATTCCAAACATCATTAATTTATCGCCAGGGAACTACGCCATATCAATCATTTAAATACCAATGCTCCTATCTTACGTCAATCCTTATTTTGACATCTCCCTACTATCAAACCCCAATTCAAACTCAAACTTCCATAAGGCACCTATTTTTCTAAAATTAATGGTCAATCAACTTGCACACACCACTCAATCAATCAAGTTGAAATTAGCATATACTCAAAGTTTATAATAATTACGAGTTATTGTCGCCTCTTTCATTGGGGATGAGTGATTGGGGTGATCAGTCCCTCCTACTCATGCAACCAACTAATTAAGGTCACAAAAACTACTTTCTTTCAATTTATAACTAACGCATTAAAAGATTTTTAACGATGCAGAGTGCGAAGGCATCGTCACGACTTTCACTCCTTTGACCGTTAGAACTCTTTTAATCACACCTCTTAATGATACAAACAATGATCCACGAGCAGACAAAATCAATGGTATAACTACGATTTACATTGATCACATATACTTCAATAATGCAATATAATTTTCAATCGTAATCTAACACAATTAAGTCACAAGGTACGTCAATTAATGCACAAACCAACAAAATTAACAGTAATAAACAGCAACATAATTATGATTTAAAACGAGTACCAAGACTCGAGGGTTAACAGACTTGACAACTTGGCCGGACAGACCGAACTGCTCTGATACCACTATTGTAACACCCCCTTTCTATAATAAGCTAATTAAGTTAATAAAAATCAGAGTTTTCAAAACCTTTCCACGCACCTCTCAAAGAGGTGGTACATTTAACAAAATAATCTCAAAACACCGTTAAAAATCCAAACGCATCAAGTCGCGCAAAACACATATCATAGACTTGTGGGTTAAGACCTTCAAACACCTATTTAATGTTTACAATAATCCGTAAAAGCGATTTGCAATGCAATGAAATAAAGCGAGTTTAACATACTCAAATACATAGTCAAATACATAACATGAATTAGTAGCTCTAAAATCCCATCCCGGTGTTACTAGATCGGAGTGACACAATATCCCATGAAGGCATGGCACCTTCACTCGAGAATCACTGTTGGTCGCCACGAGAGCAGCAACACAAAAAATGCTAGGGTGAGTCTCTTTACATAAATAATAACAAGTAAGATAAGCCTCATATTAGGAAAACATCTAGCAATAATAATTAATCGTAATCATGATAATTGTCATTCAATTATAATATCCACAAACAAAGAAGATTCGATCATTTAAGCATCAACAAGATTTCTATGAATGTATGAATATAAGCATGTGTGCAATATGCATGTGGATCCATCACCATCACAAAACCCGTCGCTTCAACCACCACCTTTTTGGCGAAGCCACATCACCATCCTCACCATCGCGTAATGCATATGATTTATGTGACACTATGACAAATGCATCATCACAATCCATCATAATATGTATTAAATCACCTTCGTGGCCGAAGCCCGCGTCATTTATTAACTCACCACCATTGTCAATTATTGACCGTCACCACCTCAATTATTAACCACCACCACCTCAATTATTAATCACCACTTCGTCAATTATTAGATTAAATCTCTCCTAAGGACCAAAACACCTCACAAGGGCCTTCTCTTCACTTTGAGGACCATTTTGACACATCAAGAATTAATTTAGGAACTTAGGAATTTATTTGACACCTTGGGACTAATTAGGCGCTAAGGGATTATTTTGTCACGCCAAGGATTAATTTAATTCTTAGGGACTAATTTGTCACACCAAGGATTAAATTAATTCTTAGGGACTAAACCATCACCTAGACATATTTTAGGTACCTAGCCACCAAGGGGCAGCCAATATGGCGCCCATAACAAAAACCATCACCCCACACTCACACACTAGCACAGGGCGCCAAGTTGCTAGTAAACTGGCGCCCCTCCCTGCATCGGTCACCCTTGCACACACACACTGCCACAGGGCGCCAAATTCCTAGGGAATTGGCGCCCCCCCGCCAAACCACCTGGGCCAACACCACCCAAAGACAAACTTAGTCATGGGCGCCAACTTGCCTAGCAAATGGCGCCACCTGCAAAGACAACACCACGCAACACTTAGACACTCCCACCAGCGCGAGAATCCTAGTGATTTGGCGCCCGCACTGCTCCACTCACCTTCCAAAGAACTGGCGCCAAATTGCCCAAACAATTGGCGCCTCCCCTACCGACACACACGCACGCCACGATGATGTAAGCAACATGGCGCTGAATGCTAGGCATTTGGCGCCCCCTTCCAACACCTTCCCCCAAATCATTTCAAAACTAAATTATTCTTCAACAATTCATTTTCCCCACAACAACACACACATAATCATTAATTTATTACCATCAATTCATCATATTCACATACTCATTCTCATATGACCATTTCATCAAACATACACTATGCATAAATCACCACTCATGTTTCCACAACAACAATTAGCATGTTATGACCAACACAAACATTCCAAACATCAAGCAACATGTCATCAACACACAATCACACAACAAGTCATTATTAGAGCCATTCCACCTATAACACATATCATACTAGCTATTATTAACATAAAGGAGAATCCCCTAACCTTGCTTAAGCTTGAACCTTCAAACCAACACCAAGAATCACAAAATGAAGCCTTCCCCCTTCCTTTTCCAGCCAAAACCGTGGGCCCCCTTCCTTTGGGTAGAAATGGAGACTCAACAAAAATAGAAATGAAGGGTTAAAGGCTACTACACTAGAAAGAGAGAGAAAAATGGTGATGAAAGGACCAAGCAACTCTACTTACCAAGCAAAACCAAGAGAAAGTTCCTCCTTTTCCTTCCCTCCTCCTTGCGTCGGCTCCCTCCTATTCCTCCTCTCTATCCTTCGTTGCTTTTCTTTCCAAAATGGGGATAATGAGACCCTCCCTTAGGTTTTAGGGGTTTTAGGTGATTGGGCTTGGGTCACTAGTTGACTTGGGCCCTTTATTAGCACCTCCTAGATACTCCAACACATCATCCCAATTTCACTAAAATACTTCTCATTTATTTACTACACCTCTCCTTAAATTAATTATTTACCCTTAATTTATTTTTAATATAGCCAACTAAAATACTATCTAATTAAATTAGTCAAATACTCAATCAATTAAATTAATTAATTAATCACCTAAGCAAATACATTAAATAATTCCCCTAATTAATATTTGGGGTGTTACAAAGTTGGTATCGCCTGAGCCACTGACTTCACTAAGACTTCTCTCCCTGCTTTTGAAAGTCTCTTTCCAGACCAATGTTGTACCTTCCTCCACATCCTATCCCTCAAGTACCCAAAGATTTGCTTCTTATTTCTGCTGATCAAAGTTGGAAGTCCCAAATATTTACGGTTACCTCCACCTTCAACTACACCTAGCAAGTTGAGGATATAATCACGCTTGTCAGAAGTTGTGTTCTTGCTGAAGTATGCCTCTGACTTTTGTAAATTGATAGCTTGCCCAGATGCTCTTTCGTAAGTAGCTAGGATATCTTTTAAGTGGTTACTCTCAATCTCATCTGCCCTGCAAAATAAGAAGCAATCATCAGCAAATAAAAGGTGTGTAAGGGACGGAGCCCCCCTACACACCCTAACACTGTGTAGGTTCCCTCTGGCCTCTGCTCGCTTGAGAAGAGTAGTGAGGCCCTCCGCACAAATGATGAAAAGATACGGAGAGAGAGGATCACCCTGACGAAGTCCACGCCCCGGAGTAATCGGTCCCACTTTCTCACCGTTAACCATTACTGAGTAGTTTACTGTTTCCAGACACATTGACATCCATCCTACCCACTTCTCATCAAACCCCAACTGCCTCAACATGCCTTTCAAGTAGCCCCAATCAACTCTATCGTAGGCCTTACTAATATCAATTTTAAGGGCCATCTCCCCAACCTTCCCTTTATTCTTACTCTTCAAATGATGTAAAGTTTCAATAGCAACAAGCACATTATCAAGAATAGATCGATTTTCAATGAATGCCGATTGTTCTAACGAGACACATTTAGAGGAAAGGTTTTATTCTATTAGCAAGCACTTTAGAAATAATCTTGTAAATGACGTTACATAAAGAGATGGGTCTCAAATCCCGCATAGAAGTCGGGTTTTCAACCTTTGGAATTAAAACAATATTAGCATCATTCAAACTAGATGGGAACTCACCCCTATCCAACCATTCTTGGCCCGTGTGAAATAACTCTACTTACACGGCTTTTATGCAAGTATAAAAACTGATTTTGTATTAATTAGAATTTTGAGAATTAACTCTTTTTTTTGACAAACTTTTGAGAATTAACTATTTACGGATAAAATAATGCTATTAAAAATATTATACAACAATTTTTTTTTAATGATTTCTATGCAAATAAGTCATCAAAGTTTCTAATCCTTCATTTCAAACGAGATATTTATAAAAGAGACATTGATTAATTTTTCTTATGATAGCTTCTATGAACATTACTTATATTTTTCTTAGACATGCACATTCACATCCTTACAAACACTACAAATATTCTGTGAACAATGTTTATAAAACCCAAAGTAACCTTGTACATTTCAATCATTTTGAAACTCAAATTTCAATTAAAATTATATAAATACCCCAATAATAGAGATTTTTAAAAACCAAGTAACCTCAATTTTGACGGATTTTTTTTCACCTAAGTACCAAACATTGTTAGTTAATAATTTAATGTAACGACTCCCACGCTCCCAGAACCCAAAAGTAAAAATTTATTATTTTCTCAATCGTATTACACACAATCATGAGATAATAAAAATACTCATGGTATAGGAGGTAATGACTTATAAAACAGATCTGGTACCATGAGGAGGTCGCCAGAAATCGCCTGGTACGATGCTCCGCGTGAACCCGGAGGGGGTGGTACCTACACACTCTAATACCAAAGTCAGCACAAAGGAATGAGAATGAGGCAAGAGAAATGAGTGCGTACCTGATCAATGATTAACGTAGGTATTTATAGGGTTCTATGCCAACTAACATAGATTACTCACGGTAGTGCGCCATGCGCGCGTACATAATCCGATAACGCAAGTTAGTTGCCGGCTTCCTGATTGCGATTGAGATCGCTTCCTGACCACGCGATGGAATCTTGGTTGATGTCAGCCGTTGATTGCTCCAGGGCACACAGTTCTTGTCTCAAATTGGGCCTTTGGGGCTGATCCAAATTCGAGAATGGGCGAGATCCAATATGAACCAATTATTAAAAAACATATTTCGATTTTTTTGACTAATTCAAAAAATATTAGAGTGGCAATAATTGCACAAGACCGAGCGAGGTCCAAGTGTTTTTTTTTTCCTCTTAAAAAAACCACAGAAAAATGGATGATTCTAGGATGAGGTAGTAAATCAAATCCATCACCAAATAACCACTAAAATCGACTGTAGGATCTTGTATAAAATATATGAGTGGTTAAGATTGAATCAACCAATATTAAATCTCAATAGTTGATGAATTTTTGTTTCTACATCCCGCGATCATATTTAATAGTTCACCGGTGATGCATTTGATTTGCTCCATCACCATAGAACACAACAAAACGATTTGTTAATTTTTATTATAAAAAATTCGTGGTTTTTGAAAATTATAAATAAATTATAAATTGAAAAAAAAAACGAGATGCTTTCTCCATTTTCTCTAGTAACTAACTGGTTTTAGTGTTCCATCCAAATTTCAAAGCTTTACAAAACAAAGATGCAAACCCCATCTCTCTATCTCACCAAGACCTTCACCACACACCTTGGCTTTTCCCACTCCCTCTCTTCTACCCACAATTCCTTTTCCTTTCTTTCAATCTCTCCCACTCTTCAAAAACCACGTTCCACAAGGGTAGTTGCACATACCCAGAAACCCAATAACGGCAAAACTGGTTCCAATCCCAAAGGGGGTGTGAGGGTTAAGGGAAACAAGGAGAATGTCTGGAGTGTTGATAATCAACTTGCCAAAGTGGCTTCTCAGAAAGAGAAAGGAAAAGGGAAGAAGAAAATGGTGAAGAGAAAGAAGGGTAAAAGTGGTGGTGGTGGTGGTAGAGTTATTGTTACTGGTGCTATGTTAATTGAGGTTGAAACTGTTCTTCAAACTCAGGTACTGTTTTCTTCAATTGGGTTTGTTTTAAATTGGAAGAATTGATGCAAAGTTTTTGTCTTTTTTGATTTGTTTATGGAAGAGAATTGTCTTGGGTCATTAGGTTTGTTTGAGTAGTTCTTATGGATTAAAACTAAAATGGAATGGAACCTTTTTTTTCCCTCTTGTGAAATTGTATTTTAGTTGATAGATTGAATGGACTGTGAATGAATGAAAATGACTGCTGAGATTTTGTTTAGAATCAAAGAAAAGGAATAAGTTGGCAGTATATATAATTGTGAATATATGGAAAAATGGAGAATGCTTGGTGTTATATATATATATATATATATATATATATATATATATATACACTAGTTTAAAGTGATGGAAATTGTGCTAGTGGGTATTCATTGGTCATTTATTTTCATGTAGCAGGGTAGGGTAAGGATAGCTTTCTCTATTCTCCCTGTGTATTCATATATTTGTTTTAATTTGAATGAAAAGACAACAACCTTGTATGGAATAGTTAGGTTTGTCAATACCGCGCTATCGCGGCATAGTGGAGCGGTTCTTGGCCGCTACAGGATATGGAATGAGATAAAAAATTCCAAAAATATCTTTAAAATTTAGATGTTAGGGTTTTTTAGTTGGGGTATTTTAAGAATTTTGCAATTAAAAAACACCTGAACAGCATTAGGGGTTCTCCTTGTTCACTCCTTTTGTCATTTTTCGCCCGCCTCACTCGTCAGTCAGAACTAGTTGTTAACTGCATAAAAGATTCAGAATACTGGCCAACTCGCTATAGCGTTTTTGGGGTTGGCCACTATGCTCCGCTAATTGGGATTGATAACTCTTGTTGCTTGAGTAAAGCAAGGCGAACAAGGCCACGGTCCTTCGGTCATATTGATGATTAATGAATGATCTGTTCAAGGCAATCAATAGTTATCATTTTATGTGACGAATTTATTTCTGTAAGTGTACAATAAAAGGGAATACTAGTTCTTTTTAGCCTATTTGATACTTGAAATTTTAAAACATGGAGATGTTGTTCTTGATTAGATTATGGTTCTTGATCAGTAAATACTAATAGAATGCAAAGCACACAATTTACACCGATGAAAATAGTGGGAAGTTCTTTTGTTGTCTTCATCATATCAGGGACCAACAACATCTCAGGTAAATCATCCCATGGAAAAAATATGATGCTCGGAAACTCCAGTTTCGGGTTCTTTAAGTTTTATGGGTCAATGTGTATCTAATGGCAATAATGATAACATTTATCTTGATACTTTGAGGGTTTTTCTTTCAATTATTTAAATTATTTATTTTCTTTTTTGAAATTTGGCTCCAGAGTTTTCTTTCTATATGTTATTAATATCTGCAGTAAACTGTAGAAATGATTAGTTGAAGTTGCAATGAACATTGTACTGACAGAGTGGTCACTTTTTCAGGAACCAGTAATAAAACCAGTTTGGAACACATTTGCTAGCAGTCTCAGTGGAATTTGGAAGGGTGTAGGTGCTGTGTTTTCTCCTATAACAGCTGAAATGGAGCCAATGGATATCGGTGACAGCGATGAAAATCTTTATGACTGCTATACTCTTTCCCATATTGAGGCAGTGCCGTCGTCTCAAATCCGAAGAAAGGTTAATTGGGTGACTTTGAATCCTTATGGAGAAACGCGACAACATGTTGAAGGCGACAACATAGCTAAGGGCGGATCCAGTGAAAACGTAACAAATCGTGTTTTGCCTACATTTGAATCCTTTGACTTTGAGAGAAGTGATGTGATGGAAGAAGATGTCATGGGCAATGAACCTGGGCTTGTTTACTTTGAAGTAAGTTTCCTTTTCATGCTATGTTAAATTTATTGACACAAGATGAGTCATTATTTACAACGAGGATATGCTATTATAGAATGATTTAGACACCATTGTACAACAAAATGTGCTGACTCAGCACATTCTGTTAAATATTTCAGTTGTTTGGTTAGTTTGAACAGTTAGCTTAGCAAAAAGCTGCCATAAAAAGCTGTACTGATACAGTGATACTTCGACAGAATCAATTAGGATGTGTGATGTCTCCTCCTAATAGAGTGGTTTAGCTTTAGATACAAGAAGCAGCTACTAGGCATTTCCTGAGCTGCCTCGGTGAGGAAGTGTTATATACTTGTATGTTTCGCTTCATCTGCAAATTTGTCTAAGATCACTTTTTGAGGGATTTCTCCATACTAGCTAGTTAACTTCTCAGCGAGCAAGGTTAGTTAACTGTGAGAAAATGCTAGAATGTGTGATTAGGACGAATCACGTGTTATACCCGTTACTATGCACAGGGCCACTTACTTTCTTCATCTTGACGAAAATTTTGAAAATGCAGCACGGGTTGTTCTGCTGGAGTTGGTTTTCTAACAAAAAAAGTCGTCAGAGATTCCTCGTGTAATAGCTTGCAGTCTTAGTGACTGCTTTGGACATCGCATTATTGCGTTGGACTTCTTCCTAATGAAATTTTATAGTATTAAACTGACCGATAATTGGTTTGGTCTCGCTAACATCTACATCAATTATTTTGAAAATTGTATATAGTGATTTTAACTTTCAATCTTGCTGGAGTCACAGTTTTCAGAGAATACACCTAAATTTTAATGGAAGTGAAATGACCATTTGACATACCCTGTGACCAATGTAGACTACTACTGATAGTTCCATTTTGTTCACCCTGTGACCAATGTAGACTACTACTGATAGTTCGATTTTGTTCTTCCTTTTGTATTCTAAAATAATTAATCCTAATTCATAATGAATATATTGCAGGATGGGTCTTATTCTAGAGGTCCTATAGATATTCCGGTGGGCGACGATGATTCCAATTACTACGTTACACCAACGTTCAAGTTTGAACAAGTAAGTTAGGCATGCTATGCTACTCGCAGAATATCAGATTTATCGATTCGTCCCTGGTGTCAGTTTGTTACACAAATCATGCTTATGTTATTTTTAAGCCCCCTTGTTCCCTATTTCTGCATATCATAAATCTAAATTTACTTCTATGGCAAATAATATATATATATATATATATATATATATATATATATAGTTTGTATGTTGGTATTAAAACCAAGCTCTTAAAATTTGAACTCCTTATTTCAGTGCTTGGTCAAAGGCTGCCACAAAAGGATCCGTATTGTCCATACCATAGAATTCACAAATGGTGGTTCAGAAATTCAAATAATGAGAGTTGCCGTATATGAAGAAGAATGGGTCGGTCCTACTAGTGTTGTTGACCAAAGGTATTTGTGCTTCATTTACATTTTGTACTAAATTTGCGAGGATGAAAAACTTATTTTCTTTCTATAAAACACGAAATACGGTGTAGCAGGGAAAATGTGAAGTTAGCCCCTAGAAGAAGAGATTTACAAAATAGTAAAAATGATACTGTTAAGAGTCCCACATCGAATGTGATATGGTCTGAAAAAGAGTATATAAGTGGAAGACATCTCTCACCTTACAAAGCGATTTTGGAGGGTTGAGTTAGGCCCAAACTCATTTTTTAAGATGGTATCAGAGTCAATCCAAGATCCACTAGGCCACTCGAGCCACGCTCCAGTTGTCTGGGCGTGAGGGAGGTGTTAAGAGTCTTTTGTTAAGAATCCCACATCGGATATGACATAGTCTGAAAAATAGTATATAAGTGGGAGACATCCCTCATCTTACAAGCCGATTTTGTAGGGTTGAGTTAGGCCCAAACCCAAATTCTAAGAGATACTAAGGGCCCATTTGTTACGGATTAAAAAATAAGTGATTTTGTTGTTAAATAATTTAGAGATTAGTTTTTAGAGATGTTTAAGAAAATGAGAAGTTGTTTTGTGTTTGTGTAACATACTGAAAATCACTTATTTTAAAAAAAAATCATTCTTAAAAGACTAATTTTCATGAGAAGCTACTCAAAACAGCTTCTCACATGAAGCAATTTTTAGATTATTTTCAGCTTTTCAGTTTTTTAAGAATCTATAACAAACGGACAATATGTTGTAATAAGTGATTTTTTTTTTAAAATAAGCCGTAACAAACGCGCTCTAAATGCATATGACCCAGATCTCTAGTGTGTGCATATTGCGACATTTTGATTCATGTAGTCGACCTCATCCGGTGGAAAAAGACTTATGTTGTTATAGTTTCCGTCATTATGCTTTCTGTCGCGATATTTTTTTCATCTTCTTAGTGTCATTTCTAATAAATTACGACGAGATATTATGACATCTTTTGATTCATGTAGTCGACCTCACCTATTAGAAAAATAACTAATGTCTGTTGCAGCGATATGGAGTTTGATTTGAAGCCATTTTCTCAAAGAAAACGAACCAAGCCATCAGAGCTAGCAGGGTCATGGAAAGTCTTTGAAGTCAGCGCTACTCCGGTCTATGCTGAAGAGACAAACGCAGAAGAACGTAACGACGTCCCACACGTCTTCCTTTGTACAGAAACTCTGAAAAAGAGAAGCCCTCCTGAGAGTACCAACTACTTTGGTGAGGAAGAGAAGCTTGACATGCAAGATATGACCATGTTATGGTTACCTGGAGGTGTGACATGCTATGTTGACATCAATAAGGATGGTATTCTTTGTATTGGAGTTGGTTGGTACTCCGATGAAGGAATTAATCTTGTGATGGAAAGAGATTATGGGTTAGATGGAAAACTTAAAGAGGTGAGATGGAAATCAGAGGTTAAGAGAAGGTGGTCTAATCCACTCAGTGTATAAGTTATGTGGGATTAAGAGTTTGTAAATTGTTTAGTATGAGGATTACTACAAAGAATGTTCAATGTTATACTTAATTCTAGTAAAATGATGTTCTAAAGTGGTGGAGCTAGTTACTCTAGTTTTGATTAATTTCATAACAAAGATATTTTAGTTGTTTGTTTACTTGATAGCATCTTAGTGCGATGGTCCTTTGGGGTCTACTTTTCATAACAAACATAAGTCGTAATTAAATCAGATAAACTCTCAAATTCAACCTTGGAAATACAACGGCGTTTAAGACAAGAAGAGTTTTGCCGCCCATTAACCTCTGCAGTTGCACATAGAGAACACTCGTTTAAGAAAATTATATTCCATTAGGACCACCACAATTAGCGTAAAGCAGTTCTTCAGCCAGATGAGCCTCACTGCACGCTTTGGAAGTAGTTATTTCAAATTGCCAGCTTATAGATTCTCAATTTTTTTATAGGCAATGGCTGTGGAAGAAGTGGGGATGTTAGTTTTTGCAGGTGCCAACTGGGACCTTCATTTTGCACTCCTTTGATTCTTTTTTTTGTATCTCTATTTCGCTAACTAACCAGAGTTAGACCTATAGATTATAGATTCTCTATTAGTTTAATATGAATAGGGGCACCTACTCTACTTCAACAATTCAAGACAAGGTTTTAATTTATGTACCCCTCCCTTGGACCCTATACCCCTCTTTTGTCCCTACTAAAAAACAAAAAACGTTACTATTTTTAGTTTTTTCTGGAAACATCCCTCTGAGATAAATCTGATTTATCTCTTGAGGATAAATCCGGAGTTAATAAAATTGACTAGGGATTTATCTCTTGAGATAAATTTGGAGTTAAAAAAATTGACTACCACCAAGAGATAAATCCAATCTGGAGTCAAAAATTGACTACGGATTTATCTCTTGAGGATAAATCCGGAGTAAAAAAATTGACTACAGATTTATCATCAAGAGATAAATCCAAAGTCAAAAAATTGACCTAATAGTTTTCTTGAAAAAGTAAAAATTAGAGGGTTATTTTGGTATTAAATTTGGGGGGATGGAAGCTGGTGAGGAGAGTACAAAAATTAAAACCCTTCAAGACAAACAAGGATATTAATATTTTAAGGTCTCGAGCGTATAAACAAGCAAGCAAGTTCCACGAGTACAATAGAAAAAAGAGAACTAATGCTAAAACGTTTTTTGAACAAAAAATGTTGCTAAACACGTTAAATAAAATGAGACCATATATACTTCAAAAATGGCAACATATCCGTGTCGAATACGTATCTGATACCGATACGCACCCGATACTTTCTGATAGGTATCCAAAGAGTATCCAATAATTTTTTAATTTTTTTAAAAAATATTTCACCCGATATTTTTTTGATACTTTGATACTTTTACCAACTACGATCTTACTCGGATTTTTCGATACCTCTTACCAACTAAGCACATGATTGTCACTCATATATGATACATTTTAATACCTCAATAACTAAAGACAAAATTATATCTTTTTTCGTATCTTGATTTTTTTAATTTAATTTTTTTATTGAAGTATCCCAACCGTGTCGTATCTTGATTTTCAAAATTTTCTCGTATCCCCGTATCCGTATCGTATCCCGTATCGTATCGCGTATCGGGGCTTCATCAATAGATTGTTAAAATATGAATTTAATTTACATACATTGATAGTGTAATCAGAAAAGAGTCCGAAGAGGGGATTAGACCAATACCCATCGTATTTATCATACTGCACATATTTTCTTTGAAATTCTCATGTCAGGTGCTACCACTAGATTAGAAGTATCATCGATATCAGACTCTGAAGCATTTAGAAAATCTAACCTGGTAGTGGAAAGTTGAGTGGAGAATGAGTCAATAGAATCACTATATACTATCCGACTAGCTATAGAGGTGGAAGAGATCGGGAGAATGTTGTTTTGATCAAAATGTTAATTTTGGTCTTATCTATTTTGAAAAAAGCCAAACCAAAAACTAATGTATGATAGACCACATGCACTATTGGGTAATCTACTCTAACATCACACTAATAACGTTGCTTCATTCAAAACATTAATATATAAAGCATTGGTCCCAAAAAAGTAGCTCGGTGCATGCGAGTTAAGGACATGAATGATTTGCAATTGGTAAGAAGGAGAGTCAGGCTCAAACTCAGAAACTAACATTCCCCCACCCCCACTAACATCTGCTTATCAAAAAAAAATTATTCTATATACATACAAATATACTCCCACCGTCCCAAAATATAAGACCCCTTTTTCAATTTTACTTGTCCCAAAATATAAGGCCCCTTTCAACTTTCTAGATACATTTATTTCTTTTTTTCAAAACATACCCTTATTAATAGTATTAAGTTGTGTTGGTATATGAAAAGTTAGAATTAAATGTTAGAGTAATTTAGTACTCCCTCCGGACTCAAATATAAGCAACAAACACCTTTTTAGGTTCATTAAAAAAGTAATGTTGCTTATATTTGAGTCCAGAAGGAGTAATAGTGTCATACAAAATTTTGACATATTAATTATACCAACAACTTTTCTTAATAACTGTGAAAAGTGGCATGGCCTATATATTTTTGGGACGGAGGGAGTAATAATTAGCACTTGTCCTCGCCATTGTTAAATTTTGATATTTTCATCATCGACACATATGCCTATAAATACATTCACATTTGTAAGGAGTAGTACAAGCCCTTCAAGTAATTATTGTGTTCTACTTCTATTCTAAAGCATTTCTTATATACACAATAATAATGAAAATGGCTGCTTTTATTCTATTTGCATTTGTTTTTGCTATTCAGCTGATTGGTGGATTGAATACAAAGCTACCACCTCCATCCTATGGAAATGTAGTAACTATTCTTAGCATTGATGGAGGTGGTATTAAAGGGATTATTCCATCTGTAATTCTTCAGCACTTGGAAAACGCTCTTAAGGTCAGTGGCCTATATATATATATATACACGTTGTATTACGAGCTAGAAGAAAGAGTTATATATATATATTTAGAATATTCCTTTAACATGAATTTGAATTTCCATGATTAGGCATTAGATGAAGAAGCTACGCTAGCAGGTTATTTTGATGTGATATCAGGAGTTAGTACCGGAGGAATCATTACTGGTCTGCTTACTACTCCTAACCAAAGTGACCCTACTCGTCCCGCGTTTACAGCTTCTGAAGCCCTAAACTTCTACTTGAATTATGGTCCTTCTATATTCAACCAAACATCAGCTCTGTGAGTACTGTAGATGCACTTCTCAACTGTTTGAACAAGAGTAGCTATATATATATATATATATCCCTTACGTACATCTTCTTATAAAAAAATATGTAGCAACTGGTATGATTGGTCGCTGCGTCCGAAGTATGATGGGGAGTTCTTACATGATAAAGCTCGTGAGATATTTGGAGATACAAGGTTGCATCAAACATTGACTAATGTTGTAATCCCAACCTTCGATGTCAAGAAATACCACCCAGTTATATTCTCAAACCTTAAGGTCAGCATATATATACATATTTTTACGTACGTACATAACTAAATTATTAGTCAAAACCTTAAACGTACAACAAAAGTTATAATTATGTTTATTTATGTGAAACTTGATTTGTGCATGCAGCTAAATAAAGTTCCTAGCCTAGATGCAAAACTGTCAGATATATGCATTGGAACTTCAGCTGCACCAACCTTACTACCACCTCATTACTTTAAGGATGGTGATAATGAATTCAATTTAATTGATGGTGCTGTGAGCTTACAGAGTCCGGTAAGCTAGCTAGCTAATAATATATATATATCATCATGTTTATATATATATATATATATGTGAAAATTAATGAATGAATGTATCAGGCATTGGTTGCAATGAGTGAAGTGTTACAAGAAGAAAAGGAGAAGAATTCAGATTTGATTCCCATGAACAGAAACGGGCATACAAAAATCATTTTGTTGTCATTAGGATGTGGAGAGGTTAAGAATAATAAAAGCTATAATGCTGAAGATCTAAAACATTACAGTAAAATTCTATGGGGTTTTGTTCTACCTGGCGCTGTTGCAAGTGCTGCTGGTGACAGTAGTAATTATCACGTTGCATCAGTGGATTCTTCACACATTAATTACTACCTTCGAATCGATGTAAATAATACGTTCTCCATGCATGTTCCTTAATTTATTTTACTAATTAAAATAAAAAAATACAACAACTTATAATAATTGTTTAATGAGCAGGAGTATAACTTGGATCCAAGCATAGGAGAAAACATGGATAATGCTACCCAAGAAAATCTGGATAATCTTGTAAAAGTAGGAGAGGATTTGCTGAAACAACCTGTAAAGACCATGAATATAACTTCTTTTCTCCCAGAGGAGAAACCAAATGAGGGTACAAATGCTGAGGCTATTCAAAGGTTGGCTGAGATTCTGTACATTGAGAAGCAGTTTCGTTTGAAAAAGAAAAACTCCATGGAAAAAATGGGACGACCATTTATTCAGCTACCATTGTCTACTTAAGTATATATGTCTACTTAAATGCCACGTGGATACATTTGCACTATATATGTTGCAAGTTATATGCGTGATGATAAATAAACATATATATATATATATATATATATATATATATATATATATATATATATATATATATGTATAAATAAATAATGTAACTATGTCTATGATTTATTATGTTATGATGATCATGATGGATCACAGTCATGGATATTGTTGCAAAATTGAAGTGTTTTTCTTTTGTTATTTACTGCACTGCACTTTGTATTTGTTGTAATAGTTCTATGCTTATTATTACAAGATAAAATAAAATTGGTCCTTTCCATGTCTTGTGCATGCACCTTTCTTTACAACACCAATGATAACAATTGTTGGCGTAAGTGTAAACTCGAGATGTACTCGAGATCTAATTTAATATCTATTTATACAAACAAACAATTTATAAAATTACAATTTTAGACATCTTACTTTTTTGACACATCACCGCTTTAATTTTATTTATCATTTTTTAATTCTATTTTCTCTTCTTTTCTCACCCACTCTCTTTTAATCTCACATTTCACAATATTTTTAACTTCTTACACATCTATTATTAGTGGCCCCCACACTATTTATTTTAAAATATTTTTTTTCCCAATTTTTTTAATCCACTATATAATCTAATATAATTAAATTAATATTAAATAATCTACTATTTACTATCTAACCTAATATCTATTTATCTATTTATACAAACAAACCACACTTAATCTATTTATGCAAACAAACCACATTTAAATTACTCAAACAAGTCTCCTATTTACTCCGATAATTCATCTAACTAAAGACAACATTGTCATTTACTATCATACTTTTATCAAATTTATTCTCTTAATGCATTTTTTCTTACTCCCACTTTTTCCTACTTTCTCTTACTTTTTTTTTCAAAATTCAAATCAAACTCACCAACTTTCTTTACCCACTATCTACTAATATAATATAATATCTATTTATACAAACTAACCATACTTAAATTTACTCAAACAAGTTTCCTATTTATTTGACAACTCATCAAACTAAGGGCAACATTTTAATTTACTATCACATTCTTTTTCAAATTTATTATTCTCCCAACACACTTTCTTCTCATGACTCCCATTTTTTTAAGTTTCCCTCTCTTCTTTTTTTTCAAATTTTGAAATTCAAATCAAATCAAATCTACTAATAAACTAAAATAATCAACCTAAACTATGAGATAATCGCACTAATATATAAAAACACAGGATAACTTCATCGATATATAAAAATATGATATTAATATATCAAAAAAAGGAAAACTTAATGACTATTTCAACTATCGATTAATATTCAAAAACAGAATAAATCAGATCGATATATAAAAAAACAGGACAACTATACCGATATATATAAAAAAACACAGGATAATCAGATCGATATATTTGATAATCTATTATCTATCTTTTACTATATACTATAATCTACTAATCAACTAAAATAATCAATTGATCTATGAGATAAATCGTGATCGATGATATATAAAAAAGATGAGATAACTAATCTAATCTAATCTAATTTAATCTATCTAATATCTAATCTAATATCTTTTTATCTAATCTATCTATCTAATATCTAATATATTTTTATTTTTATACAAACAAACAACTTACAAAATTACAATTTTAGACAACTTACTTTTTTGACGCATCACCACTTTTATTTTATTTATCATTTTTTAATTCTATTTTCTCTTCTTTTCTCATTCACTCACTTTCAATCTCACATTTTCCAATATTTCTAACTTCTTACACATCTATTATTCGTGGCCCCACACCCTTTATTTAAAAATATTTCTTTTCCCAATTTTATTTTAATCCACTATAAAATCTAATATAATTAAATTAATATTAAAAAATCTACAATTTAGGCTCAGATCCTCCCAAAGTCTCAAGTTTGAATATTGGGTGTGGCAAAAACTCCATTGGTAGGGAGAACCACACGAACCAGCAAAGCTTGGTTATACTCGTGGCCAACCAAGTTCTCCGGCGTAGATTAGTCACCGACATAGCCGGTGAATATTGCACACCAATAACATGGTAACAAAAAAAATATTCTCAGGCCTCATCCTTATATCCATCAGGACAATTGAAGAACGCATGAATGAAATGGTTGAAGTCTCAATCTTCCAACTTAACCAAAGTTCCTAAATTTAAATTCGGCCTTGGAGATACAACAATGTTAAAACCCTTAAAGAAGAGTTTTACCATCCATTAATTTCTACAGTTGCACGTAGAGGACACACTTTAAAAAAAAAAAATTTGTCAGGGCCACCAAAACAAACGTAAAACCTTTCTTCAGTCAGATGAGCCTCACTGCACGCTTTCACTACGCCAGAATTGTAAAAAGAGATCGCCACCTTTAGTAGCGTTTATAAAAAAACGCTAGCCATTTTAATAACACGCTACACCATTAGTAGCGTTTTAAAGTAAAACGCTACCTATTAGGTAACACGCTAGACAGATCCCTAGCGCTTTTACTCAAAACGCTAGCAAATTAGAAAACACGCTAGACAGATCCCTAGCGCTTTTATTCAAAACGCTAGCCAATTAAAAACACGCTAGATAGATCCCTAGCGTTTTTTAGAAAGCGCTAGCTATTTAGAAAACACGCTAGACAGATCCCTAGCGCTTTTATTCAAAACGCTAGCCAATTAGAAAACACGCTAGATAGATCCCTAGCGTTTTTTATAAAACGCTAGGTATTTAGTAAACACTCTAGACATATCCCTAGCGCTTTTACTCAAAACGCTAGGTATTTAGAAAACACGCTAGATAGATCCTAGCGCTTTTTTAGAAAACGCTAGGTATGGTTAAATAATTTTTTTGTTTCCCATTGAGCTACTTCCTCTTTCACCTAACACTTACCCGTAAACGCAAAATCACTCACCCGTAAACGCAAAAACCTAACACCCTAACTCAAATTAACATCATCTCTCTCAACGAAAATCATCTCTCTCGGTGAACATCATCTCTCTCACTCGGACAACATTGGTGAGTTTTTTTTGTTCCTTGCTCTGTTTCTTGTTAGATATTAATTATGGGTTCTAGTTTAGAAATATATTAGTTTTGTCACTTGTGCACACTAGACTCTTCTTTTTTTTTTTACCACTAGCCTCTTCTTGTTAAACATAAATTAATTATTTGGAAGACTATAATATGATATAGATATAGCTTGGGAAAATAAGGAGTGGATTTGAAAAAATTTTAAAAGAGGAATTTTTGTTTGTTTTTTTATATGAATTGATTCTTCATTATATTCGAATTGCTTGATGGGTCATATGTTAAAGTTCTCTTCTCAGGATTTTATTATAAATATAATTTGGAAATTATGGATAGAAATTGGATGTCCGCCAATCGTCCATCCAAGGAGTATATTATTGGAGTGGATTATTTTTTGTGAGTTTGGCTTTGTTGAACGTTTAGGGACTTCTAGTGGTATGAAATGTCCTTGTTTAAGGTGTTGTTATGTAAAATCGATTCATCGCAGAGGAGTTGGTACGACATTTAAAGGCTTAATGGAATTGATCAAAGTTACACTTGTTGGATAATGCACGGTGAGAAAAAGGTGAATCTTCAAATATGAATGATATTAGTAAGAGATATGCGCGCTTGCTGGTTGACACCGGAACACATTCATTTGATGCGAACGAATTTGAAGAGATGGCAAAGGTGGTTGAAGAGGATCTTAATGATTGTCCTGAAATGTTTGAGAAGTTGATAAGCGATGCAGAGACACCATTGTATGCGGGTTGTAATGAATTCACAAAATTATTGGTCGTGATCAAGTTGTATAACTTGAAAACTCGCCACGGATGGACGGATAAGAGCTTTACCGATTTACTCTCACTCGAAAGAAATGTTGCCGAATGATAATGTGCTTCCTTCTCGACGTATGATGCAAAGCAAATGTTGGGGTCTTTTGGCTTGAACTATGAGAAGATACACGCTTGTCCGAATGATTGCATTTTATTTCGGAATGAACATGCGTTGTTAAAGTCGTGTCCTAAATGTAATGCACCGCAGATAAGAAGAAAGAGTCCTGCTCCACAAAAGGTGTTGTGGTATTTTCCTATAATTCCTCGATTTAGGCGCATGTATCGTAGTTCGTAAGATGCAAAACACTTGACATGGCATGAGGATGAAAGGATTAAAGATGGTATGCTACGACACCCGGCAGATTCTCCGCAATGGAAAAAATCAATATTGAGTATCCTAATTTGGGGATGACCCGAGAAACCTACGCCTTGCATTGTCTGCCGATGGATTTAACCCGCACGGTATCGAGTAGCTCCCACAGATACATGGCCCGTGATTTTGGCGTTATAACTTATCGCCGTGGCTTTGCATGAAACGCAAATATATGATGTTGTCTTTGTTAATTTTCAGGCCCAAACAACCAGAAATGATATTGATGTATACTTGGCTCCTTTAATTGAAGACTTGAAGCAAATGTGGGAGACGGGGTAGAGTAGAGGTGTATGATGGGTTCGAGAGAAGAAAGTTTCAACTCGAGGCTATGATCTTTGGCACAATTAACGACTTTCCTGCATACGGCAATCTATCTCGTGCAAGAACAAAGGGCGTGTGCATGCCCTATATGTGAAGACAACATGATTGGATGTGGTTGGAACATGGTAAGAAGAATATCTATCTTGGTCATCGTAGATTTTTGCCATCAACTCATCACTATCGATTGTGGAGAAAGGCATTTGATGGGAATCTGAACACGTAGAGCTCCCCGCCTTTGTGGCGAGCAAGTGTATTTGAAAAGGTGGAAGATTTGAACATTAAATTTGGGAAGCCTTTTGCGGGAGAGATTGCCAAACGGGGTGGAAGAAAAAGTCGATTTTCTTTGAGTTGCCATCTTGGAAGTCATTATATGTAAGGCATTTCATTGATGTGATGCATGTTGAAAAGAATGTCTTCGAAAGTGTCATTGGTACCTTACTCAATATGCCGGGTAAGACTAAAGATACCATCAACTCAAGGTTGGATTTGGTTAGTATGGGTTTGAGACCTGAATTGGGTCCCAGAAAGAAGGGTACACGTGACATATCTACCTCCCGCAATTTCATACTCTATCTAGAAAGGAGAAGATCGTTTTTGTGAGTTTCTTCATGGAGTTAAAGTTCCAGAGGATACTCTTCAAATGTGGCGACTCTTGTATCGATTAAAGACCTCAAGTTAAAGTCTCTAAAGTCCCACGATTGTCATGTTCTCATGGAGAATTTGCTACCCATTGGTATACGATCCATTTTGCCTAAGAAAGTGCGCGGACCTTAACCAAACTTTGTTTATTCTTTAAGGCGATTTGTAGTAGAGTGATTGACCTCGAAAGTTGCCAACATTGCAAAGAGAAATTACTGTCACTTTGTGTGAGCTTGAGATGTATTTCCCACCTTCCTTTTTCGACATAATGATTCATCTAATAGTTCATCTCGGTTAGAGAGACACAATTGTGTGGCCCATGTTACATGAGATGGATGTATCGGTTTGAGCGTTACATGAAGATATTAAAAGGATATGTGAAAAATCGATCACGACACGAGGGTTGTATTGTTGAGCGCTACATAGTTGAAGAGGCTATTGAGTTTTGCACTGCCATCTATCTAGTCTTGAATATTTCGTGGGACCGCCAAGGTCTCGTCATGCGGGAAGGATTAGTAAAGGGATGACAGAAATAAATTAGTGATGGTATCAAGGAAAGAACTAGAGCAAGCACACTTGTACGTTCTTCACAATGATAGTGAGGTTGATTCATATGTTGCCAAGCACAAGGAGATTCTTAAGAGTCAATTCCGGAAAGAAGCAAGTTTGGTTAGCAAAAGAACACAATAGGAGTTTCATAGTGTGGCTAAAACATCACATTGATGGTGAGTGTGTTTGAATCCTACTTGATTTCAAAAGATTGAGATGGTTAGCAAAAGGTCCAAATATACATGTCTTCTCTTACAACAAACTATCTAATGAACGAAAGTGCACTTTCTATACAAAAGAACAAGATGATCGAGTAAAATGCAAAATAGTGGGGTGACTCTTGTAGCTCATTCTATGCATGCATCCAAAGTACAAAGATAGAAATCCCATATATGCGAATATGTCTTACTTTGGCTTCATTGAACACATATGGGAGTTGGATTACAATATGTTTCAGGAGCCTGTGTTCAAATGTGAATGGGTTGACAATAATACTGGTTTACAGATTGATGAATTAGGGTTCATGCGGGTGAATTTCAACAAGTTAGGATATAAAGATGAACCTTTTATTTTAGCATCGCAAGCTCAACAAGTGTTTTATGTCACTGATCCAGTTAATATCAATTGGTCTATTGTTCTATTGATCGACAAAAAATTTGTGTATAACAACGATGATGATGAAGCACCCGATGATGTTGGTGTTGAGGACGACCCGTTCTTCGTAACATCGTAACCAATAATAGGGAAAATACTTCTATAGAGGATGTTGTATATTTTAGAAAAGATCATAATGATGGAATTTTTATTCGTCGGAAAAAAAAATACCAAGACGCGAATTGCAAACAAAATTTTATCTAGGAAAAGGAAAAGGTAATATAGACTTAATGATTTCTCGTTATTTTTTATTAATAGATAATTATTATATTGTTTTTGTAAATTTAACAATAACATGGATTATGTTATATTGCAGTCGATGGCATCACTTAGTGATCATGAGATCTAGTGGTCAAGACAGTAGTCATTTATGTTATATATGGTATAGCTTTAATTTGTAGCTACTTTTGAGTTTCATAATGTAAGTTACTTATGATGTTGTATGATTTGTAAACAAAAATATCTATTAATAGGTTGAATTTTGTGTGTATCTATATATTGGATTGTAATGATATTGGTTTGAATTTTGTTGGAATGATATTTGATGAATTTTCTTTTGAAGGAATGAATTAATAGGTTGTAATTAAAAGGAGAATAAACAAAAATAAAAAAATAATTAAAAAAATCAGTCAATAGGTAGCGTTTTAGAGTGAAAACGCTAGAAATGAAGTTAAAAAATTATTCAATACCTAGCGTTTTAAAGTTAAAACGCTAGGAATTGTAAAGAGGAGCTAGAGGATCCCTAGCGTTTTTACGTAAAACGCTAGGAATGCTAATAAAAAAGGTGCTATAGCATCCCTAGCGTTTTACATAAAACGCTAGGAATGCTAGTAAAAAAGAGTTATAGCATCCCTAGCGTTTTTCGTAAAAACGCTAGGAATGCTATAGCACCTTTTTACTAGCATTCCTAGCGTTTTACGTAAAACGCCAGGAATGGTAAACACGCCGCTAGTTGATCCCAGCGTTTTACATAAAACGCTAGGAATGCTAGTAAAAGGTGCTATAGATCCCTAGCGTTTTACATAAAACGCTAGGAATGCTAGTAAAAGGTGTTATAGCATCCCTAGCGTTTTACGTAAAACGCTAGGAATGCTATAGCACCTTTACTAGCATTCCTAGTTTTACGTAAAACGCCAGGAATGGTAAACACGCGCTAGTTGATCCTCAGCGTTTTATGTAAAAACGCTAGGAATGCTATTAAAATTTTTACAAGGCGCGCCTCTCATCTCCCTCACACACTCACGCACAACCCGAACTCATCTACCTAACTTTTCTCCACGAACAACCCGTAACTCATCTTCGCTCATCGTACCTTTGCGAACCTCCACGACCCAGAAACCCTCTTCGCTCATCTTCGTTCATCTCCTTGGTGCTACGACCCGTAAAACCCATAAACGCGACCCAGAAACGAAACGCAGAAACCTATCCTCTTCGCTCATCTCTCTCTCGTTGGTGCTATCTTACCACGCAGCTCACTCCCATTTGTTTCCTTTTTTCAGACTCTCTCTCTCCCTTTCAAAAGGTATTTACGCACTCACGCACTCTCCACCTCTCTCACCGCAATGACTATTTGTTATGGTTTTTTATGGTTTGTTATGTATCTTTTGTATGGCTTTTCTCTGTTACTTAGCTCAATGTTGTATCTAATTAGTTGTTAGATTAGTCTAGCTTAGATAGCATTATTAACTTGACTAGTGCATGGCTTTCCTAGTGTATGGCTTTCTCTGTTTACTCTAGGTTACTTAGTGCATGGCTTTCTCTGTTTAGTGCATGGCTTTCCTATATATGTTTAGTACTCTAGGTTATATACTTAGTGCATGGCTTTCCTCTGTATGTTTACTCTAGGTTACTTAGTGCATGGCTTTCATCTGTTACTTAGTGCATGGCTTCTTCTATATTTTGTTAAGTGTTTGTTGGTTCTAAACAATTTTAAAGCTAAAACTCACCGAGTCTATTTCATTTGGGTCATTGCAAGTCGGATGGCATCACATAGTGATCACGAGAGTAGTCGTGGTGGTGATGGGGGTGATAGAAACACAAAGAAGTTCACTCCCGAGGAATTACATCGAAAAAGAATATCGTCAATCGGATAAGTAAAGGACACGAGAAATATAAGGTAAGTTAATTACTAATTATTAATGTTGTTCTCTACCTTTCCAAGTTATCTAATTATTTAATGATTTAATTATTTAAGGTCCGATGGAGTGTTAAAGGTTTGCCAATTGGAGACAACGGCACAAATTTAATTAGCTTTATTGGTACTAAGGTGAAGCAAATCTTTCCAATTTCAATTAAAAGTTGGAATGAGAAAGATAATCGAGTTTTGCCTAAACTGAAAGATGATTTTGGGACTTAATACGGTATATAATTTTAGACCTCTTTAATAATCTTATTTAGTGATTTTTAGTTATATTTATTTAATCCATTTTTATGTATAACTAGAAACACTTTGATGTCGATGAGTCCCAAGAGATTGGATATCAAGGAAGCGGGAAGGTTGCATAGGGCTTACAGGCTCGATGTGGGAAAAAGTATTCAAACGTCCCGATGGGACCATCGACAGAGCCTCCAAAGATCAGTATGCGGAATTATAACTAAGGAGGATTGGACCAAATTTGTAGATATACGCACTACTGATCGGATTTCTGGTTAGTATATTAATTATTTAAGTTATATATATATTTCACAAGTAGATATCATTCATTAATGTATACTTATCTTTTTAAATAGAAAAAGAGCAAAGCGAATAAAGAAAGAGCTTCTAATCCCGAGTATTTTTATAGAGGAGGTTCTAGTGGATATCAAATTCTCGAAGAAAGATTGGTAAGACACAATTAGTTTAATTTATTATGATTTAATGAATCTTTTAATTTACAGTTGATTAACAATTATTAAACTTAAATAGTTCTTTGGAAGAGGGGAAAGATCCAACTCAAGAATCCTTGATAAATGCGATTGTCCAGTTAGAGGCCCGACAAAACAAGGATGGGGAGATTGTGGATCCAAAACTAAGGAGGTCAAGGACAAAATTGTAAGTATTCCAAAATTCATGAAAAAATTGCAAGTTGGAATTTGTGTCCGACTATATTTTTTAATCCGTTACTCGATTTTTTTTTGACACGTGAACATATTTTTTATTGTCGATTAAATTTCGTTGACACTTGTTTATTATTTCTATCCGTTACTCGATTTTTTTGACACGTGGACATATTTTTATTGTCGATTAAATTTCTTTGACACTTGTTTATTATTTTTATCCGTTACTCGATTTTTTTGACACGTGGACATATTTTTTATTCTCGATTAAATTTCTTTGACACTTGTTTATTATTTTTATCCGTTACTCGATTTTTTTGACACGTGGACATATTTTTTATTGTCGATTAAATTTCACTTGACACTTGTTTATTAATTTTATCCGTTATTTATGTTTGTGCATCAAGAAAGCATATCACAATCAGTATCACAAGGAGATTTAACAGATTGTGATGGTCACCAAGATGTCCTTGCTCGTGCCTTGGGAAGGAAGAGAGACAGGTCGGATTAGAGGTTATGGATATGGGATTCCTCCGACAACCGTGTTTGGGCCAAAGAAGAGCCAAAGCAAGGGGGTGCGGGGATTGTAGAGTCGTGGCGGAAAAGTATGACGAGCTATCCAAGAATGTTCTTTGTGCTAATGGAAGAGAGACAGATGTTTAAGCGACTCTTGGCACAAAGGATTGGTGCACCATCCCCGCTGCACCACCCCTGCTGAACCTATTGAGCCTCCCGCACCCCATAGCGCCCGAGATAGCCTGCACCATCCCTTCAACACGTGTATTTAACAAAACTCGACTGCTTTTTTGTACATATGTATTTGATAAAATTATCATGTATATTTATTTTTCTTTATAATTGATTTAGGATAAGCGTGAATGTGAGCTATATATTGCAAACCCACATCGAAAGGTTGCGAGTGGGTTTGATATGTAACCAATTGAGTGCCACATCGCACAATCAAGGCCATGCCGAAAACCATTTGAGAGTTAGGGTAGACTATTCAATGAGAGGGTCTGCACCATTGCCTGCTCCAATTGCTAATGCGGATATATTTATCGTGGATCAAGCACTTAGTACTTTTGTGGCATGGCTTGAACAACTTGTCGTTGTAAGTGACAATATTTTTGTTAATAATTAAATGACTATAATGTGTGTTAACTAACTAGCTAATTAATCATTTTTTAATATATACTAGGTACCCCATGTGTCCCGACCTTCCCCTTCCATGAAAGTGTCCCAACCTTCCCTTCCACTACCAAACTCTCCCGACCATCTTCTATACTGACCAGTCCAACATGTTGGTCAATTTCCCAATGATGAATTCCGTAACTACATCGATTCTCTAAAGGTCCACATTCAAAAAATGAACCAGACGACCAAATTTTTTTACCGCCCGATAACATTGTGGGCCCTGGAGCAGATTGGTAATGATCAACATCGAGGATATGAAAGCTATAGTTGAGATGGATTGGGCCATCGCCATCGATATTAGAGTATACCAGAGGTATGTATTAAATTATTTGTACACAATAGTTGTTTATATTAGAGTATATATATGAGGATCTCAAAGTTGTATATATATTATTTATAGGTTTTTGTACAATCGTCTTACGGTCCCTTTTCTCAACGGACACGAAGTATTTCTTCTTGTGTCCGGCGTGTATCGTTGTGTTTAAGCAAGGTAATACAGAGGAACGACATCGTGATTAAGAGTGAAGTACAAAGTTATATCCATTCACGCTTCATGGAAGCCAAGCATTTGAAGGGCGACTCTTTATTTTTGGCACCACTCAATAATGGGTGAGAAATTTAGTCTTCAATCACTTGTTTAATTATTTTGAGGATTGTATTATAGTGTAAATTAATGTGTACTCATTCGTTCTTCATTTACTTGCTTGCAGCAACATTGGGTACTCTTTGCAATAAACCCTAAGCAAAATGTTGTCTATTATCCGGATTCACTTCAAGGCCATTACAACGTCTCACGAAGACTTCAGAGAATCGGTTGAGAGGTGTGTATGTGTAACCCTCTCATTTTAATTTGTATAATTTAATATATGTATTTTGTTCAACTTAACGTTATATATATATATGTATGGCGTTACTGATTGCTTTGAAAGAATACTTGGGATTATCTACGACTAAAACAAGATGGCTACCCATAATCGTAAGCTTTTTAAGAATCATTCTTATAATTTTAATTAATTGATTTTTGGTCATAAAAATGTGACAATTAAGTTATAATCTTTTGCTTTGTAGTGTCCTAAACAACCAAATAGCAATGATTGTGGGTACTATGTTATGAGGTATATGAAAGAGATTATCACTCATGACAAAGTAGCAATCCCAACCAAGGTAACTACTTAGATTTATTTTTATATTGATATTATAATACTTACTCACATTTAATAAACATTTTAATTCTAATTTTATTTCATTTTTTCAAGTATTTTCCACTTCAAAAAAATCCGAATTACTCTCTTCAACAACTTACAACAGTGATGTGGGGAGTGGTGCCATTTTGTTTCTAGCTTTTTGTAGCAAGTTTTGAGATTCATAATAGTTTAGTTATTATTTATGTTGTATATATTGGATTTATATTATGTTGTAAGTACTTCTTAGAATGATATATATTGGATTGGAAATATTATTTGATGAATTTTGTTGATGAATTTTGTTTGAATGATATATTGGATTGGAATGTATTTTCTGAATTTGTTGAAAAGGGAATGAATTTATAGGTTGTAATTAAAATGGAGAACAAACCAAAATAAAAAAATATTTAAAAAAATTCAGTCAATAGGTAGCGTTTTAGAGTGAAAACGCTAGAAATGAAGTTAAAAATTCATTCAATACCTAGCGTTTTAAAGTTAAAACGCTAGGAATTGTAAAAGAGGAGCTAGAGGATCCCTGGCGTTTTTACTAAAAAACTAGGAATGCTAATAAAAGGTGCTATAGCATCCCTAGCGTTTTATATAAAACGCTAGGAATGCTATAGCACCTTTTTACTAGCATTCCTAGCGTTTTATACTACGAAGCCCCGATACTCCAAAATAGACCACGTACCCGTATCCGATACGTATCCGATACCGATACGTGTCGGATACTTCCGGATACGTATCCTGAGAGTATCCTAGAATTTATATTTATTTTTAAATCAAAAAAGATCAGATACTTACCGGATACTTGCTGGATACTTACAGGATACGTATCCTGATGGGAGTATCCTACAATTATATTTATTTTTAAATCAAAAAACAATTAGATACTTACTCTTTTATCCTTTCTTTGAAGAGAAAAAATGGATCCAAAAAGGGCACAAAATTTGGTTTATGTGCATACTAATCTACGCTTTGCCGATGACTAACTTTTTTTGGCATTTAACTATGTTTACTAACTTTTTTTGGCTTACTGTGTTTTTGGTGCGCAATTTCCACCGGCTTTGCCGATGACTAATCTACGCTGGGGAACCTAGCCGACCACGAGTACCTGTGGTTCTCCCCTCCCAATAGAGTTTTTGCCGGGAGGGGAGATTATGCTTACTTATTTTGATCAAAAGTATCTTAATGTTTTATATTTTTAATTTTAATTTAATTTTTTATTGAAGTATCCCTGCCGTATCGTATCTTGATTTTCTAAATTTTCCCGTATCCACGTATCGTGTCGTATCGTATCCCGTATCGTATCTCGTATCCGGGCTTCATAGGTTTTATATAAAACGCTAGGAATGCTATAGCATCCCTAGCGTTTTATATAAAACGCTAGGAATGCTAGTAAAAGGTCTTTATAGCATCCCTAGCGCTTTTTTATAAAACGCTAGGTATGGTAGTAGTAAAAGGGTTATAGTATCCCTAGCGTTTTAATTTAAAACGCTAGGAATGGTAGTAAAAAAGGAGTTATGGGATCCCTAGCGTTTTTATTTAAAACGCTAGGAATGGTAGTAAAATGAGCTATGGGATCCCTAGCGCGTTTTCTGTAAAACGCTAGGAATTGTAAAAAGGCTACTGGGTCAATGGCTAGCGTTTTATATAAAACGCCACGTATGTCTAAAACATTTGGGTAAATGGCTAGCGTTTCTTAAAACGCTACTAATGGGGTGTACGCATTAGTAGCGCCCACTTTCTCTAGCGTTTTAAAACGCTACCAATGCCCAAAAAAACGCCGATAAACCTGTATGTATGCTGGCGTAGTGTTTGGAAGTAGTTGTTTCAATTTATGCAGCTTATAGATTCTCTATTAATTAATGGGTATTATTTTTAGACCCCCACACCTATACCAAATATCCCCACCACCCTTGTGAAAAGACCCTATTACCCCTAAAAAAATACAAAACGAATTTCCCTTTTAAATAGGTAAATCCGTTGTTAAAAAAAAATAAGCGACAGATTTATCTATTTAAAAGATAAATCCGTTTGGTATTTTAACTACTGATTTATCTTTTAAATAGATAAATCCATTGCCTTTAAATTTCGTATGTCAGTGCTACCACTAGATTAGAAATAAGATCGCACTCAAGTATTTAGAAAATCTAGCAGTAGCGAGGTTGAGTGGAGAATAAGTCAATAGAATCACTACCATCCGACTATCTATATATAAAGGTGGAAGAGTTCTGCATAGTGTTGTTTTGATCAAATTAAAACGTTTATTCGGTCTTATCTATTTTGAAAAAAGCCAAACCAAAAACTAATGTATGATAGACCACATGCACTATTGGGTAATCTATTCTAACATCACACTAATAACACTAATAACGTTGCTTCATTCAAAACATTAATATATAAAGCATTAGGTATGAAAATATGTAATTCTATTTACAGATAATTAGCACTTGTCATAGCCATCGTTAAATTTTGATATTTTCATCATCCATACATATGCCTATAAATACATTCACATTTGTAAGGAGTAGTACAAGCCCTTCAAGTAATTGTGTTCTTTTCTGAAGCATTTATTATATACACAATATAATAATGAGAATGTCTTCTTTTATTTTGTTTGCATTTGTTTTTGCAAGTCAGTTAATTGGTGGATTGAATACAAAGCTACCACCTCCATCCTATGGAAATGTCATAAGCATTCTTAGCATTGATGGTGGTGGGGTTGTTCATGGTTCAGTTCTTTAGAGGAGAATTGCACCGAATCGAATCGAATCGTTTCAAACAGTTCGGCGAATTGAACCGAACCGTCTTAATAGATTCGGTCGAACTAATCGAACTTTCTTAATAGTCAGATTCGATAGATTCAGTTCGAACCGAACTATTTAAATTTTGAAATTTTTTCGAATCATTGAGTCCGAATTGTTAGTTCTCGAATCGACCGATCTGTCTAAACTGTTATTCCAACTGTCCAAAAAAACTGTTCTTTCAAAAAAACACTGAACTACTTGGGACTGGATAAAAAAAATATGTCTCAGTGTCTCATTCACTACTAAAATTCATTTAACTAGTTGAGACCAGAATAACCAAAATAACACATTAACAAGATGTGCTAACCTGCCTACATATATGATATAAATCAGTGACAGACAGAACTAAAATTCTCTTAAACAAATGGGGCACCTGATAGCTAAACCAGAACAAATTTATCTAAAGTATAAGCTTAGATGCAACACAACTATATAATGCCAGCCACAATAATTGACCATATGCAATCAATTAGCGGAGAAATAATAACAAGATAAAAATCAATGAGAAGGATATAAACAAATTATGCATACAGTACCTTGCCAAACAGAAGAAATTCAAGTGTCTTGCCACTTAGAAAAGTTATAAGTTATGTTAGTTTCACTTGAAAATGTATCTCAAAGTATGTCAGGGCATTGAATTTGATGATAAAAATAATGTAGTGCAAGGTAAAATGTTACATTATCACGACTCTAAGGTTGATTTTGCATACTGTTTTTGTCATCCCCCAGCTACAGTTTAGTTTTTTTTAAGGACAATTTAGATTTTTTTAAGTGAACAATTTTTTTGGCAGTTTGGATAACAGTTCGGGCTTAACAGTTTGGGCTCAATGTTTCGGAAAAAAAGTTTAAAATTTAAACAGTTCGATTCGAACTCGAACTGCCGAACCGAACTATTAAGACAGTTCAGTTCGGTCGAACTGTTTGAATAGTTCAGTTCTAAACTATTAGTAAAAGTTCAGTTAATTTTGGTTCAGTTCGGTTCAGTTTGGCAGTTCAGTTCAGTTTTTTAGTTTTGTTGAACAGCCCTAGACTAGTGGTATTAAGGGGATTATTACAAGTATTGTTTTTAATTAATTGTAGATTCCATTACTTTTTTTTTGAAGCCTAGATTCCATTACTTAAAAAATGTTAAATACATTTTTGATTCCTATAAAATTTCATATATTTAGTTCCCAAAAAAATTTAACCTACTTTTGGTCTCTGAAGTCCTATTTTCATCAATTTTATTCCTTCGCGAGAGACTAAAATTGATGAAAAAAACTTGTGGGTACCAAAAATATGTGCAATTTTTTGAGGGGCTAAAACCAAAAGACCCAAATTTTGTAGGGACTAAAACATATTTAACCATCTTTTACTAACTAATTATATTTTTTTTGATAGACAAAGTGGTTAGTAATTAGTGTATTAGTTGTTAGAGGGGAGGGGGGAGCGGGGAGCGGGATTCGAACCCCGTACGCCAACATCTTTTACTCAATAATTATATACTCTGTTACCAACTATTTCCTAAAAGAAATAGTTATATATTGATTCTCTTAACATTTTAATTTGGTCGATCAGGCAAAAAGACGAAGAAGCAACATTGGCAGGTTATTTTGATGTGATAGCGAGGACTAGCACCGGAGGGCTCATTCTTCGCTATGCTCGCTAGTCCCAACCCAAGTGACCCTACTCATCCCGTGCTCACACCTTCGTAAATCACAAACTTCTACTAAAAATATGGTCCTTCTATATTCAACCAAACATCTGCTAGGTATTTTGTGTGTGAATACTGAATACGTGGAAGCACGTGTAAGTGTGTAAACACTAACAAATAACTAAATAACTAGCAAATACGAAAGTCTCTTGGTAATTCCTCATTATAAAGATTAGCAACGAATTTCATATTTTTCTATCACTTATTTAATTTTATAAGAGTCCAAGTAAAACAAATACTATTGTATTTAGTTATGTTAATTTCCAAACTTATATATGACGATGATTGAAAAACGTGCATATTTTTTTATTTTATTCTATTTTATTTTATGTATTTGGGTTGTTAAAATATTAACTTTTTTTTGTTGTTGTTAAAATAACATGTAGCGATTGGAATCAATATTTTTCTGTACGTCCGAAGTACGACGGAGAGCAGGGCCGTCCCAAACAATTTAGGGATCCTGTGCAAATTTTAAAAATTGGGCCCCCAATTATACTTTTATCAAATGAATTGCAAAAAAACTCACTTTACTTAAAATTAAACTTATGAAAATTAATGCACTTAGTTTCATTTTATAAGAAAAAACATATTTTTATATAAAAAAAAGGAATATGATAGCTAAGGAGGGTACCAAAAATTTGTAAGATTTGTCAAAAAAAAAAAATTGTAAGATGCTTTCCTTAAAAAAAAATTGATTGATGGTTTGTTTTTATTTGACAATGAGAGGTAATGTATAATATAAATGCAATAAATCGTTGAATTTTGTTGTGGTTCAATGGTAATGTCAGCTTCTTTGTGTGCTGGAAGTGCTGGGTTCTAGTCCCAGCTAAGACATTTGCGTAAATACCAATTTTTTTTTAAAAACCTATCATTTTAAAATAAAATAAATTCAGAGAGGATCGAACCTGCAAAGAAATACTCGTGAGCTACAAATCCTACCGCTGCGCTATAACATAATGTTTCTATGGAAACGTCAAATATTATATATAAGTAATAGTTTTGGGGCCCTAAAAACGATATTGGGCTTGGGCCCTGCAGTAAGACACACCGCATGAGCCTGTGGCCGCCCCGACGGAGAGTTCTTACATAGTAAAGCACACGAGCTATTGGGAGATACACGATTGCATCAGACATTGACCAATGTTGTAATCCCAACATTCGACGTCATGAAATTCCGACAAGTTATCTTCTCAAATCTTATAGGTTAGCATATTCATAAATATATACTACTTCCTTCAGACTCATATATAAACAACAAACAACTTTTTAGATTCATTGAAAAAGTGGTGTATTTGGACTTAATTACATATAATCCAGATACAGGTGAATAACTAATTATAATTACCATTGTTTGTGAAACTTGACTCATGCAGGTGAATAAAGTTCCTAGCTTGGATGCAAAACTTTCAGATATATGCCTTGGGACTTCAGCTGCATCAACTCAACTACCACCTTATAAATTTACAAATGGTGATAACGAATTCACTTTAATTGATGGTGCTGTGGTTGCAAATAGTCCGGTACATAAGCTATTTATTAATGGACGACTTAGATTATCTCATTAATTACAAAATCTCACGTGATCTTTAAATTGTATATCATGTCATTGGTTGCAGTGAGTGAAGTGATACAAGAACAGAAGGATAAGAATCCTGATTTCATGATTTCCATGAAGGCAAACGAGGATACCAAAATATTGTTGTTGTCAATAGGAACTGGAACAACTTCGGAGTATCCGAGCTATAATGCTACAGATTTACAAACGTACATTGGTCTTCAATGGCCAAAATACTTGAAAGTATTGCTGTTGCTGCTGGAGACATAAGTGATTATCACCTTGCATCACTGTTTACTGGCCTTTCACATAATTACTACCTCCGAATTCAGGTAGAGTTACTGCATTTAGGTTCTAGGATCAAGGGGGCGTTTGTTTTCTCGATATAAATTACATTCAGGAATCGCACTTTCGAGAATTCGATAACCAGTGAATGCGATCGCTGAGTAATTTCTAAAACATGTTTTGGTTAGAGTGAGTTTGTTTAATGTTCTTTTTTTTTTGAATTATTTTTAAGTTTTGAATAAGAATAGAGTTTTAAAAAATTAAATAAAATTAAATTATGATTACAAAGAAGTTTTTAAATAAATTAAAAAGGCAAAAATCTTTTTATGGGTTAAAGAGTGTTTTTTACAATTGAAATTATTCGGAAATAATTTTTTAATGTACACAAAATTATTGAAATATAACATATATAATTATTGAAATATGACATAATTATTGAAATATAACATAATTTTTTACCTAAAATCTCATTTTCATTTTTCTTCATTTTTACTCCATTATTAACATTATAAGAAAATATACTTGAGGTGTTACCTCAGTGGAAAGGCTAACCTTGTTTCCTCAAGGTGTTGAGTTCAAATTACCTCCCAGACAGTTGTAAAATGGTCAATAGTGCCACTTTGATTAATAAAATTTCCCCTTCCCCAATTTTAAAAAATAAATAAATTTGAAAATATAGTATTTTATCAAGTTTTTTCGGCCCTTTTTTATTACATTTTGCAACTTTCAACATATTTATAATTTCATAGCAAATTATAACAAATACAGTATCACCCGTGTGTATGCACGAGTAAAATACTAATAACAACTATTAATCTAATGAATTTGAATGAGCAGGAGTATAACTTGACTTCATCCATGGCAATCGCTGATAATGTTAGCGAAGAAAATATGGCAAATCTTGTAAAGGCAGGAGAGGACTTGCTGAAACAACCAGTAAAGACCTTAAATGTAACTTCTTTTGTCCCAGAGGTGAAAACAAGTGAGGGTACAAATGCTGATGCTATTGAAAGGTTAATTTGTACACTATTATTATTATATCTGCAATCTCAGATGTGATTTTGCGTATAAATATTTTTCTGTATTAAATTTTTTGCAAAATACTACTTTCACACTTATTAAGGATAGTAGTTTTGTGCATTTTTTTTGGATTCATGGAAATAACAAATGAATTTACTATATTACCCCTAATTAATAGTCATCTTCTCATTAATGAATTGAATTAAGTGTAGTTGTGGAAAAATAGTATTAAATATGGGTAGACTAATTGACTTTTGCTTATATTTGAGTCCACAAAAACTAGACACTTTTTTGTTTATAAATTATAATTGAGTCCGGAGAGAGTATTGCATTAGTTATTCAAAAATCAGAAAATTGAAGTGCTCTTGAGGGCATTCATAATGTTTTTTAGTTTTTGTGATTTTATTTTTTAAAAAATAAAATGTCATGTAATTTAACGAAATCTCAGTCAGTGTGTCACTTAAGACAACACGTTAGCCTAATAGATGAAAATCTTACAATATGAGCACTTTGACACAGATTTGAAAGAAACAAGGCGAATAAATCATCATAACATACATCATAGCATTTTTATGTGCTTTCATATGTGATGGAATTTATTTTTATATTTTTGTGATCCAATTCGATTGAGAAACAACTCTAATTTTGTGATGATTGTGGTTTTTGAAGGTTTGTCGAGATTCTGTACAATGAGAAGCAACTCCGTTTGAAAAAGAAAAAAGCGACGAAAAAAATGGGACGACCATTTGTCGAACTCCTGCAATCCGCTTAACTATGTCTCTGATGAGATGAGATAAATGCCACGTGTATGCATATGCACTATGTTGCAAGATATATTCGTGATGATAAATAAACATATAAATAATGTAATTGTGTCTATGATGTATGTTATGATGATGGATCACGATCATGGATACTGTTGCTAAATTTAAGTATTCTTTGTTTGTCGTAATCGTCTTTCTTAGTATGTTTTCTTTCTTAGCATTCAAGAACACCTATATCGAAATTCTAGATCAAAAGTTATGAACGAAACAAGTTGAAAAACTATAGAAAATTCACAGTCAAAATGAAACTAACACAAGCGTCAGTGTTTATCTAACATGTCTGTGTTTTTCGACTATATGTGTGCAGAATTATAGTTTTTGTGTTCTCATCTCTATTTAAAGTGCTCCTAACGTATCCTAATTAACCATCATACAATAAACTTCATTAATCAGTCAGTAACAAATAGATTATATAGTTGTAATATCCTATCCTCCACCGATTACCACTCTGACAGACGTATGTTGATAACTACTATTCTCAACCTTTTTTTATTAGAATTATTACTAAGCAAATAGATTATATAGTTGTAAATTTTAACTTTTTTTAAACCTAATGTTATATATTGTTTTGATTAAGATAAGTTTATGATGAGTATTTAATATTATGTTTATGTTTGAAAATATGATTTTGATTTTTGAAAATTTATTAACTGAAAAGAGAATTTGGTTTTAAAACTCAAAATAGAAACTGATTTTTGTTTTTAAAATTTTCAAAACAGAAAATCACCCCAAACGAGTAGGTGCTAGTGAGGCTGTACTTCAAACAAAATGTAGAAAAACACCTTATGCACTTTTTTTATTATTCTAAAAAAAAGGTTCTTGTATCTAGATCACTACTACACATGAGTATTGCTCTTTTTCAAAAACTCCAAAATACCTCAACTTCTTTCACTTTTATTTTATTTTATTTTTTATAAAGAAGGGGCACGACCCCTAAAATATAATTATTCTATATTTTTTTTTGACAAAATAATTATTCTATATTGTACATGCTTACATCCAAATATTATAATTATCACATGACATATATAAAATTGAAGGGCATCGTTAAATTTTAATATCTCCACCATCGACAACTTGCCCAATATTCGGATTTGGGCCGGCCCGCCCAGGCCCATCGGGCCAAACGGTGTGTATGGGCAGGGTCGGGTCAGCCCAAGATTCAGATGGGCTGCAAAATGTAAGGTCCAAGCCCGCCCAACACCAGCCCATGGGCCAATGGGCCGGCCCAACGGGCCACAAATCATTGACTTTTTAAAATTTTGTATAAATCAAAATTAGAATTTCCAACCACTATGTCTAGAACTTCAAACACAAACGCTTGAACTTGCATATCAAGTTGATTTCATATATATGAAAAAAAGGTGAAAAGTTGATATACTGTGATTAAATTCTCATGATATTACCGACTCAAAATTTGAGTTACCAAATCTTATTCGCTTTATTTGTTTCTTGAGTGTGATTCATTAGGATTAGATTAGGATGTTGGTTGCATTTATACTGGATTGGTATTTTTTTTGAAATAGGACAATTTCAATAGAGAAGAAGATAAAGACATCTCGAACAGTTATGGATCGATATTTGGTGGTGGTGTTTTTTTTGAGTCGAATCGCTTCAAGAATATATGAATGGAGTTGCAGAACGGTTTGAAGAGAAGACGAAGGACGATCCGTTAAGCTCCAAAATCGAAAGCGTGGAATAAATAATTGGCTTGTCATATTTTGATTGGATAACAGTAAAAACAACATGTATAGCACTTGTCATATTTTAAAATTAAAAAACAAAAAAAAAAACGGGCCGGCCCATGGGCTCATGGGTCGGGCCGGCCCAATAACATCATCCGCCCAATCGGGCCGGGCCAAAAAACCTACCGTTGATTTTGGGCTACTATTTTTAGAGCCCAGACCCGCCCAAAAAATCGGGCCATTGGGCCAGCCCACTGGGTCGGGCCCAAATTGACAGCTCTAAGTAGTATGAGACTTGGATTTCCATTTTTTTTTAAAAGAGTCTCGCTAAAACCTTCTGATGCAAACTTTCATTAGGGAAAAATCATTAGACTTGACGCCACTCCTTGTCAGAGTTGATCTCAATAGCTGTCATGACTGTCAAAAGCTCAGAATCAAGGGCAGTGTCATTGCCCAAAAAATACGCAAAACAACCAACAATAGAGGCTCTATAGTCACGAAAGATGTCACCACAAGAAGAAGTGGTCGAGCTTTTAGAAGCACCATCGGTGTTACATTTGAGCCATCCACGGATGGGGCTTTCCAATCAACTTGAATAATGTCTTTTGATCTCCGAGGATTTCCTTTGACACGGAAAAATCTTAAAATAGAGAACTTTGTCATAGTGTTGTACATGTGGCCATGCGTGGAGGAACCCGAGAGAGAAGTGGAGATCTTGATTTGATGAAGAAGAGGCTGAAGAGTAATAGCTTTATTATCGAAGCACAATTTATTTCTACTCAACCAAATGCCGAGATAACATGAATAACTACGGTTTGCTAAGACATCCAAGATTTGGTCACTCCAAGACCTATTCAGCACGGAGAGAAGAAACAAAATACTAGAAGTATCAATAAAGCGATTAATAGAATTAATATTGGAGCCATTGCCAATTTTTTTGAGCAAAATGACAGCTAAGAAACAAATGGCTAGTAGTTTCCTCATTCTTATACCACAGTGACAACAAACAGAGACCATTGTGCAACCCGACTTTTTAAGGTTATCATCGTAGATAAACGATCATGAGCAAACTCTCCAAAAAAGAAACGATTTTGAAGGAGGAACACAGAATCTCCAAACCTTCTTTGCCTAAGAGGCGACCATGATCTAGGATTGAGGAACTCATAAGCCTATTTAGAAGATCACAAACCCAGAAGAAGAATGGTCCCAAGCTAAAGTATCATCCGCTGCAAAGCCAGGAAAAGGCAAACTGATAATCTCTGCATAAATGGATGGGCACCAGAGTTGAAGCTCCGCAGGGAGATTCCAGCGGAAGTCAAGAACATAATCACTAACCTTCGAAGTTAACAACTTTTTAACTTGCAAAGGAAAACTAAAAACCAAAGAAAGTGGCTTAGAAAGCCATTTGTCTGTCCAAAAATAATTTTGCATCGCCAATTTTCAAGGTGGAGTTCGAGATAATAGTAGGAATATTGGCACACAATGCAGGCCAGAGAGATGACCTCACATGATAAGAAATCAGAATGTTTCTTTTATAAAACCTAGTTCTAAAGAAATTTTCCCATTGCCCCCTTGAGGAAAGCATGTCAAAAGTTAGCTTCGTCATGGCAGAATCATTAATAGCACGCAAAGAGCGCACTCCTAGACCTCCTTTGTCAGTGGGAGAATAAACTTTGGACCAAGCAACTGTGGCTAGCTTCTTAGAATCTGCGTTTCTAGACCAGATGAAATTTTTAATCCAAATATCAAGAGTTTTCAAAAGAGAAATGGGCCAGACATGCATAAATGTGGAAGCTATAAGTTAGCATGCCGTGTATAACTGATTTCATTAGTTGAACTCTCCCCGTGATGGAGAGAAAAGGCCAATTCTAAGTAGACAACTTAGATTTAAATCTTTCAAAGAATAGTCTCAGGTAGAGAGCTCTGTAGGTCGACCTTTAAAAATAGGGACCCCTAGATAATTGAAGGGAAGAGTGTGGGCGAAAACCCAAGTAAAGACTTCAAGAAAGCACACATATCATAAGTGATGGCTCCAACGTAGAATCTACATTTCTCAAGGCCAAGGAGCCGATCCAAGCTTCACCATATTGAGTGATAAGAGACATCAAGCTAGTAATGCTCTTTTTGTGGCCACGCAAAAATCAAAATATCATCGGCATAAAGAACATGAGTAGGAGTTTGGAGCCCCCTAGGACTAGCCATAGGATGAAGAGCTCCTATATTGTTCAAGTGAGTGATACCCGGCCCTGCTAAGAACATACCTTGATTTCGATTAGCTTTTAGTTTACCTTTAAGATAAAAATTTAAATATGTTTAGTACTTTTCACCTTTTCAAACTAGGCTTAATTACAATTTGGCTTTTGATCTTGGTACCCCCCCTCCTTAAACCCTATACCCCCCTTTTGTGCAAAACTTCCAAATTTACCCCTTACTAAAAAACTAAAACCAGAAAATCATCTCATAAATCATAATTCCGTAGTTAAAGAGTAAGATTCTCTCCCCAATTTTACGGAAACATCACATAAACGATAAATCCATAGTAGAAATTGTACGGAAACATCATAGCTAGATGAATCCGTAGTTGTTGCTGCTGCAACTTTGAAGGAATTTTGGGAAAATTTACGGAATCATCTTCTTACGATGAATCCGTAGTTGCTGCTGATGCAATTTTGAACGTATTTCTGGAAATGTTTACGGATTCATCATGCGTCGATGTTTCCCTAGTATAAATTTTGACTACGGAATGATCGTTGATGGATGTATCCGTAGTCACTTTTTACTGTGTTGTTTTCCAGAGACTACGGATTTATCCTAGGGAGATAAATCCGTAGTGTATTTTTTTTTGTTGCTGATTTTTGTTTATTTTTTGCAGTGCCGCACAGCCGTGTAGGAGGGAAGATTTCTCCATGGTTCAGTGGTTTGATGCGTCGAGGGGACGTACATTGGACAGGTAGAGGAGGTGCGAGTGATGAAGGTCCTTCTGAGCCACCGAGTGAGCGGACACAAAACAGGATAGCCGGACACGCTTCCGAACGGCAGAGACGTGTTCGTGGACGTCTTCCAGCTCCTCCAGGTGACGATGACAGGGGAGTGCCTGAGATGCATCATACAGATGTTTACGACCATGCGCCTCCTCCTGCTTTTGATAGAGGTTATCATAAAGATGTTTACGACCATGCGCCTGCTAGAGGTGATTATGGAGATTACTATGAGGGTGGACAGGTGGGGAATGATGATATTCCTGAGGATGATCCCCATGTAGAGGCTGCTGATAGTATGGAGGCGGAGTATGAGTTAGGTGAGGCTAGTTCAGAGGTAGATTTAGATCAGCAGGTTGAGTTTGATTATGACCTTGATGATGATGAGGCTGAGGACCCTGTTCAGCCTCAGCATGCAGAGTTTGTGGAGCTAGACCTAGGTCCGAGGGATGGCTCTCTACTGCGTAAGAGTCATGAGCACGTGACATCTAAGCTGCGTATTGGAGTGGTACGTAATAGCTTATTTAATATGTGTTAAATGTTGTTATCTTTTATATGCATTTTTGTTAATATGTATTTATACATATATACAGGATCGCGGGAAGTTGAAGATTCTCGCGAACGGGCCAAGTTACAGAAGCTTGTCCCTGAGGTGCTTCATCCAGATGTTGCACATTGGGTTGAGAAGGCTGGTCTTACGGACCTTCAGTTCACCCCCATGAAGATAGTCAACCATGAGTTGCTATCTGTTCCGTTGGCTTTCCCCGTCTCTCTAGCCCAACGTATGAGATCATCACGGGTATGAAAAATCTACAAATAATTTACAATTATCGGATTAGACTAAATTCTAAGTACTATTTAAAATAATTAATGATAAATGCCCACCTCATTTGTTGTAAATGCATCCGATAGATCAATGCAATTGGGAAGCGTCTCATCCGACATAGCCATATCTGTACGATATTAACCATTGAAAACTTAATTAATTAACTAATTAAATAAATTAAAAAATAAAATAAAAAAACACTACGGATTTATCTATCCAAGATAAATCCGTACGCATAAAAAAAACTTAACTCCGGATTTATGTTAACCACATAAATCCGTAGTGTAAATTAACACTCCGGATTTATGTAGTTGACATAAATCCGGATAAAATTCACAAAATTTCCTACGGATTTACCTTTTAGTGATGAATCGGGAAAAATTCAAAAAACAACACTACGGATTTACCTTTTAGTGATGAATCCGGAAAAAGGGCGAAATTTTAGAGCTGATTTGATTTTTTGTCAAAATGAGAGGGGTATTTTGGTATAAAAGTGTATTATGGGGGTATGGAGGCCAATGAGGGGGGTATGAAAATTAATACCCTTACAATTTTGGTTCCTATATATTCACCAACTCACGATTTTAGTCACTCAAATTTATTTATTTATTTTTTCACGATTTTAGTCTCCCAAAATTTTTTTTGCTCGTGATTATACCTACTCTTCACAAATTCTAAGTTTCTCACATAATGATTGATACCTTTAATTTCAACACGTTCTCTTTATGTTAGTGACTATTAATCGAACATTCGAACCTATTAACTTGGAAATGCTTTAAAAAGCAATAGTAGTAGCTTTTGGTTTGCACTATTGTTAGTTATCTATGGAAAGCGTCTCAACGCTTTCAACGATAATTAATATCCGCTCGTCTTAAAATGAAATTTCATATATTGGCCAACTTCGAGTTTGTGTATTGTGGAAATTGAACCCGAGGCACTGCATCAACTCTCTATGCCTTAGGGTAGATTAAATCATTAAGTCAACGGTATTGGTTAGCAATAGTAGTAGCCTGCTGCTACGTTTTTGACATCCATTATTTACCACGTTTTATTTGATCACGTGTGAATTGGGCAAAAGAGAAAAAGCAATTGATCAATCTGCAAAAAGAAAAATTATACAACAGTGTTTTGTCGAAGTTTGATTCCAAGGACATGTGGTGAGTGTTGCGTCAACATTGCTGGCAGATATTATTGTATAATCTTTTGTGCTTTATATGTCATGTCTTGTTCTGAGTTGTGGTTGTTGGTTGTTACAAGTATGGTTCACATTGTTAAAAAGTAGTGGAAACAAATGCAGATCCCTTTATTGACATTTTTTCTCTAATAATAATTTTGTATTAGAATGTGTTAACGAGGCTTCATATCTCTTTCTTTTACTTAAAAAAACAATGCAGATTGCAAACTATCAATCTGTGTGTTGTAAGCATTTAGTCTTTTTTTCTTAACATATTGATATGGGAATTTTCCTAAGTTTATTGTGTTTTATTTTGAATTAATTCTAGTTTTGGACCATGCTTGTCAGTTGTGACTCCATGAAAATCGAATCCTAGTTTGAGGAGAAAGACAACCAATGGCGGATATTGACTAAAAAGGTTGGGTGGGCCGCTAATAAAAAAACATGAAAACTCATAAACGCATGAACAAATACACAAAAACGCAAATAAAATTAAAATAGATAAATATGAATAAAATTATGGCTTAAATACATGATTGACCCCTATAAATATGGTCATAATCCATTTAGGCCCCTGTAAAAAAATATCTTTTAAAAGGCCCTTGCAAATATTAAGCGTTTACAGTTAAACTCATCTGTTAACTTTTTGTTAAAAAAAGGTGATGTGACAAACAGAGAGGACGTCAACAGTCTTCAATTTGGAGGAGAGAAATCTTGAAGTTCTTCCCAAACAGTCTTCAATTTGGTGAAGTATTGAGTTACAGAAAGATTACCTTGAGAAAGCGTCATCAGACTCTTGTTCAATTCGTAGATTCGAGGTCCGTTGACTTGCTTGAATCGATTGCGAAGATCGGACCAGATTGCAGTGGAAGAGGCATCATTCAAGATGCTTGAAGAAATGTCTTTGGAAACAGCGTTGATAAGCCAAGAGCTGACAGTGTCATCGTTGCGTTTCCACATCGTTTGAGCGCGTTGATCACCGTCGCCGGGAAATGGAAAGGTGTCGTCGACATAGTCGAACTTGTTCTTGCCATTGAGTGCAAGTTTCATTGCACGGGACCATGAGTTATAATTGTCGCCGATAACGATTGAGTTACGAGAACGATTCCTGGATGATCGGAAGAGTGCAAATACAATGGATTTGCAAGATCTATAGGATTTTCGTGTTGTTTTTCCGCCATGGGAGAAGAAAAATGAAAAGGGCGAAAACGAGGAACGAAGGAGAAGATCATAGAGGAACAGCGAGACAATGCTTCACTGATACCATATCAAAGTGCAAATTGAACAAAAGAGTAAATTCTTCATTCTATTATCTGCAACATGCAGAGAACAATTTATACAGGATTTTGGATCAAGAAGAGAGTTTGTTACAAGCTCAACTGAACCCTAACTTCTCTAACTGAATGAACAACTCACTACAAAACAACAACTTAACTAATCTAATTACAGAATAAAGGAAAAAGTAAATAATAAATTGTTATAAGGGCAGAATAGTAAAAGGGTATATCTCCTAATAATGTTATTTTTTAAGTAACATGCTATATCATGTCTTCACCACGTGGCAGCCATCTACTGGTTGCTGAGGTGGCACATTCAATGCAACGTGGCAGTGGTGACATGGTGTGTTGTCGTGCCGTGTCATTGCTGCTTGGCACAAATGTCCAAAAATATGGTGATATGTGGCAGTGACATCATTGCTTACGTCATTTATGTTTGCCACATCACATTTTTTTTAACAAAAAGTTAACATAGGGGCTTAACTGTAAACTTTTAATATTTGCAAGGGTCATTTTAAAAGATTTTTTTACTGGGGCCTAAATGGATTATGACCATATTTGCAAGGGCCAAATATATATTTAAGTCTAAAATTATTTATGAAAAAAAATTAAATGACATACTGATGGGTACACGTGGCCACCTAATAGGTTTTCTAATAGCTAGCAATTGATATATAATAACCTCAACAATTAAAAACAATTATTATTATTATTATTATTATTTCTTTCTAAAATAATGGCATGAGATAAAGATGGAAAAGCAAGGCAAATGAAAAGACGGAAGTGCAACGAGGTGATAATGATAAGTTATCTGTTTTTTGGGTACAATGTTATGCTATATCTAAAAATCAAATAACGAATAAAAAGTGGCAGAGGTGGGATTCGAGCCCAAGTAATGAGGGACGCAGAACAACCAAGCAAAATGCTTTTACCATCGCAAAGTGAAACGAAGTGATAATGATAAGCTTACTTTTTTTTATTGTACAGTGATATGCTATCTAAAAATCAAACGAATAGTAAAAAGTGACAGAGAAGTGGATTCGAGCCTGTAATGAGGACACATAACAACCAAGCGAAATGCTTTTAGTCAAATTATTGCAAACAAAATATATATGCCTTTTCTTAATGTTTTTGGGGCACCAAAAAAAATGATTGGGATGAGGCCCTCTGTTACAACACAACCTGTACAGCCCAAAGGCCGATTGTGCCTTCAGTCAAGTTATCGCAAACAATACATACATACATATATATATATATATATATATATATATATATATATATATATATATATATATATATATATATATATATATATATATATATATATATATACCTTTTCATAATGTTTTTGGGGCCCCAAAAAAAGTGGATTGGGCGGAGGCCCTGTGCTACAGCACAACTTGTACAACCCTAAGGCCGACCCTGTTGGTGTTGTCATGGTTCGATTCCTATTATCTTCGTTTTTTGGCAAGCTTAAAAACAAAAGTCCAGAATATTATTGTTTTATATAAGAAGATAAAAAACAAAGTTATCTAACCGGGCATACATCTGCTAATGGCTTTTGCACTTACCACTACACCACACTTGTTAAGGTTGCGCAAAAGTTTTATATATTTAGTACCTGAGTTTTCAATTATAGGGGGGTATTTAGGGAATTTTACATGATTTTTGGGGGCGGATCGTGGTCCTCCCCCGCTCTAATGAATATCTGCCCCTGAAGACAACATTTTATATATATATTTTTTACACAGATTTTGTCTAAAAAGAAAAAGTTGGTATGTTAGTTATTATGTTACTTTGTTTGGTTCAAACCTTTCTTAATTTACTTTTCAACTACAAGTACAATTGCACAAGGTATAAGGCTTGCACATATAATAGTGAGACTAAATAACATCAAGTACAAGAATATTGTTTGTTAGAAGAATTGAGAAAGAATATAAGAAATTCATTTATTCTCACTAATTCTAATGAGTGATTATAAAGATGCTATCCTCTAACAATACCCACTCATTTAGGAATGGTTGTGAATGATTGCAAGTTTTTTACTTCACAGTTCCATCGCTTTAGGGTTTGGCATGTTAGTAGATGTGTTAATGAAACAACTTATTGTTTAGTAAAATTTGCTTTGATTAATATTGATTCTATTTGGATTGAAGAAACTCATTTATGCATTGTTACTGAAATATTGCCTCAGATTTGAGAGCTAGCCGATAGAAATTTCTATTTCCCCATGGAAAATAGGGTGATTACAAAGATAAAATAAATACCATTTATATAAAAGATTACATCAATGCCTAACTAATTAACTAATTAATCAACCAACTAACTAACTTTTTCCAAACATCCTTATACTTGATTAAGTGCAAAAGAAATCATTCTCAACGATTTTTTTTTCCAAACATCCTTACTTGATTAAGTGAAATTTAAAACCAATTATTTAGTATAAGTTCAAGAACTAAATTAATATTTTATATTTTTTTTAATTGTCAAAGCAGAATAAACTAAGGACTTAGGTGCAAACTTTAAATTTTAAGAGGACCAAAATAAATACTATATATAAAATTTGTGAAGATTTCTATTTTTGAGAGTGTGCAAGACTGCAAGTACACACCCTCACCATTGAATAGACCTGCCCAAGGAGAAAGTTTTTGTTTACTCTATTTTCTTTTGGTAAACTAAAGTATCATCCACGATGAATGCGAGACTAATCTTTCAAGATTCAAGATCTATTTAAGGGGTTGGCTTATCCCAATAAATGTTTTCCCATACGCACCGTCAATGATCAAACTCATGACCAAATAGTTAAGGGACCCAAATATCTACCACTCCACATCATGTTGGTTTTATTTACTCTATTTTTCTCTTTTGTGTGTTGCTTCACAACCCATTTTAACATACTCTCTTTTAAAATATTTACTTTTTAAGTATAGCCCATTTTATACTCTCTTTCAATTTTTACTTTTTTAGTCCATTTGAGAAATGAACCATTATGCTTATAAGTAGTTGTGCATATATCTTCATACATTACAAGATTAAATCCACTTTTACAAACAAAATACTCATAGTTTAAATTTATCAAAAGAAACCATGCCAACAAAATTTACTTTTATCGTAAACTTCAAAGTCCACATAAACATGGATTGGAGAATTTATTTGTCTACTTTTGAATGTCATGTGAGTCCTCCAAGAGATATTGCCTCAGGCTTTGAACAAGATCATTCACACTCATGCAATATTTCTCCTCCATCTGCATTAGACATAGCTCAAATTAAATTTGAAGACCAAAATGACTTACCAAAAAGACATTTAGGGATGTGTTTGCAATTTTGATACATTCAGAGACTATAATGACAGTGTCTCAGACATTTAAAGACCAAAATAACTGTTTACCTCTTGTATTATATTTACCTGAGCAATGATCGTAACTTTAAGTGTGGAAGTTCCAAATGGCAATACACTGCTACTAGCAAGAGAGAGATGAAGATTCTGAAGCAAGGTCATTAACCTAAACACAATATCCTTTTGTTTCTCACAATGGATTCCAATAAGAATTTCCTTCTCTAAGACTCTTGCCCCAACCTTAGGTAGTTGTTGTGCTTTCTTGAATTCATGCCCACTATTGTTAGAGTTCTCTTCACATGAAATATTGGTTTCCTCATTTGAGCATGCTTGAGATTTCTTCATGAATATGATTGAATCTCCTTTTTTCCTTTTATTTTGATTCTCTAGCTCTTTTACCCGCTCTTGAAGTTGTTTCACGTAATTGATTGCTTCTCGAAGTATATAGGTCTTATCAGTCTACACATTTATAGGAAATAGTCTTTGAATTATAAGATGAAGTTGTGTAAAAGCATTATTAAAAGTGTTATTAATTGTGTAAAAGCATTATTAAAAGTTGCAAAGTGTTATTAAAAGTGATGAGGGATTAAAAACGAAAAATACAAATTTTTGTGGGACTAAAAACAAAAAACTCTAATTTTGTTGGGGTCAAAAACATATTTAACCCTTTTAGATAAGTCAAAAATTAACTACGTGTTAATGAATTCAACACAGGGCAACCAGACAATGAAAATCAGTATAGCATCAAAAAAGAGAAAAGGACAGCCATAAGCAGAAGAGCATAATGAGAAAAAAAGACAAGCAGCAACATATCTGGTCCAAAGGTACAAAAAGCAGAAGATCATCCTACTTCTATAAACCTGTATCGTCTTTAAGTTTACGTTTTGGTGGGAAGAAAAAAAAATTTCACACCATTTACCTATGTATTCCTCATTTTATACCCAATTGTTTATTAATATATCTCCACTCTATATTTTTGGACCAACATATCCCCACTCTATATTTGTGTCCCACCATTTACCAATATACCCCTCATTTTGTACCCCACTGTTTATCAATATACCCCCACTATATATTTTTGGACCGACATACCCCTGACAATTTTTTTTCTCCAACACTTTTTTTTTATTATTATCAAAATGTACCCCTCATTTTATACCTCACTGTTTACCAATATACACTCACTCTATCCGAGAACTATTAATACACAATCGTTGACTTCCCCACTTTTGGTGGGAAAATTTTATTCCCACCATTTACCAATATACCCCTCATTTTGTACCCCAATGTTTACCAATATACCCCCACTCTATATTTTTGGACCGACATACCCCCACGCTATATTTTGTACCCCACCATTTACCAATATACCCCTCATTTTGTACCTCACTGTTTACCAATATACCCCCACTCTATATTTTTGGACCGACATACTCCTGACAAATTTGTTTTTGGTCCAACACTTTTTTTATCCACTTTTGGTGGGAAAATTTTATTCCCACCATTTACCAATATACCCCTCATTTGTACCCCACTGTTTACCAATATACCCCCACTCTATATTTTTGGACCGACATACCCCCACTCTATATTTTGTACCCTACCATTTACCAATATACCCCTCCTTTTGTACCTCACTATTTACCAATATACCCCCACTCTATATTTTTGGACCGACATACCCCTGACAAATTTTTTTATTATCAAAATGTACCCCTCATTTTGTACCCCATTGTTTACCAATATACCCCCACTCTATTTTTTTTGGACCGACATTGTTGCCTCATCCCACCAAGGGCTATTGTTGCCTCTTCGTCTTATATATATGTGTTGCGTATTTTTATACCCCCTTATAAAATGTTGATGTTTTTTCGAAACTACATCTATAGGCCTGTTAATCACCTCCTCGTGCATCGCACGGGTAATCGTCCTAGTATTTATTAAAATAGATATTGTCAAAAAATAATTATTAAAATAGTTAAGTTATATTATTGGTTTAATAATGAGTGCGTATGGACCACAAATCTGTGAAAGTGAAATTTAGTTTTCACATACTATCATTTTCTGCCACCCTACATCACTTTCTCTTATACTAGAGTTTTGTGCAATTTCTCTTTTTTAATTTGTCTATAAGTTTATAGTGGTAAGTGCATTAATGGCATCTAAGGAATCATTCATGAACAATGTTGAAATCATGTATATGTGACATGAATAATGATTATGTTCTATGTTGTAATTTGTAAATAAAGTTTTAGAAACTAATTCATAGAAGAAAATAAGAGAATATTATATTGAATCAACTTAAAAAAATGTTGAGGGTAGATCGACTTTACTTTTGTTAAGAATGTTCATTTGCTGATATTATTACCAGTATTCGATATTGGATTATACATAGCATTACTATACATTTCTTATTTATTGCAGGTTGGTTACTTGTCAGCACAGGTTTAACTTACTATGTATTTGAAAGCCTCTGCCCAAGCGAGTATTTTACAGAAAGCTAACAAAGGAATTCCATTAATAACCGGCCATTTTGATTCTTTGGAACAACTCCAACTCCATAAATCTAATAGATCTTCGAGAGTGATTCATATATTCAATCCATAGAAATTTGGGACTTCGATCGGTTTAGTGGTATGTGAAATACTCTTGTTTCTTGTCTTAGCTCAGTTTGATGAGCATATCTTAGTTTGCAAAGGGTTAGAATAACCCTTGTACTCTCTTCGATTAATTTTTCTTATTAAAAAAAACTAAACAACTTAACGAAAATTCTTACTTATCGAAAAAAAAAACAAGAAACTAACCTTCTTCAATCCGGGTATGGTGGCAGATAGTGTTATGAACCTCTCAGTTAGTACTTGTCTCCTTCTCCTCTCAGCCATTATATGATGTTGTATCTCAGTTGATGACTTTCTATGTCTAACCTTCTTGCTTCCTTGCTTTCCCTTTTGTATATCACTATTATTAGTAGCAGGTTCCACAGTTGAGTTTTCAAAAGACAAAATGTAAGTAGATTGAGATGTTGTTGTTGTTGTAAATTTGTGTAAAGTAGCATCTTCTTCAGAGATTATAGAGTTTGAACTATTATTTCTCTTGAGCATCTTGTTGTTGGTGTCATCATCATCATCATCTAAGTCAAAGCTAATTGCCTCCTCATCACAAGATAAGTTAATATGATCCATTGAGATCAATGTGTTGCCACTATCAACATTATTAACAACATTATTATTGTTGTTACAATATTGCATAGTGGAATTTGAAGAGAGGTAATTATCAATAGCATTCTCAAAAGAGAAACTACTTGGTTCAAAATCTATTACAAACTTGTCACCTTCCAAAGTGTTCATGTTACAATAATCTTCACCACATAAATTGTCTCCTCCCATTTCCTATAAGAACATTAGCAAAACAACAAGAGGTAAATTACTAAAAATATATAATAAAAAAAAGATTATATTGATCAATCATATAACTATATATGTCTCATTACCAAGGAAGAAATCCACTTTTCCCACGACTCATCCATGACAAGAAAAAGATTAATTGGTTTGGGAGAAGTACTAAGTAGCTAGGAGCTTGTGGCCAATCACCAAGGTGAAACTTTTAGGTTTAAGTACTGTCTGTCTAGACGAATCACCTTTGAATCTGACATGAAAGCATAGACACACGTTAAACATGGAACTTTAATTTCCATCGTTGGATGGAGGGTCCTTTGTAAGGTGTGATATGGGGATACATGCACAGACCAATCTTGTCTTGTTTCCAAACATGGGTATCAATAATTTAAAAATGGGGATCAGTAGTACTACTCCACTCTAGTCATGATGCTTTCAAAAACCTGCGCACGAGGTGTGCTGCTGTGCAATTAACAAAATATTAATAAAACATTAGATTTGAAAATAGGTTATTCTATCTTAGTGAGTTACATACATATACAATATACAAATATTATAATTATCACATGGCATATATAAAATTGAAGGGCATTTTTAAATTTTGATATTTCCATCATCGACAACATGCCTATAAATACTTTCACACATTTTGCTATTAAAATCAATTCTTATAAAAAACAACAATGTCCTATTTTATAATTTTTTTTAGATAGTGTTATGGAGAAAAATTCTACACATGATATTCGCACCCCCCTCTACTCAAAAGGCCAACAGATTGGGCCTTCAACAGCCAAAGCCCACATTCACACATCAAAGGGCCCATAACGCACCTCCACAACGAACGAACCAGATCATCACACTTAAGTGCCTCTTAAGCCTATAAATACAACATTTATTATGAAAAGAGAGGTACGCATTAATTAATATAAGACTTGCATTAACTCTACAGTTACTGACTTTAGCATCGGAGTGACTGTGCAGGTACACCCAACCTCAGCTCGGAATATCCAACTCGGACGTTACCTATATTGATTAAAACCCTATCATCTACCAACTATCTCGGATCTTGTATATCCATGGATACGGTACAGAACATTGGCGACCACAGTGGGAGTTTCCCGAATTCAAAAATCTTCAACCCCTTTTTCTTTAATCAATCATGGACCCCGAGTTAAGAACCGGTGCGCGGATAGCAAGTATCATTCAATCCCAGGAGGGGGGGACTCCGGAAGGAGTAGCGGTAACCCAATCTGTTTCGGATCGAAATATCAATAATCGAGGATCGGCTTCAGCCCGACTTCGTTCACCTCCTACGGTTATCCCCGTTCCAGTAGACACTTTACAACAGCTAGTCCAAATTCTAAATCAACATAATGAGGCATCTCAGGCTAGGAGTCTCCGTATCTCGGAGCTGGAAGCCGAGATTGCAGGGTACCAAGCTCGAGACGTTGCAGACCGGAATTCTCCACAGCGTTATGCTCAGAGAATTGACCAGGCAGAGGAGCTCGAACAACTCGGCAGAGTAACTGAACCTCGAAGGCGACATCGTTCTCCTCCAAGGCGGCGTCATTATCATCGCTCCCCCCCAAGAAGACGAGGAAGAGAAGAACCTAGGGCGCCTCTTAGAGATATGGGCGACTCTGGGGAAGAATATTCATCTTACGCTTCATCTTCACCACTAAAGCGACAATCTAGAAGCAGAGAGACTCCTCCAAAACGAGAGCGTCATCACCATAATAAAAGAGCCCCAGAACTTAAACAAAACTGTTCCAGACATCAACCTCGTCAAGCTCGGAACCAAGATAAAGCACAAGAAGTTAAACCACCAAGAAAATGACCTTTCACCTCTGAGATAGATTATTTCCCCGTTCCCCGAGGCTTAGAGAAACCTCCTGAGCATTTAAAAATTTATGAAGGACTCGGAGACCCAGACATTCATCAAGAATATTATGAAACCATGATGCAATATCGGAATGCCCCAAGTCAGATCATGTGTAGACTTTTCTCTCTCACTCTTGATAAATCTGCAGGTTTATGGTTTAGAGACATCCCGGCAAATTCAATCTCGTCTTGGGAGCAACTCTCCAAGTTATTCTCGGCAAGCTTTGCACATTCAAAAGTAAGACCGAAGTCATGGATGGTTTTGCATGCAGTCCACCAAACCGATGAGGCCGGAAAGGTACATGGTTTGAATGAGGATTTTCGTTTATATTTCCTATCCCAAGGTTTGCGAAGAGGCACTTTATTTCAAATTGATGTAAGCATAAACCAACCCTCAACCTTAGGGGAGTTCCTCCGACTTTCAGAAAAATACATAGATCACGAGGAAGGTGATGAAGCTAGCAAATTCTTTGTGAAAAACGAGCCAACCAAACCAAAGTGAATAGGCCTCGAACCGAAAAAACAAATCCAAGCACGTAGAAAATTTCTGAGATTTCGGACCGGCGGCCCATCTAGGGAATTCAAACCTCGGCAGGGAAGACATCGGGACTACGCCGAACTCATATGTGGCAGAGAGAAGATCCTGCAAGAATGTCAAAACAATGAATTCAAGCATGTAAGATATCCTGATCCTATTGCCCCAAGACTGGGATTAAGGAACAACAAATATTGTCGTTATCATCAAAGTGCCGGCCATGACACAAATCGGTGCAACACATTGAAGGACGATATTGAAGACCTTATCAAAAAGGGAAAGCTCGGACAGTATGTCAGAAAACCATTCCAACAAGATAAGAACGTTAAACAGGAGAAAGACGTTGACGAGGTAAAAGGAAAAGACATCGTGGAATACAACGAAGAGCCGGACACCCGACGGAGTAGGGGGCGACCGGTTGTGATGGTAATCTCGGGTGGTGAAATTGAAGGAGCAACGGCGAGAACGATTAAAAGAAAGTGGAAGGAAATTCAGTGTGTAGCATCTACCTCGTCAGCCCAAACTGTAGCAACTCGTCCTCCTTTGTCATTTGGGGACGAGGACCTACTAAACGGGAAGGTAAATGAAGACATTCCACTGTTGATCTCAGCAGTAATGGCTGAGAAAGAGATAAGAAGAATTTTAATTGACCAAGGCAGCTCTTGTGACATTATGTTCTTCGATGTATTAGAAAAGATCGGAATAGCACCAAAGGAACTTTTTCCTTATCGCGGAACGGACCTCTCCGGTTTCAATGGATCCCGAACTAGACCAATGTGTTATGTTGACTTGAGAGTCACTTTCGGAGAAGAACCCTTGTCTCGAACTGTTTTGATTAAATTCATGGTATTGCCTTGTTCATCAATTTACAATTGCATCATCGGTAGGCCGACATTAGGCAAACTCGGCGCTGTAACCTCTACGGTACATTTAAAAATGAAGTTTCACTCACAATGTAATAAAATCATAACTGTCAATGCCGATCTAGAATCCTCTGAAAGATGTTATTACCTACTTCTCAAAGTCGAAGTCGCTGCAAGAGAGGAGGCCGAACTTACATCAAAAGAAGCATCTACAAAGGAAGATAAAATGAAGTTCTCTGAAGTCAATGTGACGGATTTAGACGCACGGTATGATCCTGACAGCTCGGACGAGGAAAAGGATGGCTCAACATCTCTGAAATCCGAGAAAAGGCCAGAACGGCCAAAACCAGATGGTGCATTCATCAAAGTAATTTTGGGTGACGACCCGGAGAAGACGGTTAAAATCGGCGCAGAACTCCCAGATGAGATCAAAGCAGAATTAACCCCGTGTTTGAGGGAGCACGCCGATCTGTTTGCATGGTCAGCTGAAGATATGCCCGGTATTCCACCTGAGGTCGCTTGTCATCACTTATCTATATACCCTGGTGCGAAGTGGGTTGCCCAGCGCCAAAGGGTTCAGAATATAGAGAAGACTGAAGCAACGGCCAAAGCAGTAGACGATTTAGTTAAAGCTAAATTTGTAAATGAGCTTAAATACACTACTTGGCTCTCCAATCCTGTACTTGTTAAGAAATCTAATGGAAAATGGCGCATGTGCATTGATTATACCGATCTTAATAGGTCATGTCCTAAAGATGCTTTTCCGGTCCCAAATATTGATCGTTTAGTTGATCATGCAACGGGATTTTGCCTATTATCATTCATGGATGCATATTCAGGTTATAACCAAATCCCAATGTTTCCTCCCGATCAAGAGAAGACCGCCTTTATGACAGAGCGTGAAAATTTTTGTTACCGAGTTATGCCTTTCGGTTTAAAAAATGCAGGAGCAACATATCAAAGAATGATGAACAAAGTCTTCAAAAACCAGATCGGGCGGAATGTGGAAGTTTACTTAGACGATATGATCGCAAAAAGTAACCTAGTTGAATGTCATGTCACCGATCTTAGAGAGATCTTCGCCGAGATAAGGGGAAACAGAATGAGACTAAACCCGGAAAAATGCACATTCGGAGTCAAAGCCGGAAAATTTTTGGGATTTTATCTCACTGAAAGAGGAATTGAGGCAAACCCGGACAAATGCAAATCGGTAACCGAAATGAAGACTCCAAACACCAAGAAGGAAATCCAAAAATTAAATGGCATGATTGCAGCTCTGTCTCGGTTTATATCAAATGCCGCTTTCAAATCACTACCCCTTTTTAAACTATTAAAAAAGGAATCCGAGTTTATTTGGACCACAGAACGGGATGAGGCGCCACCCAATTGAAAAAGTATTGTCGGAGCCTCCAATATCGACCGACCTGAACACGGGAAGTATTATATTTATATCTCTCAATATCTGAAGAAGCATTAGGAGCAGTACTGGTCCGAGAAACAAAAGAGGGGCAAAGTCCTGTTTACTTTGTGAGCAAAGCGCTACAAGGGCCAGAACTCCGATATCAAAAAATAGAGAAAATCGCCTTGGCCTTAATCATAGCAACTCGGCGCCTCCGACATTACTTTGTATCTCACCAAGTGGTAGTTCGAACAAACCACCCAATCCGGCAAATTTTACATCGCCCAGATCTTTCAGGAAGAATAATTAAATGGGCAGTGGAACTTTCCGAGTTCGGCATCAAATATGAGTCAAGACCAGCAATGAAAACTCAAGTGTTGGCCGATTTTGTAGCAGAAATGACTTCGGCAGAAGCGGAGGATGAGATATGGACAATTCATGTAGATGGATCTTCCAATCCCAAAGGAAGTGGAGCGGGAATCATCCTTGAGAGTCCTTCAGGGGTTATTATAGAACTGTCACTCACTTTCAAATTCTCAACATCCAATAATCAAGCTGAATATGAAGCGTGTATCGCGGGTCTTCGTTTGGCTTTAGACCTCCGAATCACTCGTTTAAGCCTCCATACCGATTCACTTCTAGTCGTTTCCCAGATCGGAGGGCAATATGAAGCAAAAGAACCAATCCTCCAAAAGTATTTGAATCATGTTCGGGCCGATGTTCTTTCTAAGTTAGCAAGCACCAAACTTGTGAGAAATCACCGATCAGTAATACAAGAGATCCTCAGCAAACCTAGTATCGAGGACGACCTACACTCGATTTCATCAGTGTACATAATAGGTGAAAGCAAAACATGGATTGCTCCTATTTTTAATTACATAACATCAGGTTTAGAACCTTCCGATCCTGAGGAAGCCAAAATCGTCCGAAGAAAAGCAGCTTCTTTTGCAGTGTTCAATGAACATCTTTATAAAAAAGCACTCTCTTCACCTTTGTTGAAATGTTTAGAACAAGAGGAGGCCGACTATGTGTTAATGGAAATTCATGAAGGAATATGTGGCCAACACTTAGGTGGTAGATCCTTAGCCAGGAAAGTGTTAAGGGCGGGATACTTTTGGCCAACCATTGAAGTCGACGCAAGGAACTACGTTAAGAAATGTCTGAGTTGCCAAATCCACGCAAACGTACATCTCGCACCTCCTACCGGTCTCACAACTCTTTCCTCCCCATGGCCTTTTGCGTGGTGGGGGATAGACATTCTCGGACCTTTTCCAAAAGCCCCAGGGAGGATCAAATTCTTAATTGTGGCAGTTGATTATTTTACTAAATGGATTGAGGCCAAACCATTATCCATTATCAAGGCAAAGAATTGTATCTCTTTTTTCAGAAAGGAAATAATTACCAGGTTCGGGGTGCCCGAGGTGGTAATCACGGACAATGGAACTCAATATGCTGACAAAGGTTTCAGGAAGTTGATGTCCGATCTAAAAATCAAACATCGCTTCACTTCAGTGGAACATCCCCAAACAAATGGTCAAGCAGAGTCGGCAAACAAGGTACTTCTCAACGGATTGAAGAAAAGATTAGAAACTGGGTTGAAGAACTCCCTTGTGTTTTATGGGCATACAGAACGACTCCACAAAGCTCCACGGGAGAAACACCTTTCCGGTTATCTTATGGGAGTGAGGCAGTCATCCCAGTCGAAATTGGGGAATTATCTTGGAGGACTTTGAATCTGAAATCACTGGACGACAATGGACAAGCTCTACGAGAAGAGTTGGACCTAGTGGAGGAAATCCGAGATCACGCATCCCTTAAAGAAGCCATCACCAAACAGAGGGTAGCCACCCGTTATAATCAGAAAGTCGTTCCAAGAGATTTTAATGTCGGTGATCTCGTTTTAAGAAGAGCCGATGTTGGGCAAAAAAATGCATCACAGGGTAAGCTAGCACCAAATTGGGAAGGTCCATATCGGGTTATTTTGAGAACGGGAAATGGAGCATTCGAACTAGAAACACTTGAAGGCAAGGCTATCCCAGCTAACTTGGAACGCCACCAAGCTCAAGAAATATTACAGTTAGAGTCCAAGGAGAGGAACAGACATCAATATAGATTGTAGGAATAGACTTCGCTTTGTTAAGGCATTCTATTCCGATCTTATTAATAATAGACTTCGCTTTGTTAAGGCATTCTATTCCGATCTTATTAATAATAGACTTCGCTTTGTTAAGGCATTCTATTCCGATCTTATTAATAATAGACTTCGCTTTGTTAAGGCATTCTATTCGATCTTATTAATATGAGACTTCGCTTTGTTAAGGCATTCTATTCGATCTTATTAATAATAGACTCGCTTTGTTAAGGCATTCTATTCCGATCTTATTAATAATAGACTTCGCTTTGCTAAGGCATTCTATTCCGATCTTATTAATAACAGACTTCGCTTTGTTAAGGCATTCTATTCCGATCTTATTAATAATAGACTTTGCTTTGTTAAGGCATTCTATTCCGATATTATTATATATACTTCGCTTTGTTCATTAGTCCGACTTAAAATTCTACTGACCCAAGATAAAACAGGGGGGCAGATATATCTGAAATGCATCCTCAAACAAAAAGGAAGCCGTGAAAAGAAACTAGTAACAATATCATTACAAAAAATACCGGTTACGGCCGGGTCCTCAAGTTCAAAACAAATGAAAAACAAATAGCTAAGTCTTCTTAGGAGGATAGACGACCCTAGACACTTCATCGGTTACTGGGTCGAACTCAACAATGTGCCCATCATGAACTGAAAAATCCGGTTTCAGAATATTGGGATCGGCAACAAAGTCGGGAATGACCACAGCAACTTGGTCAGGTGCATTATTGAAAGCTTCTACTTCTTGCCCCATCTGAATTGCCTGCATCCGATCTTCAAGAGCTTTAGCTTTCTGTTCGGCAAGTCTCTTTATCTGCTCCTGAAGTTCGGGAAAGTTTTGGGACGAGATTGTAGCTTCCATCTCGGCCAGTTTATCATATTTTTCCTTGAGCTCAACAGCATCTTTTTCAATTTTTTCCTTAGCCAGCTTCAGTTCGGCTTCAAGTTCCAGGCGCTTGGCTTCCAAATCTTCAGCCACCTTTTTCTGAAGATCCGCATCTTTCTTGAATTTTTCAAGATCGGCACGGAGTGGACTTACGGCTTTCCGAGAAGCCTCGTGCTTAGCCTCAAGATCTACAAAAATACACGGAAAGCATAAGTAAATTATAAACCCCAAAAAATAAACAGAGATAGAATTGACGAACTTAGAAACCAGAAGCCATACCTTTGATTTTCAGAGCAGCATCCTTTTTCTCCTCTTTCACCAGATCGGCCATCCTCGATAGCACCAAGATAGAAACTCCAAAAGGATCTGCTTGGAACTCCTCGGTCTTAAGAGTCATATATGCTTTTGGATCAAAAGGGGCGGACTTGTGTTTCTTGCTCTTCTTTGAAGGAAAGTCAGAGCGATCACTGATTTCAATCGCGCCTTTTGCCCGATCTTGAGGACTCGACCTAGGAGGAAGACGACTTGTTGTGGTCTTTCTTTTCCTGGTGAGAGGCTGCTCTTCTTCACCGGCTACCTCGGAATTAACCACGGTAATAGGTTGGGCATAAGTAACAGGCGCTGCAGAAGTTCCTTCAGCAGCGACATTACCAACAACCCCGACATTCTGCACCGCCTCTTCAACATTAACAAGTGCAAGGGCTTTCAAAGCCGCCATCCTGCTCTTTGGGGCCATCTCGTCTGCAGAAGAAATGTTCGGTTAGCATACAGATTATAAGAATAAACATCGGCCGAAACATCAAGTTTAGATTCAACTACATATTAGAGAAAACCGACCTAAAACCTTCTCAGCCTGCTCAAATTTAACAGTTTCTACCAACAACTTAGTATCAAAACCCCATTGATTGGGTCGGTTTTCGTTATTGGTAACGACCCGATCTGCAATAAACATCAGCATCTTCAAAGTTTTCTTATCTTCCACACTTAGATGCTTCTCATCGACAGAGTGTTTGACATTGTCGTCGCGGCGAGTCCAACCAAGAGGAAATTTGGTGGTCAAAACAATATCATTTTCGGCATTATAAGAACCGACCCGATCCACTACCGTAGGCAACACCGGCTCAACCCAAAAGAACTTGTTCTTCCATTCATATTTTAGGCTCTCTGAGTACGGCCGAAATACCCTTACACCTTTCCTTGATCTGAGGGTGTAATGCTCCAAACGGGCCGGTCTTCCACTGTTCTTCTCCGTTCGTTTGTTTATCTCAAACATATGCAAGAAAAGCTGTAAAGAGAGGGGCCGACCTAAATGAAGGCATACGAGCTCGAAAGCACGTACAAAGGCCCAAGCATTGGGGTGAAGTTGTAAAGGGGCTACCTCTAACCTCGCCAATACAGACTGCTGAAAGGCAGTTGGTGTGTGGAAATGCCACATACACTTGAGTGCAAGTATACACTGTCCAAAAACAAGTAGTAAAAAGATCGAACCCACAGAGATTGAAAAACTCACTTTTAAAACAAATATAAAGTAATAAAGTGTAAAGTCACTAAGTAACAAAATAATTTTGGATTTTGTTTGATGATCACAACTAAGTTAGAAAGAAAGCAAAGTAAAATTGTTGATAGTGTAAAAGAGAAAAGCTAGTTGGAATGTCTTCATCAAGTAATTTACTTATAAGTGTATGATGCAGTATGTGATGCAGCTACATTGAATGCTGTTGCATTAGCTATGTGCCTTTCGGTCACTTTCTTCAGAGTATCATTACCAAACTCTTATGATCCTTGTTCTATGCACGATAAAGAAAGGGGTGTTAGTGCCAATCTTGCCTCCTAACAAGTATTCACTTTGCTTAAGTGAATTCACTCTTGTATTTTAAGTACCCACAATTATCCTATGGACTATACTATCCTATGTCTAGGACTTAGCATGGTTTTCACAAAGTTTTCTTTATGTAAAACACTCACCCATATTAGTTCTTGAGTTCTTAATTGTAAGCCATGTCTGGTCATTTACAAATCTACTTATTCTAAGTGATCAAGTTCAAAATAAGTTTTGAAAAGATTATCAAGCAAGAACTAAAGTACAAACATACATACATGCAACATACTTACTTAAAAGCTCATTAAATGATTAGAACATTCCAACTAAGAAAGGTTTAGCTAACAAGAGACATTGCAAGATATATATAAACTGAATAGACCATGTTTATATATATAGAAATCACAAAAGAGAAACAACAAGAGTAAAGTTACAAATGTTGAAAACCTTTGTATGAAGTCTTCTAGCAATGCACTAACATTACTCCTTAGCACTATACAAACACTATGAAAATGAGTTAAGGAGGATTTATGAATTCCTTCCTCTTCCTCTAAAAATATAAAAACTAACTATGTATATTGAAATTTTGATCTAACTTATGGATTGTGATATATTTCCAAATGAAGATGTGAGGTCCTTTTATAGCCTTCAAGTGAGGTGCTTCCTTTCTTCATGTTGAAGTCATCTTGAGTGGATCATAGCTGTAGTTGCTTTCAGAGGTTTATCCATGTTGAAATCTTTGACTTAATCATATAGGGCGGTTCCATGGTGTTAGAACAAGTGTCCCTATGTTGATGACTCTTCAAAGCTAAGCCTATAGCTATGTGTGAATGGTAGGCGCTACTATACAAGTTTGGATGGCATCGGGGAAGCAGCAGAGGTCATCACATTGCATGTGGATGTATATGAAACAGTCGCTTATTCACCAAGTAGTGCTGTAATTGATGCAGGATCGGTCGCGGGAGCATTGATGCGCACAACATTGAGACTGCACTGAACAAAAACATCAAACATACCACAATATATCCAAAATGGCTTAATAATAACTATAACCATTCAAATCACTCAAGATATCATATATCACACTAAATACTATATAAACTCTTTATTATTACTTGAAAGAGAGCAAATACTAAGTTTAAACATATGAAATACTCTATATAAAATAGAGTTATCACACCCCCAAACTTAAACCATTGCTTGTCCGCAAGTAATGACAAAGACAAACTATAAAAAACTAAAATTCTAGAAGATAGATAAGCTTGATTTTTGGATTTTCATGAGGAGTTCCCTATGAACTTCATTTATCAACAATTTTTCTTGTGCCTTTATTTCTTCAAAACTACCAAAGCTATTCAAACTCTTTTGTGTGTGTGTGAACCCACTGAGTTGAGATTGGTTCCAATACTAAGTGAAAAATTTCCTCCTAGCCTTTGAAAGGATTGGTTCATCTTTGGTCACACCAAAATATTTTTCAAAAGAGAGTTTAGACTCACAAAATTTTCTCAAGTGTTGGGGAGTTCTAAAATCAAAGGACTTGTTTGAATCTTTCAAAGCTTTTTGAGCCAATGTAATTTTCTATTTTTTTGTGTGGATCTTTTGAGCAGATGCAAATACTTTTTGAAGTGTTTTTGTGCATTGATTTTTTCTCGCATTTTGCTTTTTCTTGAAGGCGATTTACATTGATGCAAAAACAGACCGATAATGCTTTTCTTTTTCTAGCTCATATTACCTTCCTCATCGACCTCCGGATGCAAATGCACTTTGGCATGTGTCTTTGACCTCCAGATGCATATATTTTTCTTTGCACTTTGGCATGTGTTCAGCTTTTTTTTTTTTTTTGAACTATCCTCCGATACATTTATTCCTGCATGGCATGTGTCTTTGACCTCCAGATGCATTCATGTACTTAGGCACGTGTATAGTTTCAAAAGATTCGAGGATATGGCTTGTCCACATTTTTGTTTTCTTTTTCTACATTGTTTACTCTTATACTTTTGAAATTCAGCCTTTGTTTTTATAAAACACCCCCAAACTTAATTCTTTAAGCTCTTCTTTCTTTTTAGTAAAGCTTTGTTTTGACCTAAGCTTACCAAAAATTCCCTTGCATCGATTGATCTTTAAATAGCAAGGTTCTTTTCACAAACTCGTTTTGAAGTGTTGAAGTGAAAATAATTTTGGTTTTTTCCGAGAAATAAGGCTTCTTTTTCTCTTTTTCATCATTGAAATTCCATCCATAGGGTTTTTACCATATTTTTGAAAAACTGATCTTTTCTACTAAAATACTTAGATACTACTTTGTTAAGTACATCTAATATTTAAACAAACTAAAAACTATTTAAAACATATATATTTACTATCTAAAACATATTAATTAAACACACAACATATTAGATAGAAACAAACATAATTAAACATAACATGCAAATCCCCCAAACTTAAGGGGTTGTAGTGCCCTCACCGCAAATTTGTTCGAGAAAAAACAAACCATTTGTTCAAAATAGGGGAGAGGGATTAGTACAACCAGGGAAATAGTTCAGATAGAAAACAAAACAAGCATTAGTAGTAGTAGGTGAAAGCTTGTAAATTGATACTCATTTCTTTGCTCCACTCCTAATTCTGGTGCTTTGCCTGGATGGAGGAGTGTGTTTCACCTTCTGCTTCTTCTCCTTGGGCTTGCTTGGTGTTTCTTCTCAGAGGTGCGATGCACCTCCTACTCGTGTAGTTGCGGGAATTTGTTGGAATTGATGCAGTGCATCGGTCTTGATCGCATCGATTTCTTCCTCTTAGGTGTTAATTTTGCTCGCCTTCCCGCAGTTGCTTGAAGAATTTCTGAGTGTTGTGCAATGCTTCCCTCTTCTGTTTAGCCATTTCTTCCAGAACCATTTTAATTGTTGCCTCATCATGCACAGTTGTTGCTTTTTGTGATGCAACAGCAAGTGATACAGAGCATCACTCGCATCTCAACAGATTTGAGTTATTTGTCTTTCTTTGCGAGATGATTCTTCACCTTGATCTCCTTTGTTGAGTCCTTCTTCTTCTCTTTCCCGCAAAATATCTTTCGAAGAGCGTAGAAACAACATTAGAAATAATGTTGCTTGGGTCAGAAGGTACTGCTTGTTCTGTTGGCATAACAGGGGTTGGTTCTTCTGTGTGAGTTGTTTGTTGTGGTTCAGTTCTTGGAGATGGTGGTGGAGGGGTTGTTTGTGGTGGTGATTGTGATAGGACTGGTGGATCATTGAGGGAGGGTAATGGTGATTTTGGAATGGAGGAGGATTCTTGGTTAGGTGAGATGATGGGTGTTTTGGTAACTGGTGAAGTGATAGGGGTTTCTGGTTGGGTTGATGCTGAGGTTTTGGCATATTTTTGCCTAGCAATTTCTTCTAAAATTACTCCTCTAGCCTGCTCCTCTTCTTCTTCATCAATTTCCTCATCACTTTCTTCCTCCTCTTCTTCTTCTAATTCCTTATCCATTTCTTTTAATTCCTCATCCTCAGCTTCAGATTCAGAATCATATAATTCTTCCACAACAGGTTCTACCACAACCTTCTTTTGTACTTTATATTGCTTTCTAGTCACCTTTTTCTTGGTGCTAGTTTCCTCTACCTTCTCCTTACCTTTTCCTTCTTCTTCAGCCTCTTTCTCTTCTTCTTCTTCACCTTCACATCTCAATACCCAACTTGGGAATTCAGGGGCATTCACTTGGCCCACAAGATCAAAGATCTTGTCAAAGACCAATTGAAGCTATCATGTTGATCATTCCGAAATTTCCATACATCCTCTCGCTTCGCATGTAATGCTCTTGCATTGCAGTGCGGGGCCTCTTACATTCATCAATTTTTCCTTCACTTCAAAGACTAAATTATTACAGGGGAAATTTCCTTTGTTCATTAGCAGCTATAGGGACACCTTCTTTCATGCATAATTCAGTTATAAGACAAGGGAAAAACAGAAATCCCTTTGACTTATTTGAACATGCAAGAATTTCCCTAGCAATCAATCTACCTATGTCTACATGTCCCTCAGAGAGAATTGTATCTAACAAGATCAATCTCTCTTTGGTCATAGCATATGTGTGTGATGTAGGCAGAATTGAATTAGCTATGAACAAATGTCAATTACCTAATGCATTTATCAAATAGTTACTTCTAAGCTTAATCTCATTAGGTGTGAATTTCTCCCAAACAGCCCCTGGTATGGCAATCCTATTCCTTATTTCTTCCATTTCTTTCTTAAAGGCATTGGCCACTCTATTCTCAAAATCATTCCCATTATATTTCAGCATATAATGTTCATTTAATTTCTTGGCATGGAAGTGTACAATTTTACCTCTCACCATGGAAGTGTAGGAATGTTCAGCTCCTTCTTGTGGTGTGATTCCATCATAGAACTCTCTCACTATGTCTTCAATGTAACCTCCTATTGGTAGCACGAAGTGGTCCCAATTGAGATTGGCCACTGTTGACATGAATGATGGGCTAGCCTTCTTCAGATCATATCCTCTCTCGGGCAATAGATGCATGTTCCACAGATGAACATTGTCATCAGTTCTGATTGATGATTCCTTGGCTTTGCCTTTTCTTGATGATGATGATCCTGCATGCATGGCTTTCTTCTCTTTTTGGGGAGTTCTGCCCGCTTGCTTGCACGATGTTTTTCTGTCTTTGATTGTTTATTCACCATTGTGATTGCTATGAATTTCTAGGTTTTGATTGCTTGTGTGATTGAGAAAAAAATTGGATTGAGAATGGGAAGGGTGGTTTGTGTTTCAGATGAGAGAATTTGTGAGAGTTTGCAAATGAAGGGGTAACAGTAACAATACAATGCTTTATGTTTTGGGAAGAGGAAGTTAGTGGATTTATTAGGTAGCCGTTAGCATGCGCGCTACGCATGCATCTTGCCAAGTGTCTTGCTTTGGCTACCAATGTGTCATTAATCTTACTTATCCTCCTTTGATCTTCCTGAAGCCTTATGATTCACACTTAACCAATTTTCTTCAAGTTTATAATTTTTTACGATGTAGGCACGTTTTTCCTCAATGCAGTGCATTTGATGCAAAGTGCATTAGTTTCTGCATTTGCAAAACAACTAAAAACATAAAATTGCACAAAAATAATTAAAAATAATGGGTTGCCTCCCATTAAGCGCTTGTTTTAAGAGTCTTGTCAGCCTGACTACCTCTTTTCACTTAGAGATTTTGCAAATAGGTGGTGGTTTTGTCTCTCACCACATGTTCACCATAGTACATTTTAACTCTCTGACCATTCACCTTGAAGACAGTATTTGAGGATTTATCAAATAAGTCTATTGCTCCATGTGGATAAACCTTTATCAACTTAAATGGTCCTGACCACATTGACCTTAGTTTTCCAGGAAATAGCTTCAACCTAGAGTTGTATAGCAGAACTAGTCCTCCTTCTTTCAATTCTCTTCTGTGAATTTTCTTGTCATGCCATTTCTTAGTCTTAGCTTTGTAGATTTCAGCATTCTCATAAGAGGTTTGCCTAATTTCTTCTAGCTCATCTAGCTCTATCATTCTCTTTTTACCTGCCTTGTTCAAATTGAAATTGAGCTTCTTGATAGCCCAATAAGATTTGTTTTCCAATTCTACAGGTAAATGGCATGCTTTTCCATAGACTAATTTGTAGGGGACATTCCTAAGGGTGTTTTGAATCTGTTCTATATGCCCATAAAGCATCATCCAAATGTAAAGACCAATCTTTCCTATTTGGACTTACCATTTTTTCTAGCATTCTCTTAATTTCCCTATTGGATAATGCCGCTTGTCCACTAGTTTGAGGATGGTATGTCAGAGCTATTTTATGCTTAACTCCATACTTAGCTAGAAGGTTTTCTATGATTTTATTGCAAAAGTGTGAACCTTCATCATTAATGATAGCTCTAGGAGTTCCAAATCTAGTGAATATATTTATTTGCGTAAACTTACTCACCGATTTAGCATCATTATTAGGTAATGCTATCGCTCTACCCATTTGGACACATAATCAACAGCTACTAAGATATATAAATTGCCAAAAGAGGGTGGAAAAGGTCCCATGAAATCCATGCCCCAAACATCAAATAATTCAATTTCTAAAATATTTGTTCTAGGCATTTCATGCTTATCGTAAATATTTCTGCTCTTTGACATTTATCACAAAGATTTGACCATAGAATAAGCATCTTTAAATAAAGTAGGCCAAAAATAACTTGCATAATACCTTAGTTTCTTTGTTCTAGTGCTTCCAAAGTGTCCTCCCATAAGGTGCGAGAATGGCAATGCGAATAATCGCTTGTTGCTCCTCTTCGGTATGCATTTCCTCATTAATTGATCGGGGCACATCTTGTAAAGGAATGGATCATCCCAATAGTATTGTTTAACCATGTGGAAGAATTTTCTCCTTTGTTGATATGTCATACTCATTTGGTACCACTTTACTTGCAAGGAAATTTACAATGTCAAGAAACCATGGTGCAGATGCATTTGATGCTCCTGCATTGCTTATAGCAAATGCGTTTCATGTTTTGCATTGACCGTGATTGCCAATAGTTTCTCATCCGAAAGCTTTCCTTGATTTCTTCTCCTTGTGTACCAAGTAATTCTCCTTCAATCCTTGATAAATGGTCTGCTACTTGGTTTTCTACTCCTTTCTTGTCTCTAATTTCAAGATCAAATTCTTGTAGGAGTAAAATCCACCTTATCAGTCTTGGCTTTGCATCCTTCTTTGAAATTAGATACTTAATGGCAGAGTGATCAGTATAGACAATAATTTTAGTGCCAACTAAGTATGATCTAAATTTTTCAAATGCAAAGACCACGACTAATAATTCCCTTTTTTCGTGGATTGTGTAGTTCACTTGAGCTTCAATTAATGTCTTGCTAGCATAATATATGGAATGAAAGACCTTATCATACCTTTGCCCTAGGACTGCTCCTACTGCAAAGTCACTAGCATCACACATTAATTCAAATGGCTTGCTCCAACTGAGTTACTATAATTGGTGTCTTTGTCACCAATGCCTTTCTAAGCTTGTCAAAAGCTTCTATACAAGATTCATCAAAGTTGAATTCTACATCATGTTGCAGAAGCATACATAATGGTTTTGAGATTTTTGAAAAATCTTTGATAAACCTTCTATAAAAACCAGCATGGCCTAAGAAGCTCCTGATACCTTTAACTGTATTTGGTGGTGGTAGATTCTTAATGACATCAACTTTAGCTTTGTCTACCTCTAGACCTTTCTTTGAAATTCTATGTCCTAGCACTATGCCTTCTTGTACCATGAAATGGCACTTTTCCCAATTTAAGACTAAATTTGTTTCTTCACATCTATTGAGAATTTGTTCCAAGTTTGTTAAACAAACTTGAAATGTTTCTCCAAAGATAGAGAAATCATCCATGAATACTTCCATTGATTGCTCAATGAAATCTGAGAAAATAGACATCATGCATCTTTGGAATGTAGCAGGTGCATTACATAAGCCAAATGACATCCTTCTAAAGGCAAAGGTTCCATAAGGGCATGTAAAGGTGGTTTTGTGTTGATCCTCAGGCTCAATGGCTATTTGATTATAGCCCGAATAGCCATCTAGGAAACAATAGAATTTTTTCTCGCTAATCTATCTAACATTTGGTCTATGAATGGTAAAGGAAAGTGATCCTTTTTGGTAGCTTTGTTGAGTTTCTCGTAATCCATACTGATTCTCCACCCCGTGATGATTCTAGTTGGTATCAACTCATTCTTTTCATTGGCTATTCTGTCACACCCCCTTTCTTTGGTACACATTGGGACAGACTTACCCAAGCACCGCATCGATATGGGGTATATGATTCCAAAGATCTCTAGCCACTTAATAATTTCTTTTTCACAACCTCTTTCATGATAGGATTTAGTCTTCTTTGACTCTCTATGTTTGTTTTGGAATTTTCTTCCAAAATGACTCTATGCATGCATATTGAAGGACTAATTCCTTTGATATCCGCCATTTGCCAACCTATAGCTTTGGTATGCTTCTTGAGAGTACTAATGAGATCACTCTCTGTTTTGATGTTAAATCGAAGCAATGATAATGTAAAGTCTCATTTGTTCCTAAGAATGCATACTTAAGGTGTTCAGCAAAGATCTTCAATTCTAACTTAGGAGGTTGTTCTATTGAGGTAAGTTCTTCTTGAGAATTGGATCCTCAAGGTTGAGTGGTTCATAAGTCCTAGCCCACACTTCTTTACAAGAGTTTTCTATTGGCGCGATTTTCCTTTTCTAGTATTTTATCATCTAGTAATGCAGCTGCATCTAATGCATCTGCATTGGCTAAATGATCATACCGCTTGTAAAATTGTTTTTCTACCAATTGATCTAGAGAGAATAAGGATGAACACTCTTCCTGCTTCCTCTGCAGGATACTTCATAGCATTCATTACATTGAATTTTATCTCTTGATCATTCACTCTCATAGTGAGTTCACCTTTCTCGCACATCAATTATGGTTTTACCAGTTGCTAAAAATGGTCTACCTAGGATAATAGGCACTTCCTTATCTCGCATCAAAGTCAAGGATAACAAAATCTACAGGAAATACAAATTTGTCTACCTTAACTAGTATGTCTTCTATGATACCTTCAGGATAGGCTATTGATCTATCTCGCTAATTGAAGTGTCACGTTGGTTGGTTTTGCATTTCCTATTTCTAATCTGGTCAAAAATAGATTTAGGCATCAAGTTGATGCTTGCACCTAAATCACATAAAGCTTTACCAAGATAGGATTTTCCTATAGAAAATGGAATTGTAAAACTACTGGATCCTTCAATTTTCTAGGGATCTTATTTTGCATAAGCAAACTACAATCTTCTGTCATGGCATGGCAACTGTTTCAAACTCACCTAATCTTCTTCTCTTAGTAAGCACATCCTTCATAAATTTTGCATAATTTGGCATTTGTTGGAGGCTTCTACTAAGGGAACATTGATGTGTAATTGTTTTAGTACCTCTAGGAATTTACCAAACCGCTTCTCCTCATGTGCTTTTTTCAGTCTTTGAGGGTAAGGAGGAGGAGGGTATTCAGTACTAACTTAGGTAGTGGATTTTGAACTTCTTGTGATGCAGAGCACTAGATGCTTCGCATTGGTTTCTTTTTGATTTTTGGTTTTTCTCCCTTTTCTACACTTTCCTTCTCGATTAACTCTACAAGATCCTTACCACTTCTCAATGAAATAGCCTTAACTTGCTCTTTTCCTTTGGTTTGGGAAGGAGTAGCTTCAGTATTTGAAGGTAAGGCACCTTGTGGCCTTTGATACAGTAGTTGTGGCTAATTGACCAACTTGATTCTCTAAGTTCTTGATGGAAGCATCTTGGGTTTGTCTAGCGGTTCTAGATTCACCTATGAATGCTTTAAGCATGGTTTCTAGAGAATTATCAGTGGTAGGTTGAGAGTTTCTTTGGTTATTCTCGAAGTGGGAATCTGGTGGGTTGGTTGGTGTAGTTGGAGCGCTTCTAAAGTGCAGTGCACTATTGTTGCTCCATCTAAAATTTGGGTGATCTTTCCAACCAGATTGTAAGTGTTGGAATAAGGGTTGTTATTCCTATTATAACCTACATAATTTACAGAGATAGGGTTGCTAGAACACTCCTCATACAAGTGACCTCCTCCACAAGACACACAACTAGGTGTGCCCGGAGGTACTTGTTCATCACGCAACAGAAGGTTGTCTAGTGATGCGTGGTGCATTAGATGCTGAGCATTGCTGTAGTGAAGTTTTTCATCAAATTAGCTAGAGTGGCTACTTGAGCGGATAGAGCGGAGATATATCATTGATTTCATGTACCCCCGATGGTTTCTTTTGGGCACTTACCCTCTCAAGAGAGGCCAACTAGAGCTATTAGTCGCTATTCTATCAATTAATTCACATGCTTCATTGTATGATTGATTTAATAACACTCCACCGGATGATGCATCAAGCATTATTACGGTTTGAGGTTCTAAACCATTATAAAATGTTTCCATTTGAATAATAACAGTAAACCATGATGAGGACATTTTCTTAAAAGTTCCTTCCATCTTTCCCATGCTTCAAATAAAGACTCAAACTCTTTTTGTCTAAAAGATGTAATATCATTTCTTAACCTGGCATTTTTGATAGGTGGGAAATATTTTCCTAAAATTTTTTCACCATTTCATTCCATGAATGAATAGAGTTAGGCTCTAAAGAATTTAGCCAAGCCTTGGCTCTATCTTTCAAAGAATATGGAAATAACCTTAATCTAAATGCATTTTCACTAACACTGTAAAATAAAATTACTACATACTTCTAGAAATTGCCTTAAATGCAAATGAGGATCTTCATGAGGAGATCCTCCAAATTGACCAATAGTTTGAAGCATTTGAAACATCGTAGGCTTAAATTCAAAATGCATGGCATCAATATGAGGTCTGTTTATACTAGTTTGCATGTTTTGATGATCAAATCGAGCATAATCCTCATAGGTCTATCTCTATCATTAATCATACCTATGTGATCCATGTGGATGAGATTTTCTCTATGAACTTCTTCTTCAGTAGCAGCATGTCAGGAACTGGGCCTCTCTCACCGAGTGTGGCCTTGAGCTTTGTTCTTCATGAATGACATGTTGCTAGCTTGTTGATTTTGCTTTTGGAGTCTTAGCAATCTCCCGAATTTTCTTTCTATTTCTAAATCTAAACTATATTCGGAGTTCTGCTTCAGTTCTCAGTACATATACTAAGTACCATGTAATCGTTGTTGATGTGAAACTCTAAAAACCAGAATTTATATACAACACTAAATTACTAAATATCAGAATTTTAAAAAGAATTTACTTCAATCCCCGGCAACGGCGCCAAAAACTTGGTGTGTGGAAATGCCACATACACTTGAGTGCAAGTATACACTGTCCAAAAACAAGTAGTAAAAAGATCGAACCCACAGAGATTGAAAAACTCACTTTTAAAACAAATATAAAGTAATAAAGTGTAAAGTCACTAAGTAACAAAATAATTTTGGATTTTGTTTGATGATCACAACTAAGTTAGAAAGAAAGCAAAGTAAAAATGTTGATAGTGTAAAAGAGAAAAGCTAGTTGGAATGTCTTCATCAAGTAATTTACTTATAAGTGTATGATGCAGTATGTGATGCAGCTGCACTGAATGCTGTTGCATTAGCTATGTGCCTTTCGGTCACTTTCTTCAGAGTATCATTACCAGCTCTTATGATCCTTGTTCTATGCAGTAAAGAAAGGGGTGTTAGTACCAGGTTCGGGGTGCCCGAGGTGGTAATCACGGACAATGGAACTCAATATGCTGACAAAGGTTTCAGGAAGTTGATGTCCGATCTAAAAATCAAACATCGCTTCACTTCAGTGGAACATCCCCAAACAAATGGTCAAGCAGAGTCGGCAAACAAGGTACTTCTCAACGGATTGAAGAAAAGATTAGAAACTGGGTTGAAGAACTCCCTTGTGTTTTATGGGCATACAGAACGACTCCACAAAGCTCCACGGGAGAAACACCTTTCCGGTTATCTTATGGGAGTGAGGCAGTCATCCCAGTCGAAATTGGGGAATTATCTTGGAGGACTTTGAATCTGAAATCACTGGACGACAATGGACAAGCTCTACGAGAAGAGTTGGACCTAGTGGAGGAAATCCGAGATCACGCATCCCTTAAAGAAGCCATCACCAAGCAGAGGGTAGCCACCCATTATAATCAGAAAGTCGTTCCAAGAGATTTTAATGTCGGTGATCTCGTTTTAAGAAGAGCCGATGTTGGGCAAAAAAATGCATCACAGGGTAAGCTAGCACCAAATTGGGAAGGTCCATATCGGGTTATTTTGAGAACGGGAAATGGAGCATTCGAACTAGAAACACTTGAAGGCAAGGCTATCCCAGCTAACTTGGAACGCCACCAAGCTCAAGAAATATTACAGTTAGAGTCCAAGGAGAGGAACAGACATCAATATAGATTGTAGGAATAGACTTCGCTTTGTTAAGGCATTCTATTCCGATCTTATTAATAATAGACTTCGCTTTGTTAAGGCATTCTATTCCGATCTTATTAATAATAGACTTCGCTTTGTTAAGGCATTCTATTCCGATCTTATTAATAATAGACTTCGCTTTGTTAAGGCATTCTATTCCGATCTTATTAATAACAGACTTCGCTTTGTTAAGGCATTCTATTCCGATCTTATTAATAATAGACTCCGCTTTGTTAAGGCATTCTATTCCGATCTTATTAATAATAGACTTCGCTTTGCTAAGGCATTCTATTCCGATCTTATTAATAACAGACTTCGCTTTGTTAAGGCATTCTATTCCGATCTTATTAATAATAGACTTTGCTTTGTTAAGGCATTCTATTCCGATATTATTATATATACTTCGCTTTGTTCATTAGTCCGACTTAAAATTCTACTGACCCAAGATAAAACAGGGGGGCAGATATATCTGAAATGCATCCTCAAACAAAAAGGAAGCCGTGAAAAGAAACTAGTAACAATATCATTACAAAAAATACCGGTTACGGCCGGGTCCTCAAGTTCAAAACAAATGAAAAACAAATAGCTAAGTCTTCTTAGGAGGATAGACGACCCTAGACACTTCATCGGTTCATCGGGTCGAACTCAACAATGTGCCCATCATGAACCAAAAATCCGGTTTGAGAATATTGGGATCGCAACAAAGTCGGGAATGACCACAAAGAACTTGGTCAGTGCATTATTGAAAGCTTCTACTTCTTGCCCCATCCGAATTGCTCGCATCCGATCTTCAAGAGCTTTAGCTTTACTGTTCGCAAGTCTCTTTATCGCGCTCCCGAAGTTCGGGAAAGTTTTGGGGACGAGATTGTAGCTTCCATCTCGGCGCTTTATCATCTTTTTCCTTGAGCTCAACAAAGATCTTTTTCAATTTTTTCCTTAGCGGCCTTCTTGATTCGGCTTCAAGTTCCAGGCGCTTGGCTTCCAAATCTTCAGCCACCTTTTTCTGAAGATCCGCATCTTTCTTGAATTTTTCAAGATCGGCACGGAGTGGACTTACGGCTTTCCGAGAAGCCTCGTGCTTAGCCTCAAGATCTACAAAAATACACGGAAAGCATAAGTAAATTATAAACCCCAGAAAATAAACAGAGATAGAATTGACGAACTTAGAAACCAGAAGCCATACCTTTGATTTTCAGAGCAGCATCCTTTTTCTCCTCTTTCACCAGATCGGCCATCCTCGATAGCACCAAGATAGAAACTCCAAAAGGATCTGCTTGGAACTCCTCGGTCTTAAGAGTCATATATGCTTTTGGATCAAAAGGGGCGGACTTGTGTTTCTTGCTCTTCTTTGAAGGAAAGTCAGAGCGATCACTGATTTCAATCGCGCCTTTTGCCCGATCTTGAGGACTCGACCTAGGAGGAAGACGACTTGTTGTGGTCTTTCTTTTCCTGGTGAGAGGCTGCTCTTCTTCACCGGCTACCTCGGAATTAACCACGGTAATAGGTTGGGCATAAGCAACAGGCGCTGCAGAAGTTCCTTCAGCAGCGACATTACCAACAACCCCGACATTCTGCACCGCCTCTTCAACATTAACAAGTGCAAGGGCTTTCAAAGCCGCCATCCTGCTCTTTGGGGCCATCTCGTCTGCAGAAGAAATGTTCGGTTAGCATACAGATTATAAGAATAAACATCGGCAGAAACATCAAGTTTAGATTCAACTACATATTAGAGAAAACCGACCTAAAACCTTCTCAGCCTGCTCAAATTTAACAGTTTCTACCAACAACTTAGTATCAAAACCCCATTGATTGGGTCGGTTTTCGTTATTGGTAACGACCCGATCTGCAATAAACATCAGCATCTTCAAAGTTTTCTTATCTTCCACACTTAGATGCTTCTCATCGACAGAGTGTTTGACATTGTCGTCGCGGCGAGTCCAACCAAGAGGAAATTTGGTGGTCAAAACAATATCATTTTCGGCATTATAAGAACCGACCCGATCCACTACCGCAGGCAACACCGGCTCAACCCAAAAGAACTTGTTCTTCCATTCATATTTTAGGCTCTCTGAGTACGGCCGAAATACCCTTACACCTTTCCTTGATCTGAGGGTGTAATGCTCCAAACGGGCCTCTTCTTCCATCGTTTCTTCTCCGTTCGTTTGTTTATCTCAAACATATGCAAGAAAAGTTTGAAAGAGAGGGGCCGACCTAAATGAAGGCATACGAGCTCGAAAGCACGTACAAAGGCCCAAGCATTGGGGTGAAGTTGTAAAGGGGCTACCTCTAACCTCGCCAATACAGACTGCTGAAAGGCAGTTGGTGTGTGGAAATGCCACATACACTTGAGTGCAAGTATACACTGTCCAAAAACAAGTAGTAAAAAGATCGAACCCACAGAGATTGAAAAACTCACTTTTAAAACAAATATAAAGTAATAAAGTGTAAAGTCACTAAGTAACAAAATAATTTTGGATTTTGTTTGATGATCACAACTAAGTTAGAAAGAAAGCAAAGTAAAATTGTTGATAGTGTAAAAGAGAAAAGCTAGTTGGAATGTCTTCATCAAGTAATTTACTTATAAGTGTATGATGCAAGATGTGATGCAAATTTGCATTGAATTTGTTGCATTAGCTATGTGCCTTTCTTTGGCCACTTTCTTCTTGAGTATCATTACCAACTCTTATGATCCTTGTTCTATGCAAGAAAGAAAGGGGTGTTAGTGCCAATCTTGCCTCCTAACAAGTATTCACTTTGCTTAAGTGAATTCACTCTTGTATTTTAAGTACCCACAATTATCCTATGGACTATACTATCCTATGTCTAGGACTTAGCATGGTTTTCACAAAGTTTTCTTTATGTAAAACACTCACCCATATTAGTTCTTGAGTTCTTAATTGTAAGCCATGTCCGGTCATTTACAAATCTACTTATTCTAAGTGATCAAGTTCAAAATAAGTTTTGAAAAGATTATCAAGCAAGAACTAAAGTACAAACATACATACATGCAACATACTTACTTAAAAGCTCATTAAATGATTAGAACATTCCAACTAAGAAAGGTTTAGCTAACAAGAGACATTGCAAGATATATATAAACTGAATAGACCATGTTTATATATATAGAAATCACAAAAGAGAAACAACAAGAGTAAAGTTACAAATGTTGAAAACCTTTGTATGAAGTCTTCTAGCAATGCACTAGCATTACTCCTTAGCACTATACAAACACTATGAAAATGAGTTAAGGAGGATTTATGAATTCCTTCCTCTTCCTCTAAAAATATAAAAACTAACTATGTATATTGAAATTTTGATCTAACTTATGGATTGTGATATATTTCCAAATGAAGATGTGAGGTCCTTTTATAGCCTTTCAAGTGAGGTGCTTCCTTTCTTCATGTTGAAGTCATCTTGAGTGGATCATAGTTTGTAGTTGCTTTCCAGAGGTTTATCCATGTTGAAATCTTTGACTTAATCATATAGAGGCGGTTCCATGGTGTTAGAACAAGTGTCCCTATGTTGATGACTCTTCAAAGCTAAGCCTATAGCTATGTGTGAATGGTAGGCGCCTACTATACAAGTTTGGATGGCATCGGGAAGCAGGCGGGGAGGTCATCACATTGCATGTGGATGTATATGAAACAGGCTGCTTATTCACCAAGTAGTGCAGAATTGATGCAGGATCAGTGCAGGAGCATTGATGCAGACAGCATTGAGACTGCACTGAACAAAAACATCAAACATACCACAATATATCCAAAATGGCTTAATAATAACTATAACCATTCAAATCACTCAAGATATCATATATCACACTAAATACTATATAAACTCTTTATTATTACTTGAAAGAGAGCAAATACTAAGTTTAAACATATGAAATACTCTATATAAAATAGAGTTATCAGCCGTGAATGGAGGTCGGATGCGCATGTGAGCCAAGGTCGTCCAATAAATTATAAACTTCAGAGAAGTAGGGTAAGTAGCCACATGCTCGCCCTCTTCCATTCCAAAAGTACGCCAGCGCTCAGGATCCTTCCCATAGAGCCTCTTCGAAAAATTGCCAATATTGGACTCCGAAGTCATCAGCGAGCTTATACCACGGAGTGTTTCGGACACCCACGAATAATCTCGGGGAGTGCCCAAAGGAGGATCTACGGGAAGATCGACATTGTTCTTCGCCGGAATCTTCGCACTGCATAAAGAACTCAAAACTACCAGTATCCTCTGGTTCTTCGTCTTCTCTCTCTCCACCTATATTTTCTTTTTCTTGATCGCCAGACCGATCATCGCCCTTCCTTCCATCCGATTCTGTATCAGAGTCAGAATCATCGGAAGTGCTTGGATCCGAATCTATATCATCCCTAGCTTCAGGAATCGGATTATTGTGCGTAGAGGGGGAGTTGATGACTCTTCATCGAGAGACCCGTTTCTTGTCACCACTTCTCGCCCGTAAGGCATTCCTTCTTGAATCTCGTGGGCAGCCACTCCTTCCCTATCAGTAGGGTTAGAATCAGTCCTTGATCTCGATGCCATTAGCTTTCCAATATCAGGACCTCGGGATTTTCGGGCTTGCTCGGCTTGATCTATAAGTCGGAGCGTTTCGGCGCGAGTGGTTTGCTTAGTTTTCGCCAGTTTTTACCTACAGGAATGGGGGCAAGTTATCAGGATAAATCAAAAGTGTTGGGTTCTCGAAGAAGATCGGAACCCGACCTGACAACCCCCACCCTGGCAAAGAAAAATTGCAGGCTGAGGGCTAGATCTCAGCCCGGATAACTAAAACGCAGTACACAACAAAAGAATAAACTGTAAAAGGTAAACTTACTATATTTATAGTGATAATGAGAAGGATACTATTCACACTTGAAACGACGCACTCAATCAATCAAATCAGCACGCAAAACGAAGAGTCGTCATTAAAAAGACGCCTCGATTCCTGCAACGGTCACATAAATCGAGGCAAGCGTTTAATGTTCTGTTCAAAAAACGAAGCGTCACCACTTTTCGTTCTAAGAGTTCAACCTCGACTACTTTCAACCTCGGTACAAGAGTTCAACCTCGACTACTTTCAACCTCGGTACAAGAGTTCAACCTCGACTACTTTCAACCTCGGTACAAAAGTTCAAACTCAACTTTCTTCAATCTCGGTAAGATAGTTTTTCTCGCACAGATTACAAGTCTGGTTTCACCCAACATGTCAAACCGACTTGGGGGGCAACTGTTATGGAGAAATTCTACACATGATATTCGCACCCCCCCTCTACTCAAAAGGCCAACAGATTGGGCTTTCAACAGCCAAAGCCCACATTCACACATCAAAGGGCCCATAACGCACCTCCACAACGAACAGACCAGATCATCACACTTAAGTGCCTCTTAAGCCTATAAATACAGCATTTATTATGAAAAGAGAGGTACGCATTAATTAATATAAGACTTGCATTAACTCTACAGCTACTGACTTTAGCATCGGAGTGACTGTGCAGGTACACCCAACCTCAGCTCAGAATATCCAACTCGGACGTTACCTATATTGATTAAAACCCTATTATCTACCAACTATCTCGGATCTTGTATATCCATGGATACGGTACAGAACAGATAGGCAATTGTTAGTTGGTGGGGAAAATGCTAGTTTCTGGGACTTGAACTCAGGATCCCTTCTTGCACTCATTTGGTGTCCCTTAACTCGCCAACTGAGCTACCTACTTCGATATCCTATTTTATAAATTTAGAAATCATAGTCATACACGGTGGACGAAGACCAAAGATTCGTTACCCGTGTAGAAACTTATTTATAATTTCTTTTCAGTGTAGGAACTAAATTAAGAATTAATGTCAATTACAATTTACAAAGACAAAATATTATTTTAACCAAAAATAAAAATAATACTATATGTTAACTCAGTTGGCAATCTAAGATATATACCTAAAGAGTGCTCCAAAAGAATGTAAGTAAGAGGTATTGAGTTTAATCCGGGAAACTAAATTCCCCTTGAACAAAAGACTAAATGGGTTTTGTCTATATGGGAAAAGCACTGTCTGGAACTAATGTAGGCTAGACAATAAGCAATGTCGGAGAATTTGGTCTATTTCCATTCTTTTCCTACTCTCCCCACTATTCTCTCATTCTCTCCAAATTTTTCAAAGGAAAAAACTTAGGTACAGTATGTAGGTGTTGGTGGTGTTGTACTTTAAACAAAATATAGGAAAACTGTCAATAACTATCGAGAGTTGTTAGGTTACTTATGCACTTTTTTTATAATTTTAAAAAAAGTTTTTATGTCTAGACCAGTATAACTAGAACTTATGGGATGCCCTGCACATGAGTATTGCTCTTTTTCAAAATATTCCCTTTGTTGTATGAAGGGCGCGGGCAGCAGCAAATCACAGTGGCTGATTTCGGTTCTTGGCATGATGATACTAGGTAATGGATAGAACCGTGGCAGCAATTCACAGACCCTGTATGTGCAGTTAAGAAGGCATTCTTCATAGTATTTTGCAGTCGGTGACACCAACTAGATGTAAGAAAGATGTATGGATTTGGCCACATGATCAATCGAAGAACTTCTCGGTCAATTCCTTTTAACACCAGATGGTTCAGTATGATTCTTCCTCTAATGTTGCGGATCAGCAACATTTCTTGGTGGCTTTGTGGAAATCGATTGCTCCTTCGAAAGTGGTGGTCTTCGGATGGCGGTTGCTGCTGGACTCACTGCCAGTGTGTGCTCAATTGTTGCGCAGAAATGTTCTCCATTCAGACGAGGAGGCATGTTGTCCGCTGTGCAGTAATTTTCGCGAGACAGTTAACCATCTTTTTATCAACTGCAGTTTCGCGAATGCTGTATGGGCGCGCGTCAGCTTCTGGCTCGGGACTGACACTGATTTGTCGCTAGATATTGTTGATCTCTTCCATAGGTGTGGTCAATTGATCAAGGGGAACAAATCCAAGCGAATGAAACACTTGTTTTGGTTAACAACTTGTTGGAGTATTTGGCTCGCAAGGAATATTGGAGTTATTTTTACAAATGAGGAATCGAATGTGGAATCGGTGGTGAATCGCATCAAAAGCTTAATTAACTTGGAGTTGGTGTGTCTCTAGATTGAATTGTAGTTCCTCGATCCTTTTCTATTTCAATGTGGTGGTCTCACCCACTACAATGTCTAAACAATATGTAATTCTCATTGTAGTTTGGGATTGAACATACCTAATTCTTCGTCAACATCTAAAAAAAACTTCTTTCACTTTTATTTTATTTTTTTATAAAGAAGGGGACCGAAAGCCCAAAATATATTATTTTATATTATACATGGTTACATACAAATATTATAATTAGCACATGGCATATATAAAATTGAAGGGAATTGTTAAACAGAGCCTAAGCTTTTGAAATATACTTTAAGAAAATACGTGCATTGCGTGGTGATAAACCGAGTAAGTCAAACAAAAAGCCCCACGCTCGGTACAATCCTCCTATTCACTAGAATTCCTTTTTTGGTGGAGAAAGACCAAAAACTCTTATTGAAATTTAGTTTTTATTTTTTTTTAAGATTATGGAAGGTTCGGCGCACAGTTGATCGCCCCGGTTCGCATCTGGATGCCCCGAACTTGTCAATCAATTGTCAGACACCCCAAATTGACCCAAATTCAAAATTGACTAGGTTCGATCAAGTGAAGGGCGAACCTGATCGACCAAGCGTGCGCCGAACTGTGGCCACCGTCCATCAACGGCTCACGTTCGATCACACCTATTATAGATAAGTGCAACAAGTCATACAAACCGAAAAAGTCTAAAAAAAACAATTCGTGCAATGAATAAATCGAATCGTTAAAAATCGGTTAAAATTAAACAACTAGTGTTAGTCATACTAGTGTTAGTAAAAAATAAATCGAATCGTTAAAAATCCGTTAAAATTAAACAACTAGTGTTAGCCATACTAGTGTTACCTAAGAATAAATCGAATCGTTAAAAACCAGTTAAAATTAAACAATTCAATATCCAACAACAATCAGGGAGGTTCGGCTCTGCCAAGTGCGAACTGGTTCGACGTACGCATGATCAAAATCAGATTAGGATCCTCTCTCATTCTTTTTGAGAAATAGAGAGGATTCTAACCCATAAAAATCAAATCAAGTGAAATAAAATTGATATTGAAATTCATAATTAATTTGATTGCAGAATCACTGAGGCTAAATTGATTATGAAACTACTAAATTTAATTCTTATGAAAAAAAACAACAATATCCTATATTTTTGCGTAAAAAAAAACAATATCCTATTTTTTTAAAATTAGAAATCACAGTCATACATGGTGGACGAGGTAGCTGATAAGCTAGCTTATCAGCTAGCGGATAGCGGATAAGCTAGCTTATAGCGGATGAGGTAGCTGATAGTGAATGAGGTAGGGATTGAATTAAAAGTGTTTGGTAAAACTAGCAATTGAAGTAGCTTATAAATATAAAATTACATAAATAGACATAGGTAATTAATGCTTAAAAATGGGAGAGAAATTCATTTAATGGTGGATAAATGAATAATTTAATTAAAGTAGTAAAGGTAAAATTGAGAGAAAAATGAAACGCTATAAGCAATAAGCTCAAACACTACTTTAAGTAGCGTTTCAAAAAACGCTATAAACTACCAGAAAAACGCTAAAAGCTGATTTTGCCAAACACTTACAACTAGCGGATCCGCTATAAGCTAGCGGATTGGCTTTGCCAAACAGAACTTAATTCTTATGAAAAAACAACAATATCCTATATTTTTGCATAAAAAAAACAATATTCAATTTTTATAAAATTAGAAATCACAGTCATACATGGTGGGCGAAGACCAAACGGCCAATGTTACACGTATAGAAACTTATTTATAATTTCTTTTTGGTGTTGGGACTAAATTAAGAATTAATGTCAACGACAAAGATAAAATATTATTTTAACCAAAGATAAAAATAATACTATATGTTAGCTCAGTTTGCAATCTTTTGCAACGATGTGTCTATACATACTAATAATATAATTAACACTTGCCATAGCCATTGTTAAATTTTGATATTTTTATCATCAACACATATGCCTATAAATACATTCACATTTGTAAGATACAATAATTGTGTTCTTTTCTAAAGCATTTATAGATACAATAACAATAATAATGAGAATGGCTTCTTTGATTTTGTTTGCATTTGTTTTTGCTAGTCAATTAGTTGGTGGATTGAATGCAAAGCTACCACCTCCATCTTATGGAAATGTAATAAGCATTCTTAGCATTGATGGTGGTGGTATTAAGGGAATTATTCCATCTGTAATTCTTCAGCACTTGGAAAAGGCTCTTAAGGTAAGTGGCATATATATATGCGCTTTAAAAAAAACCTTCATGCTTCATCATTAATTTAGATATACTTTTTTATTATGTTCTATTAGCAGCTACTAGTAGAATTCAAAGATGAAATAGTTATCTAGATTCCTTTTAACATTCTAATTTTCTTGATCAGGCAAAAGATGAAGAAGCTACAATAGCAGGTTATTTTGATGTGATAGCAGGGACTAGCACAGGAGGATTGATCGCTGGTTTGCTTGCTAGTCCTAGCTCAAGTGACCATACTCGTCCCGCATTTAATTCTTCAGAAGTCCTAAACTTCTACTTGGATTATGGTCCTTCTATATTCAACCGAACTGCTGCTGGGTAGGTATTGTGTGTGTGTGTGTGTGTGTGTAGAAAAACAATAAAAAAAATGTAAACTATTGTTAGAAATTAAAAAAAAAACAATTGTATTTATGTTAATTTCAGGTCAACCTAGTCTGATTACCTAACCAGTTCAATCACAGTAATATAATTTGTTTGATACATAAAATTAGGTCAAATCATCACTCATAAAAAAAAAGTTAAATTGCTCCCGGAGTGTTTTAACTTAATTTCAGGTAAAGATTAGTCATTTATCTTTTCTTTTTCTTAAATCAGTCCTTTTTTGTTTAGAATTTTTGTCACCGTCCCTTTACCGTTAGCATCCATCCAACTCTGTTAAAAAAGCTTGTGTGATCATTACGGTGCTTATGTGTCATTACTCATGGTTACGTGGCTGTCTAAAGTATTATCCAACGCATTTTGTGTCAATACTCCACTCCACTACACTACGAAGATGAAGCGACAGAGAAATGAGGATGGTTCATACTGGTTGGAAGAGGAGATAGACGTTGCTTATCTCGCGCTGTCCGAGATGGAAACAAGAAAATACGTCAAATTCATCGTAACCCAACTTTATCAGAAAATTAATGGAGGATATTAATTCATCATCAGAAAATTAATTAACTGGACAATTCATAACCAATTAACACTCTTCTTAACATATTAATCCTCTTATTAATGTTGTTTAAAATCGTGTAGGAATTGGAATCAATATTCCCTCCGTCCGAAGTTTGACGGAGTGTTCTTACGTGACAAAGCACGTGAGATCTTTGGAGATACACGATTGCATCAAACATTGACTAATGTTGTCATCCCAACATTCGACGTCAACAAATTCCACAAAGTTATTTTCTCAAATCTTAAGGTATAGTAGATCACCATATATATATATACTTAAATTCATTTTTTTATTTATTATTTAAAGTGAATTTTATTGATGAATTCATGCAGCTGAATAAAGTTCCCAGCCTAGATGCAAAACTGTCTGATATATTACTTGGGACTTCAGCATTACCAACATTACTACCACCTTATAACTTTACAGATGGTGATAACGAATTCCATTTAGTTGATGGTGGTTTGGCTGCCGTTAGCCCGGTAAGCAGTGACAGATCCAGAATTTTTTATTAATAAGGTCAAAATGTAGTCAAATATGGATAAAGGTTAAGATCTTACCACCGAGCTAACACCTGAAGTGTCTAGAAATTGAGATAACATTTTCTTCATTGTATATCAGGCATTGGTTGCGGTGAGTGAAGTGATACAACAACAGAAAGAGAAAAATCCTGATTTCATTCCCATGAAGGCAAATGAGCATACCAAGATTTTGTTGTTGTCATTAGGAACTGGAGTAGTTGCAAAGCGTCCAAGCTATAATGCTGTAAATCTTCGAACGCGCAGTGCAGTTCTTTGGTCACCCGTTTTGCTTGAAATTACTACTACTGCTTCTAATGACATGAATGATTATCACCTTGAATCCCTGTTCAATGGCCTCCATTCTTCAAATGATTACTACCTCCGAGTTCAGGTACGTACACTTCTTCCACCTGCGAGAAGGATTAGTGATTACCAGAAGTTGCGTGCAGCAAATACTCGGTTCACACAAAAAAAAACTAACAGTCTAATGAATCTTAATAAGCAGGAGTATAACTTGGACCCATCCTTGGAAATCGGTGGTGCTACAGAAGAAAATATGGCGAATCTTGTAAGGGCGGGAGCGGATTTGCTGAACCAAACTGTAAAGACCTTCAATATAACTTCTTTTGTCCCAGAGGAGAAACCAAGTGAGGGTACAAATGCTGAGGCTATTGAAAGGTTAGTACACTATGACTAGAGTCATTAATTTTGTCTCAAATTTCACAATTTGGTCAATGACTTAGTGTTTGAATTTGAAATGGACTCGTTTAATAGAGGCTCGTAAACAAATCGAGCTGTTTTTGGCTTAAACGTTTGCTTGTGGGCCAAGTTGGACCTACTTTTTTTTAAATATTTTTTGAATAATTTTTACGGTTTTCTTTGTTATTGTTAGACTAGGCCCCCCGCCCGGCCTGGCCCACTGGCGCAACATTTTGATAAAAACACGACCCAAATGACATTAGGCTGACCCAACCAAGTCCAATTTTACGTTTTGACCCAACAGGTTGGGTCAGGTTGGCGGCCCCTCTTCACAGCTCTAACTATATGACTATATTTTTGAATCATCATAAATTACTATATGCTTTGATAAGATAGAATTTTTCAAAGCTTGGATATTGTAAAAGAGCAATCAAATATATGTTTTAACCTGAATTTGTATTATTTGATCTCGTGAAGAACTAAATTCATGTATATTAATTAATATTTTGCAAAATCCAATTCGATTAAAAAAATTCTAATTTTTTTGGTGATTGTGGTTTATGAAGGTTTGTTGAGATTCTGTACAATGAGAAGAAGCTCCGTTTGAAAAGGAAATCGATGGAAAAAATGGGACAACCTTTTATTGACCTACCACACTCCACTTAAACATGTCTCTCATGAGATAAATGTCGCGTGGCACTACACGTTCCATTCTATTTTTGTATATAAGCAAAAGACGGTTATGCAAACCTTTAGCAAGTTATATGCTTGATGATGAATAAACATATAAATAAAAAAATGGAATTGTGTCTATTATGGATGTTATGATGATCGATCATGGTCACTGATATTTGGTTTTTTTTTCACCCCCTCATTCTCTCTCGGATCTCCATAAACCCCTAAAACCTAGAAATATCCTTGAAATTTAAAAAAAAAAATTGAATATTCCCGGATTTACCTCAAATTACAGACATCCAGGGTTCATAAATAGGGTTTTGATTTTAAGTTTGGGATTTTGATTTACTCATACATGCGCAGTAAATCCGGTTCATATAATCTGAACCGGATTTACCTACCGCATTAGGTAAAAACGAGAATCCAATTTCTTATTTTAGTAAATCTTGGAGGTGTTTTGGGGATTCCTGATTTACTAAGAATTTAGGTAAATTCGGTTAAGAATTTACGAATCGGATTTAGGTGTAAATTCGGGAAAAAAATGCCAAAGTGAAAAAAAGCCAAATTGAACCGAATTTATGTGATAAATTCAGATGGATTTCTAAATATCACAATTGAACCGAATTTAGCTTTTTTGTTGGGAGTTTAAGGGTGTTTTTGTCCAAAAGTGCAAAATGGGGGTATTGGTGACAAGTAGGGGGTGAAAAAACATCCTTGATATTTCTGCAAAATTTATGTGTTCTTGTTTTGTTACCAGTATTCAGACTTGTTAATTGTGTGGGTATGGATACTATTATGATTGGTGTTAGAATAGTCAATTTCCTTTGCTATTGTACAACTCACCTATTTATTGTTTTTTTTAAACCTTCCCATATTAAAAAAAATCAAGAAGGAAAAAATAGTATTTTTCTCTGATTTTATTAATAAAAAAAAGAGAAAAAGACAGAAAAGAGTACAGCTCACCTATTTATTGTTATTGTAATAGCTTACTTGTATAAATAGGGATTAATCATTCAATTAAAATTAGAGTCATTTTGCACCAACCTTCCGAGATCACTTCATTGATGATCTTCTTATCCCATGCAGCTACCTTTGATATATGTTACTCCATAAACTTCGAGTAGTGTTATATGGACGGAAAATTTCAGACAAATATAGACAAAAACCAATCCACAACATCAATTAACCAAGTTTTTTAGGCTATTAACCAAGTAATTCCAATTAACCGAGTTTTTAGTTAATGACTTAAAAAACTCTGAAAAGACGGGTTGGTTAATAACCTAAAAAACTTTAGTTAATTAGTACATGAATTGATTTTTGTCTTCATATTTATCTAAAATTTTATGTCCAAATATCATTACTCATAAACTTCCCTTTGAGCCCTTTGTCAATTACACTTTCTTTCTTTTTAGAATAGAGAGGGTCAAAGGCCAATAGAACAAAACTAAAGCAACTAGTCGCAGAGTAGACACTCTACTAATATTGGTCATAACTAAAGCTAACCCTTGACCTGGTGGCCTAGCATATTCCACATACACATGGCATCCCATATACAGTTTAAGATAATATTAGGTACAATACAAGAATCGCAGCAAAGACTAATTTCTCGAGTTGGGTAGGACCACAATGGACGACAAACCTCTCTCTCAAGAGATTTAACACTGCTGCATGTCTAAGGCTTGATTCAAACCCATGACCTTGGTTAAGTATGAAGAAACCCATATTATCTCATTAAATTGCTATTAGGTATCCTTTGCTACAACGTGTGAATGAGTTGTACTTTCTTATTAAATAAATAAACTAGGATATATATGGGGGGATGCATTGACTTATATTATTGAAAAGTTCAATTTCCCTTTGTTAAGCATTTGTTTGGTATTGAAATCAACCAGAACTAACTACTTTGGAATCCATCTAGCTGTCTCATGCCCATTTTATTTAGAAACTCTTTCTTTTTTACATGCATCACTAAACATAAGTTGGTTAATCACAACATGTAATTTGCACTATCATTCTTTAATACATTTTTTTTTGTACTAATAATTCTACAAATATTTAACTATATCAAAGTATAATGTTCAATAATTGAATATGGAGGCTGTGGCATGTGGACAGGTAAAGGTAGTAAGTAATATTTGGTCAAATCTATTGCATTTAGTATAAAATAGTTGCTAATGATTTGATGCCAGTTGTATTGTGACCCAATAATACAATGCATTAGGTGATCCCTAAAACATTCAAGTGACATATTTAAAGTATAAGTAAGTTTTAATCAAGTTCAAATGCATTTAGTTAGGGTAATTAAACTCTCAAGCCATGTTTTGATTCTTCACTCAAGCTTATAAAACAAAATGAAATAAGGGGTTAAGTACATCAAACTTCACCATCATAATCTCAAAGCACAAATAAATACTTAAAAAAAAAAAACCAACCTCGTTGGCATAGTGACATATATACTACCATGAGGAACCAACACTATTGGCTCAGTGACATTAACTACTTTAAGACATAAGGTGTCGACCGACGCTTTCTCGAAGTCCGATTCCCGTGACCTGACAAACTCAGGTGTGACAATTGCTCTTAAGCACGAATGAAGATTAGTCTTTCGTTAAAAACGTTGAGACTCATGTGGGTAGCAATCAATGGTCCAAACCAAAAAACTCTACTACCATGGTCAATCAGTGCTCTCAGGTTCGATTCTCACAATGACAAACTTAGTGTTAGTCAATGGAAAATTTGTCTCTCAGAACGAATGGAAATAGTTTTTCGTGTAAACCGTTATGACACTCCGTAGATAGAGATACCGATGATCCGAACAAAAGTAAAAATAGCTCAAAGAAATATTTTTTTTATTTTCTTTTTATTAAAGGTTGATAGATACACATCAAGATAAGATATACACCTCATAATTAAATGAAAAAGAAATCCATACCAAATTCAACAAACCAAAGAAAACATAAAAATTAACAAAGTAAATAAATATATAGCACTGTCTCTTCCCTAGCTAATTAATTAGCCCAAAAAAGCCAAAATAATTGACCCAATCAAAAGACTAATTCCACTAGAAACAGAATTAACAGCTCCACTATCCTTTGGTGGTGGTGGAGGAGAAGATGTGGTAGTTGAAGGAGTAGTGCTGCCACTTGGCGTCGTTGGGGAACCGCCACTTGGCGTGGTTGGAGGACTGCCACTTGGCGTAGCTGGTGTGGTGCCACTGCTAGCAGCAACAACATTGACTTGAAGTTTCATGCCATTACTACAATGACCTGGAGTGGGACATATGAAGTATATATTTCCAGTTTTGTTTAATGGAACTTTTGAATCTCCATCATTATAGTTGTTTATTGTGTTGCTTGAACTGCAGCTTTTGTAATCACTTTCAGAAACTTCATCTACTTGGTGAAGGGATCCATATTTGAACACTGATTTCCAACACACAAAATTAAGGGGAAAAAATTGTCAGTTATGCTATGCAGAATAAATTTAAATTGTCACAATATTTTTTTAAAGTGTGCGGTTGACCCCTCTTGGCAGAACAGATGGTAGGTCTGCCCCTGCTCGCTGCTGATTGTGTTGATAATTTCAACAATATAGAGACGTCGGCTCCTAGGCTTGAATTTGGATGTGATCATGTTGTAATGTATGCATGATGTTTATTTGTCATTTCGTCTAGATGAAATAACGTTACAAAACATAAAATTCTAGCTACAACCTTAAAAGAAAAATATTTTTCCTATAAGATGGTGGGTAACTTCAATTTATTTTTTTAATGTGTGCGGTTGACTCCTATTGGCAGAGGGTAGGTCTGCCCTGCTCACTACTAATTGTATTGATAATTTCAACAATATGGAGATACCGGCTCCCGAGTTTGAATTTAGATGTGATCATGTGATAGTTTGTGTGGGTAGTGTTTATTTATCATTTTGTCTAAGTGAAACAATGTTACAGAACATAAGATTCTAACTACAACCTTAAAATGAGCGAAACAATGCTACAGAACATAAGATTCTAACTACAACCTTAAAATGATTAAATATAGACATTTAACTCTCAAGTTGAGGTCTTGAGCTGGATAAATAATCATTTGGTCGCTTAATGTGTGAGACACTATTATTATAGTCTCCGAATGTATCAAAGTTGCAAATGCGTCTTTTTTTTTAGTAATTTTAGAGAATAAATTTACCAATAAAAATAAACATTTGAAAACCAAAATAACTAACAAAAAACACATTTGATGACCAAAACGACTCATTAAAGAGACACTTGAGGATGGTTTGCAATATCGATGCATTCAAGAACTATAATGATAGCGCTTCACACATTCAGGAACTAAAATGACTCCACCCTAAATGTTTTAAAAGGAAAAAAATCTAAATTCAAAAGAAAGAAAAGCATACCCAAATTATCACCAACTTTGAAAGTTTTGCCAGAAGTCCAGGTAGTGTAATCAACACCTTGATTCCATCCACTATCATCACCAACGGTATAATCCGTTGCAAATACAGTGGGAAATGCTAGCAACAGAACCAAGAAAGAAGCAACCATTGATGTATTCATGCTTATAGAGATAAAGAAAAACTCTTAGAATGAAAATGTTTGTGAGAAAGTTTATAAGACTTTGTGTTAATGACAAATGAAGTAGTGGAAGGAGGGTTATATATATAGACAATGGTTGTTTGTTTATAATGTCACCAACTACTTTATATTATTTGTTTATTAAAAATGAGTAGTTATGCTAATAAAATAAAATAAAAGGAAAAAGGTAGTGAAGTTGTTATTGACTTTGTCTCCCTCTTCTAAATTGCCTGCCTCTACCTAATGCAATATTGAAATTCTTTTAACATTCTGACTTGGGAAGGTGAAACATTTGTGAACTATGGATATGATACACAATAAATTAATATGGAATAAAGTAATTTTCAGAATTATATGACATGTGATTATTTTTTTTATTTTTGTTGGCTACTTATAGAGTGTCTCGATACTTTCAAAAAAAGACTAATTTACGCTCGTCTTTAAAAATGACATGTGATATGTAATACCAAATGTTAATTGAATTTAATGAAAAATCATAAATCTTACCTTGGTCAACATTGTGAACACGATATTTTTAATTGATTCATCCATAACCTAATTTATTTAAAGAATGACTAAGAATTCGTAATAAATAAAATGTGTTTGGTTCTACTATGAGGGAAATTGATTTTGAATGAAAGTGAATTGAATTTAAAGTGATTTACGAAAAAGTGAGTTGAACAACAAATTTGAGAGTATAAAATCAATTTTGATACCAAAGCTATAAATAAATCTTAACATATTGTTAGAATCAATCTTAACTCGAGACGACACAAACATATCAAAAACAATTTTATGTCTTAAAAATTGCTTTTGATTCTTTTAAATCTGAATCCAAACATACGATAAAACTTTCTTTGAGGAACGGTAGCTTAAAAAGAATGGGTCTCAATGAGGTAACTCAGTTGGCAAACTAAGAAACATAAAGGAGTTTAAAGAAAGAAGTCGATGGTTCAAATTCTAGAAATTAATATTTCCCCTTTCTCCTAACTAATTTTTTTGGAATAAATTGAGTATCTTCTACGCTCAACTACAGAGACTAATCTCTTGAGTCGGGTACGATCACAATGGGTGTCAAACTTTCCTTCAACAGATTTAATTGTGTTGCATGTCTAAGGCTAGATTCAAACCCAATACATTGGTTAAACTGAAAGAAACCACTACCATCTCATCCAAGTGCTATTGGATTTTCCCGTATTCAATTACTAACCACTAATATTGCCTATTAAAAATAAAAAAATAAAAAAAACCGTCCAAATATGATTTTTAACGTTTATCTAAATGTTTTTTTTCGTGAGAGGGGAATAATTTGGAGAGAGAGAGAGAGTTGTCAACATGTTTTTTTTTTCATTCTTGTCCATTCATTCACACGTTTCTGCCTTTTAGCTTTGTTTCCAAGTCTAGTCGTTGAAAAAGTTGGGTGAGATTTTGAAAGCAACAAGCATAAGATAAGAGGTGCATTGTGTGATGACCAAAACAGAGCAAGTCAAACAAATGTGAATAAAAACACGGCAAGAGAGTCGCTTCATGTGTGCTGCTACAAATACTAAGCAATGAGCAAATCTAGGTTGCTTGTGGAAGTGGAAGGCTCCTAGAAGATCTACAGAAAAAAACAATTAATTTGTATGTTTTTTAAATTATTTTTTCTATGCTTCTAATTATGTTGTAAATTGGTTCTCGGAGTGTTTTAAGTTATTTTCTTGTACCGAGTTAGTTGTTTAAGGTTTTTTCTCACTTAGGTCTTTAAGTCACATAACGTGAACAAAGTTATCTTTTTTTTCCTTCTCCATTCCAAACTAACTAACATGGCTCTAACGTCAAGAAATTGTCATCATGCTTGGCACTCGAATTGAAGGAATATGAGTTTAGGTTTTATGAATTTGACCTACTAGTGCGGAATGAAGTTCTGGGAGGAGATAATGTTCTTTTGGTTCATAAAGTAATTAAGGTTCATGATTTGGGGGAACAAATAGAGAAGAAGACCCGCTTGTCAGTATGTATTAAAAGGAAAGCATGTAGGAACCTACGTAGAACACTGTTATGGTCATGTCATTGACGATAGAGTCTTATCAGCTTGTTTTGAATAGAAAAGGAAAAGGGGGATTAGGTTGTTCACGTATTAGGTGACTTAAAAGACCTAAGTGGGAAAAAAGACTTACATGACTAACTAGGTAGAAGAAAAATTAAACTATATCCATTGCGGACTAGGGTCACATTTCATCAACCACTAGTGTTAACGCTTACAAATGTTTACATTTATGCCAGCTTAAAAAGACTATATATAACCTAAGAGCATTTGGATGAGATGGTAGGGATCTCTTCCAGCTTAACTAAGGTCTTGAGTTTGAATCCAGCTTTAAGCATGCAGCAGTGTTAAATCTCAAATCTCTTGAGGAAGAGCTTTACCGCTCATTGTGGTCTTACCCAGCACGAGACATTAATCTCTGCAGTTGCGCGCACCATGTTTAAAAAAAAGACTATATATAATACGGACTTAAGTCTTTAAGTCTTATCATATAAATCCACATTAAATTCATTCATTTGCTGTAAAGTCATAGTTGTTTGGCATAGGTTGTTAAATTATATTATATGGACTATATATATATCTATTCAATATTCATGCATTTATACGTTATCGTATTGGCTAGCCAGCCCTAAAAAAATCAACATTACTTAGTTTCGAAATCAAAAGTAGAAGACAAGGTGGGATTAGGTTGATAAATTGACAGCTCACATACAATGATGAAGCCACCATTGTAGGACCACATTTCACTATTATCACTATTTTATTTTTATTAATAAATTGATTGATGAATGCATGAATAAATTCAGAAAAACAAGGTTGAAAATTGATGGCAACCCACCCTTCTAAACTAAATGCTAGTAATAGATAATACTCCCTATAATAGAATATAAGCTAAGCTATATGACTGGTGGCTAGGTTCCTTCCAGTCTTACGTCAACTACTATACCATCTAGAATTTATGTTTGTTAAGCCCATGGGCATGGCTGCCAATTATATTTGTGTATTTTTGACTTCTAGAAGATAGCGGATAAACTACCTTATAACGAATGAGATAGAGATGAATAAACTTTATGATAAAAGGTATATTGGTTAGGTCATGTCTTAAGGGATGTACATAAAGAGTTAATGGGTGCCTTTAATATTAGTCTTTTGAGATTTTTGGTTAGATGCCAAATGAGGGATACATTCTACTTATAAACTCTTTTTCGAGTCATATTATGGCTCTGTTTAGCGCATCTCATCCGCTAGTGGATGAAACTAGCGAATGAAGAGGACGCCTGTTTGGTAAGCACTAGTCTTTAGTGTTTTTCAGACGCTAGAAGTAGCATTTTTTCAAACACTAGCTGATAGTGGATAACGTTTTACTTTTTTTACATTTTTACTCTTTTTATTTTTCTTAAATTACTTCTCTTTCCTCATTAACATTTTGTCATTATTAAATAATTTAATCATTAATTAAATATTCATTTATGTCATTTTACATTTATCAGTTATTTCAACTGCTAGTTTTACTAAACACATCATTTGCTATCAACTAGCTTATCTGCTATCCGCTAACTTTTCAGTTATCCGCTACTTTTTACCAAAAAGAACTTATATCTAATGCAAGACCCGACTTTTTCCCAACATATGCCCACAAACCTAATAATGATAAGTGGTCCGATGGATTTAGGATAAGCTCTGATACTATCTAAGAATTTTGGTTCGGCGCAACTAAACCCTATGAAACTAGCTTATAGAGTGAGGGAATTATGTCTCCTTGCAAACCCTTTTTCAAGCCATATTATATCCGAAGTGGAACTTGAGTTTTTCCTAACAAGTCTTTCGAGAATTTGTCACACTGCATCCAAACCAAATTCCTCCTAACAAGCATTCACTTGCGTCACAATTAGTTATGGTTGAAATAGTGAGGAGGTAGATAGGAAGGAAATAATATTTTTTTTGTGAGACCCACTGAAAAAATTTCCCTCCTCTGTTTCTGAGATTTGCTGTAGGAACAAAGGACATGATGCATATTCTCATGTTTGCCCTTCTCCATTATGTTTCTCAGTCAATTACTTAATGGGTGCCAATCAATTATTTCGACTCTATTTGGTAAAGCCAAACCGCTAGCTTATAACGTATAAGCTCTTAGTAGTTGTTTTGCAAGACAAGCTTATAGAATGACTAACAATATTAATATCACTCTAATCTGTTAACATTTTGTCGATAGGTTGAGGATCTTTGTCGCCAACTGATTACAATACATTTTAATGTATGAATAGATTGTAACCGTTAGGATATGTATATCTTCAGATTTGGATCATCTGCTGTCGGAGGATGGTGTTGCACCAATGAGGACCGTCTGATTTAGAGAGAGAGAGAACTTCTCACTCTAGATCGGACGGTCCTCGCTGGCGCAACACCATCCTGCGACAGCAGAGGATTCGTATCTGTATATCTTCTACTCCCTTCTCCACTCTTCTAAATAAGTGAGCAATCAAGTTTCTTTTTTTCTTTTTCTCATTCTATCCACGGTTTCTTGTTCTCTTCTCTCTGTATTTTACTTTCCTCCCTATCTTGGATTTGGATCCTCTCATGCAATTCTCTCTAAATATATCTTTTGGGCACCAAAAAGAGAGTTAATGTCACTTCACAAGACTATTGCCATGTTTGGATAAAATATTTCAATAACATTAATTCACTGCAACTATATAACAGTGGCATACAATTAAGTTTCCCTAAATGCTATGAAAAATACAACTTATTCAAGTGCTTACACCCTTATAAAACCATGATATGATCTTGTTAACATTGATGATTTGTCTATTATCACAAACCCGTTTCATCAATCAACAAAGATTTATACATTGAAAATGGAGCAAGAACTTTTTCCTATCAGAGAGAAGGCAAATAAAAGCACCTCAATGCATAAATTATCAAAATGAGATTGCAGGCAAAGTTTACTAATGTTAATTCATTTTATAACCTTTGAAATTGCACACCACATCCTTATTACTTGTTGGTTCAATATACTCTTGAATTTCCTTGTTCCAAAGTTCTTCACTGTTTTTACCCATTCAACAATTCCAAGGCCAGTATTGGCAAGCTTCCTTTACAAGTTCATTTTCATCCACATTCATCATATAATTAATTTAACGGTCAATGGAAACATCATAAAAGAAAGAAAACCAATTAATGGTTAAACTAGTCTAAGCCTTCCATAGAAGGCCATTGATGTTAAAAGACAACAATGTACCCACTTCAATTCCCCATCACCAACCAATTAGGAAGTCATTGAAATAACCCTCCATTCTCACAGGCAGCCCTTCAGCAAGGAAAGTACCTTATCTCACCAATACGAAAGCAATAGCAAGAAAAGAAGCACCAGATATCAATACATTGTAAATGAATGACTTGATCTAACAGTAGCCTTCACTATATTCATGGCAAACAAGTTATTCAGAAGAAAGGAACTACATGCAACAATATTGATTCAAAACAATTGACCTATACATGCACATGCATTTGCACAAAAAGAGAATACAAACAACAAAATCGATACAAGAAATTACCAGTAGGCTGCAACAAAATATGATTGTAAGTGAGGTGAAGATAAATATTCTTACAGGCTTCGTAGATTAGGATCCTAATTGATGGAAAAGAAAAAGAGCAAATAATTTGATACAAGCCAGACTTTAGACCTTCCGTACCCATATGAGCAATATCCTCTATAAAATGGTACAACAGACTGTGCAAAGAAGACTTCAATCCCTCAATTAACTACATCAGCACTATCTTCAGTGTCAGGTCCTGTATTTTAAATAGAAGCAATAAGGTCAGAAAACAATCACTCAGACCCATCATAAGCTCTTCCACAAAAATAATAAGGAACTCCAAAGTTACAGAGTGAAAGTAAAGTTTAAGCCAACTACTGAGCCGATAACATAAACAACTTTCAAAATGAGCGATAACATGCTCGTAACACTACTGAGCGAGCTAATGCACTGACATCGTATCTTTTTGGTGAGTCAAAGAAAAAATATGCAAAGACAGCAACTCCAAAAGTAAAGGCTAAAACCAATAGATGTCAAACAAGACTGCTGCATGCATGTAAAAAAGTTGAACAAATAACAGTTTAACTTAAACCCTGTGAGTCATAGCTAATGAATTTAAACAGGTAAAATAGTTAAAAAGAGAATTTCAGGATGGAAACAACATTAGAGCATTAAGACAAAGATAAAGAATAAATAATTTCACCAATAGTAACATCCTTCATATTGCATAATGCAGACTTGATGCTGTTTCCAATAGCAACATAACTAGCCCAGTTTAAATTAGCATTTAACTTATGGGAGATTCTCAGTTAAAATAATTTCATGGTCCTACACTTGGGAAAAATTCATTATGAAAGTTAAATAATAAAAGAGCTTTTGATAACAGCTAATTTCAACTCATACAAGAAGCTTTTGAGCCAATTTAGATAAAATTCGCCACAAATACTTGTGAAAAAAGAGATGAGAAATATTAAAAGTAGTATTTGTCATTTGACTTTGAGCAATAGTTTCTCCTATAAGTTAAAATTAAGTTCTGCATTTCAAAGTTTAAGAACCATAGAGGCATAGACCTATGTAGCACGGACACCTCCGGTTGAAGACGTGTCCCACTTCAATTACTTGTATTTTTCAAAAAAATTCAAAATAAAAACGGTGTCTGGGTGTTCGTGTCCGGTGTCTGTGCTTCATAGGCATAGACTTATTTTAATTTGAAAGCTTTAGTAAGTTGAAAACTAGTTTAAAAGTGAGCCTCAGTTTAAAAATCTCACAGAAAATACGAGAATCTTTTAATATTTCATATTCTATAAATAAAAATAATTTTTTTTTGAAAAGCTTATCCAATCTAACTCTGATTCACATGCTATGCCAAGAGCCCAATACTACACTCTATACTATCTCCAGAACAAACAATGAACAATTCAAGTAGTAACAAACAAACAATAACAATAACCAAAAAAAAAATTAGTCACTACTTTCGGCGATAGAAACCCTGGTCTCGAAAAAAAAAACTAACAATAACAATGTTATCATCATTATTATTACACGAATGATATACCTTCTTGGCCATCCTCTACGTCTTCTTCTTCATTGTATTCATCACCATCATCTTGGGAATTAACCCCATACCTGTTATTCAAAAAATCTACAGCAGCAGGGGTAAGCACAAGCTTATCAGCATTCAAAATATCATACAAATTAAACGTCCTTGGCGTCAATATCTTCAACGTTCCAATATTCCTACTCGCCAACAACACCTTCTCCGAAACCTCCATCATCAGAAACGTCGTTTTCTCTTTCGGTTCCAGTCCCCACCGTTTCAACGCTGCAATGAACTCCTTAGTCTTTGGTGTCTCAAATTCCTCAGCGAAATCCTCCACCACGACCGAATTCACGGCGGCGCTCGCCATAGCGGTTGAAATCGCCAACCTCTTCTCCTTCCTGTTAATCTTAATGCTCCAATCACGTGGTTTCGGACCGAAAATCACTCCTCCACCGGGTCGAAGCGGTGTACGGTTGGATCCCTGTCGTGCACGACCGGTTTTCTTTTGACGGTAGGGTTTGCGACCTCCACCGCTGACCTCGGCGCGGGTTAGGGTGGATGCGGTGCCGCGACGCTTGTTTTGGAGGTCGGTGACAATGGCGCGGTGGACGACGGCGCGGGCGGTGTCTGGAGGAGCGGTTTTGAGGTCGAGAGTTGACTCGCCGATTTTGTCGCCGGAAAAGGAGAGTACAGGGAGGGTTGCAAGTTTGCAAGTGACGGAAAGAGAAGTTGAATGTGAATTTGAATTTGAGAGTAATTTGATGGGGAATTTGAATTTGGAGGTTGAAGGGTTAGAGAAGAAAATTGAAGAAGAGAAGAAAGAGAGGGAGGTTGAGGTTGGCGTGGGTGTGGATAATGCGGCCATTTTGAGTTGAGTTGAGTTGAGTGGGGAAAGCGTTTCTTCCTGCTTCGCTTCTTCTATCCTATCCTTTCAAATCATTGGTGTCGCATGGTAAGGATTTCCTTATGCATTCTCTGTCTTTTTTTTTCAATTTAAAAAATACTCAAAAGCAATTATAATATTGCTTTTTTTTTGACATATTTTAATGTTGGTTTTACAATTAACTTTTTCGAAAAAAATTAAGGTGCAGATTCGCAACAAGCCAAGTCTGCAAGCGCATCTGCACTTATTTGCTTCCCTATAAATGTTGACAATCAAAACCTCTCAAGTAAGAGCGATGAGCTTACGAATTTCCCTCACCAGACTCCAATCAACCACTCTACACTTATCAGATCCATTGATGATGGAGATAACCACTGACGAGTTTAGCTGCACCTCAATCCTACGGTAACCTTTAGGCCAGGAAATCCTCAACCCCTCAAGATGTCCCCAGAGCTCGGTCTCCACCATTGTGCACATACCTACAAAATTGGTAAAACCCCACATCCAATTACCAAATTGATCACGAACCAAGCCGCCACACCCTGCTACACAACGATCCCACTTAACCACACCATTAGTATTCAAACACATCACCTCTACATCAGGAGGCTTCCACTTAATATCCAAAATCAACTTATTCCTAACAGCAACTTGATTAGCAGTGCTCATCGCAGAAGCATACTCAAGCAATTTCCAATATATCACAGACCAACTACGAGTTGGCTTAATAAAAGGTGTTTGCTTTTCTCACACCCCTCCTACTCAAAACACACCCCATAAGAGTGTGAAAAGACCAAAAGGTCAGCCAAAACCTTTTTTTTCACGAAATTTCACCTGTTCGAACACGGGCCTTCGAACAGGTTCGAACGAGGCCGTTCGCGTGTGTTAAATATGGACACACACCCTCTTTGGCGATTTTTAACCTGTTCGAATGGTGTCATGCGAACAGGTTCGCATGAGGGTGTTCGAACCGGCGTTGCAGAATGACAGATATTGGACGTCTCAGATTCCACCGACAGTTTTAATCAACGGCTTACAATCAATCAAATGTGTCAGATAAAGGAGTGGATGTCATTCCTTTGGAAAACGTGCCTGAACGGATAGAATTTAAGTCTTTCGTATTTGTTGTCTTTCGTATTTGTTGTTTTTCGTTTTTCATGTCTTTCGTATTTGATGTACGATTCTGGTTTTTAATAATAAACTATTTGTCTAACTTAAACACCACTGTAACATAGATTAGCAATTAGTAAATAAGTCATAAATATTCATACCCAATTAGACTAAACCAATTTAATAAAATCAACCAACCAATTAAACTCCCAAGAAAACACAGAAACTGTGCTGTCAAACAACGGTTTGAACAATACCATGCGAACCATGTTCGAACAGCCTCATTCGAACAAGTATGCATACTCTCGTTCGTACGCATGGAGAAATTTTATGTTTTTTGAATTAGGGGTATTTTGGGGATTTAAGAAGTTACGGGGTGTGTTTGAGTAGGAGGGGGTGTGGGAAAAGCAAAGTCCAAATAAAATTAGGATCATGGGCCTCCTTGTTATGCCACATCCAAAGAAGATGGCAAGTCATTGCCCAAGCACTGGCCTAATTCAAACCTTCAGATCCAGAAAGATTAGGCGATTGCTTTTCCCACGCCCCTCCTAATCAAAACACACCCCACAAGGGTGTGAAATGACCAAAAGGCCAGCCAAAACCTCTTTTTTTCACGAAATTTCACCTGCTCGAACATGGGCCTTGAACGAGTTCGAACGACATCGTTCGAGTGTGTTAAATCTTGACTTCACACACCTGCATGCGCAATTTCACTGCTCGAATGGGGTCACTCGAACCGATTCGCATAACTTTGTTCGAACACCCTATTTTATTACAAAAATGGACCTCACACCACATTCATCGGCTTTATAACGTTCGCATGATGTTGTTGAACGATGTCGAACAAGGTCATTCGAACCGTCATCACGCGAGGTATCTTTGGAATAAAATTTGTTAAGGGGTGTGAAAAGAGTAGGAGGTGTGTGGGAAAAGCAAGCGCCAAAGATTATCACCCAAATTGAACTCAACCCAATGTGAAAAACCACCACCAAAGAAGGGTTTTTCACATTGGGTTGAGTTCAATTTGGGTGATAATCTTTGGCGTTTGCTTTTCCCACACCCCCTCCTACTCTTTCACACCCCTTAACTCCAAAAATTCCAAAAATACCCTTAAGTAGAGTGCGTGTTTTCACCGATTCGGGGATGGGCAGCCGGATATATTCGGTTGAGGTCAACCAAATAGGTAAAAAAGGTGAATGTGGTGTGAGAGTCAATTTTTTGTAATAAAATAGGGTGTTTGAACACCTTCATGCGAACTTGTTCGCATGACCTCGTTCGTACAGGTGAAATTACGCACAAGAGGGTGTGAAGTCAAGATTTAACACCTTTAACGATGTCATTCGAACTGTTCAAGGCCCGTGTTCGAACAGTGAAATTTCGTGAAATAAAAAAGGTTTTGGCTGACATTTTGGTCTTTTCACACCCTTATGGGGTGTGTTTTGAGTAGGAGGGGGTGTGGGAAAAGCAAACACCCCAAAGAAGTTAGACCGCATTCTAGGCTTAACAAGCCCAATCAAAACTGTTGATCAATATTTATTAAGGTGCTTTTAGGGTGAAGGAGAAAAAAATTTACCGTAGGATATTTATTAAGGTGCTTTTGGTCCTTAAGTATGTCATTTAGTTTCATTTTAGTTCTTTGTGCGGTGTTATTGAGTGAACTCAACCAAAAAATAGGGGACCTATTTAAAACTAAATAAAAACTTAAAAGACCTACGTGAAACAAATTACAAACTTAGAGGATCAAATTGAAACAAATAATTTACAAAAAAAAATAAAAAATGACACGTCATTATATATATATATACACTCTACGTCAGTAGGTGCCACATCATCATATAAATGACATGTCGTCAATCGTTAACTTAGATGGACGAAAAGGACTTAAGTGAAACGATTTTGAGACTTGAGGAACCAAACTGAGAAAAAAAAAGACTTAAAAGACCAAAACGAAACAAATAAATAACTTCAAGGACCAAAACAACATTTTAGCCTAAATTTTAATGTGTACACCAATTAAAATCTTATGGTTAATTAAACTCAAAAATATATTACCAACCATGGTTGATCTGAGTGGTTACTGGACTCGTATCCCACTTCATGGTTTCGGGTTCGAATTTTGAGTGTGACAAAAGATCAGTTGGCAGGAGAGAATCATACGGACCGACAAAATTGGGTATACACTTGACCAACTAAGTTCCCTAGCGTAAATTAGTCACCAATAAAGTCGATAAATACTGCACACCAATAACACGATAAAAAAAACTTAAAAATATATTTAAGTTGAGGTTAACATAATGTGAAGGAGTGACCACCACACCCTTTGGCTGTTGTCATTCCTGAATAGTCAAACTCAAATAATGAAACGAACAAAATTTAGAAGGCTATACGACATCGTATGGAGGGTCAGTTTAAGGTCCACACAATTTTATTTCAAAAAGAGGGAAAGTCCTCTTTTCTCTTTCCTTTGCCTTGCTTGTTCTTCTCTTCTCCGTTGGTCCCATTCGACGTGGAGCACCGGATCCGATCACCCTCCGTCAATTTCTTACCCCTTTCCGGCGACTTCACGCTTCCTTTCACTTCCCCAACATGAATCCCGAGTAGTACGTTCTTCTCTTTTTACTATGAATTGAATCGCGAGAAATTCAATTCCTTTTCTGGATTTTCGTTCTTGTTTTACCAAAGGGTGATTTTGATTGCGGTTAATTCGTCTGGATAGGTTATTTTTTGGTGTCTGATTTTCGTCGATTTTTGTATTTAATAACCCTAAATTGGTGGCCAGCCTTGTGAAATATGATACGACTCGTTTGATTGTTTTGCTTTTGTAACAAAATTTGGGATCGCTTTATTAACTGGTTTTGATGGTGCGGAATTTACCTTGATATTGTTTCTTATAGGTTTTAATGAGTAATAGAAGCATATATGATTTATGCATGTCTTTGTTTTAATTGCTAGACAAGGATCTATTATCATAATGTTAAGATGCCCTTATTCCCTAATGACCAGAAACGCCATTAAAATGGATTAACGTGGTTTGAATGATCTGAACTTAAATTTCAGTATGGAAATCATCAAAGTATCAAACTATGATAATTCTACCTGTCCACACTTCCTTTTGTGAGCGAGCTTAAGGTTACCCTATAATTCCACTGCCTCATATACTTAAAATTGAGATACTAAATATAGTTTTTCGTATTTCTATTTTAAATTATAATGGAACAATTGGTAAAACAATGATCATTAATTGTAGCTCTCTAATACTCTTATCATCACATTGATTGCTTTGATCCTTGTTGTTGTACATGTATATATGTGTCTGTGTTGATGAAATGTGCTTGGTCTTTGGTTGAGGTAGTCTATTTTAAATGGAAACTGAATGTGCTGTGGTTGTCCTTTGCAGTGATTATCTGTTCAAGCTTCTTCTTATTGGAGACTCTGGTGTTGGTAAATCATGCCTTCTTCTAAGATTTGCTGTAAGATATCTACCTACTGTTTGTCATATCCCGTATTGCCATTTTGTATTATTTTTCTTCTGTCACTGATAGCGAAACATCTTAAAAGTATTTACATGCTTATTCTTGTTCTCAATTTTTTTTATGGGGTAGGGTGTTAAGAGTTCTGTAAAACGAATAATTTTAATAATGAATTGGTGGACTGTTTTTTTTTATTCAATGGATCATATTCCATTTCTCCCTACTTTATTTAGCAAGCTAAAGTCTGTAGATACTTGACAAGTGAACTAGTTGCTTGAATTTTCTTTCTGTCTTTTGCTAGTCTGACTCCGACAAAGTTGAGCCTAGTTTATTTCTATCTAGCATTTGGATGTTCATTGAATAAATTCATTCAACATTTGGATAGTTCTAGGGTAAGTACCAGGGTTTGTGCCCTAAATAAATACACCTTCACTTTCCTTGTCGAATTCTTTTCCCTTGCTTTGATTGTTGGAATTTCTGGCTGAAATTATGATGTTTAGTAACATCATCTTGTGTGGGCCTGTACTCTTCATGTTTGTTTATCACGGTGATGGCACACAGCTGCTCAGTACAGTAATTTAAATTAACTTTATGAAATGTTACAGGATGATTCATATATTGATAGCTACATAAGCACCATCGGAGTTGATTTTGTGAGTACAAGATTTCAACTTTGTTAAGTTTGAACTCATTTGATGTCACTCTCAAGTCTGAACCGGTAATATCATGTTATTTTTGTGCAGAAAATACGGACTGTTGAGCAGGATGGGAAGACAATTAAACTACAGATCGTATGTATCTAAGATTTAATTTGTCCTGTTTTTTTCTTTACTTAGATATACGTTTTGTTATTCATTTGATTTATGATTTATAAGATCTCATTCTTTGAAGATGTTAAGTTCCTAGGCCACATGGGTCCCTCTAATTCAAGGTTGTCTTGACAGATTTTTTCATACCTTGTTTTACAATCTGTTATTGCAGTGGGATACTGCTGGGCAAGAACGATTTAGGACAATAACCAGTAGCTACTATCGTGGAGCACATGGAATCATTGTGAGTGATGTTTCTTACAAAATGGTTTAAATATAGAAAACTCCCTGTTGTTTTCAGAACTTCTTTGCATTCTTTACTGACTGATTCCTTTGGCAGATTGTTTATGACGTGACGGATGAAGAGAGCTTCAATAATGTGAAGCAGTGGCTCAGTGAAATCGACCGCTATGCTAGTGATAACGTTAACAAACTTTTGGTTGGAAACAAGAGTGATCTGACAGCTAATAGAGTTGTCTCATATGATACAGCTAAAGTATAGCTTTGATTCATGTCACATTCTGTTATTATTAAGGAAATAGTATTTAGTGTCTGTTCGTGTTTACCAATGACAATGTTCACGCTTCTCCTTTAAAGCACCTCATTCTACCTTCTCTCTATTGCAGGAATTTGCAGATCAAATCGGCATACCTTTTATGGAAACAAGTGCAAAAGATGCTACAAATGTGGAAGATGCCTTCATGGCCATGGCTGCTTCCATAAAAAATAGGTGCCGATTCCTGTTTGTTATTAAACAAGAGGCTGATATTTAAGGAAATCACTAAGTTTTTAGTAACTTGGCCTTTGAAGTAGGCTCAGGCATAAATTAGTTTCCAACTTCCAGAAAGAATAGTTAAACTTTACCGTACCAATATTCTTTTAATTATAGTCTATTTTTCTTGTCCTATCATTGATTTCTTCCAATCACATTTTTTGATGGTAACTTTATCCTGAATGTAGAATGGCAAGCCAACCATCCGCAAACAATGCAAGGCCCCCAACAGTGCAGATTAGAGGACAGCCAGTTGGGCAAAAAAGTGGGTGTTGCTCTTCCTAACCAGCTGGTCATGGTATTAAGATCTATTTCACTTGGTCTGCTTTTCATGTAAGATTCGTTATGTCACTAAATAGTGGACCAATGTCACATAATGGTTTGGGATTTGGCCTAGATGAGTCCATTCTTTACATATACTTGAATGGTATGCTTGTGCTAAGTATAGTACTTGTTAATGATAAATCTCTGTTTCTGCTCATTCTAATCTATTTTTTTTAGCATAACATAGCATTTTTCTTCGAAGTGTGTGCTTTATTGTGCCACTCCATGGTTGACTTGAACTGGTTTTGTTGATTAGCTCATACAAACTTCCAAAACCTATGAACAAGTATGGAATATCCACCGATAATGAAAAACTTGAAAATATACTTTGATACCAAATGTCTCAATTTCAAAGGTCAGAAGTGACCAATCCAAAGGTTGTGATTTTCTCAAAACATAAATTAATCAAATTTTATATTTGATTTTTTATTTGTAGAAGTAAATCAATTAATGTTATGTTTGGATTTGATGGAGTTGAATTTGAAGTGTTGTTTGTACAAGCAGCAAAACAATTGATGTTATGTTTGGATTGGTGGTGGAAATGGGATGAAATGGTATAGAAATGAAATCATAATAAGTTTATCATTGGAATTGTTCAAGGGTCTGTGTGGATAAACAATTTAATTAAGCGCTTATAGCATAAGCGCTTATCATGGAAGGGCTTATGCATAAGCTGTTTATAATAAATGATAAAATGTTAAACTATTTTTCTATAAGTCATAAGCTACCTCGGGGAGCTTAGGGAAATTAGTTTAAAACAACTTATGAACATGTCATAAGCTCTCCCAAACAGTTTTATAAGTGTTTATGTTAGTAGATAAACTCAAACGGACCCTAAATATGAATTTACATGATGAAATGGATTTCATCTATCCACAAAAAAAAATCACCTACTTGTATTTTTTTCGGTCAAACATCTATTTGTATTAAACACTCGTATCTCCTTTAAATATTGGGGTTATGTGATGAGAGTTGATTTTCTCTCCATCTATCAAAAAATAGCGAAATAACTTAATACAATTTATCTCATTCCGATGAACGCAACAATACTAGAGAGAAAATAATATGCAAGTTTGGTTTTTGTTGGTTACCCACAACTCTTGATCATAGTGGTTTTACACTTTTCAATTTAGCGGCAATAGAACTTATGATAGTTTTGTCGCTCACAATGGTTTACTCTTTTCAATTACGTATGGGAGATACCCCAATTTACAACGAAAATTTGGTAGCATAATTATTTGGAATGTTTTTTTACTTTTGTGTTGAATTTTTGTTTGCTATATCTTCCACGAAAGTGTATTTTTCCAAGTCGAAGTTTAAGTAGTTTTTTCTCCGAAGTACAATAAAAAAAACTCTATCTACCCAAAAAAGGAAATCAACTTTTTGCAGTTACATAGGTGCCAATTTCTATTTTCTCCTAATAATCAAATATTCAACAGACAACGAAGCGTGGCTCAGTAAGATGTTTTACCTACATCTAAATAGTCGTAAATTTAAGTCATCGCGGGGAAAAGTGGATAATACGATTGAAATCCTTTAAAAACAAAAAATATTCAACACATTTCAAGATCTTATCAAATCAAATTCAAAACTCAAATTTAGTTAAATATTTTAGTGGTGGACGAATTTTGTTGAACATAGAGTTAATATCAAGGGATGCAATTGAACCGGTGATATAATATTAAATAAATAATAAATAAATATATACATCTCATAACTTTGTAAAAACTATTAAGAAAACCCCGACACATTTTTTCTCATACTATAATATCATATCAAAAGATAATCTCCGGTTAATTGACCATGCTACAGGTCTCCAACAAGCGGCCCGAGACTGGTGTGTTAGTGATATTGTTACAGATAGTGGTGCGTGTAACATTGATATTTTGCGCAATCTGTTGCCGGATGATCTAATATCTAGAATTATGGCGTTTCCTTCTCCGCTCCCTCATGATGGCCCAGACGAGATTTATTGGCCAGGGGAAGGTTCTGGTAATTTCTCCGTTGCTCTTGCTTACAATCTCCTTGCCAGGCATGACAGCTCTTTGATTGATGATAAGTGGTCTAGGGTCTGGAAGCTCCAAGTCCAGGAGCGAGTCAGGTGCTTTATTTGGCAAGTTCTCCATGGCAAATTAGCAACCAAAGCTTATTGTGGTAAATGGAGTAATGGAGATGTGAATTGTCATCATTGTCGCGACACGACTGAGTCTCTTATTCACATTCTTCGTGATTGCAAGTTAGCAACAACTCTTTGGAACTCCTTCATCCCGCCTAGTTTACGGTCTGATTTTTATGGAGCTGCACCTTGTGACTAGCTAGTTATTAACTTAGACTGCAATTCTAAGTTAGCAGACTCCTCGGCAAACCTAGCAGAGAGCTCGGTTTGGTGCAATGTTTGGGCAATGGGATGCTATAACTTATGGTTTTGGCGTAACAAAGAAACGCACGATGATGATTTTGAGCGACCAAAACTTGCCTCGTGTGTTGTCCAGCAGCAGGTCCGTGAGTATGAGGACGCAAATGCTGCTTACTCCCCGGTGCATCAGCGCAACTCCCATCAGGTGGAGGTTCGGTGGTGCGCGCCTTCTACTAGATGGGTTGTCATCAACACGGATGGAGCTTTTAAGAGAGACTCGGGTTACTCTGGATGTGGCAGGGTTTTGCGCAATGAGCTCGGTTAGTGGCTTGGGGGGTTTGCCAAGCGGTTGAGTGCGACGTCCGCATACATGGCTGAGTTATGGAGAGCTTTGAAGGGTCTTATATTTGCTCACGGTAAAGGTTATACATCCATTGAGCTTCAAATGGACTCTTCTACTATTGTCCACTGCTTAAATGGAAATGATCCAAGTAGTATAGCAGGGCACCAACTTGTCAAGAGGATTAGACAACTGATGGCGGCGACACTGGCTATTCGGGTTATTCATACTTATCGGGAGGCAAACAAGGTTGCAGATGAGCTTGCTAACATTGCGAGCAGCCAAAGTGAGGCGATGGTCGTCTTTGATTTCCCCCCTAGTATAGTCAAGTTTTTAGTTGATGCTGATATTTCTGGAGTTTCTACTCCGCGTGTAATCCCAGTGTAATTCTCTTTTGGGCATTAGCCCCGTTTAATCTCAAAAAAAATAAAAAAAATATCATATCAAAAGATATCACACATGTAATGTACCTATCAAATTTATCCACAATGGTTTATGACAAAGGAGAATCCAAAATACATATTCTTTACCAATATCTTGATAGATGGAGAAGAAGCTATGATTGGTGTAAGCTATATTAGGATCTGCACGCCCTATGTTATTCCAAAATGTCATGTTCTCTTTGGGGATTTTTATCTAACACCTAAAGTGCATTCTTGAAACAAGTTATCGAATAAAACCACCTTGCAAAGAAAAAAACCGAATCCACAACAACAAAACTACCATAGAAATTTTCTTCCTACATCTAGTGGTTTCCGTGGAGAGGAGAGGAACCAGATCTATGGTTTTTTGTTTTTTTCCCGACAATGGTGGCTCAGGACGGGGGACACTTCCTATTCACACAGAGGTACAAGCAAGAGCTGGTGGATCGGATTGAGGTTCAACGATGCGTTGTTGGATGGCCAAAACTTGCAAGTGGTGCAGGTTCAAACCAACACTCAACCAATTCAGTGAAAATGACATCGTTAGTGAAATGTTGGTGTATTCAAACCCACTTCCCCCTCCACTCTTAACAACCAACACTAATTACTATAAATAAAACAAATGAGAATTTAAACCATTAAATAAAACAAAACTGAGAATTCTATAAATAAAACGAAACTCAACGATTTAAGTCTTATCCGCCACCATATAACCCCCAGAAATGTCAAACACAGTAATACCAAAACACAACAATAAAGGAAAAGGCTCCAAGGTAATCAAGAACAACCTAAATTTACATTTTAAGGCATAATAAAAAAGTTAAAATAACCCCCTTCTAATTCATAAAAATCCAATTACCAAAGTTCTTTGCCTGCTAAGTTCAAATCAAAATTGAAGTAAAAAAGGGGGCCATGAAATGTTTCTGAAAAATCTCACTTGCCACCCAATGTTGGGAAGTGACCAGGATCCTCAATGGATGGAGCTGGAACATTGCTGCTTGCATTTCCACCGTAACCTCCCCTTGAACCACGGACCCCGCCACGTCCACCACGACCCCGCCCACCTGGGTTATAGTACTTTTCTCCTTCAGCCGGCTTCAGAAACTCATTAATGCTAAGTGCCTAAGAATATAAAGTCCAATAAATGAAACACATTTAGGAGAAATGCAGTACATGACCAAATAAAATCAAGAGAATGCCAAGTAAACCAATTTATGAGGTATGCTAATTGTGTCATAATCTATGAAGCACCAACACACAGACACCAGGCACGACACAGACACACATACACCGGTTTTAATTTGAAAAATAAGAGTAATTGAAGTGTCGTGTCGGGTGTCCGACACAATACATGCCGAACACCGGACACGTCTTCAACTGGAGTGTCACTGCTTCATAGGTCATAACTGTTCCTCAACTAGTGTTATCGGAACTATGTTTTTCTTCATTTTATATCATTTGTTATAACAATTATTATAGAGGTATCACATCTTCGAAACACTTTAAATCACTAAAATAAGAAATATTTTGATAATTGAGCAGAAGAAATTGGTCATACATGGAGCTAAATAAAAGTAATTAAGGATGAAAAAAATATCATAGTCACACCTTCTTTGACTTCTCCTTCTCGAAAGAATCTTTGCGCTTATCCTTGTCAGATCCCTTGAAGGAAAATTGAAAGCGTCAAAATATATCTATCGACATCACTAATATAATATAATCTGCAAATTAGAAGTAGAAGAGAGGCAAAAAAACCAACCAATTTTGCAAAGATTTCATTGTTGTCTTTCTTGCAAGACAGTGGCTTCAAGGATTCAAACTCTGAGGCATCCACCTTTCTTCCTTCAGTCTTGAGAGCTTGCAGGGCTTTCCTTTTCTCTTCCAACACTTTCTCATATTCTTCCAAAGTCATTTCCTATCACATTTTATATTCCAATTAGCAATGGACAAACAACAGCCAATAGAATAGAAACTCCAAATATAACATTAATATCAATGAAGCACACAGACAACAAACACAACACTGACACCGGTTTTAATTTGAAAAATGAAAGTAATTGAAGTGTCAGTGTCAATGTCTAACATGACCTGTGTCAGACACCAGACAGATCTTCAACATGAGGTTTAGTGATACAGAGATTAAAATCAGAAAGCATATGAAAAATAAATGCACCTCAAGTCCCAAGTCCCAAACACTTTTAAACATATTTCAAAAGGTAAACCAGTATTGAGTGAAAAACACATTTTCATAATCAAGAAAGACATTGAGTGAGGGTGTTTACTTAAAAGAAAATAAAACAGCTCATATAACTGAGTGAGATTCACATAACAGACAACTGAAGCTGAATTTAATTTAAATGTTTGGTCATTCATTCATAAGACATCTTCCCTATGCATAAAATTTAGGAACGGCAATCGCAGACTCAAGACAAGTGGAGAAAGCAATAATTGCTGGCCATTCACCTTATCCTCAGGCTCCTTTTCTTCGGTTTCATTAGCAGCAACAGTCTCTTTGTTTCCATCAGCTGCATCTTCCTCACCAGCAGGCTTCTCATCAACCAAATTCTTCTCAGTTTCATTTGCAACTTCATCGGTCACCCTGAGAAAATTGAATGATAAAAAGAATGATAAAATAAACAACTACCAATCGGAAGCCAAAATATAACCTACTGAAATAATGCTCGGAGCATTATTAAAATAAAATATGAAAATAAAGATTTGCATTATCCGCTTACTGAGCAATTTCATCGCTTTGTGTTCCCCAATTGCCTCGTCCAGAGCCTTCACGTTTGACTCCACCACTGCAAATAGAAAAATTGAGATCAATACAAATAGGTTAAAGTTGAAGAAAGAAGCCACATATAAGTAATAGTCTATGGATGTTACCCTCGTCCAGTCGCACTGTGGCGATCAAATGTTCTTCGTGGACGTCCTTCTTCACCACCAGCTTCACCATTGCTAAAACCTCCGCGACGACCACCACCACCGCCAACACGGTAAGACCCACGAGGTCCACCATAGCTGCGTCTCTCTGAAGGATTCCCAGAATCTCCTTCAAAAGCACCTACGTTAGCAGGGGCTCCAGATGCAGGGAATGGGTTCTCATCATTGAAATCACGGCCAAAACCACCTCCACCACGACCTCGTCCAAATCCTCGTCCACCTCCACGGCCACCACGGAAGGGTTCACTTCTGGCCTCCCTCACTATCAACAACATAAAAGAAAAATATTAACATACAAGGAAAGTAACACAAGAAACATCATATGTACAAACAATGGCCATTTAGCAATCAAAAAAGCAGCAAAAAAGATTGAACAAATACACTAATAAAGTAGTAAGGATTAATTTCATCTTCCAATTCTGGTTATCACAATAAAATAAAAAATTGCATTTATAACGTTTCAACAAACAATCCTAAGTTTATAAAGTCATAGACTAAAGTAGTAAAACACTAGCATCGTACGTAACAAACACAAAAGATAACAAAAGAATGTTGATTTTCAAGTATTCAATTCAACCACACACGTGAACACAGAACATACGTCATCAGATTCAGAATAACTTCTCTCACACATCAATCATTGCCACTAACTAATAAATCAACAAAGACATATCACTCAAATATATACAAATCAGTCAAAAAAGTCCAAACATAAAAATAGCAAAATAGCAAAATAAATAAAATAAACGATTTCTAAAACAAGAAAAATAATAAATCACATTACCACAATTAAAAACAAATAACAAAAGCATCAATTTTATGACCTAAAAGCAAAAGCAAAAAAAAAAACTTTAGATGAATGAAAAGAGAAACTAACCAGCCTGAGTAGGAGGAACCGGTTTAGAAGGCAACTGAGCCGGTTTTTGTTGAGCCGGACGGCCACCTTGTTTGCCTTGCTCTTGACCTTTCTTCGGAGCAGCCGTAGCTGCAGCGGCGGCGGCGGCCGCGGCCGCCTTTTGTTGTTCGGCGGCAATCAACTGTGAAGGGTCTTCAGCATCATCACCCAACAAATCAAAAGGATTGATTGTCGCCATTTTTCAATAGAAGATAAACCCTAACGACAAGTTCTTATTCGATTAGAATGTTTAATTTAATGAAAACTCCATTACCTAAATTTCAGATCAATAGGGGAATGAAAGAGGAATAGAGAGGAAAGGGGGGAAAAAGAGAAACCCTAGCCGCAATAGGAGAAGAGAAGAAGAGAGAGTGAGTAGTGAAGATGAGAGAGTGACAAACAACCTAATCTCTTAACACTCTAATTTATTTATATTTGTGTTTTGTGTCTCGCTTCTATTATTTTATTACATTATTTTTATTTTTATTATTATTTTTATTTTTAAACTTGGATTCTAATTTTCATTTAGAGGAATAGAATAGAAATACCCGAGTCATCGTGATCTTATCCGATTTGAAGGATTAATTTATAAAGTTTCGCAGAAGATATCCCCTCTTTATTAAGGCAGTAACGTGAAAAACCACGTTTTGAGCGGCAAAAATTTCTTTCCCCCTATTTACCAATATATCCCTTATTTAGTACCCCATTGTTTACCAATATACCCCCACTCTATATTTGTGGACCAACATACTATCACTCTATATTTTGTGCCCCACCATTTACCAATATACCCCTCATTTTGTACCCCACTGTTTATCAATATACCCCTCATTTTGTACCCCACTATATATTTTTTAATCGACATATATACTCGATAAATTTTTTTTTTTTCTCCAACACTTTTTTTTTATTATTATCAAAATGTACCTCATTTTGTACTCAATTCTGCTTACCAATATACCCCCACTCTATCCGAGAACTATTAATACATAATCGTTGACTTCTCACTTTTGGTGGGAAAATTTTATTCCCACCATTTACCAATATACCCTCATTTTGTACACCACCATTGTTTACCAATATACCCCCACTCTATATTTTGGACCGACATACCCCACTCTATATTTTGTACCCCACCATTTACCAATATACCCTCATTTTATACCTCACTTGTTTACCAATATACCCCCACTCTATATTTTTGGACCGACATACCCTCGAATTTTTTTTTTTTTGTCTAACACTTTTTTTATCCACTTTTGGTGGGAAAATTTTATTTCCACCATTTACCAATATACCCCTCATTTGTACCTTTCATTTACCAATATACCTCCACTCTATATTTTTGGACCGACATACCCCCACTCTATATTTTATACCCCACCATTTACCAATATACCCCTCATTTTGTACCTCACTATTTACGAATATACCCCCACTCTATATTTTTGGACCGACATACCCCTGACAAATTTTTTATTTGTCCAACACTTTTTATTTATTATCAAAATGTACCCCTCATTTTGTACCCCACTGTTTACCAATATACCCCCACTCTATATTTTTAGACCGACATTGTTGTCTCATCCCACCAAGGGCTATTGTTGCCTATTCGTCTTATATATGTGTGTTGCGTATTTTTATGCCCCCCCTTATATAATGTTGATGTTTTTTCGAAACTACATCTGTAGACCTGTTAATCATCTCCCCGTGCATAGCACGGGCGTTTGTCCTAGATCCCTATATATAAAGAGTATATCGACTTTTAGAGACACTTTTGGTGGGAATTTTTTTTTCTCCATCATTTACCTATATACCGCTCATTTTGTACCCCACTGTTTACCAATATATCCCCACTCTATATTTTTGACCGACATACCCCTGACAAATTTTTTTTTTGTCCAACACTTTTTTTTATTATCAAAATGTACCCCTCATTTTGTACCCCACTGTTTACCAATATACCTCCACTCTATATTTTTGGACCGACATACCCCTGACAAATTTTTTGTCCAACACTCTTTTTTTTAACTGTTTACCAATATACCCCCACTCTATATTTTTGGACGGACATACCCTTGACAAAAATTGAACCAATCTGATTTATGTTTGTAATAGTTAAATACAATTTATATTTATTCAGGTCGTATTTACCTATATACGATTTCACTGACGAAAACCAAATAAATTTAAAAAAAATAATCCAATTTATCTCAGAATATGGTAGATACGATACGATTTTTTATTGTTTTTTTTCCAACACTCTTTTTTTTAACTTTTTACCAATATGCCCCCACTCTATATTTTTGGACGGACATACCCTTGACAAAATTGAACCAATCTGATTTATGTTTGTAATAGGTAAATACAATTTATATTTTTTCAGGTCGTATTTACCTATATACGTTTTCACTAACGAAAACCAAATAAATTAAAAAAAATCTTATTTATCTCAGAATATAGTAAATACGATGCGATTTTTTATGGAAAATCGAATTTATGTTTTATGAAGATAAATACGACTTACTATTTTTTTAAGTTTATGGGAGGAAATCGTATCTAGATATATACGATGCGAAATGTGCTGAAAATCGTATCTATCTCCTGGAAGGTAATACGATGAACTTTAAAATATTTTTGGTCAAATCATATGTAAGTGAGAAATGGTCAATATTTTGTAAAGGGTTTAGGGTTTAGGATCAATGACTAAATTAAAATACTTTTGAAAAAGTCAATGACTAAATTAATATATTGTAAACGCTTTTAACACCAATAATACACAGTTATTTTTTAGTGAATTATCTTTATCATATTATTTTTAGGCCATAGCTTGTATCAAATAACATTCTAGGCCTACACATTTTGGAAAGCTTAGATAAGAGGACAAAATATACTACGTAGATCAGAGTAATAAATTACTAATCTGTATGGCTAACAAATTATTCTTTGTCGCCTGTGTATATATCTTGGGAGAAAATATTGTTTCTGATTTCATGGCTGCTGCAAGTGAGGCACGGGATTGTGTCCTAGTTTGGTTTATAGCAAAAAAAAAAAAGAAATATTTTATTAGTGAATTTTAGTTGATTATTAACTTTGAGTCTTTGACACCCTTTGGTAAAAAAAAACTAAAAGTGAATTAAAATATTTTGTGGAATATAGATACATAATCAAGTTGGGTGTTTATGTTTTAATGTTTTGATTCATTAGTTTTTAATTTTTAGGTGGTATATAAAATTCTTTATAGCAAAATATATACTTCATAAAATTTCTTCATTTCACAAGTTGTCCAAAATTATTACTCAAACAAAGTATTTTAAGACATAAATATTTCAAATTCCCTCAAAATTACATTACCTTTAAAAATTGCTTCACTCCAAATTTAGAGTAATTTATTTCAGGAGAAAATAATTTTTTGACCCATAAGAGTAAATATTTTTAGTTGAAATGTTTTTAGCACAAGTGGTAGATACTTGAGCTCCTCAGCCATTTGGTCAAGGTTCGATCCCTGGTCGATGCGTATGGAAAAATACCTGGTGGAATATATTATCTCTTTAAATAGATCTCAGTATCTTGTGAGATTAGTCTCTGTAGTTGCACATACAGGAGATACATTGGTTTAAACAAAATATTAAGTTATTGCAAGATACGACATTTGTGTCTTTTTTTTTTTTGGTCTAGTGTCGTCAATATTTATTTCATGCTAACATGGGTTCAATTCCTTGGTGAAATCTAGTATGAGGCACTATGTTGGTTGAAACAGACAGTGTTGTTTAAGGTAGAGTTTGTAAATAGTGTGTCATTGTCTTATCTTGTAACTTAGTGGTGTAAAAGTATAAAATGACTATCGACTATTGAAAACATGTTACAACCGACAATGAAATGGAGATTAACCATGTTGAAATGGAGATTAACCATGTGTTCTAGGAGTGTAAGTTACATAATTGAGTGAAAGAGATATTATTAGTGGAAATGTAGATGTACGAGATCGAACTCTACTCTCTACACCATCTAACAACTAACACACTAATTACTAACTATTTTGTATATCAGAATTTAAAGTACCAAATTTGTGATAGAATCATATATCTCGTTGACACGATTGGAATGAGCTGCATTAGACCGTACTTGTCAACACCTATGCCCTCCACATGGGTTGAGGTGCAGTTTTTATGTTTCAAAAATATTGATTTTTTTCTCAGCAAATGGAATGACAAGTGTGTTGCAAGTGTGGATTGCCAAAAAGGCAGTGACCGATGGCTATATTCCAGAACCAAAGGAAAATAAACAATACAAAAAAATTATTTTACACAAACCAAGGAAATTAAAAAAATTAATATTTTTGATAATTTTTTTTTTCCATGACACTCTTAATTTATTTATTACTCATTAGACTTATTTTTCTTTTAACGATAAATAATCAAAGGTATAATTGTAAAACGAGTAGTTATTGTAATATTAAACAATACAAAAAAAAAAGTAAAGGCTTTTATTTTTTGCACCCCCCTCATTGTCTATCCCACCCCTATAAATTCCATTTTGGACAAAAATACCCCTAATTTTACAAAAAATTTCAAAAATACCTACGCTTTTGGTGGGGGTCTGTTGGATTTCCGGAATTACCTCATAGATAGGTAATTCCGGAAATCCAAATGCTTTTGGTGGGGGTCTGTTGGATTTCCGGAATTACCTCATAGATAGGTAATTCCGGTTCACAATTTGTGAACCGGAATTACCTATTTCTGAGGTAATTCCGGAAATCCCAAATCTTAGAAAGTTAATTTTTTTTTTTTTTAACTGAGGGCATTTTGGGGTTTTTTGGTAAAATGGGGGTGGGATAGACAATGAGAGGGGTGCGAAAAATAAAAGCCAAAAGTAAATCCTTGTAAAGGAGCCTTTAGTGCACCTCCTAATGGGGGGATAACACCCCAATTCAAGGTAAGAAAAACCTTCAGGATCTTTAAGCACTTACAAATATAATTACATTTATATCACCTCAAGGGGACTAGTAGCAATTTGAACCCAATTAAGAGCTTTCAAATACAAATTATGTTCTGCTCCACTAGACGAATCCCTTGGGGTTAAATTGATGAATGATCTAACAACCTCCAACAATTAATATATGGAAAAAAAGGATGAGGACTTGTAACATAATTGTGTTGAAATATATTAGGGTTATTTACTTAAGTTGTTTATCAGGGTTTTCAGTAATAGACTTTACCTAGTACTAGTCATATTAGTACCAAAAATGGTTCCATTAGATAATGTATCATCATACAATCAATCGCACAATACATATTTAGCCATCATTCTCTCCGGTTCCCTTTTTCTTGTCTAAATGCTAAAGTTAGGATAATTTTAAATAATAGGATAAGCACTTAAGAACAAACTGAAAGATATCTTTTCAAGATTAAGACATAACCCATACTAGCTCTTATTAGAAGAATGAAGAATATTACAAATGGATTATATAATACATTACAACAAATTTTTACATTCAACTCAGCCTCAGAAACCTAAATAAAAAATACAAAATCTTGAATTAAACCAAGAGGGAAAAAAATTGGGTCAAATAAATTATCCTATGGGAAATAAATAATATGTTTATCAAGTCTTAAAACCCTGGCAACATTGTAAGGTCTGCAATTCCTTTAGGTAGTTCAGCAATTCCTTTCAGCAAAGCAAGCCTGTTTTTTCTGATCTTGACATCATCCTAGATTACACCAAAAACAAATTTATAGTAGTAAATATTCATTTTATAGAATCACTAAAAATACATGAACACACAAGTTCTAATTCTTCAACTTAGCAGTAGATTAACATACCACCATTACGAATACATTATTAAAGAAATCATCAAGTGGCTGTATAAGTTGAGATGAAATATCAACGAAATCATCGATGTCAAGACCTGAACAAAAGAAATTTTGATATCATAATATATAAGTAAAATGAGGAATAAAATCAATGTTCCATGTAAAAATAAATCCATTAACATAGAAATAAGCTATATATTAACTAATAATCCCAACAAACTTTACAAAAGCTAGAGATATAAAGCGGTACCAGGATTGATACTCTTTTTAACAGACAAAAATGTGCTCCACAAAACTCTCTCTTCATTTGTCTCAAAGGCAGTTTCATCCACCTAATCACGTAAGTTTAAGCAATGAGAGATATGACATAAATAATAGGCTAAATTACTGTTTTGGTACTTTATCTTTGGCTTCGATTTCATTTTGGTCCTTTATCTTTTTTTTTTCTCGTTTTGGTCCTTTATGTTTCAGTTTTGTCTCAATTTGGTCCTTTTTTGTAGTTTTTTGTCTATGACCTTAACGGACGCCACGCTGGCAGTTAACTGCTGACGTGGCGTCTCAAATTCATTAAATGACGTGGCACAGTTAATTGACTTGGCAATACACATCACCATTTCCTTTCTTTTTTAAATTAAAACAAAACAAAAACTTAAATAAACAAATAAACAAATAACAAACAAAATAAAAAAACATTAAAAAAGTTGAATCTGCAGATTTTCAACAACACAAAACGAAGGAGAAGAAATTAGTAAGAAAAGAAAGGAGATTAAAATAGAAACAGATCTGCAAGGAAGCAAAATCAACAAAAACGAAGGCCATCTTTCTGTTTTTCGCCATTATTGAAGGTAATAAGCTCTTCTATTTCTGCCACTGAAGCTGCCCTTTTGCAGAAAACCAGATCTGAAACTCAGATCTGCAACAATGGTGAAGTTGAAAAGCGTGTGATTTGGAAGAAAACCTAGGTTCAAAAACAGGTTCAAGAATCATCAACAAAACCTCCTGAACAACCCTATCCTGAGTTTTGTCGTTCCATGAAAAACGACCACTTGCATTGCTTGAGGAACCCAGATCCCATCGGTGGAGAAAGAAACGAGACTTTCAGAAGGTGAGAAACCACTTTGAAAGGGAACAGAAGGAGAATCGGTGATGAAATCTTCGAATTGCCAACCAGGAATAGTGTTTATCAAATACTCTGATATGCTACTACTTGTGAAATTAGCACTTTCTTCATGATTTGTTTTGTTGATGACGGTGGAAAGAGAATCAGGTGATGATGATGCTTTTGGTGGTGTTAACATTGAATTGGAGAGTGGTGGTAAGAAATCAAGAGAGATCTTAATCCCAGTTAGAAGAAACCTATTATGATCTGGGTTCCTCCTTCGTTTTGTTGTTGTTGGAAATCTGCAGATTCAACTTTTTTAATGTTTTTTATTTTGTTTGTTATTTGTTTATTTAAGTTTTTGTTTTGTTTTAATTTAAAAAAGAAAGGAAATGGTGATGTGTATTGCCAAGTCAATTAATTGTGCCACGTCATTTAATGAATTTGAGACGCCACGCGTCAGATTAATCGCCGCCAGTGGTGGCGTCCGTTAAGGTCATAGATGTAAAACTACAAAAAGGACCAAATTGACACAAAACTCAAAACATAAAGGACCAAAACGAAAAAAAAAAAAAGATAAAGGACCAAAATGAAATCGAGGCCAAAGATAAAGGACCAAAACAGTAATTTAGCCTAAATAATACATGAAATGTAAATATAATGAGATCCACAAGATAATCAACTAGAACTCGGTGGTTAGCATTACCACCCAAATTATTTTACTTATTGGGGATTAGATTTGATGTATACATTTACAATTGATCAGACTAAAAACACAATACCTCTATATCAATCTCATCTTCCTTCCCACGCACGATTCTCGTTGGTCTAGAGTATGCTTCAACTACTTTAGGTAAAAGCTCGCCTTTCGATAATTCTTCCATCTAAATCAATCATTAAAAGCATCAGAATATATATATATATATATATATATATATATATATATATATATATATATATATATATATATATATATATATATATATATATATATATTCTTTGAAAGTACTAAAAGATAGCAAGTTTTATAATCACAAATGGCATAGTGCCATTAAGCATAGAACCTTCATGAGCTAGATAATATGATAAATAATTGAGATTATAAATGTTGTATCAAAAGAATATGAGGTAAAATGAAAGAGGTTTGCTTACTTTATATGCTGATTTTGCAGCCAGGCAAGGAAAATTAGCTCTCTCTGCAAGGATGGAACGAACGACTTCTGGACTCACCCCTTTGTCAACCTGTTAACAAAATATAACGATGTGGTTTAACTCACCTGACATTTCCCCAAAAAATATTTAAAGGCACACCTACAGCAAAACCTGTTTAGGACTAAAAAAATATTTAAAATGTTAATTTTCATACTCGATTGAGATGGATTGTTAAATTTAAAATTATAAAACATGAGTAAACTAAAATTATATTAGGCAGCCTATGTTCTAAAGTCTTCACAACTTTTGGAGGATATCTTTATGTCATCCTAGTTGCAGAAGACTGGATCTTATTAACAAATAGTCACATTGTTTAACAATTTGAATCTTTTCCATCATATTCTGCAAGTTATGAATTATTTTCTTGGTTTTTCTATCACACAATCGCATTTTTCATTTCACACATTATTCTGGAGAAAATTGAAGATTAGCATATTAACATTGTCTCATCTAGATCCGAACTTACGTAATTACTACCCTCCCCCTCAACCATACCCTATTTTGCCAAATAAAAAAATGGTATATAAGTAACGGGATTGAGATATATCTTCAAGCTATTCCTTTTTTTAGGTTAATTTTGGCTATACAATTGACTGTCCAGATACAACTAGGGGTGTGCAGGACCCATCCCAACCCATCAACCCGTCTCAACCCATTGATTTTTGGTTGAACCCAACCCTGTCCCACACAAAAAATGGACAAATGAGACCGTCCCCAATAGTAACCCGACTTCGGGTTAGGACGGGTTCGGGTTGACTCTCGGGTTACCCAACCCGTCCCTAATACACATACACATATATTAATATATAATTAATATACTTAAACTTGTGAATTGTGATAACTTAGACTCAAAGCAAGTAGTTTGATGCTAAAATTTTGTACTTTTAACAAAGTTGGACATATACCAATATCTATTAAATTTCAATGTCCAATATAAATATGTAATTGAAGTAGTAACAACATTTCTAAAAATCAAATTATTTGTATTTTGGGACAACCCGGTCCTAAATTAACCCATAACTTATCGGGTTTGTCCGGGTTTTAGGACGGGTTAGGATCAATAAAATGGCCCGATCAAAATTTGGGACCGGGTTAGGGTTAGTTATAACCCGTCCCAACCCGTCCCATGCTCACCCCTAGATACAACGAGCATTCTTTTAATAAAAACACGGTAATAATATTAAACTTCATGTAATTGAAGTCAAACAAAGAATAAATTATTATGAGCATAGCACATACCAGAAATTGCTCTAATCTTCGAGTAACAAATTGATGTACCTTAAAAAGAATGACCATTAGCATTCAATCCCAAAAAAGATGTAATTGACAAGAACAAGAAGCAACCAGAAATTATAATTTATAGCAGAGGAATGAGCTTACTTCATCTACTACTTGAGGATCTACTTTAATGGGTTGGACATCTGCAGCAAGTTCCAGAGCCTCTTTAAAATCTAGGTTTTTATTCTTTTCCACTAATAATTGTACCTGAAGAATATAGTGGAGTGCAAAAATTTATACTTGCATTTCTTAAAGGGAAAATAAATAAGAGAAAAAGAAAAACATATGAATGAAAATTAGAGGTAAGAACGCTATGCTATACTTACAAGACCATATGAGATTCTTTCGCAGACCAAATGGATCATTTGTTGAACTAGGTACACAACCAGCAGTAAATAAACCTACCAGGCTATCTAATCTGCAGACATTTATCATATCATGTAAGATGCAAAGCTATGTTGTAAAAATTGGTCAGGACCTTGATAGGTACCAGAAGACATAGAAATATTCAATAATGGAAATGCTGTAAAAAGGAATCCAGCCCTAAATCAAGAGAGCTACATGTCTGATTCTGTAATTACAACAAGCAAATGCAGACAATAGGAAAAAGATTAAGGTTCTAGGCAGTTCTGTAACAATCTGAAGTTCAATGAGCATTCTTTGAGTAAAACACAACCAATATGGTATTTATTTCTTCAAGCAGCTATGAGTTCTATGCCAGATACAACAATACTAATTCACGCAGGAAAAGCTTCATATTTTCACCTATCAGCAATTGCCAAGACTATTCCAGCATCGCTTTTGGGAAGAATGTCCCCAGAAAATCTAGGAAATGTGATCTCAAGCAAGGCCTCTGCAACCTGCAAGATATCAAGTGACAAGGAAATAAACAAAATTTACACAAAGATAATAAGTAGCAAGTAATCAAATAGGATGCAGTATTAAAGACTGAAGGGCGAAACATGATTTATAAGATTACAATAACAACCAAAAACTAAACAACCTGCTCTGAGTATCCATCTCTAAGGGCATAGTGACGCCCCATTACTCCTGAAAGTGAAGTAAATTCAGTGACAACTGATGTGGCAAGATCAGACATAGCAAGTGAGGCAGCTTCCCGGATAACTTGTTGCATATCTTCATTGATATCCAGGATGCAACATAGCTTAGTAACCATATTTTCAAGACGAGTCACTTTATCCAGCATGGTTCCAAGCTTTTCCTGTTTTATTGCATGTTATCAAAACAAACAAACTATCAAAGGCTAGGCACTGTATTTTCAACAACTTCCACATATTGGTATTATTCTCTTAAGTGATAAAATATTTGAACCTCATTTCTTTAAAGGACAAATGCTACTTTTCAACTTCCCATTTAAGATTGAACAAATATTTAAATATTCTTTCCAGTAGGCCCTTTATCACCAAGGTTGATCTAGAACTTCAAGATATAACTTACATGAAAGAGGATATTTTTCAGCTGGTTTCGAAATTCTGAAAACCTTTTGCGAGTGTCCATCTCATAAAAGAACTTAGCATCTTCATAGCGGGCTCTGCAATCATAATTAAATTACATGGTCAATGTGGAGGTCCCATGAAATAGAACTGGATCCAACGGGTAAAAATGTTTAGGCTACATCTAATTATCAATAAAATTCATTTCAAATAAAATGAAAGCTGGCAATGTTGTTTAAATTTAATAAGAGGAGAAAAGTAGATTACTCCAATGCCTTTTTATTTCCCAGGTATCAGTACCTTGATGAGTTGTAAAATATTTTAGTGATTGCTTATTCACACAATATATGTCCGAATGTTAGAGATGCAAAACAATCATGATTCACCCAATAACTTACGTGAAAGGAAATAGTATCATAGAAAAACTCAAGTCTCACATCGACCAGAAATATGGCCAAAAACAAGTTTACAAAGCTTGGACAATCCTCAGCTTACAAGCCGATTATTTGGGGTCAAGTTGGGCCTAAAATCTAAGATAAAATTAGAAACTACCTTATATATGTTGTTGGGCCACTTGTATTATCCACTTGTCAAGCCCAATAGCTCTAAGTGTGGGGTGCATTGGAGAAAAACTCAAGAGTTTATAAAGCTTACATAATTCTCACTTTACAACCTAGTTTTGTGGGGAAGAGTTGGTTCTAAAGTCTAAGAAAGAGATAAAACCATTGATGGATCTTCACCCAAGAGTTAAACCTTTCGGGAATTTTGGACATTGGACATTAATAAATGTAAGACAACATGTCGAGGGCACGGGTACCTAAGAAGGCCAGAGTAACATAGCAAAGCCCATTCACAAAATTATTATAAACATGATAAGACGTTAAGATAAGAATACCTGAGAACGGCTTCATTTCCTTTCCTCACTATATTCTCATCGATTGCCCCATTTGCAACCTAGAAGAAACTCTCATGTCATTAACAGATAATAAGTCAAAACACATAGTTATTCTCGGGGACTAAATAATTAGAAAGAACTTACAGCAATAAAGTAAGGCAACAATTGTCCATTAGAGTCACATACAGCAAAATATTTCTGGTGCTTTTGCATAACCTGCAGGCATGGTTCACAATGGTTAGAATCAATCCTCAATACTCTCTAAAACTTGCAGGTTTTTATATGTTTCAATGATATACAATTTGGATATTACGAAGAACAACGAACAAAGAGCAACTTTTGGATACAGCAACATCAGCTCTAAAATTAAATAGAAATAAGAATGCAGAAATCATCTATTTGTACAAATTCAATAAGACACGCCTATGCATGTTATGTTTGGGATGGAAATAACATTTAAACTAATTTAATGATCATGGAAAAGGTTACTCAAAACTGAAGTGCTCACCATAGTCAAAAGATCCTTTGGAAGATTTAAGAAGGTTTCTTTAAACTTTCCAAGCACTGGAATAGGTGCCTCAACAAGATTTACAACCTAAAATTAAATGAAAATAGAAACTTTTAGAAATCAAAATAAATAACAATGTCAAGCAAAGGGAACATGCAAAATTTACCTCATCAAGCAAACCTTTTGGAATAAGAATTTGGCCATTTACACTTTCTGCTAATGCAATAGATTGCTCTAAAATCATTTTCTTGCGGTCCTGCCAAAAGTACCAATCTAATTATACTTCAGAAATCATGAATTTGTTATATTGACAAACTTATCTACTAGTCATACCTCAACTACAACATTGACTCCTGCATTTCTCATTACAACTGAATAAGATTCTGCATTCTCTACCTGCAAATTAAGTATGCAGTTTTTTTAGTAAATGAAGAAATTTGTTGAGGCAAACAAAAGAGGATCACAAAAAGTTAGGAGGGTAAGAATCCTCCTTAAGAAAGAAAACAATAGAGCATAAAACAAAAATATGGTAAGCGCCCACATATACACCCAAAAACACGAGTTGGGACTCATTCACACCAGATATAAGAACTGATATGCTTACACCCATTAGTTTGGATAAATGTTAATAAATGGTGAATTTTATCAATTAACCATGAAGCTGGAACCCCTTATAGTGAAGGGAAAAAAAATTGGTTTGTTCTTAGTAAAGTTTATCAATTAAATGAGAAGTTCTCATGAAGTAGACTACGAATTTTCATACAATTCCAAATATAATTTAAGCTTTACACGCCACTTTCATGTATAATATACTATTAAAAATAAAAATTAATATCGCTTATTAGATTACATACTTTTTTTTGAAGGCAATATTATATACTTATAAACTTATAATTTATCAAAACTTTGATATACACAATAATCAAGAGATATAGATAAGTAGATAGAGAGAGTTTTCTCAATGATATAAGTTGCACCAACTAAATATCAAATTAAAAACCATAATCTATTGATCAAATAGAAGTAAGAAGGAAAAAGAACAAATCGTTATTTTCAAAAAAAAAACTCATTTTCCGGTTATCAAAGAAAATAGCTTAGCTTCAGACATGCACCTGGACAGTGGCTGAATTAGTATTACGAAGACCGCAAGACAAGTTTCCACTGCATAGTATAAAAACAAACTTGGTAAGTGTTATTCACCCAGCAGATAAAAAAAGGTAATCGGGTGTCAGCTAGGCCTTAGCATCCATGGACAGGATATTATTTCTCTAATTTCATTCTTTGATCTGTTTTCTGCTTTTTGCTGTTTAGCAGGAAATCTTATACCTCACTGCCTCGAGCTACTATAAAAATACTGAGGATAAATTCAAACAAGAGAATAAAGTTAAACAACTCTTTTTCTTCAGAATTGGCTGGACCAATCAAGCGTGTAATATAGGAAATGCAGTATCTTCTGATATTCCCGGTATGATATTAAACTCATTATGCATGATTAAGTATGAAAAAACACTGATCAAATGACTCATTACATTTTCAACACATTAGAAAAACGAAATAAATTGTTTTCGGAAAAAACAAAAATCAAAAATTAAAATCCAAAGATGTTATTTATTTAGATTTACTAAAGAAGAAAATCCATCTCTTATCATAGTTGAAGCATTTTATAGAAGTAGATCATTTACCAGAGGGATTTAGACTTTCAAAATCATCTCAAGAGACAAGGAAACAGTTTTACAATACTACATATAAAGTTACAAACGAAGTTTCATTAAAACAAAATGATACTGATTGATCAAAAAGTTCAGTAGGATCGCGTGCTTTGATGGGAAAGCAAAGTAAAGAGAACATCTGAGGAAAATAAATTACCTTGCCATCCCAGCAAATATAAATGGGACTACTACATCTCCATGCAAGGCCAAAATCCAGCGGATAGGCCTGCTAAACATCACCTATATTTTAAAAGAATGAAACATGTTAAAATCCTTGTTGCTCTCATTCTTCTAAATAAAAATAAATAAAATCCAGTACTAGGTCTGGTAGGCACATGTTTTGTCCACACTTCCAACTTAAAAGACTCTCGCATAAGTGAGCACGTTAGATATAAAAAACATTCATGTTTTTTCACCTACCAACCTTTGGGAGAGTTAGCTCGTAACAAATGTTATTTATTTTTGGTTTTGTGACATCTCTGAAGATAAAGAGTCAAATTGCCTATAGAAACACGCTTAATAATTTAGCATACCAGTGAATTCCAACGCATTGTCTTTGGAAATGAAATTTTAGCAATAGTAGCAGGCAAATCTTCAGACAAAACCTAGTAAGAGTAGAAAAAATTAGCAGCAATAACATTTTTCTTTGGTGCAAGAAGGCAAAGAAATAAATCATAAAGCACACGGTGTAAGTAAGATTCACATCTTAAAACTCTTGTAACATATCATAAAAATGCGGTCAGATTCCGAATATGCTCCTGCCTCCTGCATCTATTTCAAGTAAATTAACCTGGAATTTTTTTCTCTATAATTGTATATTAGATTATACATATTTGAATGATTGAGCATATTTATAAATGATGCAATCTACAATCGTATCTAGTAATTGCATGTATATTCATAACAAATTACAAATAGTGGTATCCTGATGAAAGGGACATTAATCAACATCAGTCTTCTAAGGTTAATGTAGGTAACTAACCGGACGTATACACAACTCATTCATCAAAACACTTGGCATTCTCTATACTCCATTATGTCCACATACCTCTTGTAAAAGTCGCATTTAAGACTACCAAGCCCAAAATGCATAAACATAAACTACTTTTCAGTGCGGTCAGGAATACAATATTTCTCTCTTATCGCGCACCTCATTGAATTTGGCATATATCAGTTGACTCTAAAGCATATTTAAATCATATCATTAGAATGTGCTTTCGTATTATTGTTATCAAAATTGAATCAGAAAAGTCCGGCCAATCTGATCAATTGAACTAAGAACCGATTGAGATCTGAGTGTCTAAATCACTCCGTTTAACACAAAAAGCCAAGTGATCTCAAAGCTAGTAAGAATTAGTAATGAACCAGTCACACCGCTGCAAAATCAATAGTGTCAGAGATTTATTTTTACTTTTTGTCATTCTATTTTTGAATTGGAAAACAAATTATTTGTCGGCAAGGCCCGCGGACAACTGGGCAAGTAGTTATATACACCGATATAAATAGATTTCTATTATTTATCCTTTTATTATCGATTTTTTCCGTCCTATAAGACAAAATATGATCATTATTTGTTAATTTAAAATTTTATTTGGTCTCAATATATTAGGATTTAATGTTAAGTTATTACTTAATATATTAATATATTAAAGACCAGTGACTTTACTCATTCAATGACTAGTTCGGTTTTTAAATATTGGTCAGTATATTGGCCTATTAATCTTTGGTCCAGGATTCAAAGGTTCAAACAACTTCAAGAAACAAAAACTCACATTTGCAATATTATACTGATTTCTTAAACCACGCATTATCATGAACATAAAAACAAAGTGAAAGAGGCTGAATTTCAATAATAAAGTATAGAAAACCTCCAAAGCATATCTTGAAGACTCCTGTATACGAGCATATACATATTCTGTTTTCCCTGCAGTATCATAAAACCACATAGAAGTACCTATTATATGAGTGTGTTGATGATATAGTAGCATAATAACAACAAAATTGCTGAGTTACACAAATTGAATCAATGTTCTTGAAAATCAAGTTCAAAGCTCAAAGCATGTTCTTAGTACACCCAACAAAATCTAGTTCACTTTCTACAAAGTAGTGGCTCAAGAAGTAAATTTATTTTTCTGCAGGATTAACTAGTGGCTATAATCAGCAGTTATTTCTTTAATAAAAGAGTAATGTAAAGGGTGGAAAAGGTATAAAACAGGACGATAAAAAAACCCTATATCAGCTGCAAATAAGGCTTGATAATCAGTTGCTGTTATTGCATTTGGAAGTATCGTTCATGATTGCGCCTTAGTTATTTACTATATATATATATATATATATATATATATATATATATATATATATATATATATATATATATAGACACACACACCCACACATTGCCATATACATAGGTAGCCAATAGAGTACAATTAAAACCAACAACAATAATTATAGTTTGATGACAAGGACAAAAATAAAGACATCCAAACCAACGAAATGTTTTGGCTCGGGATACTCACCATCAACCTTTCTGTATACCAAGTCCAGTGGAACAGAGTATCTACGGGTGAAACCCTCAATGGCCTGACATAAAAAATAAAAAAAAAACAAATTAAGGCAGCATTTTTCTTGAACCACAACTCATAATAAAAAGAAAAAGATAAAGCACAATGAAACCTTTGTTGGATTTCCTTCATGATCAAATGCTTTTGAAACAGGAGGACCTCTAACCTCAACCTCCTTTCCCGTTTGTTTTGTCAAAAGATTTTCAACACTAACCTGTGCATTTCACAACAGGGAACACATATGACTATTATCATCTCTTGTGTTAACATTTCTAAGAAGTCATATTTTTATAACGCATGCATTGCAATACATAACCTCCTAAGTAAGAACTACTGCAGTGCAAATACCTTACGTCTGACTTTCTAACAAAATATAGATTATAATGAGAGAAAACTTAATGAGGGTAGGTACAACTATGGATATGTGGAAGAGGAATCGTTGTCAGTTGGATGATGAGGAAGTCGGAATAGGGATTTGCAAGAAAAACTACACAGTGCTAATCTACTATCTCAACTATATATCAGAGTATATAACTAGATATTATGTAGGGTGTACTACAGTCTACAAGAAGCAAGGATCCCAATATTTTAATATTGTAAGAGTTCAAATTGTTTATCCTTGTCTACATTCAATGCCAAACTTGCACATGAGTAAAAAATGGCAATCTGTCCCTTTAATTTATTCTGTTCTTGTGTTTTTGTTTCTTCTCCGGTGGTAAGCAATGAAAGTTAACATGACACTATTAAAAAATTCCATAAGAATGCAGAAAATACAGCTTCATGCCAGAACAATTATTATAAAAATGCAAATCATCTAGAAACATGAATGGTGCTCAAAAGTAAGGTTTATTCCCGCACAACTAATCTCCGTGGGGTGCCGAAAACCTGCACTTCACCATGCTTTAACCTCTGCCGTTCCAGTAATTGCAACATTAAATCTTTCAGCTACAATAACCAGTAGAGTAGAATCAATATCGAAAAATGATGGAGGATAATAATATTTAAATAAAAAACATAATGAAGGTAATAGTAAATGTCTTGTGCATGGTTGAAAATAGTCTATATCACCAAAAAAAAGGAACAAAAGTGCTGGCAATCTAAAACAGAAAATGGAAACAAGGGAAAAACATATTCTCCATGATAGAGAAGATCCACAAACGATAAACTGGAGGCAAAATCATCATGATTTTAATCAGATGAAAATGAGTTTTACCTGCTTGCTTGCATCAACAACATCTTGAGGTGGCAGCTCTTCAGTTCCAATTTCAAGAACAAATGCTCTTGCATGATCATGCACCTGTAACCAAAGGAACGCTAGAATTTAACACAAATTTATAAATAAATTCACACACAATGATAATCAATAAATCATATAATTCTTAATGCTAATATTTTACTGAATGCCCCAAAAATCTTATCTATAAGTTTGTTTTGAATTAATAATCAAACAAAAAAAACAATTGGCAACTGTTATGTCAAATACAAGATGGCAATATTCTTCAAAGCATGGATACCTGCAAATGGTTACAATATCACTATCGAAATTGTATGTGAAATCAAAGTTCTTTCCTATCATTATGATTCTATTTCAGGGGTAATATTTAGGATGGCTCTAGAGCTTATATTGCTTGATTAGTCCAAATTAAGACACTCAGATTCAAGCCAAGGATTCAAACCTCAAGCTGTAGTTGAAATCTCAATGATTATTTCATGTCTCTGACATTAATAAACCTCACTGTAATTAGCTCATTGAGATTACAGCAACAATATTTCAAGAGCAAAACAACTGCCTCAAATATTAGCAAAATCAAAGTTTTGTGCAAGAAGAGGTTACTAGCTGAACCACATGTGCAAACTAACCTTCTTGCATGCAGCCTCCACAACTTCCTTTGGTAACACAAAATGATCAGGTTCGGAGACGACACCAAGGGGGAAGCCAAGCATCTCCCTGGTTTTCAACCAAAGTTGTGCACACTGGCGAGCTAAACTGAAGAAAACCAAGATGAAGGAAAGCATCATTAAATGCAGAAAAATTAAGACAAACGTAAGTTCTGACAAAATAACTAACAGATTCACTGAATGCACAAAACTCCCGTAGAATCGCCAGACCAGACCCTGATTGTACCAAACTTTTGATTCGAGAGGTTTGCACAACACACTATGTTGATAAATTGCAACTGATAATGCTCAATCACAATTAAGATTTTCTCAAAGTGATGTGGTTACATAAAAAGCTCCAACATGTATTCAAGCTGCAGTTAGGCAACAAGCATTACCTACGCATGCGACCAAAATATCGAGCACGCTCTGTTACTCCAACAAAACCTCTGGAGTCTAAAATATTAAAAGCATGCGACGTTTTCAGAAGCTGATCATACCTAGCATGTAGTAGCAAAACATGTGTCAGAAATACAGACAGAGAACAAAACAGAAAGCATATTAAATAGGTAATGTGGGTAAGAAATACAATAAATAGATCGATAAAATGGCATAAACATACGCAGGGATGGCAAGGCCTGAAGAAAGTAAACTACGAGCTTCCTCCTCAAAGAAATCAAAATGTTTTTGAACATGATCAACACTGGCATGCTCCAAGTAATACGCACTCATTTCCTTTCTGGAACATAAAACAAAATATTATCACCATTAATAGACAATGCAGTAAAGGTTAGCAAAACACAAGAATCTAAGATACTGCAACTAAAAAAGTACCCTAAATAGGCTAAGATTTGCTAATTTGAAAAATCAGCAAAATAGAAAAAAACAGTTGTCCTTTAAAAAAATTAAGAAAAAAGTTGGTAAAATAAAAGTGCAACATAGAAAAAACAAATAAAAGGAAATAGGTAACATTCTTGATGCTAACTCCAAACAATATTTCACCACGGAGAAAATAAATCAAATGGGTTTAAATATGTTTTTACTCCCTATAAAATATGGGGTTTTCATATATACTCCTCAATAAATTTTCCTTCAACTTTTGGTCCCCACTTATATCTATGTTTGCACTTTTAGTCCCTACTTATATCTCTGTTTGCACTTTTGGCTAACGGATCCCCACAACGAGACTTGTCAGGTCACATTGTAATGACTGGAATGCCAATTTACTTGATATAACGAGTGATTTGGCATCCTAATCATTAAAGTGTGCGACGTGCTAGGTGCCCATCTAGCAATTTGTTACCCGACAGGGCACTGACTTAACATTGGAGGAAGGTGATTTGGCATAGTCATTAAAAAGTGTGATGTGGCATGTGCCAGCGTCACAGCTCATTAGCCAACTGAAAACCAACTTGACATCAGAGACCAAAAATGAAAACCAAGATATAAGTAGGGACCAAAAGACAAAGTTAAAGAAAAAATTACTGGGGACAAAAAATGATAGTTTTGTAAATTAAATTATAGGCACTAAAAACATATTTAAACCAATTAAATGCAATCTAAAACTAGTAGCCAAGAGCAATCAAGTACTCATTCTCCAAGAACAATTCTCCATATGTAATTCCATTCGAATATTTGATCTTTTTGAAGTGATCAACTCCCTGTCACAAAATTTATGAAACTTTAGAAAGTTATTTAATGAACGATAGAGATTGAGTGTAGAAGAATAAATAGTAAACCCTCCAGTTGGTCCTCCAAAGTTAGACGTGTCACCACATTGATCTTCCAAAATATTTAGTCACCACATTAGTTCTTCAAAAAAAATGGTCAGCAAATTAATCCCTTGAGGATTTAATTGATCACCGAAATAGTTTTTGTTTATATCGCCACGTTTGTCCTTTATAAGAATGAATATGGAGACATTTTATATCTTCGAGGGTCTAAATTGGTTGCGAAAGACAACATTGTTAAACTTTTTGAAGACCAACTTGAGGGTTTACTCAATAAGAAATCAGCCACCAAACCTGCAGTAACATGAGGATACGCTCCAGGCCATAAGTAATTTCTACCGATACAGGTGATAACTGAAGACTTCCAGCCTGGAGGGAGAGCAGATGAGAAAATAAAAGTAAATGGTATGATAAAGAACCACTGAAAAGACTTCCACCCATTGAAAGGTAGCATGTAGTGAAAAAGTGATGATAAATAAAATAATCTCTCTCTCTCTCTCAGAAAAAGTCCCCAGGTTCGTTAAGCAAGATATGCTCAGCACTACCGCTTTTAATTTTTTCTTCTCTTTTCTTTAATACATTTTCTTCCCTGTCGAAAAATAATGATAATAATAATTTCTGAGAGCAACAAAACATACCTGCTGAAAGTAGGTGAATTGAGTAATCTCCATTCCATCCATCCAGATTTCCCATCCCAAACCCCAAGCACCAAGAACCTAAATACATTTTTAATTAACATATTGATAGAGAGATGACAACGTAATCGGCATGAAATTAAAAAGACAAGAAAAAAAAGTATTTAAATTGCATTTCAGTATGCAGCACTCAAATAGTTATAAACCAAAACAATAAATATTACCGGACTCTCCCAGTTGTCCTCCACAAATCGTATATCATGTGCAGTAACATCAATACCTATTATAAATATGCACTCCACAAGTTCAGACCCAGTTTTAAAATCAGGAAAACGATAAGCAAACAGAAAGTAATACACTATCTTCTTGCTGTTTTTCCCCTTTTTGAGCAACTAACTAAACTAAATTTCTTTTACCTTTTTTGCAATAATCAAGGTTGTAGAAAAGAGGAATCTGGATATCATTAGTAGTGTGCTTAGAGTACAAAAGCTAATCAATTTAAATAGGCTAGGCTATTCTAAACCTAAACCTAACGGGCCTGATAAAAGTGCTAAATTTGCAAACGAATCTAGACTACTTTTCTAACAGTAAATAACCATCAACAAACTCTAACGTGCAAATTTATTATTCATCAAAGAGCTATATATAGAGAGATGGGGGAAAAGAAACTGTGCAACAAGCTTAAGCAAATGAATTAAGTAGTAAAGCATCCATGTATTTATTCTAATCAAAGCTTCTTAGCCTTTTCTTGACAGGAATTTCATTATTTCTTTCTTAACGCCTATCTTCCATTTTTATGTGACTTTTATGTGTGCACTGGAATGCTCACAAATCAAAACAAAAATAGCAATGTAAGAGAAGAATATGGTATATTTCCGGTGATTCAGAGAATATTAGACCCAATTACTACCTAAAGCTGAAAGGCTGTGGATAAAAAGGTCCTGTGAATTTCCAGGATCAGGCTTCAATATAACCTGAGTTCAGAAAGTAACAATCAATGATAGACATGACCATAAAATATCCTATAAAAGATATCTAATAACTTCAAATTCAAAATTTAACAGAACCCAAATTGACCTGAAATTGAGTGTGTTTTTGAAGTCTATTTGGGTTTTCTCCATATCGACTATCATCAGGGCGGATGCTAGGTTCCACATACCTTTCATCATGAAAAACAAAAATACCAGCAATTTCAAATCCAAAACCCTTACACTCCTCATTCATTATTAGCAAGTAAGGATAACAATAAAAAAATAAAAAGCATCCTCTCAAGTCTCAACTCTCAACTCCCAACTCAAGCAGGTTTAGAAGCAAAACTTTCTCCAAGAAAATACATTATAGAGATCCCATGATTTCCTCATTTCCTTGGATATTCTAATCTGATTGCTTGTGCACATTTAGATTGGGAACTACTGGATGCTTTCTCTAAATAGTTTGTCCAATCCCTAAAATGTAAAAATTGAACTACATAATGAAGTAAATATAAAATCAAAGCTTGGGACTAGCCTTCCAATCCAAGAAATACACAAGTCAATTCTCAAGTAAAAGATTCTTCTATACAGTTTTAGACAAAAAAGGAAAGAGAATGAATACAAGAATTTAAATTGTTGTTATGGTTTGATAGTGTGAAGATGCAAAAGACTAAGCACTAACTCTAATTTTTATTAATATACTATACTATATTTCTAATTCTAATTTGATAGGGAAACAAATCACTTAATAATCAAGAAATTAAGATAATATCAAGATATCATGAGGCCTTTTCATATCATCTAACGGGACATATACATTTCTAACTTTTAGTCCTTTTTTACCAGTAGAGGAAGGGGAAAAACCATTCATTTTCAAAAACAAAAATCAGGGAGCTTCTTTGATTGGATCAAATGCATATATTAGAAAATCGACGCACAAATCCATGAACTTACATCTAAAACATACTTACGCAACATTCCATGGTTCTGGACCAAGAACCCTTAAATACGTAAGAGGATTCATAGTCCCAGCTCCAACCTGGTCAATGTAGACAAAAAGAAAATATTATCAACAAGTAGTCAAGTATTATATGTCTTCAAATTAAAGCAGACATAGCCAACACACATAAAACTTCTTTAAAACAGCTATTACTAAAATTAAAAGGCTCGCATCTTACGGCACATTAAGAACTTTAAAACAGAATGTTACCTACAACTTGAAAATTTAACTAATGGCAGTAGCATTAACTTCAGCATACAGAAACCAACATCTAGCCCATTACATTGAGCAATCAGTATAAAAAACACTGGAGTGGAAGGAAAACAGAATGACAAAGAACAAAAAACATCTTCTTCACACATAATTTTCATGTCAAAAAAGTTAAAATCTGGACTTAATCTAATGAGACCAAAGCTTAAAATCAAGTAGTAATGAACAAACGAACAGAGACAATAAAAGCCTTTTACCATTAGATGAGAATGACTACATACTACACACAGGCATAGCAATACATATCATCAAATTATGCATACCATCATCAGAAAAGACTATAATATGCTATTCCATGTAAGCAATAAAAAAATTAAAAATAAATAAAAATTACTTTAGAACATAAATGAAAAGATGAATGGAAATGCAAGCAAGTTAATTACCTCTGTATTGCTGCATTGCATTATGGAACATCCAACAGAAGCCCAATATTCCTGCAAAAACAAAAAACAACAATAGAAGATTGGTTTTTTTACAATAAAAAAGGGCAGAAGTTGTGATTATTTTGCATATTGCTAGCAACAAGGTATTAAAAGAGGGATGAAATTGTTAAGACCTGAAGGCGCTGAATGGCTTGTTGGAAAGTAAGGGATGAATTATTGAGAGGGGAAGTGTTAGGGTGTGCAGAAGAAGAAGAAGAAGAAGAAAGAGAAGGAGTGGAAGAGTGGTGAGAAAGAGAAGGTGAAGGCGGTGTTGAAGAATTGGCGGCAGAGAGAGTGAAACGACGGCGTAAGAGAGTTGGACGGAGGCGGAAGGTGGTGTGGGGTTTGAAGAAGGAGATGACGAGTGGCAAAGCCATGATTCCCATCCTCACTTCCAATTCCACACGAGATAGGAAGAATAGGATTGGGATTGGGTTTAACACTCTCAAACGAAACGAAACGAAATTCAGATCAGCATTTTTGCACACACATTCACTATTAAACTCTTTTTTGATTTTTGATTTTTGACTAGGGAGTTATATATATAGGTCATGATGTATTATTATTTTAAAATTATAAATAAATATTACAAATTTTTGGCAATTTTGCTTTTTAAAGCTTTGGATTCATTTTTAAGTTTTTTTCTCATTTAATTTATTTATGTTTTAAATTGGTCTTTTATATTTTTGTTTATGTTTTTATTTTAAATTGGTCCTTATAAATAAAACTCATTGAAAATACCAACAACAAAAAAAAACTCATGAAGAAGAATTTGAAACATAAACTACATCTTACCCTACACTATTGGCTAAATCAAAACAACCCTACAAACCTTACAAGTCAATTAAAAAAAAACATGTCTTGCTTTGTACAATTTGTAGAGGTGAATGTTTCGTGCCAATCAACGGTGCTCTCCGTGAACATAATGTTCTTGGGCATGGAAATAGAAGTGATAGTTTCTTGAATAGGAAATATGATCAATAAGACGAAAACACACGAATAATATCAGTCGTGCGATTGATTTTTGAATTCAGGTTTTTTTAATTTTTAATCACTTAAATAAACAAAAACACGTCTTGCTTTGTATTCTTACAATTTGTGGAGGTGAATGCTTCATATCAATCAGCAGTGCTCTTCATGAACATAAGGTGTGAAACTCACACAACCCACTTGCTAGGCCCAGTCCACTTCACTCTCTTGGTTCTTCAAACAAAACAGACCCAGTTGGGTTCTGCGGCACCCAAGACCCGAGTGAGATGCAACATGTGGATCCTTTGCACGACCCGAGACATATATGGTTTCAAATGAAACACTAGCTGCTGTTTCACTCTTCTCTTCTCTCCAGAACCCTACTTTGTCTTCTCTCTTCTTCTCTTCTCTGCGAGACCTAGATCTTCATTGCTCTCACTCGTTTGAGTGATTGAAGCTGTGAATCTCTCGGTTTCTTGGTCAATGATGATATTGGTACTGATGGTTCACGCAAACCAATTGTTTGTGTAGTTGAACCCTCTTACCTGAGACCAAACACACCTTTTCAACTTACGTTGCTTGTTATTACTGCTATCGTGTGTTTGATTCACTCAAACTCACTCAAACAGGTTGGTAATGGCTGATTACAAGTCTTTTTGTTACTAATTTGATATTTCCCCAAATTGGAAACCCTAATTTGTAAATTTGTGCAATTTAGGTACTTGAAGCTTGGGTTTTGCTTCGCACTACTAGACGAAGGTAAACCACTTAGTTTCACTTTCAGTTTCTTTCTTATTTTGATTATTTGATTCAAGTCGGTATCTGATCTCTATTTGTTACTTGCATGCACCTTTGCGCTTGAGCTGGTTTGCACACTCTGATGATTTCACACTGTGAAATCACCCAACAGAAACTCTTGAATGAAGGTAATGACTTCCTTCACTCTCCTTTCTGTTCTTCTTACCTCTTTCACCCACACACAACTTTCTAACCTTCTTGTTATTTGTTTGTGTGGGTATAACTGATACTGGACTGATTCTTGCAATGTTCCAATGCTTTGAACACCAACAAGAGCGCTACACAGAAAGGTAATTCCCTTTCCCACTCTCTGGTTCCTTCCTAGTGCCTAAAGAGCTTACATAACATGGAGTTTTAGATCTTAGGAATGTAGAGTTCAGCAGTTGAACAATGTAAACATAAAACTGTAAAATCTCTTTATTTCTGTGTGTAAAATAAGTTGTACAATGTATGTGTGTATATACAAGTTGTAGGCTAAGTTGGTTAGAGTTAGTTAGGTTTGTTACTTCATGTTTGTAACAACTCTAACAACTCTAACTGACTTTTAGAATTAAACTAAGTTTGTTTGGCAATGACTATATTTTTGTAAACTAGTCGTTTATTAAGGGTAAGTAACTAGGGTTTGGATATATTAGAAATTCAACAATTAAGAGAAATCTCATCCATTTTTCAAGACATGACTATAGTTAATTGTTGATGATGTGAAATTTCTTTAGGTTTAGTTTTAACATACTCTCAATGTAAAAAGTTTTTTTTTGGGGTCTTTGCGGATAAACTACAACGAGCAAAAACACCACCAGCCCACACAAGACTAAACAAATAGAAACAAAAAAACTCTCATGTTGTATCGAGACACAACAAACTCAACTAAATAAACAAAAAAGTTTACATTATCAACAAATCATAACCAATCATTAGGGGTGTCCAACCTGATCAGATACGGTCGGGTCTAAGTAGAACAAAAACAAAATTAACATACATTAGAGTCGGGCTATAAGACAGGTTCAGGTTACCCTTTGAGTCACCAGACCCGTCCCATGCTTAATGTTTAGTTTTATTATTATGTCTATTTGAGCATGTCATATGCTTTTCAAAAGAAAACAAAATTCTTTTCATGCAAACTTAAGAGATCATTTGTCTAGTTTAATTTTCATTGAAAACGATATTGTAACAAGTATGATAATGCTAGGTACTAAAATTAATGAATAATTTGACAATTGTTGTTAAATTATTAGCTATTTGATTATTGTTAGGTGAATTTGAATATAAAGTAGTCAAATATTTAGAGTTTGTTCGAAATGTTACACTTAACATAAAATAGAATGCTCACAATTTTTTCTTGTTTT